>OX243836.2:22135000-23385000 GCA_945859575.2 Herminia tarsipennalis
CTTTAGTTCTTAAATGGGTGAACACTGGTTCCCCCATGGATGGATCACTAATATATTTTTTATTTGAAACCTGATCACCTTGTTGTAGTTCTTAGATAATGATGTTCCATTAAAATCAATTCAGTTATTAAAAAAGCTTCATGGTGTCATGGGCGTAAAGTACAGTGATAAAATAATATTGAGGTCTTCAATAATGTGTTACAGGAGGTATGCAAACAAGTGGCACTGTTGTGACCCCAGGTGCTGCCCCCCCACCTGCACAACCAGCAGCAGCCCAGCCACCCCAAAATAAAGAGTTTAATACTGCCTCGCTCTGCAAGTAAGTACAGTTTTATAATGAAACAAAACTTTTTAAGATAGGGCCTCTTTTCATTCTCAGGTTTTTTAAACTATTTTCAGTAAATAGCATTAGCAAAAGAGACCATTTTAAAAGTCTGCTTACGGCAGTGGTTCCTAACCAGTGGACCGCAGGAATCAAAAAATTGTCCGCAAACAATTTTAAATTTTGTGTGCAGTAGCTCAAAAATCACATTGATTCAAAATGTATTTAATTATTAGAAGAAAAAATAGAACCCTTTCTTGCAGTGATAAGTATGTTTTCTACTAAAATAATGTTGGTACCAAGCTATTTACATTGAGTTTTTGGTTATTTAAAGTTTATTTTCGGATTGATCTAGTGAAACTCTTTAAAAAATAAAGGTACATGGTGTTCCTTGCGAACAACAAAGAACTTTAAATAGTTAAAAATATAAAATAAATAGGGAAAATTGGTCTCTGTTCAAAAATAGGTTGGGAACTACCGGTTTACAGAATCAAAATTATTTTATAGGAATAATCCTCCAAAGGACTTCCATAACAACCGATTTTAACTTAATCAGGTCGTCAGTCCATCTTGTGGGGGCCCGTCTTGAAAAAAAAAAAGAAAAGATACATTTATTCATTGCATTACATTAAGTTACATAAAATGTGCCTCGTGGTTGCAACGAATGGGTGTCCAGTTCAGCATAAGCACTGCGTTTCCCAGCTCGTGGTCGCCATTCGAGAACCTTCGGTATCCATCTGTTGCTGGATCTGCTAGCAATGTCACCCACTGTCACTTTAACTTCTAATCCTCTGAGCTATATTGGTAACTTAAGTTCTACTGCGAATATCCTCCTTTCGGATTCTGTCGCGCAGAGAAACTCCGAGCATAGCTCTTTCCATAGCATGTTTAGCGACTTTAGGTTTCGGCATAAGGCCAACAGTTAGGGACCACGAGTTCACGACTCGGTGCCTTATGTTTTTTATTTATATACAACGAAATGAAGAGACGAGCAGATAGTAGCCTGATGGTAAGCGTCAAGCTGGCCCATAACGGTATCAGTGACATCCAAATCCTTGTTTGGCAAAGATTTGAACTTGAACTTAGACCTAAGTTGAATTTACCTAACTGAACTGTATGTCTAAGGTACACAAATAGTCGTCAACAATTTCCAGGGTACAGTTGTCAACCGGCATTGGCACTAAATGGATGTTTTTCATAATTTTCGTATTTTCCTTATCATTATTTTTATTACTAACATCCTTGGACCGATCCTGTACCGAAATATTACATTTAAAATAGGCTAAGGTCTATAAATATACTTCTTTGCAAATGTAATATTCCATTCATTGTCTCAGGCTATCACTGTCACTGTATGGTGAATAGTAAAGACAGAAATACTATAGTTGAGTATCATTTAGTGTCCGACCGAACTTTTGGTTTCGGTTTCGGCCTAGTTGTTTTCGACTTCCATCTGGCCGAAACCAAAACTACATTCCATTCGACTATTCGAGGATATGTTCAGTACATTGAATTGAATACGAAATTAACTATCATCTAATATATAAAATTCTCGTGTCACAGTTTTCGTTGCCGTACTCCTCCGAAACGGCTTGACCGATTTTGATGAAATTTTTTGTGCTTATCCAGTATCTATGAGAATCGGCCAACATCTATTTTTCATCCCCCTAAGAGTTTGTTTGTTTGTTTGAACGCGATAATCTCAGGAACTACTGGGCCGCATTGAAAAAATATTTTATTGTTGGATAGTCTATTTATCGAGGAAGGCTATAAGTTAAAACATCACGCTACGACTAATAGGAGCGGTGCAGCAATGAAAAATGTTGTAAAAAAAAAGGGAGAAAAAAGAAAAAAGGGAAAATTTACGCAGACGAAGTTGCGCGGGTCAGCTAGTAATATATATATGTTCGTAAACTTTCGCGATTTGTACACATTATAGAATTTATAATTATATTAATTACAACGGCCGTGGTCACGGGTAGACTGACAGTCACCGACAAGACAGTCTACCCGTGACCACCACGGCCGTTGTAATACGGTCGAAACGTCGAGAAATAAACAAAGGTATTTAGCCTTAAAATAAAATATTTACGCGATTAAGGCACGTAGCTTATACAATTCTATAATATCATAATATATGTTGTAACATACGTTGTTTTCTAAATTATATCTATTCGTGTCCAACCAAGATAATGACATACTTTTCTGTTTAAGTCTGTTAAAAGGTAACGTTTCTATTTCGGCCGAAATAGACACCGAAGCCGGTTTCAATCGTATAACCTAGTTTTCGTTGGACACTAATATAATTTAGAGTTAATTACACTTATAACTAAGCCAGTATGTGTGTCAAAAATACAAATAGATGCTTATTCCGAACATTTGTGGTTTCCAGGTTTGGTCAAGAAACAGTACAAGATATAGTGAGTAGGACACAGGATGTATTCCAAACATTGAAAGCTATACAAGTAAGTATTTTCAGTTTCAACTAACTATCTTATGCTATATTTTTTAAATATAAAATTAATTATTTATTTCCAATAAATAGAGTAGTTTACTTACTGAAATGTATGCACAGTAGTCGGTTGATCTCATCACCGATAGATGGCGCTGTACCGTTCGGTTGAATCGCGGTGTTAAGATTCTCCACGACTGTATGACTACCCCACGTTGCTTAAATGTTGTTATCGCTTCTCGGCCTTTTGGCTAAGATCAAAGTGTAGTATCTGTTCTTTTCAGCTTAATATCTGAAAGTTCCCTCACTGAGGGACCAGTATATTAATCTGATTTTTGTACCACGACGGGATGTTCGGGGCTCGCTCCACTTCCGTCACGGGTCGGCCCGGCATTGCAGTGCCGCCGGGATCGGCCCACATAATAACATAATGAAAGCTCTTTAATACCGGTGATTTGGTATTTTTGATCGCTAACACATTATGGGGTGAGGCAGGATAGAATTTCACGGTACATCTTGAAATTCAATTCGGCTTCGCCCCATTGGTCATTTCATTTAGGACTAACTTACGTCGGCCGATAGTTTAATCTTGATGAAAGCACATTACACTGATTTGGTATCGGCCGGTATTTGGTATAAAGCCCAAACCGATCAAACTATCGGCCGATTAAAAAGTTTGTAGTCTGCAGGGTCGCCCCTAAAGGATATCTAGTCACTTCTTAAAATGTGCTAGTCATTATTTTGAAATGAGCACGCTAAATAAAAAAATAGTTTGTATTTTATTTTCAGAATTAATAAGTGCTCACGTGATTCTATTATAAATAATCCTTTGTCCATCTAATATTATCCTGCTTGTCTGATGCCTGAATAATTAAAATTAATTATGTAAAATTATGTTCAATAATTAAAAAGAAATTCATATTTTGAGAAGTGCCTGTTTTGATCATTATAAAAAGAGCCTTTTTTTTTGCGCCTAGGCCGTTTTTTTTAAAACAAAAAATATAAATTGATGAAATTTCGCTTTGCTCAGAGTATCAGTTTTATAGTAGACCTGCTATCTCATTAATTGAACCTTCTTATTCCATATCTCCATTAACATTTTTAACCTTTTAGGACGGTTTTTAATAATCTATCTATCGATGCATTACTACAGACATGATATGAATGGCTGCTAGAACTAGAGATATCATTTTAACAAATGGAGATTATGTCGAACTAGCTTTCGTCCGCGGCTCTACCCACGTGGATGTTGGTAATGCAATAAAAACTACCGCGTGGATGATTTTACCAGTTTAAGGGGTGATTTTCCCTTGCAATGAAAATGCTGGAAGACGTATTTCTTTAATTACAACCTCAAAGCCAAATAAAAATTTTCACAGATCTAACTTCAAAACTAGCGGAGTTTCATATTAACTTGCAACCCCTATTACCTCCTTAGGGGTTAATTTTTCAAAGACTTTCTCTATTTTGAACCAAAAAGTCCAATACGAAGTTTCACAGATGTAACTTTATAAATGACGGAGTTTCATGTAAACTTTGACACCCGTTTTCAACCCCTTAGGGGTTAACTCGTATAATAAATATGTCCTTAAATTTCACATCTCTACGAATAGCGGTGCGTTGATCCTTCAGTCAGTTAGTGAGTTAGGACAAAGAATTATATATTACTAGCTGACCCGCGCAACTTGCGTAAATTGTCCGCATTTTTGCAACATTTCTTATTGCTAGTCCGCTCCTTATTTCTCCACTATTTAATGGATGTTATTATACATATAAACCTTCCTCTTCAATCACTTTATCTATTAAAAAAAACCGCATCAAAATCCGTTGCGTAGTTTTAAAGATTTAAGCATACATAAGGATATAGGGACAGAGAAAGCGACTTTGTTTTATACTATGTAGTGATGTCTCTACTAGCCAAATTCATCGATAAATAAATTTATTGACAACGGGCAAATCAACTAACTAATAGTTGATTCCATTTTCACCATTTAATACTTATTACCTTTCCAGCCTCCAAATGGCACGCAGCACGGCGAAAACGCCAGTAACGACAAGAAAGCTAAGATGCAGGAGCAACTCCGTACTATCAGACTGCTGTTCAAAAGACTGAGGCTTATCTATGAGAAATGTAATGAAACATGTCAGGTAAACAATAAAATAAACAAATTCCAAAGTAATTTTAAAATATATCAGCAGACGGACGGTGTTATAAAATTGTGATTTTATTTTTGACGTGATAACGTTTTATAAATTGATGACCGGGTGCACGCACGATAAAGTGTCACAGTCACGTTCCGCCTGAAGAATTGTGGCCGTCGGGCGCATGTGCCTTGATTCACTAAATCTGTCACAGGCATGGTTTTTTTATTACAATGTTATCAATGTTTTGGCGATTGCAGTGACATTCGATACCATTGGAAAAAAAATGCTGTCACAGGCATGCTTGTTTATTTATTGTCATCAATGTTTTTTTAAGACGTTATCACGTAAAATTATCGTCCGTAAAAATGAAGGTCATAAAGTAAAAAAATAAAGTTACAATTTTATAACACCGTTCGTCGTTTTAATAATAAGACTTTATTTAACCCGTGACAAAAATAGGAGTGTTATAAACTTAACCTTGATGCTCTAATTTGCTTGTAAAAAATAAACCTTTTATTTATAATATTTTAGTTACTTAGTAACTGCATTTGAACTAGCTAATGTTTTGTCTTCTATTTTAAAAAGGGAATGATAAACTAAAATTGGAAGCTAATAACCCTCTTTGGGCAGTCGGGTAAAAATGAGTTGAAATGCTGGTATTAAAGCATTATGAACTAGCTTTCGCCTGCGATTCCGCCTCATTGATGTCGATTAGCGCGATAAAAACTAACCTTTGTTCTTTCCAGAAACTCGAACTATCTCCATACCAAATTTCGCCTAAATCGGTTCAGTGGTTTAAGCGTGAAAATGTAACAGACAGACAGAGTTACTTCTATATTCATAACTAGCTTTCGCCTGCGGTTCCGCCTTGGATCCTTTAACCTTCTTCGGGACTCAAACTATCTCCGTACCAAATTTCATCTAAATCGGGTTAGCTGTTTGAGCGTGAAAGCGTAACAGACAGACAGTTACTTTCACATTTATAATATTAGTATGGATATGGGTGTAAGATGTTTTTTTTAATATATTTTAGGGTATGGAGTATACGCATATGGAAAGTCTGATACCTTTGAAAGACGAAGCGGAAAACAAAGCTTTGGACGAGAGGCGGAACACCGAATCATATAGATTAGCGCTTGAAGAGAATAGAGAACTTACTGAACAGGTCTGTACCTTTTTAGTTTTTCTTTGCCATTGACGTAGAGAACAGGACTGCGCCATAACCTCACAAACTCAACCTCTAGAAAGAGACAACGCTACTTTGTGAGTTCACGAGTTTTTCTCTCTTTCACGCTTTGCAGTCAATATTTACTTTTTAATTGAAAGGGATGGCGCGGTCCTGGTCTATACGACAGTGTTCTTTATCTATACTAATATTATAAAGCGGAAGAGTTTGTTTGTTTGTTTTGTTTGTTTGTTTAAACGCGCTAATCTCAGGAACTACTGGTCCCATTTGAAAAATTGTTGGATAGCCCATTTATCGAGGAAGGCTATAGGCTATATAACATCGCGCTACGACTAATAGGAGCGGAGCAGCAATGAGAAATGTTTCAAAAACGGGGAAATTTACGCAGACGAAGTTGCGCGGGACAGCTAGTTATATATATGTTTTTGTATGATGCGCTTCTTATTTTTTGCTTACTGTCGTCAACCTTCCTGAAATCTAGCAGTTAAGTTAGTTCAGTTTAGTTAATAATTACAAAAAAAAAAAATACTCTAAATGTTTGACTAAGTTAGGACAGTATTCTGGCGAGTTTTTAAGTTCAAGGTGCACCTATGAAGTCAGAACAAAATTAAGGCACACCTAATGTAATACTGCATATTTTATTCAATCCTTGCCACTCCTAAAGTTCTTACTTTCATATTATTATTTAAAAATATTCTAAATTATTTGTGGCACACCTAAATTGATATCCAAGGAATTCACCAATTTTCGAAACATGATGATGAAACATGATTATTCCGTTTAGTCCGCGCTGGGTCGTAATGCCCGACACTTAAAAAAACCTATAATAAAGCCAATACAATAAAATATAACTATAAAATTTGTATATGCATAAACAAAAGGGACTAAAAATAATCATTTCAACCAATGTCATTTTATGTTAACACAATTGCTGACCTGCGCAACTTCGTCTGCGTAAATTTCTCCGTTTTTGTATCATTTGTCATTGCTGCTCCGCTTCTATTGGTTGCAGCGTGATGTTATATAGCCTATAGCCTTCCTCAATAAATGGGCTATCAAACAGTAAAATACTTTTTAAATCGGACTAGTAGTTCCTGAGATTAAAACAACAAACTCTTCATTTATAATATTAGTATAGATTACAAAATTTTATTTATTGTTAAATGATATATTGTGTTGATCAAAATGAATATATCCCTTATTTCACCCAGATGGCACAACCGTTTCAGTAAAGCATTTTTACCAATAATTCAACTGTTTATAAAATATTTTTTGTTTCCGCAGATATTAGTTTTTTTTTAACTTAAAAAAAGTAATTGAGGTAAATGAAAAATATATTTTATTTTTTCAGGTGGTGTTAAAAAATAAACAGCTAAAAGAAGTGATAACGAATCTTAGGACTATTATTTGGGAAATAAATGTAATGCTGACTATGAGGAGATCTTAGGATAAGTTAATTTAGTATGAATATTTGTTGTTGTACCTGTATACAATATAAATGATGGTATGCGAGTAAGTTGTCTGCAGTGTTCTAGAGAATATAAAGCAACCCTCATAAAATGAGCTCTCGACGCATACATATATAGACATCGCTCGCGGACACTGAATCTCGGAACTCCTCTGAGCAAAATTGGTCCCAACTTTTCTGTGAATCTTGTACGCGAATCATGGGATTATTTGAAACCCCCCGAAATTGTAAAAAGTAAGGTGTTTACGCAATAGGGATTTTGACTGTCAAGCCAAATCAGTCTCTTTTTATGAAATGTCAAAACGACAAGCTCTATAAAAATGTGTATTGAATAACAACCTATGACGTCATAAGTTCCTATCGTCAAATCATTACGTTTTCATGCTTTTAAATTCAAAAACATGTTAAATTGTAAAATAACAGTTATTTTCAATGCATTTTAAGATCTACTATTACTTGATTAGTATAAAATAATTAAAATAATTTACTTTTATTGTAGTCAACTACCCAATCGTACCACGTAATCTCCCTCCCTACCGAAATTACCAATACCGGGAGTATTGGTAATTTCGGTAGGGAGGGAGATTACGTAAAATGATTCTGGGTACCATGACGTGAATGATGTCTATGTGAATTGCACGAGTGCTTCTGTACTCTCGGTATTTTGTAGTGCCACTAAACAAATAAAAATGCCTATAATTCTTTTGTCACCTATTTTATATGCCAGCATTTTTTTTGGATATTACAACAAGTACTATATAACATGCACGCATGTAAATAAAATCAGTGTTTTATGTACTTCATAGGTTTTAGGAAATATATGTTTATAATATACATTTTTTACATTTTTCTTTGTCAGTTTGACCGTTTATTTTATTGGGAAACACTCTATTACAGTCGAATTAGTTCGAAGAAGAGGTCAAACCCGGAAACCAATATAAGTAGCAATTTTACTTCAGAATTCGTTTGAAGGGTGGGGAGGGGGGGGGGGGGGGTCACTGGCAGTCTCAATTTTGTTTTGTGTAGTATTTGATCTGTTGCGTCATCAGCCATCTTTAATTTAAGGGTTCATTTTTGTTTATTGAATAACTCGTTTATTTTTAATTTTACACGAGAAATGTATATTGTAACAAGTGAAAACACGACGGTCATTCAATATCAGGAATATTTATTTACAATAGTAAAGATTGAAGTTACAGTTAGGTCATTTAGAATACCTAAGTATTAGATATATTTCGGGACTTAATCGCGTGAATTATTTCAAGGTACGAATCTTTTATTTATCCGAAGTCCCGAAATATATCTAATATGTACAAAAATCGCGGAAGTTTAAAAACAATACCTAAGTAGGCGGGCCGCGGGGCATTCGGTATCAAAGTACCCCCCCCCCCCCCTGTACACAGACTACCTAGGACTGTAAAAAGTCTAAAGGTCCAGAAGGTTTTAGCGGGGTCCGGAAGCCATCTGTACGCAACAGAACGGTGAGGTGGCGCACAGCCGACTGACTGTAAGGAGTCTGGTGATCTCGTCCATGAGATCTTTAAGAGATAAGTGTTGATAGAACGGCCCCTCAATATTTTTTCATGGTTGATTGTAGTTTCATGTTCTTGCTCATTAATTTTTGTACATATGACTATATTACTACTACTACTACTACTATATATAACGATTGGCTTAATTGGTCTAGTGGTTAGTGACCCTGACTGCTAAGCCGGAGGTCGTGCGTTCGATCCTCACCCAGGATAAAAGTTTGTGTGATGAGATATTTAGAAATATATAATCATGTCTATCAGTTGTCTGGTTGCCATAGTACAAGCTCTGCTTAGTTTAGGATCAGATGACGTTGTGTGAGCTGTCCCAAGATATTAAATGCTATTACTTACTACTACTTACCGTTCTGGCACACTCAAAGCTTGGCTCCCACCTATACAGGTATTTTATAGATGGGAGCCAAGCTTAGGGCCTTGGTGACAGTTTTGTCTGCATTCTGCATGTTGTATGTGTAAATATACTTACCTACTTATTGTAAATTAGCTTAGCTATATTAATAAAGAAAAAAAATATAGAAATAAGAATATTTTCCATGTGGTTGTTTTTTTTAACATGGCAACAATTCCCTTAGTAGTATATAGCCGCGATAATTAGCTTAGCTATATTGATTAAGGAAAAAAAATATAAAAATAAGAATATTTTCCATGTGGTTGTTTTTTTAACATAGCAACAATTCCCCCAGTAGTATATAGCCGTGATATGTATCATGGCAATTTTTGAAAGGACTATAAAGGAGAATAAAATTAATAAATGTATCTGACGGGGCGTGGTACAGGTCGCGATAGTTAAACTTTATACTAAAGCCGAAATGGATGTAAAATGTCATGGCCAGTCTGCCGCCATTTTTAAAAACTCCGAAATGTTTACTAACATTGTCGCCTAGTTATCCCTGTCAAAAGTGTCAAAGTAAGGGTTGTCATTTGTAAAATTAAAGTCTGGACAAATTTATAAGCTAATTATATGTTCCATCTTCAACATAAACAGAACTTGTAATTTAAATGTTGTAATTTTATATTTAAGTATATATTGAACTCGGACACGCTTCCCTGTGGCTTTTAAAACCAGGAAAACTCGCGGGCCTTCCCAGAACATTCTGCTAAAGTTCCATCACAATCTGATCAATGGTTTCGGAACGCATAGAGTACATACAGACATACATTGATTTTTATATATTTAGATTTACGAAAATTAGAGTGACGTGACAACCCTACAATTTGGATTGTTTGTAAACATTTCACATCGTGGGCATCTTTAGTATAGTAGTGAGACAGACTTATGTGCGACCTACATCCGCGCAGCGCTCATGCTTTTTTACGGCAAGTCATTCATTTAGTGGGGGGGGGGGGGGGGCACGGGAGGTAAATGGCAGTGAAATGCTAACATGCTTACGAGGGGTAGCTGGGGGAGTTGGGCATTTCATATCGCCCGACACCTAGTGTGAGTCGTACGCACGAGACGGGGGTGTGGCAACTCCAAAACAACCGCCTGGGGGGGTCGGAGGAGGGTGCACGTGCCCCCTCCCTATGGGTCTCAATATTTACGCGTGCTCAAATATCAGTTTCGCTACTAGTCCTAGAGTTTCCTATTTGTACCCGTAACGCCCACGAAGACGGTATGCGTTAGGGGTAAGAGGTATTTGTCTGTCTGTTACCATTTTTCTCGGAAACTATTTTTTGCGTTGTACAAATCTTATTCCCGAGCATGTTCTTAGCTAGGTTTTAATGTTCTAGACTGCCAGGGGGCGCTACAGTGCTCATGTTTCTCCAATTCGCTTATATTTTTTTTCTCGGAGACGGCTAATGCGATTTGGCTTTTAGGGTTCCGTATCAAAACGGCAAAAACGGGACCCTATTAATATATAATACCCTGCTGTCCGTTGTCTGTCACCAGGCTGTATCTCATGAACCGTTCTAGCTAGACAGATGAAATTTTCACAGATGATGTATTTTGTTGCCGTTAACAAAATGTCACCCGCACAAAAATATTTAGAGTTCAAAATGGGGGAAGTAAATGGTAGACCCCGACGGATTTTCTTAGGTTACTTACCTACCTTCTGTAAGTTGGGGGTTTTTTAATTTTATTTGATTCCCAGGTTTTTAATTATTTTTTACAAGCAGTTAGCGATAACTAGAGATAACTCGTTGAGACCGGCCGTAAGATTGCATGAACGCTTCGCGAGTGTAGGTCGTGCTCCTCGTCAAACCTAGTTGTAGTACACCCCCGATTGCTATTGTCGACTTGTCGCGGACATATCATCTCATATATTTATACAGGGTGATTAGTAATATAATAATAACCTCCCGCTCGTGGTTTCTTTGCATAACACTAAATAACTTTGTAATATCAGTTTAGAAAATATTCAATATATAAAATCTTTGTTTATTGCGAGATTTAGGCTCTTTTCTCCGGGGTCTCTCAGAAGTGTGGTAAATGATTGTGTGACTAAAGCGGGTGAAGGGTTAACTTATTTTTTTTTTACAAAATTTATATTATCGAGTTACTATTTGGTGTAATGTAAAAATGATATAAAAATGTCCCTGTATGTCCTATGTTTGTTGTAAAGTCTCAGGCGTCTCATCGCGCGATTTTACAAACATACGGGAACAAAGTATGTTTAGATCGGAACAAGAGAACTGGGGTCAGGTACCAACCCCCACCCCACCCTCCCTAAAGTATCTGGGTCCTTTCGTGTAACTGTGTTTTTCATTAACAAAACCTAGGTACTATTCAAAAGTTAAAAACAAAACAATTCTGGCCTATTGTTCCAGCTCTGGGCACTATCGCTCTTATGAGGTATTTGCGGGCATTTCTCAAGCGGAGCTATCGATAACACGACCGTATCGAATCGAATATCCATGCCTAGTATATTATTTTATTTAGTCTAGAGTGTGATGAATAAATAACTCGATAGTTATAATAAATTACTTTATCAAATTCGTAGGTATTCTAGATACAAAATGGCAAACTGTTACGATTACATTGAGTTAATAAATAACATCAAATAAATAAAGCTACTGGCAAGCTTCAAGAACAGTGAGTATTCTAAATGTGAGTTTCATTATTAAATAGTAAGTAAGTAGACTTGACATGGGCGTATCCTGGAGGGGGTAGCATCTGACCGAGTCGCTTGCACCCTTCCGTCGTGCAAGCGACTCGGTTTAAGAGTCAATTGCAGCTTCGTTCCCTTCGTCGCGTGCGAGTGACTAGCACTTGGTCGTGCAACCCCACCCTTTAAAAAATAATCCTGGGTACGTCCATGAAACTTAACAGTAAGCCCCGAATTCATACTAGCATAATAATAGCCTTTTTTTAGCGAAACTTGCCTTTGGTTTTCATTCTATTTTAAAATATAATAGAAGAAGACAGAACATTCGATATTAAAAATACGTTATTAAAATATTATGAATACGGGGTAAGATTTAAGTACTAATGTATATCTATCTACGTTCATATGGTTTCACGATTTCAGAACTGGCTTTCTTTTTCTTTTCGAGAACTTTCTTTTCGTAAGGACGGCGATCGACGATATCGTCAGCTGGGGCGGGTATATCGTCATTTGGCGCGGGCTGATCCGCTTGTTCGGGTAACTCCGGAGAGGCTTCAAGTTCCTTTGTCGCGCTTCTACCCGCAGGGATTTCATGGAAGGCCTCTGCCAAGTCGAGATTGATTTCTTCAAGGGGGGTGTCACCAGGTCTGATGTAGACTGGCACGTAGCCTGGTACCGGTGGAAGGAACTGCCATTTGGGGCGTGCCTCTGAAACAAGACATTGCATAGTTATAGATTTTCATTTAAAATTTGATTTAAGTGGGTCATCATTTAACATTGACCATTGCTGAAGAGATTGTGAGGATAGCTTTGCTTTTCGTTTTTATGAAAAAGATTGGCGAGATGGTTCTCTGCTATGCTTGATTGCTAAAGGGAAAGGCTCTCTCATATTGGCTGTGGCTATTGCATTCAAACATGTTTACGTGACTTATATAGCCAGGTTAAAGTAGACCGATAGGTCATTCATCCCAGACAGCAGTCAAATCTTATCTAGTGTTTGCACGTACTATCTACATATTTAATACCTAAATAGCACTACCTACTTATACCTATATTTCTATATTTAACATATTATGTAGGTTGAATTTGTAAGATTGGATTGTCGATTTTGATGAAATTGCACATTAATTCAACGATAGCCAACATTGACGCGTGTGAAGCCTGTCCATAGTGTCCATTGCAGACACTATGGACAGTCAATAAATACTTAATTATGTTGCATTTGACTTAAAAAATCAATTTGCCACTACGAGCACATATGGGAATGAGATGGGATGGTCTTATCAAGCACGTTAACATCGTAGCTTGTATTCACTTAACGTTGTACATATTAAACACATTATTCATAAAATGTTGTTGATTTGTACCTACTTCCAATAGATATGGTAGGTACGTGAATGTTTTTAAAATGTGATTGTGACCCTCTATACTGCTGGGCAAGCGGGAGGGAAATATGGCCTGACTCGAAGCAGATCAGATATCGTTGACTCAGACGTCGATTGCAGTGCAATGTTTACATGGTGACAGTCGTCAGTTGAAGGCACGTGTGGCATAGGATTCCGCTTTAATTTTACGTAATCCTTTTTTATTTGTTTTGACTGTGACGCTATGGTCGTAAACATGCTACGCACCTACAAATACATATCTAGGTGGTGGGGATTTAGTCGTTTAGCCCCCTCCCCTCTCCTTTCAGAGATCCTCAGAGAAAAGTAAAGATGCGAGTCCGACTCGAACTTGGCTTATGTTAAGAAACAAATAAACCACTCATCCCCATCCTGAGGGAATCTGGCTTGTACTTGACCAGTGTTTTACACTTGGACTGATGCCTCCCAAAAATAATCCTGGGTACGCCTAGACTGAGCGGAGAATATACATTGAAGAAGAAAGCCCGGACGGGATCGATTGACTTAAACGTCTATTACACTACCCTAAATCAGGGCCCTAAATCAAGGTGGTCTTGAAAATTTGTTAGAGTATTTATTATACGGGAATTAACGCGCATTGTTTACCTTAAAATTGCTTGACGTTTCGACAGTCCGCTTGTGACCACGGCCGGTGCAACCTAGTCGAAACGTCAAGCAATTTAAAGGTAAACAATGCGCGTTAATTTCCGTATAATAAATAGTTATAATCATGCAACGCGAAAGTTTAAATGTTAGTAATTTGTTAGAGAATTAAGGGCCCTAACTCTTATTACACCTACCTTTTTAAGGGTTTAGGGTCTGTGATTTAGTGTAGTGTAATATGGGCATTAGAGTCCCTGATTTAGTGTAGTGTAATAAGCGCATTAATGCGACGCATGTGTATCTTCATACCAACGTATTTACAGGTGCGGTAAATACCATGATGCCACCTTTTTTTGGCCCAAATAAAGTACTTACATTAGTTATTAAAAGTAAAAAAAAGTACGCTGTGTCAAAATAAGGTACAATTTAATCTAATTTATTTTCTTTAAATATATTTAATTATTTTTAGCAAATTTGAATTAATAACTAATCATAATCAAACATCTTTACAGTATACATTTAAGTAACGTTTTTTTTTTAATAAATATGTAAATTCAATTTCGGAGAATTAAATCATATAAAATAAAGTATTTTTGCGTAATTTATAGTTCTCATAAACTATAATTATTGTTAAATACGACTTTATTTATCGTGATTATTTTTTAAATAGCACTTGGCACCGCTGGTTAAAATTCTTGCAGCTAATTTTTTATGCGTAATTTTATCTCTAATAAAATTCTCTTGGTTTAGTTACCACCCCCGCCCCCCGCTTCCTGTCACCATTAACAACTAAAAAATGCATCTGCGCAACACCATGCACTTTTCGCCAACTTCAATTCGGTCAAGTTACGTTGATACTACTGTACCTAATATTTTAACATGGGTATGTTAAAAAATAACATAACATTGCTGGTATTTAAGTTAGTATGAATCGTGTTGAGTGCTATAAAATACGCCATACCTACTGTCAATCACTACCATCGTAATCAAACCGTCCAATCTGTGTAGGTACCTATGTCCATCTTTTCTTTCGTGGGTCCTGTTCTGTATTTACTGAACAAGAATAAACCAATTTTATAACCAGTGGTATCTAAATAAGCATGAAGATAGGTACATCATTCAAGGTCGTGGTTTAATTACATTTGAAGTTTTTATTGCTGGGATACTGACACAGGGTTTCTTTCTGACGTGAGTTACTTGGGAAAATGTTCAAATTACCAAAGATACAAAAGTCGAAGAGTGGTTAAAAGCGTTTAAAAAGTTGTAAAGAGTATCGTTTGTCTCTATGTCTACCTATGTAGGTACTTAAGTATAATTCGATGAACTCCCTCGTTCGGTTCGTACTGCATGTCCCGATCGCATGCATCCGTGCATCGTAAATTCGCTAATATCTAGATTATAGCTAGACTGAGGGCTTGTTTAGGACGCTTTCCTTGTTAAAGTCGGCTCAGGTCGTTCACCTCATCTGTTGAACGTAGAAACAGATGCTGAAAGGTCGAAGCAATAAAAGCTATCAGCAATTCTAATGAGTAGAATGCGAATAAGTTTTACATTAAGTGGAAAGATTTGAGTTTCGCGATTTTAAATAGTCAACTAAAATTTTTATTTGTGAATTAAAGTTACCTATCTTTGATTAGCAGGCAATTTGTATCTGTGTACAAATCATCCTAGGGCGTGTATTAACCTTTTTTATATAAGTATCATATTATTTGCCACTGTTAAACCTATTAGGTATCTCTATATAACCTACCTAGTATGTAAGTATCTGCATTTGCCTATGTTATGAAGCGCAAAATGTCACGAGTAAGTATAACCTGTCGTAACTGGGTCATGAACTGAGTAGCGGAACACTTCATCGTTTGACTAGCTACGAGTAGGTACCTACTACTTCAACATTCTGTGGTACAGTTGTATGATTTATTACAATCGTCAATAGGTGCGCAGTAGACTCTTCTATGTAGCTAAATTAACACCTAGGTGCTCAGTCAGCTCAATTTTCTTTCCGAATAATCCTAGTAAAAGACATTTAAACGATTTGGTCTGACTAGTATAGGTACGTAGCTACCATCCGTCTTACCTACTTACAGGATTAGTTTCTGGTGAAGGTAAAGTGTTGACTTTAACATACTTATGCCAGTATCCGCCTATGAAGGTACCTACTTTGACTAATCATGCAATTATTTGAACGAAACGAAGAAGAAGCGAACTTCTTCGTCTTTACCTAGCATCCTAGTATAGATACCTCGTCGTCGTCGTTTCAGCCGAAAGACATCCACTGCTGAACATAGGCCTCCCCCAAGGATCGCCACAATGACCAGTATTTGTCACCTGCATCCAGTGGTTACCCACGACCTTCACCAGGTCATCGGTCAATCTTGTACCTAACGCTTTCCGGTTCGTGGTCGACACTCGAGAACGCTATGACTAGTGTATGGCTAGTGATGACTTATGGCACTGAGACGTGGCCTTTTACAAAAGGTCTCATAAGAAAGCCCAAGATCACCCAAAGGGCAATGGAGAGGGCTATGCTCGGAGTTTCTCTAAGAGATCGAATCAAGAACGAGGAGATCCGCAGTAGAACCAAGGTTACCAATATAGCCCAGAAAATTGTCAGACTAAAGTGGCAGTGGGCAAGGCACATTGCTAGAAGTATTGATGGCCGATGGGGCCGAAGCGTTCTCCAAGTGGCGACCATAGACACCTAATAGTATCTATTATAGTTATAAATTTTAAATCATAAACAAAAACGCATGGGATCTTAGATCTTAGGCATCCTTTTAATTTGTTATTGTTACACTAATCCTTTTTATTTTATAATCAAAGAAACATTGTAAACATTGGCAATTCGAAAAGAGTGGCCGCGAGTTTTTATTGCCTGTTCTTTTCTTCGGCTTTACCTATTGTTTGCGAACAGGCATTAGAATCGACTTTTCTTAAGTGTAGTATTTTACTTCATATGTGAATAAAGATTTTTTATTATTATTTGAAAATCAAAAGTCCCGATATTTAGCGTCTATCTAGAAAATGCGAGTTAACGACTTCAGAATAATTCACTAGATAAAAGACTATACTTACTTATTTACGACTTTCGCTTAGTGGGTCGTAAAATAATCCTAAATCTTAGTATAAAGTAATAATAAATTACCTAGGCTATAAATAATTCTAAAGTCATTTCAAAGCTATATTTAATAGCAGTTATCGAACAACAAAACATTTTAGTTAGGCAAAATACATTTCCAGTTTGCAATAATTCTAAACGAACTGTATTCTTGTACAGGCCTTAAATACCTACATCATTATAAATTAGGTAGGTATACATGCATATGACAGTTATTCCATAGGTACCTATTCAAATATTGGTAACATTAATATTTTTTCACTAGCTGTCCCGCGCAACTTCGTATGCGTAAATTTTCCCCGTTTTTGCAACATTTCACGTCGCTACTCCGCTCCTATTAGTCGTAGCGCGATGTTATATAGCCTAAAGCCTTCCTCGATAAATGGGCTATCCAACAAAAAAATAATTTTTCAAATCGGACCAGTAGTTCCTGAGATTAGCGCGTTTAAACAAACAAACAAACAAACTCTTCCGCTTTATAATATTAGTATAGATAACACGGGTATATTAGACCATCTTTTATCTATTAACGATACCTAATCAAAATTCTTTTATACTATTATACGCAAATGACATAAAGATCATTAAAGTAATAGGTACCTATGTAACTTCTCCGACGTTCAAGAGTTGCAAACTGATCTGGACAATTTTACTAGCTATTGTACACATAACAAACTGCAGTTTAATATTATCTTGCATTACATTTACACGACAGAGAGCTTTTATAGATACGAATATCAACTTCATAACAACCGTATCAGTAGAGTAGATCATGTTAGGGACCTTGATGTTATTCTGGAAACTAGCAGACTCTTATTCTAACTTGTCTCGTTCTGTAGCAGATTTTGACAAACATATTTCTTTACATTTAGATATAGATTTGTTCTGTATCCTCAGACGAATATTAAATGATGAATATTTTCATAATTTGAATTTGTTTTCTTCTATTTATTGTTGCAGTTAGGTATCTGAATTTATTTTTCTTTGTTATATTTAAAATTTACCTATTGTTTATTGTTAATAATTAGGGATGTTACGTATACTTTTACTCTCCGCTGCTCCGCTCCTATTAGTCGCAGTGTGATGTTATATATGGGCTATATAACATCACGCTGCGACTTTCCTCGATAAATGGGCTATCCAACAGTGAAAGTTTTTTTCAATTCGGACCAGTAGTTCCTGAGATTACCGCGTTCTAACAAACAAACTCTTCAGCTTTATAATATTAGTATATTGAAAATGTTGTATATGTTATTTATTACTTATTAGCAGTACTATTACACATTCTGTGTTATTAGTCTGTTAGCTTTCCTAACATAAATAAATAAATAAATAGATATTTTATACACAGCAGTTTCTGAGACTGTTTTTAGGTAACTAAGTATTTATGTATAATATCTGATCATAAACATAAGAGTCTAGGTACAACTCACACAACGTCATTTTATTCTAACTAAGCAGAGCTTGTACTACGGCAACCAACAAACTGATAAAAATACTTAAATAGGTACTTCTAAATAAATACATATTATAGATAAATTACATCCAGATACAGAATAAACTTAACCAATCCCCGAAAGCATCCCCTGGGTATACCCTGGCACTACCTACATATCTATCTGTAACTAAACTAAACTTTATAAGTACTTAGGCGTACAATGCATTTGAAAATAGTTACTAAAACAACGTAGGTAGTAAGTAGTAAGTAGGTTTACATTTCCGCTCTTAAATCTTTATTTTGTGAACAAATTAGTAGAACAGACTTCGAACCGTTAAAATTAAAATGCCTTTTTGATTACCTTTACAATTTTCTTATATTGCCCGTTTGTGTTAGCCGAGAGATGTTGATGTGAATGTATGGCCACGCCGGCTTTCTAACGGTCACTCCATCAAACCCAAGGCTGACTTTTTGCTTGTCAAAACGCTAACTGTACCCGCCTCATTTGTCCAGTACGGCTCACCTAAATTATTCTTACGTTTTATTGATTTTATTCTCAAAATCTACTCTGATAAGATTCACATTACAATGTCTCCAGCAGATAAGTGAAGGTGTCTTCACCTTTAATCATCTATAATACAAGTGCTTGCCCCAGATTTTGAGATCGGGACTCTGTAAAATTGCTTCTAATTTTAGTAAGTACTTTTTGGTGATAACCGTTCGCTTGCATAAGCTGTTAGGTACCGTTTTTACACTTCCGTTCCTTCGTTACATAGGTACTACATAAATAATAAATACAAAGTCGTTTCCCACTGTCTTTCCTGTATATGTACGCTTAGATTTCCTATCATAGGTACGCAACGGATTTACTATCATTCAACCTTGTATGTAATAACTAGCTGTCCCGCGCAACTTCGAATGCCTAAATTTTCCCCGTTTTTGCAACATTTCTCGTCGCTGCTCCACTCCTATTAGTCGTAGCGCGATGTTATATGCCTATAGCCTTCCTTGATAAATGGGCTATCCAACAAAAAAAGAATTTTTCAAATCGGACTAGTAGTTCCTGAGATTAGCGCGTTTAAACAAACAAACAAACAAACTCTTCCGCTTCATAATATTAGTATAGATGTAAGCAGATAGATATACATTGTAATATGTCTTAGTCTGTAAGGTATATATTTCTATGGGCCATTGATGCCTGCAATAAATGTTATTATTATTATTATTAAATTATACTAGCTGACCCGCGCAACTACGTCTGCGTAAAATATCTCCGTTTTTGCAACATTTTTAATTGCTGCTCAGCTCTTATTAGTTGTAGCGTGATCTTATATAGCCTTTAATATTCCTCGATAATTGGGCTATCCAACAATAAAATATTTTTCAATTCGGACAAGTAGTTCCTGAGATTATCGCGTTCAAACAAACTCTTCAGCTTTATAAGTATAGAATTAGTATATGATCTATACTATTGGTATCTATTTTTATGTATGTTTTTGTTACATTACATTTATATATGTAGGTATATGTCTTATTTTTGTTTTAAATCTAGAAACATATACCTAATTAACTCGATTTACGACCCAAAAGTTGACTGGTAGAGAATGCCTATGGCATTAAGGACTCCTTTTGCAATGTATTTGAAGTTTCTTCTTCGTGTTTAAAGATCGTCAAGAAAAGTTAGTGCGAAGCCGTAGCGAATTCTCTAGAGCTATTATACATAGTTAACTATACCTACGACTTAGTTTAATCGATGTGGGGTGAATAAATGAACCGAAAACAACTTAGTTCAGACGCATATTGTCTTGAACCTAGATATAACTGACGGTCAACATGTGTGGCCAGTACTGCGCATAATATTTTTAAAGATAGGGAGACAAGTAATAAGTTTACTGAATAGCTTGGTAATAATAAGTATACTGTCTGGCTGTATAGTTACCTACTTGCTATATATTTTTATAGTCGTGGCTATTTTTATATATAATATTTATATAGTCGTAGCTATTTTTAAACACATCAAGTCACGCGATGCGGTGATAAAGTAACACCTATTTTATATTTTCTACTCATGGATGTAATATTAATGGTTGCATGCTTAAAGAAAGTTTCAGGAGTAGATCCTAAACGAGAAAATACGCAATTACATAGAATATAACTTTTTTTGCTTGAGCAAAAATCGTTTGATGAATGTCTAATGCATGTTACAAACAAATTAATCGTTAAAAATCATCTAATAAAAGCCATTGAATGAAACAAAATTTTTTTTAGGTAACAATAATTTAGGAAAATAAAAAAAAAATATTCCGTGTTTTCCGCTTTTTCTGCTTTGTGTCCGTGATTTGTGTTTGTAAAATCCCCCGCCACACAGGGCTTGTACCCTAATGCAAGAGACGTCTTTAAAAAAAATCTTTACCAATTTCGTAATAAACTGATAATATAGAGAAAAGGTTTTAACCACAGAACAGAGTCCATGTTTAAATTAAAGATGCTCCGATTACAAGAAACACCGATTTCATTAGAACAAACATGATACTTTACTACGAATATAAAATATCTAGATTTTTTAGTCACTTCAACTTTCAGTTTGCACAAAAAACTACTGTTACTTTATTTAATTAAAATGTTAGCAGAGAAATGCAGTCTTGCTTTACGACTATGAAAGTAGGTCATTGAAGAGTCAAGCAGTGATTTCTTATCTATTTAAGTCTAAACAACTTCGAATGACCGGCGACAATGCTAAGAATACGCATAATTAAATTAGAGATAATATAACCATTACTTATACCTACCTACCTAACGTGCGCAAAATGATTGAACGATTTAACTATGAATTGGGTTACGGATATTTATTACTCGTATATCTACGTACTTGTTTGTTTGTGATTTCGTTAGTGTCATTGCCTCTTAAATTTTTAACCGGCTTTAAAAAAGAAAGTCGTCTGTTTGACTTTTCTCAAAACTGATTTCTATGGGGTTTCTCTAGTAGGTAGCAATGTTCTGTGGGGTTTCCGCTCTAGGTTTCGGCTGCATATTTTCCTATTTTTAGTGTATAAACCGTTGCTCTAGATTATAACATACCAGAGGGTTTATTTTACACCACCTAATACTCACTTCTCTTGATTTTCATTTGAAGTCAGATTATGGGTCAGTCTTAACTCATAAAAAATTAAAAAAACCGGCAAGTGTAAGTCAGACTCGCCTACCGAGGGTTATGTACAAATTTGTAGGCATATATTAGTAATAATTCAGGAATCGGGTCTTGCAGTTTTTAAAATAACCGAGTATTTTCTGTTTTTTTTCACAGCTTCGTGAGACTTAAGACCTGAGTATATAGCTTTAATTTCAACTCGATATCTCTACGCGTTCCCGAGATAAAGGGTCTTGATAGGCAGATCGACGGACGGACGGACAAAAAAGTGAATAGGATCACTTTGTTGTCCGTCCGTCCGTCGATCTGTGGTGGGGTTCTTTTTAGGGTTATTATTTTCCTTTTGAGATACGGAACCCTAAAAACAAAATAAACTAATCAGATAGGTAAGGCTTTTGTTTGTAAGGACTTGCATTTTCAATGCTTGTGGTGCTTGAGGCCACGTATTGTTAGTCAATCAATCAGACATTGAATATTTACCTCTAAACGTCATTTAATTAATTAATTTTAATGGTTATTAGATTGGCTGTATGTGATTAATTGAATAAAAAATATTTATTAGATATATTTCGGGACTTAGTCGCGTGAATTATTTAAAGGTACGAACCTTTTATTTACCCGACGTTTCGATCGAATTGCACCGATCGTGGTCACGGGTCGACACCCGAAATATATCTAATATGTATAAAAATCGCAAAAGTTTAAAAACAATAAAAAATATTTTATACCTAAGTACTTACAGATTTCAAGTTAATATTCTCTTTTGTTATAGAAATAATGTATTGTACAGCAAGGAAGAGACGCTATTTAAGTCCACGAATGATTAAATTATTTATTTTCACGTAACGTAGTGTAGCAAAAAATCTTTAAATAAGGATTCCTAATATTTTCTACCACTTTTAGACGTAAGATTGATAAGTAATGATAAAGTTATAAGTAATAAAAGCTTTTTAATTCCAACGAGGAACGTAGGTAATATGAGAAGTCATTGTCCTGTCCACTGGTGTGTAACCCAACCAGAGTCAGACCGGGGCAATCGTGTTTGTTTTTGCATTATTATAAAATTCCTTCCATAAATGACTTGTATCCTACAATACCGCTTTACACACACTCCAACGCTTTACAAGTTCTCGTCGAAACAAGCTTTATTTAAACATTACCGGGATTGGATCTTAAATCAAAAAATAAATCGGTATTACACCTTTTTGATAGTTTATAATAGAGCTGGCTTTAGTCAGGTTTATAAAAGTGAGATAGGTTCCGCAAATACCTTTGTACCTCTTAAACTTTTCCCGGAATTAGATGAGCCTGTACGCCGATGATATCATTTATCTATAGGTTAACATTAAAACAAAAAAGCTTTGTAAAAAGACGTGACTTAAGATGACTAATATTGATGAGATGAGATAATTTTAAAGAAGCGTTTAATATTATATGCATACTTATTTCATGTTTGTGATTTATTATCCTGTATAATTAATATTACCTGTTCATTTTATTATTTATTGTTTATTTAATTTTTTGCCGATACGTACATTTTAGCAGAACGTTTCAGTTATTGGTTTTGATGTTTAAACAAATTGAATATCGTACTTTACCTCGTTTTTATTGAGTGTGGGTACCAACGTACTTGAGCCTAAAATCGACATGAGAAAAAAAGTGTGTTCTGAATACGGACGAGTCTAACTTGTTCGTTCAAGATATGGCATAGATTGATCAGGTGTTGCGTTTGCTGCATTCCATTGCCATCAAGCCATTCCGTTCCATTGTTAAGTCCTGTTAATTTCGCCTTCATTCGCCCAATCAAAATTCTAAACAATTTATGATTTCATACGAAGTGCTATTTCGATTAATCTTTTATTTGAAACGAAAGACTTTTTAAATTGTTTAATTTGGATAACTGTCTCTACATACCTAAGTCCCCTTTGTACAAATTTAGTTAAAACTTAATTTAAAACGTTGTTTAAATCGAATCGTTGTGATTGTTTTAAATTAAGTTTTAACTAAATTTGTACAAAGGGGACTTAGGTATGTAGAGACAAATAACCAAATGAAACAAATTACAAAGTCTTTCGTTTCGGTATTTTATTTAGTTTTTGGTATCTGTTTAGGTACTTGAGCTAAGTACCCAGAAAGCCAAAGACTGGGTGCCATGGTGCAAATTGGGAGAGCCCTTTATCCAGTAGAGGTCTGATAAATGCTAATGATGACTACGAAGTTCTTGACTTCTTAATTTCAGATTTAAAGTTCAAATAAAACACCCGAATACTTCATTTCAAACTTGAAGTTCAAATTGATAATAAAAAAATGTTGAACCTAACCGTGAACTACGCGTTTGTTCATTACCTTATATCAGTAACTCGTTATTATTTAAAATGTTGTTTTATGGTGTTACTTTAATTACTCAGTAGTACAGTACGCAGATATGGACATTTATATTTCAATTAAGTTCAAATTGGTTAAATGTTACGGTTCTTAACAAGACTTGGGTTAACGAACCATTTTAAATAAGTGTTGGATTGTAATTTCGAAAACACGTTATAATTTGTTAATAACTTTTTGTTACTTAATGGATTATTTTTGATAAAAAAGAGGTAATTATTTATAGTTACGAATACTGAGTATCTACCCTTTGATTGAGTATGTGTAGGTAATAAGGTATATAATGTATTTTGTGAAAAAATATACGGTATGGACTCACGATTACGGAAAAGGATCCATCATGTCACGATCTGACTTTAACCCGACTTCGCCGTGACTCAAGTAACGAACTTTGATAAAACACAGTAGATAAGTACATACGGTTATTAATATTAAAAGTACTCAGATGTTTTTATTTAGTACTGAAACGTGTTTTCAACCTTTTTGTTTTTTTCTACGTATCAATTACGGCCTAGCAAACAAAAAGTGGTTAGTTACGGTTTAAATTGAGACTGATTGAATATGTGTTACAATGTTGGTATGTTAAGAATTAAGTGGCCATTAAAATAAATTGATTTTTACAGGAAAAATAAGAAATTGTACAATAAACTTAAAGTACCTAAGCGGATGCCTAATTAATATACTTTAAATGACAAATTGAATTAAATTACGTTCCATACTTAAATTTAAGTAATTAGATACATAAATACCTAATTAAAAAATAAACAGAATGAGTATTTTAATTAATTATAATAAACAAACTTACCAATTACGACACAGTAAACCACACATAGCACAATTAGTGACTTATACATTTTTTATTTTATTTCTTTAATTATTTTTATTTAAAATTTGCGTTCTGGACGTACGAGTATATGCGTTTGCGCCGCGACGGGTTTCAAGTGCGAGTGCGGGCGTTCGAGTGATGCGCGCGCGCTTCATAACCGGATTAAAAGGACTTAGGACTTGCACACATCGCCATCAATTACCTACTTGCACTACTTAACACTAGATCAGTTCGTACTTGCGCCTATTGTTCACGAGAAAGTATATGTTCTGTAGCTTTCACGCGTCGGTACAGAACCTAATATAAGTACTAAATGTCTTCTTTATTGTTATTTTATACCGTTAGAACAAGTTTATCGGTTATTTAATTTTAAATAATTACCTAGTAATTGTAGAAATGGATTAGGCATATCATAAACTGAATATCTATTTTTAATTAGGGGGTTAACATTAATTTTCTTCTACTTTCGGTCAATGTAATAATTAAATAATTTCATAACTATGTCTTACTTTTACATAACATACATAACAACCCATATGATGTCCCACTGCTGGGCACGGGTCTCCCCAGTAGAACCTATTTATTAGTTCCTGGGGGTAATTGCCATAATCGCCACGCTTGGCGAGCGGGTTGGCGATCGCAGTAAGGCTTTAAATACGCAGAGGACGCTGCTGCCCGTCCTCCCGTGTGACATCCCTTAGTCGCCTTGACGACACCCACGGGAAGAGATGGGGTGGCACTATTCTTAAGCCGGTGCCACACAGCTATACTTAGTCTTACTTTTGGTACTTACTAAACTAAAAACACCAGTACCTATGCTAATTATTAATTTATTTTATCTATCTATAGATTAGTAATGGCTGATTTATTCTGTTTCTGTACTTAGACATTTTTTTTCGTCTCAGATAAACTAATATTATTATTAAAAAATGTTTATTTACTCATAATTTCCCTATTATTGTTAAGTTCATTATCATTTTATGTGGTTGTTTTCATTAAATATGTATATTACTCACAATGTCATTTTGTTATTTTGCGTGATATCTAATCGTGCGATGTGCGTAGTTTCCAACTTTCAAAATGTTATTTATTATCATCTATGTGTATTGTTTAAATACGAGTATTTAAAAACCAAATATCACGTGATACTAACGTACGGACTGGTAAACCCCATACACTTCACTGGTCAAAATAAGAATGGCGAAATTAATTTGACTCCATTTCCACACGATCCAGAAACCGTTTTCAACTTTTGAAAAACTGACTGTGTAATATGATAGATGATCATGATAGTGCAGGAGTCAAAGAATCTTAACATAATGTACTTATTTTATGTCAATAAAGAATTTTTAAAGATACTTGAGCGTGTACATAAAAAAAGAAAAAAAAAATTTGAAGCGGCGGTAGCTTAATGGCTAAGGCATCGGTCTCGCAATCGTGAGGTCGTAGGCTCGAATCCTGGCCATTATTCTACCGACGTGAACCCACTCCTAACACAAGCCATAGAGCTTAGCTGGCTTAACAGGATTGCTAGTAACGTGGGTCCACAATCCCACATTGCTAGTTAACTTAAAAAAAAAATGGTTGTCTAAAGTCGGTTTACAGACGACAATTTTACGTGATAACGTCTTATGAAAACATTGAATAAACAACCATACCTTTTTTTAAAATTATTTTCAATTTCCAATTGTATCGCATATCGCTGCAATCATCAAAACAGAAGCAGTTTATATCTCTTTAAAACAAATCGTTAAAATGCTTGACAAGATAAAGCTATGCACTATGTTATGACCGTTGTAATAATCTTACGCGATTATAACTATTTATTATACGGGAATTAACGCGCATTACATATACATACATACATATCAACCCATATGATGGCCCACTGCTGGGCACGGGTCTCCCCAGTAGAACCTACTACTGGGGGTAATTGCCATAATCGCCACGCTTGGCGAGCGGGTTGGCGATCGCAGTAGGGCTTTAAGTACGCAGAGGACGCTGCTGCCCGTCCTCCGATGTGACATCCCTTAGTCGCCTTGACGACACCCACGGGAAGAGATGGGGTGGTACTATTCTTAAGCCGGTACCACACGGCATTGTTTACCTTAAAATTGCTTAACGTTTCGACCAGTTTGCACCGGCAGTGGTATTGTAACGCGAAAGTTTAAATCTTACGTTATAATGTCTGTAAAGTCAAGGATTAGCTAAAGCTTTATCAAGTTTTAACTTATCTAAGGCTTACTTAGCCTTAGATAAGTTAAAACTTGATAAAGCTAGTTACCTCGTTCTATAGATCTCAGACTAACTGCCGCACGCAGAGTCATTTTGCTTAGGTACTTTAAGCAATCCTCAGCAAAGATTTTATATGACAAAATTTGAACAAGAAATGATTTTCGATTTGAACTGTAAGTGTAACAGGTGTTACAATTTAATTTTTACGATATTGTGTGAAAATTGTATGTTAGTATGTAATGGAATCTTTGAAGGTGATTTTCTCCCACTTCAGAACGTCGGATTTAATTAAAACTTCGCACACTTAACAAGCACTGATGACAATACAATCCGATAAAAGGGATTTTTGAAAATTTATCTCCTAGGGGGATTAAAATAGTTGTTGTAATGGAATTTCGTATTTGACTTATTGGTTAAAATAAAAAAAACATGTGTCGGCGTTTTTTGAAAAATCAACCCCCAAGGGGGTAAAATAGGGGTTCCAAATTTTTATAAAACTAAATCAACTGAAAAATTATAAATAAATAATAGTTTAAAAAACTTAAAAGCGTGGGGCACCCCACAGTTTTTACGATAAAGCGTTTTTTTTTCATAACAACTTTTTTTAAAAGACAATAATTTCTTACTTTTTAGTACAGCTATTTTCAAAAGCGTTTTTTTTAGTTTTTTAAACTATTTAACTAAGTAACTCGATTTCTCCATTTCTTTCATTACTACAGGTGAAACCTGCTGTGCGATTTACATAAATACCTGTCTATATTATAAATAAACGGTCAAGATTGCTATTAATTATTCTTTTTAAGATAAATGACTGGTCTAGACGCCTAGGTGAGATTTGCGTCTCGCCTCTACCATACGCCATACCACATCGTTTGTGCAGGGATATTTTACTATTCATGAGTAGGATTACCATTTATTAGAATGTGACGGGAGAGGTTTCTTACCGTTAGGTACTTTAAATATGAAACAGATCTGTAAGCTTTGGCTGGGATTCGTGGCGTGAGATGGAAGTTGTGTGTACCCAATCTTCATGCAGTACCTACTTAATTATCCCTGCGTTTTCACCCGCGTTATTAGTTTGATTTTTATTGGCTATGTGCTATTCGGGCGAATAAACTATAGATATTAGTAGTCTTTTGATGACAATTGTAAAATATCATGAAAAATCGATCCTTATTAACTAGTCATTAGACATTCACGCAGGCGAGTAAATGTCATTATGATGTAAAGAGGTTTTATTTTATGCTTCCAACTTTGAAAATGACCGGTTCTATGTTATGTTTCTGTTGCTGAAAATGACAAACTTTTACTTACTGCAGTCGGAGGCTTTAATACTGCATGAAGGGTATCTTGTTTCTGTATTAACGCAGGCGAGTTTTTTTACGCTTTAAGCGTGAATCTACGAACATTATTTTCTTAAGTCTAACGCAATTTTATAGGTGAGAGACCACAGCTAAGGACACATTAGAACTTATAATTCTAATGTGTCCTTAGCTGTGGTCTCCCACCTATAAAAACTGTGTGTACTTTTGAGTCGTTGTAAGATTAGAATTACCTACAAGAGTTAATAACAACTATTTGTTTTATTATTAACGTTGCTTTTTCAATGATTTGCCCCTTCAAACATTTTTTAAACATGTCTATAGATTATACAGGTTGTAATGTAACAGAAAGGTGTGGACAAATTTCAGCAGCAGATAGGGTATGTGTGTTATCAGTATTGCACATACCATGGTGCCATAGCTGGTTGCATTATTATTACGTAGTTATAGCATATTCTATTTGTCAAAATTCAGTAGTTAAATTCAAAATTCAATTCAAGTCATAGTTAGTCTTTTAAGTCATAATTTTTTTAAATAATAACTTTTTCACTCATAAATAAACGATTGAAAAAATACTAAATAGTAATAGTATAATTAGGGTACTCCGATTTTGATAAAATTAGGTATGTACACTCAGTATCATGGGCACATACCAACCCTTGAATATGACCACACCTTTCTGTTACACCTTGTATATATTATCGGACTCGCAATTTAAAACCTTTGATTTAATGCCCCACTTGAGGGCTTTGAAAATATTTTTATTATCGCACATACATAAAATAGCACACGCATAAAATTCGTATTTTTTTAAAAAATATAACTAGCAATGTGGGATTGACTCCCACATTACTAGCAATCTTGTTAACTTGCTAGTAATGTGGGAGGAATTGCTAGGAATTGGATTTTTAAAGAATTTTATGTACCTAATAATGGCTTATCAATTATTAAAATCGGTTGAACCCTTGAGTTGTTATGAGCCGACATACAAATATTAGAAGGATACATACGCGTCAAACACATAATCCTCCTCCACAGTCGGGTAAAAACAATGAATGGCTAATTGCAAATTACAAGTATTACTGTTTCGAATTCCTGCCATTGTTAAATGTGCAATAGACGACGTATTTACTTCCTACTTTTAGGTTTTAAATTTAATTAAAAACTGCAGTAAAACCTTGGTTTCATAAGCTTTCGTTGCAGTAACTATTGCTCCAAAAATCAGATCAGGTCGCTGGTTATTGGGCACGCTTGACGTTACAGGAAAATTAAAAGCTTTCGTCGCATTTGGTATCAATAGAATCTTAATGACGATAAGTTATATTTGCCTATTAAATACTGAATTTAAAGCCTGAAATGTTTCATAACACACCTCGTCTTAATATATTTGAAAGCCGAAGCCTAATATATGGTTTAAATGCGGTAGGACCAAGGACCACTGCAATAATTGAGTGGCCTGTTGGCCTAGTGGTTAAAAAAATCAAAATTCTTTATTCATGTATGTATATATAATATATATTATGTATGAATGTATGTATGTATACATAAATATATCTACCACACACACACACACACACACACACACACTCACACTCATACATGTAATGCAACGAATAAATGTATCTTTTCTTTTCTTTTTCTTAATTTTTTTTTTCTTTTCACTTAGGATGCAAAACAACTCTTGTGATACGCCGGGATTCTACATGTAGATGTAATGCCAAGTTCACAAACAATAGGTAAAACTGGAGAAAAGAACCCGGCAGTAAAAACTCACGGCCCCTCTTTTCAAATTGCCAATTTTACAATGTCATGTTAGTGACCCTGACTGCTAAAGAGGTCGTGGGTTCGATCCCTACCTAGGATTAAACTTTGTGTGATGAGCACGATGGTTTATTCTGTGTCTGGGTGTAATTTATTTATAATATGTATGTATTTAGAAATATATAAGTATGTTTATCAGTTGTCTGGTTGCCATAAGCTCTGCTTAGTTTAGCATCAGATGGCGTTGTGAGAGTTGTCCCAAGATTATTATCATATTAATAAAAAATGAGCGCTGTGATTTTAAAAGGACACTGTGCAAGCTCTAACTTTAATAAGATACTAGGCCTTTTCAAAAGCACAGACAGATCAAACATACGAGTACCCTTATTAAGGGTAGAAAAAATGGACGTACTTAACGCTACAAGCGCGAAATATGTAATTACGTTTGACGAATTTTCGTCAACATGTATTTTGTGACAATAGTTACGACTGATCCTTCTGAGATACTAACACGAACAACTGGTCCGAATGGATGTAAAGGGTGCAGGATTTCATTTTTCGGACCCTATATCTGTATGTATTAATGAGCAGAGATCAGAACACAATTATTATTGCAAGAGGCTACAACGCTGATCTAAAACTGAGAGTTCTTATCATAGTTTTTATTTTGTGGATAATTTTGCTAGTTACGTAGTTAAGTACCTACCTAATTGTTTTATATTTATAGATTTTTGTAAGACTTAATTAAACACTATTTTGCGCAATTCTACAAAAAAACTGTGAGATAATAACTGACTGTCCAACATTATGGCAGAACAGGAAAATTCACGCAAGTACGAATTGAATTTCGCCGTATTGCTATAATATTGTACTGGATTTTCCTAAAAGGAATATGATTTATGGTGTCTTTATAATAATTTTCTGAGCAAAACTAAGGCGTGTAACTCAAGTATTAAATATAGCCAAGTGAATTAAAACGTTGCACGCAATAGGCATCAAATAGAGAGAGTACAGAAGGTAAGCTAATGGTCACACCCAGAATCATTTTTCGGAATGTAATTTCGGTTGTTTACGAAGTAGCTCCAATTGCCTAAATACCGGCCAATAACTGATACTACTTTTACGATTTCAGGGGGAGGGTTTCAACCTGGGTACGCCCATGGGTAAGCTCTTGCAAGTAGTTCATTCTTTATGCCTGCTGCTTCAATGAAGCTGATATGCGAGCTCGGAGAGTCGTCAGGTAGCAGGGTAGTCAACTCTGTGAAAAACTCATCACACATTACGTATATTTCAAATTTGTAACTAAAAATTACTTTATTCCGGCGTATGTATGTGGTCTATGGTACAAAAGCCTTTACGGAAACCGACTTGTTCGAGAGGCTGGAAGAATCAAATCAGCCTGCGAGACGATTTGTAATGACTCAAACCGAGAGTGCCGACCCGCTTATTTGTGTTAGTGTGTATCATTCCTTATATTTTTAAGTAAGAAAAATAAATTCGCATTCGTTTTCTAAATGTTTGTAGTAGTATTTTAAAGGTACACGAAAAACATTACAATAGGTATGAGGAGACAGCAATCGCATTACTGTTACTGGTTTGAAGTGTTCCGAGATTCCGTGTCCGTATGAAGCTTTCCTTCTGCAGGTACTTTTGCTTTTTTGTGCAAAAGTAGTTTTACACACAGACAAACTGAAAGTTCGTGAAAGTTGTAACAACATTTTGTATGTTAGCTTTCTGATTTTCTCACACATAAAATATTTCTCGGCATTTAGACATGGGCATAATGGCTGACATAAAAATAATGTTGTTGTAAGTTTTTTCTATGCCACTATAGAATTATTAAGAAAAGAGCATACATTGCTTTGAACGTTATAAACTAATAACTATAATATAATCATTCTATACAGGGCCTGATACTTAAGTTATTTTAAAAATACCAAGTAATATCCTATCGGACTTTACAATATAAATCTACGTACACGTTGATAAACATTATAAAATTATAGGTACAGAGTACAGGATATCGAGCAGAATCCCCGGGGAAGGGTAATCACACCATTATAATCTACTGAAATAAATCTATACTAATATTATAAAGCTGAAGAGTTTGTTTACTGTTGGATAGCCCATTTATCGAGGAAAGCTATAGATATATAACATCACGCTACGACCAATAGGAGCGGAGCAGCAATGAAAAATGTAGTAAAAACGAGGAAAATTAATGCATACGAAGTTGCGCGGGTCAGCTAGTAAAAAATATAGAGCCTTAATTTTTTTAACCTTCTGTTAGTATATTGACTCCGCGCGTTGTGTTTGGATTCAAATTACAATTAAAGAGGTTTTTTATGAAAATGGTACTAATTTTTTATTGCTTTCGGTATATCGTGGTGTGATTCCGACGATGGGATTTAGTCAGTCGATACCCGAGGGGATTCGACTGACTAAATCGGTACTTAGTAGATACCTACTTTTATTACAGGTTTATAATGTGTGTAATGTCAATGTAGTTTGATTAATAAATATTATTTTTGAATCAAACTACATTGAGTATGTATTTAAGGTGTAATGAAGTTGAATTTAATGCTTGGTTTCTTTTAGTTTTAGATTTGCCAGCTGACAGCTGTCAAATCTAAAACTAAAAGATGATTTTTGCATTGACAAGCCTTTCAGAAAATTGATGTCAGTCTACGACTACTCAGAATATATGAATTTGTCAGGGTAAAGCAATGTTACCACTGTCGGTAACCGTTTTCGACCATTGTCACACCTCTCTGTGGCTTGGAGAGCACGTTAAGCCGTTGTGTGTGAGGGAATAGAGGCACTTGTGTCTGCGCATACAATCGTGCACTAAGTACTTATAATATCTCCTGCGTTGTTAACTAGTCTCTAATGACATTATCCGAGACCATTATTATATGAATTTCAATTTGATCTCGTAGAGAGAAGCATAAAAGTAAATCGGATTCCCTTTGCTTCGTTTCGCCAACTTCGTTAGCATTCTAACCAAATTTATCTCAATCGAACTGCTCTATTTATCGATATTATTAATAACTTCTAAGATCAACTTTCCTAAATTACTTCAGTGACATATTAATTTCTTAAGTATTAGAAAGTTGACGTGATATTTATTATGTATCCATATAAAGGGGGACCGGTAGGTATAGCATGATTTTACTTTGTGAATTTATACCAAAGACATAGAAACTGGATCGGACCATAACCTCACAAAATTGACCACACTCTAGAAAGAGATAACGCGACTCTGCAGCTACAATTATATAAATATTTTTGACAACTATCTGGCCGCACGAGTGTTTTGTAATTAGACTATTGTTCTAAAGAATTTTACACAATTTTACACGATATACGCGTGAACCCGTTATCACTTATCAACGTAAATCAGGCCTCTATTATAGGCATTGTAACTCTAAACACAGGTTTAATCAACGCAAAAAATTAAAATAGTTACCTAGTATAAAACTAAAATAGATTGGGATCGGCGCTAGCAGAGCCGACACCCGACGAGCTAGTATATGAACCGTTGTAGCCCAGTACAGTGTAAAGTGCGCACCGGCCGCAAACGGTCAATGATCGCGGCGCAAGCGCAGGTCGACGCACCTGCCCCCGGCCTTGCGTGGCCTTCTGATGCAACCCTCATACTCCTATTACTATTCTGCCTATAATATAATACACGCTCATTATCACAGTTACAAAATTTACTGTATTTTGATAGTACTTGTTAAGTAGTTAGCTTACTATCAGACAGCATATGTAAAGACGTTAATATTGTACAGAGAAACGGGGTTTAGAAATGTTTTGTGAGTGTTTGATGATTACTTATATTGTGATACCGTAGGAAACTCCGCACGAATAACGCCATTTTGCGTAACACACGGACCGCCTAATTACAAAAGCAAGACAGCCTGGATTGACGAAAATGAAACTAGTTTAAACCATGGATCTATAAACAAGTTTATTACAAAACGAGGTTCATCGCTTAATCGATGATCATCTTTGGTCCATAGATTAGTCTTTCGATCACCCACGGAACAGAATTTCTTCTGTTCCGTGCGATCACCCTAGTATAAATATGGTATTTCCTTGAAATGTCAAAAACTCAACAATTTGAAGGTATACCTTTTACAATTTTGCGTCTTTGAATTTCAATTATGACGAATAATGCGTGTGTGGTGAATTTACATAATTAGATACTTCGAAAGAACTAATTATACTGTGGTAACAAAATAAATGGAAAAATCGAGTGAAATGCAAAGTGTTACAAAGATATAATAATACGTACATAATATTAGTTTCCAAAACATTTCATCATAGCTAAATGGAGTTGTCGAGATTTAACATACAGAACTCATAGATGTTCTAAAATTAAAGTGGTCTGTGCAATGTCTGGGACAACCAGACTAGGCATGAAGTAGATAAGTGTGGAAAGTTAACTTGGAAGTCCCACACAGAATATATTTGTTTAAAAATAGTATCATTAACTGGAGCTCTTTGTAAAACAAACTGATGCATTCCACTTATAGTATGTCACATTATTTATATTAAAGTTGGAAAATCACATTTGGAAAATCCGGTAGTGCAGCAAAACAAAGTGATAAAACAACATTAAGATAAAATTTCTTACCTAACATAATACATAATATAGTTCACTAGTAAGCTAGTGAACTATGTAGTGGAACTAAATAAACAGTGATCAATTATATAATTGATCACTGTTTATATATTGAACATAAAATTCCTAATTAAAAGAAATATTACAAAAATGTTACCCACTCCAATTGTAAAATGTAATCACGGGTATACCCATCACTAGAAACAGATGTAAACTTAGCTTACTTATAGGTAGGTACCAATAACTAGTTATGGTCAAATAAATATTATGTGTATAGGAGCTCAGCTATGTAATACATTGCTACAGGAAAAAAGAGATATCAACTCAATAATCCTTTTCAAATATAGTTTAAACAGAGAGACCAGCGGGTCAATTCACGTATTTAAAGCATGCAGTTGCAGTTAAGTTTCGATTAAAACCGCCATTTTTGTATTCTTGTAACTTTGGGATCGATCCCAAAAACGCTTGCGCACTGTACTAGAATGTCGTTATTGCGCTCTCAAGACGCATACTTGACGCAAGCGTATTTGAGATCGATCCCAAAATTACAAGAATATAAAAATGGCCGTTTTAATCGAAACTTAACTGCAACTGAACTGCAACTGCACTGCTTTAAATACGTGAATTGAGCCGGTTACATGTTATTGAAATTGTAAACTTAAATCTCTTTTGATGTCAAATGTAATAACTACTATGTACTACCTAACACTAATAATTTAGTTTAGATAATTATATTTAAGTTTATCATGAAAATGATTTTGTTCTTAGTGTGAATAAATGTATAATAATAGTAAATGATCCTATATCTAAGAATTTCATTTCAAAGCAAGCTTTCTGCTATTAAATAATAAACTTATTCATAAAATTTGTTTCGATAACTGTTGTGCTTCTGTGTGCAGCTTCAGTACCTATGTTGAATCTAGGTATACTTTCCCCCATTACATCGAGAACAACGAGTGCAACAAGGAAAACTGGATTATCTTATTATGAGTACCTACATATATTGAAAATTGGATTATCATATTGAATAAGCATCCTTAAAAGTATTGAACGGATTTTCATCCAACCAAGCTAAGAACTGTTTCAATGATACTAGCTTTGTAATAAGAAAATTCGCATCCAAGTTCATCTATCTATTTGGGCGCTATAATATCACAGACAGATACACAGATTAAACTTATAACATTCCTCTATATATTTATTTAAAACTTTTTGAACAGAATTGTATAGAGGCGGAGTTAATGCTAAAAGCATTCTCTACCAGTCTACCTTCGGGCGATGTAGAAATGTAGTATGTAGGTGCAGTAAACCTGTAGATATTACATACAATCAAACAAATAAAACTAAAAATCCCAATTAAACATACTTACATAAATACACAATATACCTACATAATACTACAATAATACATATATACATAATACATATATACTACATAAATACTGACATACCATAAATACATATATAACTACATTAAATATAAGTTACAGATATAGAGGTGATTCAACTAGTTCATCAAGGAACAGAGTACGTAAGTACTTTCCATTTAAAATTAAGACGATTAGGTGCCAGTCTAATTCGGGGGGCAGTGAATTCCAGAGGGAAACAGACTGAACAAGGAAAGACGTACCGACGAATCCAGATGAATGAGAGGGACATAGAAGAAGCAGATTATTGGTAGATCGTAGATCTCTGCTATGAGAGGAGTGCAAGTACTGGAGTTAGAAGTCAAGTATAAGGGTGCAGTAGGAGAATTAGAATTGAAGAGAGTAGTTTGCGCGCTCTCACTGTAGTGAGAGCGCTACGACGCTGGCGAATAGGGAGCCATTTCAGTTTGGAACGGTAAGAAGAGAGATGGTCAAACTTGCGAAGATTAAAAATGAATCTAATGCAGTTATTTAGAAGCCGGTCATATTTATTTTTTATCATCATTTGTTTACATTTTTAGTACTATTGACAGCCAACTGACAACTATCTATATAACGTTCCGATTCTGACAAGAATCTATTTTAATATATTTGTAAATTGCAGGACGAGAATTCTTATATTTTGAAATATATTTCATTCTCAATTAACACTACAATTTTAAATTATATTGGTAAAAACCGAAACATGATATGAAAATTTTTGAATGATATGAAAAATGAATGAACTAATCTGTTTATAATCTGTGGCTGATTGCTAGATCCTTTGGTATCAGCTGATCCACGGATTTTTGGTGGTTTTGTAATAAGACCATTAATACTGACCTATATCCTGGACTTGAAAGTTATGGTTTAAGCCTTTATTTAGTCTGCTCTTTGTAATAAGGCTTGGAGAGTTTTTTTAAATACCTACCTAGATACTAGCTTATAAATTGAAAGCGTGTACTGGCGACAGCCATTTCAATAAAAAAGTGATTTGATGGCCTTTCTTATAATAGGATTCTCTATTCTGTGATTCTGACAATGACTTTTAATATACAAGTGTTGCATCATAAATGTTATGCTACTTCAGCGAGTACCTAGAGTAATATATGTTTTAGAATATCTTAGAAATAAAAATCCTCAGTCATTTATTGCCTGAATTTTTTCACGAAGTTTTGTTTTCAGATGTATCTAGACTAGGGATGAAACGCAAATATCTTTATTTCGTAAAACCAAATTAATGATTGTTTGAAAACATTAAATTAATACTGGGTGGCGCAAAAGTACGGGCACTAAAGAAAATACTTTTTTTTTTTTATATGACATTTTCTGTCATTCTGTCGTTGAAAATTGTGTAGTGAACAAATGTAAAATACACTGAAAATAAACTTGGACCGTTTTACTCCCCTAGAACGTGGAATAATTGTGTCAATGTTCTTACGGAATAATTCATCAGTGATAAGAACACAACGTGAATTTCGTCGACGATTTCCCCACCGTCCGGCACCGATTGGTCGCACAATTCGACGCTTTGCCACACGCCTTGAAGCAACTGGCTCAACATTGGATAGACCTAAGTCTGGGAGACCAAGAACAGGCCGTTCAGCTGAAAATATCGATGCTGTGCGCGAAGATGTGGAAGAGTGTCCAGAAACATCAACGAGGCGACGTGCCACGCAATTGGGCATTTCCAGACGGACCCTGCAGCGTATTTTGGTGAAAGACTTAAAGATGTTCCCGTATAAAACTCAAATGACTTATCAGCTGCTGCCTGCTGACCACCGAGCTCGTCTAGATTACTGCCAGCGCGTCATAAACCTCAACCTTGAAGAGGATGATTTTCCTTCAAAATTGGTTATGAGTGACGAAGCGCATTTCCATCTCTCAGGGCATGTCAATAAGCAGAATACTCGGTTCTGGGGCACTGATAATCCGCGCATTATTCAAGAAACACCTCTACACCCACTAAAAGTTACTGTATGGTGTGGCATCTGTGTTGACAGAGTGATCGGACCCTATTTTTTCGAAGACGCTGGAGGCAATGCGATAACTGTCACTGGAGAACGCTACAGAACCATGTTAAGTGAGTTTTTGATACCCAGTTTGGACGAATTGGGGCTGGAGCACATCTGGTTTCAACAAGACGGCGCTACGGCACACACAGCGCGCGAGACTATGGACTTAGTGAGGGACGCTTTTCCAGGCCGAGTTGTCTCTCGTTTTGGCGATTTGCCTTGGCCTGCAAGATCACCCGATCTGACCAGTCCAGACTTCTTTCTTTGGGGTTTTTTGAAATCTCGGGTGTATGTGAACAAGCCACAGACTCTCGCAGCTCTAAAAGAAAACATTCGTCAAGAAATAACGAACATATCGCAGGAAGTGTTACGGCAAGTTATGCAAAATGTCATAAATAGGGCTCAAATGTGTATCAACTCTGGAGGTCACCATTTAAAAGACATCATCTTTAAATCCTAATGGTACGAAATTTAATGGCACAAATATACATTTAAAAAAATCTAAATCTAGTTTTCTAATTTAGAAAAAATGTTATAGCTGAACCAAATAGGGTCTTTACTTTTGCGCCACCCAGTACATACTAAAAGATTAATAAAATTATGTTATGTTTGAAACAAAAAACAAAATGATATTGGCAGCAGTTCCAAGTGTCAAGCTCATGAGAAGAAGCTGCCTAGAAACTCATGGGACCCTTTTATAAAATCATCCAGTTTATCTTTACAGAAATAATTTTATTAAACGAACCAGTGTGTTTGATGAATGTAAACGTTTATAAATCTAGGATAACAGAGAATTTCAAAAAACTACAGCACTAAGCTGGTAATCAAACATAACACGAGCAAAACCCCGTGCATAATCTATTAGTAAATAATACAATTTGCTACAGTTGGGTCAACGTAACTTGACCGGATTGAAGTTAGGTTCTTATCAATTTCGCGCATGTCATAGAGATGCGACCCTAAAATTACTTACAAAAACAATTAAATATGTTTAATCGATTAAAAATACTAACAACATTTTAATTCAACAATATAAAAATACTATTTCGATGAGTTCATCTAAGTTTAAAAATTTGAAAAAGTTTGCAAAACAATTTCTTGAAAAAAAAAACACAAAAAACATGAGTTAGTAGTACTAATCATGACAATGTAATGCGTCATCTCTAATTCTCTTGGTTTAGTTACCGCTCCCGCCCTCCGCTTCCTCTCACCATTTATTACTAAAAAATGCATCTGCGCAACCACTTTTTGCCAACTTCAATCCGGTCAAGTTACGTTGATCCTACTGTATAATGATATACTGGATGCCGATTTTGATCGTCGAATTCCAGCAGGATGGGGATCGCCCCATCAAACTCTACTAAATACATATAGTAGAGTATCATGGTGTGATCCTTCTCCCGGGGGAATTCAACTATCAGAATCAGCAAGCAGGATAGATGCAATACTCAAACTTGTGAAATATACATTTCATAGCAAAACGGTGTCGTAAATAATATATGAAAAAACATGCAATTTAACAGTCTTGACGCGCAAACGCAGCATAACTCATCAATAGATAGCATTGACTTTAAAGGTTAAGGATTGTGTTTTATCTGTATACAATATACCTAACTGGAAAATTTAAATTGACTAGGTACTACTAGGAACATAATATTAGGTAGGTAGATATCAGGCGCGCAGTTACTTCTTTATCAGCCTGTCACTACACCGAACGTGCGTTACTGTTTTTACTGTTTTTTTGCTGACCAGTTGGCGCCACTGTTTAGGCAGCTTGGCTGTCAAAGTTTAAATTTAAATCTATATACATAAAAGTTGACCTCTTTTTTTTTGCATCAGCCCTCTAATATGGTGTATAATATAATGGTGGCGGCACCTTACCTGCATATACAGTTTATAAACAGAGAAACATTGTAAACATTGGCAATTTGAAAAGAGTAGCCACGAGTTTTTATTGCCTGTTCTTTTCTCGGGCTTTACCTGTTGTTTGCGAACAACCAGTAAATGTAGAATCGACTTTTCACAAGTGTAGTATTTTACTTCCTAAGTGAATATATCATTTTTATTATTATTATTATTATTATTATTCAAAGTCCTGACTGACTGACTAATGGATCAACGCACAGCCTAAACCTCTGATCGTAGAGATATGAAATTTCGAGGATGTATTCTATATTTAATTTATGCATCCGATTAAAAGGATTTTTGGAAATTCATCCTCTGAGGGGGATAATAAGGACATAGTGATTGGTATGAAACTCCGTCAGTTTTCGACCTAACCTGAGAGCTCTGCATTCAGATCAATATAGCATACATCACCATAATCAATCAAGGGAAATATCAACGTCTGTCTCAATTTTAGGCTGTGGGATAACAAAAGCCATGAAAATAGTACCTGTTTCCAAAGAGAAATTAATAATGTGAGATAAAGAAGGAAGAAGATGATCAAGGATAGTTATAACCATGCGACAGCTAATGCCATCGTTACAGATAGCTTTGGATTTAATGTAATTAATTATCTTTTTGATCTCACCCGCTGAAACTGAAGAAAAATTAAAGAAGTCTATCTCAAGTACGACGTTTAGTTAGGTGATGATGGGTACAAAAGAAGTGAAACGAATATTGATCTCATCTATACCAACCGTCATCTCAGGATCAGTATCTATCTGTTTCTATATCTATCTGTATCTGTTTGCCGAATCCTCGAGTCCCTAGGAACCGCCAGATATTCCTAGGAGAAGAAGAAGAGGAGGATATTTTTTAGAATCTGATTAAGTCTTATCAGGTATCCGTTCCTTCTATGTTGTGATGTAGCTTGTAATGGTAATTTGCGAAAGCTGGTAGACTCAACGATTTGAAGTAATTTACGAGAACGGAGGGAATCGATCGAGAGGAGATCGGTATTAAAATCGCCCATAACGATTTAATGTATGCTCAGAAGTCTGACCCTAAAAGTCCAGAATCTTTTTGAGACTGGAGAAGTAATCCGCTGCAGGAGGAGAGTAAACCACCCTTAGAATGGCTTAAGCCCCATTAAAACAAACCTCAAGGAAGAGAAATTCCGCAGAAACAGAGTTGCTAGAGTCGAAACGAGCTAACACTTTATAATAAAGAAAAATTGCTGACACTGAAGAGTCAATAGTAAATTTGTGCGGGTGACCCACATTGGTCCTCGGCCGTTAGGGCCATTGAACATCAGGCCCCCAACAAATTCTGATACAAGGCCCTTCTAAGGCAAGCTAGGGGATATGTTTGTTTAGAACCCCTCCGAAGATAATAATAGGTACCGAATGTCAAAGATTACGACCTAGAACTTATTAATTAATACTCATATGAGACGGATTAACCTGTTCTATGAGTTAACTGATCTGTAATTATTCCGCCGTTTATCATATAAAGTCAGAATTATCGACAGTTTGCCGCCCTTTTTGCAATTGTACAGCTCCGCGTTTAACATATAAAAATAATTGTAATACATGCAGTTAAAGTATTGTTACAATAAATCCTGACCCTAAATCCTTGAATCCTTGACACTTGTCATATAAAGTCAGAATTATTGGCATTAACACCTGGACCGTTCCATCCGTTTCAAATAAAAAGTAAATATTGACTGCAAACTTTGACGTAGAGACCAGTAGGCCTACTCTATTTCTTTAAAACGAAATTCATGAATTTTCGTTTACTTAAATTTCTTAAGTTTACGGGGACTATTATAATTTATTTTTGGATAAGCACAAGAAGTTCGAACCCATGGACGATTTTCTGAAACAAGTGTATTCAATAGGTTTTCCTGGCTCTGTCATCACCACCTCATTTTTAATCGAAACTTCGTTTTCATTGAATTAGAGTAGGCCTCCGGGACTGCGCCATAACCTTACTAAATTGACTACTCTCTAGAAAGAGTTTTTTCTCTCTTTCACGCTTTGCAGTCAATATTTACTTTTTAATTGAAAGGGATGGCACAGTCCAGGTCTATATGTCAATGACTGCCAAGTGTGAAAGAGACAAAAAACTCGTGCGGCCTTTGAAAGACATTTTCCACAAAGTACCGTTGTCTCTTTCTAAAGAGTGCTCTACGTTAATGGCCAGAACGTAGGTAATGTTGCAAGTTTGCTGTTGTTTTCAGGTCCAATGGAAGTGTCGATCACGATATCCAATTAGCGTAAATTGTATATTCCATCAAAACAGCATTCATTGGGCCGAGTCGGTAACGTTTACAATGATTGTAGTGATTGGGTATTGTACGTGTTTCACATTTTAATAAAGTACAGGCGAGTATACAAGTGTAGTTTTTAATATTACCTATTCGATTTTTTACCCGAATACTCTCCATCTTTTTAAAGGACGATATGTCATTCTGAAATCATCATGCACGTAGCAGGCGTTTGTTTCGGAAACGCAAAACATTCAACATAATTAGAGAGGAGACACAGAATATTATATAAAAGTAAACAACAAAAAATAATATAGGTACAACATTCATACACAACCTGTAAAAGAAAGGTGTCCAAATATCGGTATTGCACCTGGCATTTAGAACCATACATTGAGTAGTTTCTCGAGTCATTCATTCGTCTGTGGTCTGCACAACCAGTTTCACTTCATGAAATGGTGCTACTTAGTAGTAGTACCTACCTCACGGCACGAATCACTATAAAATATACCTAAATCACTATAGGCTATAATAATAATGATAATATCTTGGGGCAACTCTCACAACGCCATCTGATTCCAAACTAAGCAGAACATGTACTATAGAAACCAGACAACTGATAAACATACTTATATATTTCTAAATACATACATATTATAGATAAATAACACCCAGACACAGAACAAACCATCGTGCTCATTACACAAAGTTTTATCCTGGGTGGGGATCGAATCCATGACCTCCGGCTTAGCAGTCAGGGTCACTAACCACTAGACCAATAGGCCAGTATGAAGCTATAATATTTGTAGAGTTCCATCCCATCATCAGATCCTAACCTGATGACAGTGGGCAATTGGACTGATTGGAAAGTATACATTTTTAAACAATAAAAAAAAGGTTAAGAAGGTCTAGCCATCTTCGAATAATCAAAAATTTTGTAACGAATTCAGAACCTCCTCCTTTGTTGAAGTCGATTAAAATATGTTCAATTTAAAGATTAAATTTTTCTTAACTTTTTTTCTGTTTTAGGCATGTTGACGATGACTGTACTTAAGTAGATACTTACTCATTTTATTCATTTTGTTTCACTTAAAAAATCCCGAATGATGTAATACAAAATAAATGAGGTAGGTACCACAGAAGGTGCACTTATAATGTTTATATACCTACTAGGTGTATATATTATATCGATCTATAGATTATATAGGTATGTATGTAGGTGCCTACTTGAACTTTTTTATTGTATCGTTTTATTTTTAAAACATGCGTCATAATACAAGTGATTAAAATCTTTAGGGTCAATAGTCGAATGACCGCAAAATATTGTAGTTTATTTTGTTATAAATTAGTGTCAGTTTGTTATGTAAAAATCATCGCTTTTTATGAAATCTATCTAAATACACGATACTTATGCCAAATAACCATTTTTTAAAGTATATTTCCTTATTTTAAGTCCGATAGTTCGACTTATAGTTTGCCTCTGGGGCGCGGTGAGAATGTATCCGACTGCTGGCCCAGGACAAAACTTTGTGTAATGAGCACGATGGTTTATTCTGTGTCTGGGTGTTATTTATCTATAATATGTATGTATTTAGAAATATAAAATATAAGTAAGTATGTTTATCAGTTTGTCTGGTTTCCATAGTACAAGCTCTGCTTAATTTGGGATCAAATAGCGTTGTGTGTGTTGTCCCAAGATATTATTATTATATTATAATAGTCCACGCGGACAAAGTCACGGGTAGCAGTCAGTATTAGAACAAAGATTTAAATTGATTATCTACTAATTAAGTCGGGACTGTACACTATTCCAGTTACAAAGTTCTTTTTGACATTTCTGTTAATGACGTTTAACTTCAATTTAAAAAAAAAACAATCATAGTTTATAGCAGTAAATTACTATTGGAACATTCACAATCAATTCAAAATATTATAAGTGCAATTAAATCATAAAAACAGTTAAAGTTTTTTTAAATGTTAGGTATTGTGATGAAGAAAGAAAAAATGAAATCAAACTACTAATAAACTAAAAAAGAAAGTTATGAATGGATGTCGGCTTCCCTGTATGTCATAGGAACCACGAACATGCGTGAACCTATGGAAAGGAGTATCTTGAATATTAGGCTGAAACTTATAAGCAAAAGAAAGAAAACATACGCAAAAAAAATACAAAGTAGACGCTAAGACGCTCTACTGCATATGAAACGTTGAAGTGGAGTGGCCACGTAGCGAGGTTGAGAAATGGAAGATGGACACAACTAGCGACTGAATGGTCAGGCCCAAGTCGCAAAACGGCAAAAATAATCAGAGGACGCTGTGCAGATCGATGGGTAGTCGAAGTTAAAAAATCTGTTGGAAAACACTGATAATTATATACTTGGTTGATAATTATATTCTGAGTAATAAAGTTGTTTATGTTGTATGTGATAGGTAGGAGCAAAAGTATTTTCGTATTTTGAATAGGTACCTTTGTATATTGTTAGTAATCAAACCTCTTTGGTTGTACTTAATGTAACTGGCTGGTTTTAATAACATTAAATATTGACATTCTGAAGATGTAATAAATAAAAAAGAAACTAAATCCCGCCATTTTTCAATTGTTTTTCAAGCAAACGAAATAAAGTTTGTGCGGTTTACGGACCTAATGCGGTATCAATACGAGTACCACAAATGTGGTTCAAGCGTTTCAAGTCTAATTTTAGTGTGAAGGATAAGGCTCTGCAGATCTCTCTTTTTGAGTGCGGTCTGTCAATCTATTTCGATTGTTCTATTAAGGGCATTTATTTACTACTTCAATCGTGGTGATTCACAGATCGAGGGTGGGTGGTGGGAGAAAACTTCACATAATCATAAATAATACATTTTTTATCGATGTCAAAATGTTACGCCATTTTCCGTCTAACCTCTCATCTCGCAGACAAAAACGTGCTGGCGATAAGGAACTACGTTCCATTAAATATAAATAATAATTTACTGCGATCTCGCTTAAGCTTACTATGTTGTTTAATACTCTGACTCATAAACTCGTAGAGATAAAATATCTAGCGCTGACCGTTGTTTATTGTTAAAATTTGCAACTTAATTTTTTTAAATTTAGATTTGAATCACCTATTGGTTGATTGGAAGTTTGTTCCATAAATTTCAGTTTAACATACTCAATCATTAGGTATATTAATAAATTTCATCAAAACACTTGTCAAACTTTAGCACATAAATAACGACAAGTACAGAAGCGAGAGTACACTCTACTATTTGACACTGTCAAAAGGAACTCTGTAAAAACCGGGCAAGTGCATGTCGGGCCACGCACAGTGTAGGGTTCCGTAGCCCCCCCCATCCGAATAATGTGGCTTAAGAAGTGAGTTTTCTGTTGTTTTTGTTTCTTACTTACAACGTTATATCTACTTAATAACATTTTTCAATGGCATTTGTACGAAAATGTTGTTACTTCTCATTTGATCAGCTGTTACTCGTAAATTTGTGAAGCCTACTGAGTTGTGATAGTATTCCTTTTAATTTCACTACATATTCTACTAGCGTGATTTTTTTCACAAACCCTACATCGGCTAATTAGCTGGCAGAGGAGGGGGGGGACTTGTCTCTAACAAAAATTTGCACTTTAAAGCTTAATATTTTACAAATCGATCCTTAAATCTAAAAATTGTCTTTCTGCTTTCCCCTGAACGTTTTTAAAAGACCTATCTAATGACACACAATACGGTAAACCTACTTTCTACCTACTATTTTTATAAGGTGAGAAAAAAATCACACCCGCACTTTACACATTGGTAGGTACCCTAAAAAAAATATTTTTCGGCGTAAGTAATATGTGTATCCATGCAAAATTACAGCCTCCTGGCACTTATACTAAATCAGGGACCCTAAATCCCTAAAAAGAGCGGTGTAAAAAGAATTAGGGCCCTTATTCTCTAACAAATTTTCAAGGCCACCTCGATTTAGGGCCCTGATTCAGGGTAGGGCAATAGCCGTTTTACAGTCTCTGAGCAGCTACGGACGGACGGACGGACACATCACGGACGTGGCGAAACTATAAGAGTTCCGTTTTGCCATTTTGGCTACGGAACCCAAATTAGAAAAAGTATAGTGATTGATCTGCCATAATTATGCTAATGCAGGCTCAAGTCGAAGGTCAGATTGATGATCCATTGAGTGTCTCCTGAAAGGCTGGAAGTATTTTATTGGACAAATAAAAGATTGTTTTCCCGAAACGACGCTATAGATTAAACGATCTTCTCCTTTGGAGCTTCGGTCTAAAATGTTTTGCCTTTTATATATTTTCCGAGAACCTAAAGTATTTGAATATCAAAATTAGAAGATGAAAATATCATCAATGACAATATTCTCCTACAACATATTTAAAAATCAAATCTGTGGTAGATATTATTTGAAAACGTCTATAGTTTGGAAACTAGTCCTAGAGTAAGCTGTATCTACCTACAAAAACTCATGGCTTACTCTTGGTATCACCTAAATCACAGTTAATTTATTACTATACTACCTAAATGTAATAGGTACACTTGGAGGGCAAGACTCCTTCATATTCCAGGTTAAATAAATAAAGAGTGCATTAAAAACACCCAGATAACGCCCCTTATCCTGTCGGCAGGTTAAAACAAAATGGATTCCTCATCATCATCAATAACACTGCGTATTTTCTTGAACTATAGATTACGTTTGTGTTTTTAAGATTTGTTGCCATACGTTTCTGAGAATACCTCATATTATTAAATTCGATAAGTTACATTAATGAGTAATATAGGTCTTTGAAGAACCGAGAGCTTACCTCCTGATAACCTTTTAGTATTGCGCCTCTTACTTAATATATATTTTTTTTAATGTAATATTAAAATACATGTTTATTAAAATTTACAATGTTAATAACTACAAGCTAGATAACCCTCCGTACGAACTATATACATACTATTAACATTATTTACAACTTACCTAGTAAACTACAAAAAAGAGTTAGGCGTCAAAGAATTCCTCCCCATCGATGTCTACCGGTATAGTGCCCAGAAGGCTGGCAGCATTGCCTCGTTGTATGGCAATGCTCATTCTCTGTGCAAAGAAAAAGCCAGCCTTCTGGTCACGAGATGCACTGACAAGACGCTGGGAAATGTCTTTGAATAAGAGGCGAGCACTTGGACCCCATGGCCCTAGCGTCTCAACCCCAAACGGCTCAAATATGTAATCTCCGACTAGATTACTATATTTGCGCCGTTTGAGAGTCTCCGCAGATGCAGCAGCAGCGCAAGCACAGCTCGCAGTGTTTGGAAGATGGGAAGGCGCTAGGGTGTCGACACAGGTTGCATCCCACACCAAAGGTCTTCCCATCTTCCAAGGTAGCAAAGACATACCGTCCGGCCTCTTGCCATCGCTGCGCGCCAAACCATTAGGTTCAGAACTGCTGGCACACCAGTGCTGACAAGAGCCCGACGGATGATGTCATTTAGGCTAGCGTGTCGTGATATGCGGCCTGCGCTCCTGCTGCATGATAGACCATGATGCCCAAGGCTGCCTACGGCTTCTCCACACTGGCATCGATGAGGAGAAACACATGGGGCACCTAAACGCAAGCAGGCAGCAATGCGGAACGTGGTGTCGTCCAACATAGTGCCTATGTTGGACGATGGAAGAGCCTGAAGCCAAACACCTGATTCCCATTCACCCACAGCCAGCAGGCGCGCTCGCTCTGAAAGATTTGATGTAGTATTTAAAAGGTATTCTCTTACTGAACTGCAGAGCGGGCCGTCCCACTGTCCCTGGGCGAAGGGATTGGTGGGCAAATCAAAGTTTGGGCAAGCCATTTTCCAAGCGTTCAAGGCCTCAGACTTGCACCGGACTTCAGAACTAACCAGTGTAGGTTCTAAAATTTTCCTGGTTAACTCCTCAGTGCTGTGAAGTGAGGACAAGAACGCCGGTAAACTAACGTCAGAAATTTTGCGAACGCCGAGGCCACCAAAGCGAACGGGTAACGACGCTTGAAGCCACGCTCGGTCGTTCAAAGCCACATTCAAAATTTTACACAGGGTTTTATGAATAATTTTGTCTAGTTTACCCAAAAGCTCAGGATGTTTCCAAAATTGAGTAGATCTGAGTACGTATGTGAATTTAGGAACAAAAAGACAATATCGAACGATTGTAAAAGCCGAATGCATATTAATTTGAAGAAGTTGGTCCGAGACTGTACAAAAATTTTGTATTTTTTCCTCTACGAACAAATCATAGGACTCCTCTAAAATTGGGGCCCCTAGGAGTTGAAGAGATTGATTATCTACAATTTTAAGATTTGGAGCCAAACAATTAAATTTAGAAATAACCAAATCTTTATCTATTTTATCATTCATGAATATTTCACATTTACTAAAATTTAAATCTAAACCAATACCTTTGAATTTATCTTTTATAAAAGCCAAGTCTTTGTATACTGTCTCAACGTCTCCCCCTAGGGTCCCATCATCCAGGTACCAAATATTAAATTCAGAATTTAGTTGCCGAATTATGGGTTGAATCGCCAAACAAAAAATGACTGGCCCAAGAGGATCACCTTGTTGGCATCCTACCGATGAACTCAAAAGGTTGTCCTTATATACTAATTTTGAAGAGTGCCTGTAACACTGCCATAGATATTTATAAATTTTGGGGGTTTCTAATTTTACTTGTGCCAACAAGGTATCCCGGTTGACGGAATTAAAGGCGTTCTTCACGTCAACCTTCAAAATGACTTCTGCCTTGCCCGAGCCAAGGTAGGTGGACATGGCATGTATGGCAGCCTCACAGCCTCCTCGCGAGCCGAAGCCTAATTGAAGAGGCTGGAATTTGCTCGATAAAAACTCTCTATAATATGTACAACACATTTTGGCTGCCAAACGCCGGTACGTACACCCAACGGCGATTGGACGAATGCTACCATCACTTTTGCGCAGGGCGCATAAATTGGCGCCATACAAGACATCGATGATGCCATCGTCCACATCGCCGGAGAGCATTAGGTTAATCATTGCCGTCAACTCCTTTAGGAGAGCATTGCCAGCTTCTCCGGCACCTGAGCTCAAGAGGTCTTTTAAGTGTTGAGGTGTCAAGCCATCTATTCCTCCAGCAGAGCCACTTCGAAAGGAGCCGACGGCTGTCAATACGTCCTTGGCAGTGACGCATATGCATTCCGCATCAGAGTCAGGCGGCTCGGGGAAGCAAAGATCATCCCTTGGCGCTGGATGCTTGCTCTGCAGACCCGTGAGCGTTTCTGCAGAACAAGGCGCCACCACGTCGCTGCTAAATAAAAGCCTAGAGGCTCCTCTTATATCACCTTCCCTTAGCTTTGTTTCTACGTAATAAAATTTTGAATTTTTATGAAAAGTTATCGAAACAGGTTCAGAAATGTTGGCTGGACTATTGCAATTTTCTTTAATTTGAGTTGTAAGAGTTTTTTTGGTAGTTTGGTCATTATTTACATGCAGAATTCGGTAAGGGAATGTGGGTAGTTGTTCCCAAGCCCTTTGAGAATTCTCCCGTAAAACAAGACCTATGCAGTGGGCCAGATTTCGAGCCACTGAAGGTCTCGCACCACGGGGAACTCTCTTTAAAACCGGAACTGAATTTTTGTATTTTGATAAGATTTGCCAAAAAGGAATTTGGGGGCTTGGTGGTTCAGTGAATAGTGATGTTGGACTTGGAAGCACATTTTGGGATTTGTGGACTTTACCAAAATGTACTTTCAAGCCCCGTTCGCCTTTAAAGAACTTAATATTATATTAATCTAATTAGGTATTAAACTAATATTATAAATGTGAAAGTTTGAATGAATAGATGTTTGTTACTCAATCACACCAGGACGGCTCAACCGATCTAGACTAAATTTGGCACAGACATAGATAGACAGGTCTAGAATAGCACATAGGTTTTTTACCCTGGAAAAATGTACGGTTCCTGTGGGATAGGTTTGTTTTCAAAATCTTAAAAATATGTTCTTACTGTTATAGATATCCTATCTAGCAAACAACAGTACGTGAAACACTCAGAAAGTTTTAAGAAACTAAAAACTTGAAAAAATTGTATGGATAAAATATTTTAACAAAATCTTTTCAAAGAACGCTCCACCAGCCTCTATACAGAGTTTAACCAATTTTCGAATATTTTTTTCCAGACACCTCTTCCACGGCCTTCTCGAACGCCACGTACGCGTAACGTAGCGCGTCTTCCGGCGATGAAATCTGTATCCCTTTCAACTGATTTTTTATTTTAGGGAATCAAAAGAAGACACACGGTGCTAGATCAGTTTTGTAAGGAGGTTGACCCAAGACACTGACCAGTGTGGTGTCCAGGAAGTCCCTCGTTTTGAGCGCTGAGTGCGCGGGCGCGTTGTCTTGCTGAAGCAGTACCCTGGGTGCAGTTGCATGGTCATTGCAGAAAACTTCTGGCAGGCATTTTGGTATATGCTGGTGATATTTAATTCGGCGTTAATGCTGCTTTGGTCTCGTAATGGAATTGAAACCAGATACCCCGACAAAGTGAAGAAACATGCGATCAAAATTTTCCCTGCGCTTCTCGATCGCTTCACTTTCGTAGGCGTTGGTTCGTTTTGAAACAGCATAACTGTCGACAGCTTTGTTTCTGGATCGTATTAATAAATCCAAGATTCGTCACCTGTCACAATGTCATAAACGCCTACGTAAAATGTTTGAATCATATCATGGCACCGCTCTAAATGGGCCTGCTTCTGAGCTTCGGCGAGATTGTGTGGCACCCAGCGCTAAATTATTCTCCTCAACGAAGGTGTTCTCGTCGTCTGTTTTTCAGCACACTTTCTTCTGTGAAAGCCGTCGTACGAGGAAAAAGCCGAAGTAAGGCGACCGCGCTTGAACTCGCTATGGTGGCTTTTGAAGATCCTTCATCCATAAAATTCATTTGAATGACTCATCATGTTTCAGGCAACATTTAAAATCGTAGAAAATCATCACACGGAAATTATCTCGATGCAGATCCATTTTTAAATGAGACACGATAACCACGATAATTTATTTTGGCTCTCGAAAACGTGGAGGAAAATCGAATTTTCCTCCACGTTTTCGAGAGCCAAAATTCGAACAATATTATTTTTTCTTTTAGATAACCAAATTTCTCAAAATATCAATATAAGTGGCCAGTGCCATTAAAACTTTTTCGCAAAACTTTTGTGGTCTCGAGTGGCCTAGTAGATCATATTTTATATCAAAGATTGCAATCAAAAGGTCGAATGATCACATAAAACATGTTATAAATAATAATAATTTCTACTGTTGTTAAATAAGTGCTTTTACAGTGTTAAAGAATTTTTAGATGACAATAAGCTATAGCATCGTAGGTAATATGAAGTTATGTACTATTATTAATCATAAGATTCATAAATAACCTACGACATAATTAATAAAATAATAATTAATTGGTTGAAATTAAAATAGACAATCTTTTAAATCATCAATTTATATTTTAACTAGCTGACCCGCGCAACTTCGTCTGCGTAAATTTTACCCGTTTTTGCAACATTTATCATTGCTGCTCAGCTCCTATATGTCGTAGCGTGATGTTATATAGCCTATAGCCTTTCTCAATAAATCGGCTCTATCCAACAGTAAAATATTTTTTTAGTGCAGCCCAATAGTTCCTGAGATTATCGCGTTCAAACAAACAAACAAACTCTTAGGGATATGAAAAATAGATGTTGTCCGATTCTCAGACCTACCCAATATGCACACAAAATTTCATCAAAATCGGTCGAGCCGTTTCGGAGGAGTTCGATTACGCACCCCGTGACAGGAGAATTTTATATATTAGATAATGGTAATTAATTCATATTTAATTTAATTTTTATTCATCGTATTTTAATTTTATAACATTTATTGTAATCAATGTAGTTTTAAGAACAATATTTGTACACCAATTAATGGTAAAATATGGCTAGCTTAACTATTCACCGTATATCTGATACAAAGTAGTTTTCCAATAATCCGAGGTTTCCTTTTTGGTTTTGATTTGAGGTCATCCTAATGAATTTCGGTCACAGGGCATAATCTCCACTGACGTCTACGTATAGTGCCCGAAAGCACAGATTATGTAATAGTACTACACCGAAAGGATGCGCAAATATAAATGCAGTTTTTTCTTTCACTCTCATACTCTGGAACGGAAATTCAACACAACGGGAACGCATGTTATCGGCAGGAATGAGAAATTTATTTTAATAGACTCAGGTGTGGATCCAAGGGCAAAACGGCAATTGCCCCAGACCCGACTGAATAACCCGAATGGTTTTTTTTTGGGGGGGAATTAGTGAATTCCGACACTGGACCGGCGTGTTTTGACGGGCAATTGCCCTACCCCTTCGTCGGTGGTGCGTGGTGTACCCGTGTTAAATCAAATGCAACTCCACCCACCGTCATGACAGTGACTCACATTTGGTCGGTCGAGTCAAATGTGTCCCCCCCCCCTTCCAACAAAGTTCTGGATTCGCGCCTGAATAGACCTGATAGGTAATGATGACTCTGCTTAACTGTACTGATATAAAAGATAAAAAAATGTAGAAAGCTTACATTTTACAGAGGGATTTATTTTGTTATGTAAACAAGGAAATAATTTCAGGAACTTCGATTTCTAAGAGTTTAAGTTAAAGCTAGTATCCAACATAATGGGGGATAAGTAGATATCTCTATCTGCCAGGAATGAATAATTTTATTTTTATATTTTGAGACCAAATTCATTCGAAAATCGAATTTTCCTCCACGTTTTCGAGAGCCAAAATTCGAACAATATTATTTTTTCTTTTAGATAACCAAATTTCTCAACATATCATTATAAGTGGCCAGTGCCATTAAAACTTTTTCGCAAAACTTTCGTGGTCTCGAGTGGCCTGGTAGATCATATTTTATATCAAAGATTGCAATCAAAAGGTCGAATGATCACATAAAACATGTTATAAATAATAATTAATTTAAATTATATACCACTACTATATTCCTCAATTAATTAAATATACAGTATAGTAAACTTGCTATCTCACATGATTATAGTATCTATTTATTTGTTTGTAAGTGCAAGGACTTTCAAATATTGAAAAATCAATAATTTGGTCTCAAAATTTAAGAATAAAGTTATTCATTCCTGGCAGATAGAGATATCTACTTATCCCCCATTATGTTGGATACTAGCTTTAACTTAAACTCTTAGAAATCGAAGTTCCTGAAATTATTTCCTTGTTTACATATCAAAATAAATTGCTCTGTAAAATGTAAGCTTTCTACATTTGTTTATCTTTTATATCAGTACAGTTAAGCAGAGTCATCATTACCTATCAGGTCTATTCAGGCACGAATCCAGAAGTTTGTTGGAAGGGGGGAGGACATTTGACTCGACCGTCCAAATGTGAGTCACTGTCATGACGGTGGGTGGAGTTGTATTTGATTCAACACGGGTACACTACGCACCACCGACGAAGGGGTGGGGCAATTGCCCGTCAATACACGCCGGTCCAGTGTCGGAATTCACTAATTCCCCCCAAAAACAATTCATTCGGGTCATTCAGTCGGGTCTGGGGCAATTGCCGTTTTGCCCTTGGATCCGCACCTGAGTCTATTAAAAAAAGTCTTATTCCTGCCGATAACATGGGTTCCCGTTGTGTTGAATTTCCGTTCCAGAGTATGAGAGTGAGAGAAAAAACTGCATTTATATTTGCGCATCCTTTCGGCGTAGTACTATTAGTTATTCTGTGCTTTCGGGCACTGTAATATTCGTAGATGTCAGTGGAGATTATGCCCTGTGACCGAAATTCATTAGGATGACCAAAAATCAAAACCAAAAGGGAGACCTCGGATTATTGGAAGACTACTTTGTATTAGATATACGGTGAATAGGTAAGGTAAACCTATCTCCTCTATAAAACCAAAGTTTGATATTAAACCTGTTGGTCGAGTGGTTATAAGAAAAGAATAGAATGCATTTATTTGTCTAAATATACATAGGTGTACAATGTTGTTGCATTACATAGTAGGCGCTAGCTATATTTTACCATTAATTGGTGTACAAATATTATTCTTAAGACTACATTGATTACGTATAAATGTTATAAAATTAAAATACGATGAATAAAAATTAAATTAAATATGAATTTATTACCTACCATTATTAAAATATAAATTGATGATTTAAAGATTGTCTATTTTAATTTCAACCAATTAATTTTTATTTTATTAATTATGTCGTAGGTTATTTATTAATCTTATGATTAATATTAGTACATAATTTCATATTATGATGCTATAGCTTATTGTCATCTAAAAATTCGTTAACACTGTAAAAGCACTTAGATAACAATAGTAGAAATAATTTTCGTTTAAAAATGTTAATACTATCGAACGTCTTAAACCTATTTGGTTATATAGATACCTGCGTATTACCATACAGTATACATTCTTATTGAAAACATTTACTCTTTGATTAGGCACTAAGAGTTTATGAGCATGTCTACTTCGCCTGGTTACGACATCATTGTGTTTACAAAATAAGTGCGTTTATCTACGTACAAAAACACAAATTTCAAATATGTACAGACTAGGTAACGGTAATAAATTGTACTTTTTAAAATATTCTTTACAACTATCTATTTGCTGTATTTCAAATAATGTACGTATGCATTTTTTTTAACCCTGCAGCTATAAGTACCAGAGGTCGTCGGTTCGATTCCCACCTAGGATAACACTTAGTGTGATGAGCACAATGGTTTATTCTGTGTTTAGGTGTAATGTAATATGTATGTATTTAGAAATATATAAGCATGTTTATCTGTTGTCTGGTTACAATAGTACAGGCTCAGCTTAATTTGGGATCAGATAGCGTTGTGTGAGTTGTCCCAAGATATTATTATAGATATTTTAATTAACAAACTCCTACAAGATAACTATGAGCAAAGTGTTTAAAAGTAAAATATTAGTTTTTCTTTTTCAACATGTTTTATATTTTGTTCGATGCAATCATTATCACCGCGTAAACTATTTTTACACATTCACGTTTAGTCAGGCGCTTTTATTGAATATTTTTTTGTAATGTAATATAATACAAAGTATAAAACCTGGTGCTATAGGGTTAGATTCAGAAAATATTGGAGGTACAACAGATACGTTACTACTTAATACTATATTATGAACCAATCAATCGACGGATAATGATTATTATTCGATAGACGATATTGTATACACATTTTGTTTGAATTTATCATAAATAATGAATAAGATCTAAATTTATTGTTTTGTCTTTAAAGTATTTGCAATTTTTTTTTTAACATATCGGGAAATGGAAGAAAATTACATCGGCAAGTTCCATTACAGGCCGAATTGATGAGAACCATACGAGGGCGAGGAACATCGCTCATTGCGCCGAAGGGCAATTATAGATACAACTTTACTCCCCACTTTTGTATAGTGAGTCAAAGTGCTCTTTATCAATCTATTACAATGTTTAATAAATTGCCAATTGAATTTAAAGTCATCAACAGTGTAAGTCTTTTTAAAAACAAATTAAGGTCATATTTGCTGGAAAGGTGTTTATATACGGTGGATGAATTATGATTTAAAACTATGACTTAATTAAGATATAATCTCATTGCTCGGAATTATGTGTACGTCTACTTTTTAAATTGTGTTTAATAATTATTTTAAATGATTAACTTTGTTTGTTTAAATTGTAAATTGATATTTTATTGTGTTTTGTGCATGTATTTCTTTTTTTTTATGTAAAACATTTCAACACAATGTAATAATTGTTTCTGAAAAAAATGAAATATGTCTATTAAATAATTTATTTTGAAAACTCTCCACGAACTCTCAGGATGCTAACGCCTTAGACTCCTGGTTTGCAGGCTCATGAGTACTTACAGCCTGCTGTTCGCAGTAAAGAACATCCTTTTATTAAAAGATTCGCGTGATTACAAAATACATCCAGTCAAAAAAGTATCAATGGGTGATTAGTTTATGGCTCGAAATTCAATTTATTTTTTGTTGTTAGATATCATCATCATATCATCATATCAACCCATATGATGGCCCACTGCTGGGCACGGGTCTCCCCAGTAGATCCTGGGGGTAATTGCCATAATCGCCACGCTTGGCGAGCGGGTTGGCGATCGCAGTAAGGCTTTAAGTACGCAGAGGACGCTGCTGCCCGCCCTCCGGAGTGAAATCCTTGTTAGATATAGACAACTGTTTTCCATTTTGGCCATTGACGTAGAGAACAGGACTGCGCCATAACCTCACAAAATTGACCACTCTCTAGAAAGAGACAACGCTACTTTGTGGACAATACCTGTCAAAGGCCGCACGAGTTAATTATCTTTTTCACGCTTTGCAGTCAATATTTACTTCTTAATTGAAAGGGATGGTGCAGTCCTGGTCTATAAGTCTATAATTTTAGCACGGAGTTTGAGTTGCATCTGCTATTGGTTAATGACAATGACTGCTATGCCAGAGGTCGTGGGTTCGATCCCCACCCAGGATAAAACTTTGTGTGATTAGCACGATGCTGTATTCTGTCTGGGTGTAATTTATCTGTAATATGCATGTATTTAGAAATATATTAGTATATTTATCAGTGGTCTGGTTACATAGTACAGGTAAAAATATAAAAAATAGGTAGAGCCTGTACTATAGAACTGTACTAGAAAATATATATGTAAATCACTAAAATATAGTCTAAATGTATTTTTTCCTTATAAAGAAAAAAAAAACATTTAGACTATATTTTAGTGATTTACATTAATATTTTCTAGTACAGTTCTATAGTACAGGCTCTACCTATTTCTTATATTTTTAAATTAATTTAAAATTTAAATTTCAAAGACCATTCGTGTGGTAAATCCTTCCGAATCTAATTTAGAAAATATTAATGTAAATGACTAAAACATAGTCTAAATGTTTTTTTTTCTTTATAAATATAGAAAAAAAAAACATTTAGACTTTATTTTAGTGTGAATTATTTAAAGGTACGAACCTTTTATTTACCCGACGTTTCGATCGAATTGCACCGATCGTGGTCACGGGTCGACTCTCCGTCGACCCGCGATTAAGTCCCGAAATATAACTAATATGTATAAAAAATCGCGAAAGTTTAAAAACAATAATTTATTTTAGTGATTTACATTAATATTTTCTAAATTATATTCGGTAGGATTTACCACACGAATGGTCTTTGACAAAGGTCTGATGATAAAATTCTGTCAAAAAAATTTGGAAGATAACTTATACTTTTTCAACATAAAGGTAAAACTCACTTCTCCTAAACAAAACAGCACAACAAATATGTTTAATAACCAAACCAACGTAATAAATCTTTTGGAAGCCAATACGAGTACCTACACTTCCCTGTTTGCTGTTTATCTTGATATCTGAATGACGCTCTACTGATCTCATCTTTAATTATTATTACACCTACAGTTTATAAATATATTTCTAAGTAACATCATTTCGACGTAGGTAAACAAGAATGTGTTATTGTTTTTGTAGCAAAACCACAAAGCTATGGGGAAATCCGTTCGGAAGATAACCCGAAGTAGATATTCTAGTTTTTATAGACAAATGAGTGTACGGTCCATCTCATTGTAATCGTGTATCCCACAGTTTATAAATCAATAGCTGACCCGCGCTTCGTCTGAGTCAATTTTCCCCGTTTTTAAAACATTTTTCATTGATGCTCCACCTCTTTTGCTCATAGCGTTGTGTCATATAGCCTATGGCCTTCCTCGATAAATGGGCTGTCCAACACTAAAATATTTTTTCAATTCGAACAAGTAGTTCCTGAGATTATCTCGTTTTAACAAATAAACAATAAACTCTTCTGCTTTATAATATATGTATGTATAGATAATACAAATCGGCACGCGTTGTATGTACAATGGAATAATGCTGGCACCTGATGCCGGTCTTTGGCTGCCAGTCCATTAAAGCAGAGCATATTGCGGAGCGGATAAAGATGCCTAGAAATATTAACCTATTGCCTGCCACTGGAGCGGAAGAAGATTTTATGAAATCTTATTGATTAAATTTACTGCCTTTGTGGCGCGGTGGGCGGTGGGAGTGTGTCCGACTGCTACGCAAGAGGTCGTGGGTTCGATGCCCACACGGGACACCACTTTGTGTGATCCACTAATTGTTGTTCCGAGGGGTATACTTTGTGTCCGTGACTTGTATGTTTGTAAAGTCCCCCGCGACACCGGGCTTGTAACCTACAGCGGAAGTAGTCTTTAAAAAAAAAAACATTAGAGAGGTTGGCTATAGAACCTTCCGACCTATCGTGACTGCCAAGGAAACCTCTGATTCTTCTGGATCCACATAGGGATAAAAAATAGCCTATGTTACCTGGGGCTAGTGTAGCTTCACAACGATGAAAGAATTTTTCAAATCCGTCCAGTATTTTCGGAGCCTATTAATACAAACAAACAACCAATCAAATCTTTCCTCTAATATTAGTATAGAGTATAGATAAGAGTACTGTCCAAATGAAGATGTTTCGAAGTAAAATCTTGTCGTAGAAGGGTTTGTTGAAATTCAGATTTTGAGTCGTGATCTGACTCAAAGCGTGGGTTGTAGACCATCATAGACAAATTTTAGCCTAACAACGGTGTATAGTTAAAAATAAAATAATCCAACTTTTTGTTAAGCGAAGATGTGATGAGATTTTCTATGAATGATAGGCTATAAAAACATGTAAGTACCTACTTGGTATCTTATAAAACTTTATTACAATATTAATGTTAATTTTTTTAATGTTGTTGTTTAATAATGGTAAATATTGTTGGTTTATCCTTCTTATGCGTAACAATGGAACATTAGATGAACCAGCCATTTTATGCAGAAATGGGTTGGTTTATAGAGAATTATATAAGAGCAGAACTAACTTCTTCTGCGTTTTTAAAAGACAGCTCCTGCACAAGAGTTGTATCGTTGGGCATTAGGTTTATTTGTACAGGCACCTACGAAGTTTCGTTTCAGGGCAAGGAAAAAGACTTACTTTGACCAGCCTCTTGGTCTAGTGGTTAGTGACCTTGTTTATTGTATATGAATGCATTCCGTTGACGTATAGACCTGGACCTTTATTTATAAAGTAAATATTCACTGCAAAGCGTCAAAGAGAGAAAAACTCGTGCGGCCCTGTCTCTTTGACAGGTATTGTCCACAAAGTAGCCTTGTCTCTTTCTAGAGAGTGGTCAATTTTGTGAGATTATGGCGCAGTCTAGCAGCGGGTCGATACGTCAATGATGAAGTCTACCCGTGACCACGGCCGTTGCAATACGGTCGTAACGTCGGGCATTAAATAAGGTATTTTGCCTTAAATTATTCACGCGATTAAGATCCGTAATATATATATTTTAATAACGTCAATGATGTATTCTAAATATGTTTGCCATTGGGGCGAGGACTACAATATTACAAAAAATGTTCAGCAATCAAGCAATAGTATATATAATAGAATTTTGTGAGGCTATGGTGCAGCTCTACGTCAATGGCTGTACTATATACAGTACAGGCTTTACACTGACCTCTGTGGTACTAGTATACTGGACAGGCTACTGCCGATAACTAAAAGACTTTCATTTGATTTTGAAATTTATACGGTAAGTCAACATTAAATGTAAGTCTATGCTTGTGTAACAAAGACATTGACGTATAGACCTGGACCACGCCATCCCTTTCAATTAAAAAGTAAATATTGACTGCAAAGCGTGAAAGAGAGAAAAAATTCGTGCGGCCTTTGACAGGTATTGTCCTGAAAGTAGCGTTGTCTCTTTCTAGAGAGTGGTCAATTTTGTGAGGTTACGGCGCAGTCCTATTCTCTACGTCAATGAACAAAGATAACAACAATGGCTATGTATCATTCTTAAGTGTCAAAAAAGTTAACAGGACGGTATTTGTTTTGATATTTGAAATTGCTGTCACTTTGTGCGGGGTAGCCAGTCCAGGGTACTACCCAAATATAATAGATGAGGTACTACCTATAGTTACCTATCGTAGATACTTATTATAGAGGTCAAAGAGGCTCTACCTGCTTATGACGTCCACGATCTTTTTGATCCACCCCTCGAATAATGCTGCTTATTTTCTCGGCAACTGGAAGAATCAAGTGGCAAAACCGCACAGGTGGAATCGCGTGCACCTTACACATCGTAAAAAAACAATACTGCAAAAAGCATGATATATTGATCATAAAAGTTGAATACTCGATAATAATAGGATATTGAAGGGCACATTTGCGGTGTGAAGACTTCCTATAGTTTATCTGATGAGGAAGAATTTATTTCGAGTTAACATATGACACATAAGTTTGAACTTTATGCCAATCACACATTCATGGTTTGGTTTTATGTGCAATTCGCGACGTGGATCTTAATTAAGAGGCGACCACCCAAAAATGGATTGGAAGTGTGCACAAACATGAAACGTATCTTCTAAAACCCGTATTCCAATTTGTTTACCTTTTTAACAGCTATGAGATTACAGATGTCAGACATACACACAGAATCTTCTCCATCTTTTAGCTTCGGGCGTTAACAATTTAAAACACTCATAAAACCTAACATTTAGACTTTCGCGTTGCATGATAATAAATATTTTACCTACATGCACGGGAATTACCTCGCATTATTTACCTTAAAATTGCTTGAATTTTCGACCAGGTTGCACCGGCCGTGGTCACAAGCGGACTGTCGCAGCGATCAAATTATTTTTATTATTTAAATTATTATTATTATTATTATCAATCCCACATTGCACATAGTTATCTTTTTATATATATAAAAAAAAAAAAATAGCGTCGATGTTAATAAGATTCATCGACCTCATGGAGTCTTAAATATTTTATCATTTACCTATTGCCGTTTACACACATATTCCTTAGTAATCAAAACTAATTTCACAATATAATTCAACACGACATTTCATGTGTGATGTTCGACTATTTGACACATCCACCACAGTACCTACCTACCTTTTTTGTATCCTGAGGTCTCAAAGTTGACTTACCATGTATCTATTTGTCTAACACTTCAATACCAACGCGGATTTGAGGATGAGTAAAAAATATACCTACATTATTAAATATTTTGTTATTATAAATGTTTAAAAAAATGTGTTGACGAAAGAATCGGGCAGCTATAGCTTACAATGGCTATTTTAGTTTGGCAATTAAATATGAATTGCTTACTCCCGGTTTCAGAAAGGCCTGTAAAAGCAAAAATCAACAGTCAACTCTGTTTTTTTGACAAGCCTTCAAAAACTTAGCTAGCCTGGTTTAGGCTCTCAATGGGCCATTTTTGATAATTAAATTTAACTGCACTATACCTCCAGTCAATCCAAGTACTCCAGAAATTCAGTAGGATACTAAGAAAATAAAACATCTAAGAAAGACTGTCTCTGTAGCGCGGTGGAAGTGTGTCCGACTGCTACGCAAGAGGTCGTGAGTTCGATTCCCACACGGGACACCACTTTGTGTGATCCACAAATTGTTGTTCCGAGCCTGGGTGTACTTTGTGCCCGTGCCTTGTATGTTTGTAAGGTACCCCGCGAGACAGGGTTAGTACCCTAATGCGGGAGTCGTCTTAAAAAAAAAAGATGAATAAAACCAAATAAATTCATTAAAATATTTTTATATCAATCACTTACATCATAAAAGCAATTCTTTTTACAATCATTTTTATTGATGACAAACTAACAAAGCATATCATAACTATGAGAATTTTAAAATACTTGGGTTCAGTCTTGCAAAGTATTGGAAAAATCTAGATGTTTTTCAAAATGACAAACCTCATTTTATGCTTTATCCTTTTCCAACCTACTTCGACAAAGTTAAGAGGAAAAAAGACAAAGCAACACAAAAACGGTTTTAATTAAGGCAGTTATTTTTTTAATATCCTTGTAATTATAATACGATATGCACATGTAGTAATGCCAGTAATTAATAAGGCTATTTGGTGTGTAGCGCTAATCGTCCAGCCACCATAATCACAGCTTCTTCGATGCACTTCGAAAACACTTTACACTAAGATTGGAGTTATTTTTTACCATACCTGTGAACAAATTAAATAACATATTTATAAAATCATAAAACGTTTTTTTTTATTTCGTATTCATGTTATTTTTGTCGGCTGGCAACATACCCATGTTGTCAGTTGACAATTTGGGTTCCAACAAGTGATATTTTCAAGTTACATATTTTTAAACGTGAAAATAATTTCACGTTTGGAGTTGTAAAAATGGCGGCAAACTAACCGGCCATTATTTTTACAGCTCCGAGTTTAACTTGTAAAAAATGATTTGAATACGTGATAATTGACTAAGAACGAGACTTTGTGCATGTACCTAATAAGCACATAAATACTTACTACACATAATACACACTGGCAGAAATTAGCCGTTAAAACGGCTACATTGCCATAAACTCGAAGAAGAAGAAGTTCACGTTTAATAAATTAGGATCTGATTGATTGACTGAATACTGTAATCGCTGATCAAGGCCTAATCGTAACCGCTTGGATAGATTTTCTCCTCCGTGGGGAGTTTTAGGATGTTTCCATTTTTTTAATATTTTATTGACAACTTCATATTCAGGTCAGAATAATTATGTGTTTTTTTTTATTTGGACTAGTTTAGAACAAAATACTTGGTTCAAGGAAATTCGAAATTACGCTTTGAATTCTACTACTACTCTGTATCAATATCAATACATAGAATTACAAATGTAAAATTGTTATACCTTTAATAAGTTTTTTCAATTCTAAATGTCATACATAACTTCAGTTGAAGTGACCAATAAACAATCTTAACGCTTAAGATTTTTATAAATGCTTAAAGTTTTTTTTAAAAGGTAAATGTTATTTATAGCATCTAGGTAATAAATAACATTTAGGTATATTAATTATTCAACGTAAAGTGTGAGAAAAAGTGCTTTATACAAAATAAGATTAGGTAGGTACACAGTACAGAGTCTGTTTGTTGTCTGTTTTCCATACATAGTGATTAATGAAATTTCAAGTTTTGTAATTAGCTGGCAGACATCATAAAATTAACTCACACGGCAAACCGGACAAGTAATTAAAACGCGAAGTTTTGACGTTTGATTTTATAAAATGACGGCCAACGTGAAAATGATAAATGGATCTTTAATAAGTCCTAATTATATTCGAAATCGATTCTGGAAATTGGAAAAAAAAGTATGGAGTTCATTGAACTACAAAGTCAGGTTTCAAGAAATTTGGATACTCTCGTTAGATCGATTTACCTATTAAACCTAACCTCGACTCTCTGTCTTCAACCCACCAGTGGCGGAGGGTCCGTAGAACATAATTCATTTCGGTTTCCTTCTTAATTTTAGTTACTTAATTTTATAGATTTACCTAGAGAACCGTATCCAACAAATTTAACTTTACCTACTAAATTAATTGCTAACTACGGTTTACAGTTACTGGGGCGCCAGTTTTAGGTAGGGGGAGTCCGGGAGAGTATAACAGGGGGACACCATAGCCACTGCTCAGAATATTAGTGTCACTATGTATTGCGATGTTGCAGCACTAAATATCGCACGCTCTGCCTGTCCTTGTCATAAATATATGGTTTTTTGGAATAGAATTATGGTTTTAAATAAATATTTCACCTATTTTTAAACCCGGGTAAGGTCTCCCACCCAGGCAGGACACAATAGCTAAACTCATTTTTGGTAGAATTCATATATAACTGGCAAATTATTTAAAGTACACCAAATGTTCTTAAGAGAAAATGTAGCTTCGTAGTGCAGCTTAAGATACATTTAATTGAAAATAGCTATATGTTATTATAAAAATAAATATGGGTATTTTGGTGGAGGGCGGGTATTACTCTCCCAGACTCCCCCTACTTACTCAACCGTTTGTCTCGATACTGTAACTCTATAAGATGAGAGTACCTACAATTGTCTCAATCTCAATGTTAGTTAGCCGGATTGAACTTGGCGATTGGCGACAAATGATTGTGACAGGAAACGAGGGGCGGGGGCGGTAAACCAAGAGAATTAGAGATGCGATTACGCATTACATTGTCAAAATTAGTATTAGGCACTAACTCATGTTTTCTGTGATTATTTTCGTAAAGAAATTGTTTTTCATTCTTTAATTAAATTTAAACTTTGATGAACTTGTATGAAGTAGTATTTTTTATATTGTTGAATTAAAATTTTGTTAATATGTATTTTTAATCAATTAAACATAATTATTTGATTTCGTATTTTCGGGGTCGCATCTTTATGACATGCGCGAAAGTGTTATGAACCTAACTTCAATCCGTATGCAAGAAAGCCAAAATTAACTAATATTATATAATATAAGTAGCTATACCGGCGAACTTCGTACCGCCTATTGTTTTTTTGTGAATCGGTTTCAATTGTGAATCTAAACCATTTTTGAATCCATGGGAACACACGCAAAAAATTTCGTCAAAATCAGTCCAGCCGTTTAGGAGGAGTTCAGTGACATACACACGTACATTAGAATTATATATATATATATATATATATATAAAGACCAGTTGACCCGTGCAACTTCGTCTACGTAAGTTTTCCCCGTTTTTGCAACATTTTGTATTGCTGCTCCGCTCCCATTGGTCGTAGCGTGATGTTATATAGCCTATAGCCTTTCTCGATAAATGGGCTACACAAAAATCATTTTTCAATTCGGATGAAAAAATAAACAAATTAAGTATTGTAATGTTTTACCTAAGCTAAGTTTGAGTTAGGGCCTAAGTACGCTCTGTAGATCTCAGCCTCAAACCACTTCAAATAACTTAAATCGCAAGGCGTTCCGAAATTCCGAGTCGGAGCGAAGCCTTTATGTAGGTTGCTAGAGCGCGTTTGTACGAATATAAAGTTACCTCCTGTAGGTACTCTTAATATTTGGCGAATATAACCAAGTCTGCATAAAGTCTACTATTGTGGCGTTTTAAGGTACCTACCTATTATGGCAACGCATTGTAGATAAGTAATCTACCTTTGTTTTGAATCTTAGATTTTCTTGAGTAGGTTATAAATTTAATTAATTGTAAAGTGCTGACTTGTGAAACTATACTGACACGATTAATATTGTCATACAATTGAATAGGACATGGGCATCTATTGTCGCAAATGCTGGGTCCTTATTCACTATGTTTTTTTTGTTTTCGCGGCAAGCCCGCGTGACCTGGCGCATGCACGGTGCGCTCAAAGATGTCTGAAAATGAAAAAAAAGCTGTTTGCCACCAAAACACTTCAATTTCAATGTTGACCTGTTGTGGAATATATGTATCTATGTTTGATGTTTAATTTTAGTCATATGCCATTTGAGATATTAAGTATTCTTACCCGCCATAACCGTTGCTACTAGAAGATGCGCTTGCGGTTGCGGTTGCCGTTGCGGTAGCAGTAGCACTGCTTCCACCACCGCCACCACAGTTACCGCCGCATCCACCGCCTCCGTAATTACCGCCATGGCCGCCTCCGCCACCGCCGCCGTAACCTCCTCCATAACCGCCCCCGCCTCCGTAACCGCCGCCGCCTCCATATCCGCCGCCGCCTCCGTAACCACCGCCTCCGCCATAACCGCCTCCGTAGCCGCCGCCGCCTCCATAACCTCCTCCGTTACCACCATAACCTCCTTCATGATGACCGTGATGGTGTCCGTGACCTACAAGTTCGTTAAATTTAAAAGCCGAATACAAGAAAAAACGTTACTGTTATAATTCAACAAAACTACTAACATCCGACTTCTAAGTTCTAATATACAAAATACTAACTACTAAGTGCTAACTACTACTACGAAGCAGTTTGCTTCTACTATATAGTATGTAAAAAAAACCATGTCTGATTCAAAAAAATGGTGAGTAGGTAGATACTTTAAATTTCAAAAATACGAAAAAAAACTATGAAAACTATTTAAGATTTTCATCATGCCATAATATAGGTAGTAATTATACAAATTTTCTTAACACCATTACGGCATTAAGGGCTTTATAATAAAAAAAATACCGCTGCATTACCAATTGAGGTTAAGTCAAGATTATTTTGTGGTATTTTTTTCATTATTTTAATAATAATAAAATTTTTCGAGGTAAACGAATAACGTAGGTACCAAAATAGATTTGGATCATCGTATGTAACAACATATTAATGGTATACCTATACTTAATCAGACAGGGTTTTTATGCATATTGTTTAAGTGTTAATAGCATCAAAGTACAAAATATTTACAAGGGGAAAGCGTACACAGTAGCATTAACATCAACACGAACATATAAGGGCAAGGTACTATTTATAGAGAACGGGTCTCGATCGCGTTGTATGAAACTTTTAATTTGACTCATAACTGCAGCCAGACAGCCCAATTTGGATGTAACTGATGATAATATTGAACCAGTCTTGCCATATTGTATAGTATAACATATTATTATATAGCAAAAATAAAAAATGATTTAAAAATAACGCGAAAGAGACGCAGTTTCTATGGTTAAGTAATTTTTGGGCTGATTTTTCATTCTTAGTAAATTTATAATTTGGCGCTGTCAAATAAAGTTTTCTCGATTTTTAAACCCCTGATGCAAAAGGGGGGGTGTTGTAAGTTTGATTTAAAGCCTTTGTGTGTGTCGTTAAATGGCATCGTAGCTTTGAAACGAGTAAACCGATTTGAAAGCGATCTTTAACTTAAAAGCTGATTTCTTTGCGATGCTTTTTAGAAATGTTCCGTCAAATCAGTTTAGATCATCAGCGTTTTTATCTCGTTAGATTGTATTTGACGTTTGAAAAATCAGCCTCAAACCATTACACAAATAGGGAAAGTTAACACATTAACACATAGTGAATAGGGAGTGCTAATAAGCTGTGCAGTGCATTACCATGCTCTTTAACCACTTTAACAATTATTGTTTTCGAGGGTTCTTCGTAGCCGCCACCGTGACCTCCGTAACCGCCGCCGTAACCTCCGCCGTAACCACCGCCGTAACCTCCTCCGTAACCTCCGCCATAACCCCCTCCATGCCCGCCGTAGTCGTAGGTATCAAAACCACCCCCGCCGAGGCTAAAACCCCCACCGAAGGCAAGGCCTCCTCCCCCAATACCTAAGAACTTCTTCTTCAGCAAGTGGCGCTTCTGTCTGTTGTGTTGTGTTGGTACTTCTTGATCTTGAAGACGCTGTACAGAAAAATATAATTAGAATTGGGGACTTACACTGCAGACAAACACTACTTTTGCGCCTGGTTGCGCCGTTTATAAAATGCCGTCAATTGCGTGATGTTGCTCAGAATATGATACAGTCACTTTGGAACTTCGATCAGAAGCAATGCACCTTATAGCGTCAAAACTTTTTTAGACCGCTTTTTATATGGGTTTATTGAAGTTTCTAATTTTATAATTGTCTATTTTGTGTTTAATAAATACTCGTAGGTAAAGCATGTTTATTTTAAGCAGACGAAATATGAATCTCCTGGTCGGATAACTAAATATTTTCTCGTAATTTAAACTGAAAAAGTATTCCAGTTCTTAAAAAACTACACTTTTCTTATTTCCATTATCATCAGATTTTAATATAATTTTAAGTGACATCTCATCCTTAAGGTAAACTCTATTACATCAAAAAATCAGTCCCTTATTCCTATACTATTATTATAAGGCTTTGTTTGAAGAGTTTGTTTGAACGTGATTATCTTAGGAACTACTGGCCTGAATTGTTTTTTTTTACTGTTGTATAGCCCATTTATCGAGGAAGGCTCTATAACATCACGCGGAGCACATAGGAGCGAAGCAGCAATAACGGGGAAAAAAGATAAAATTGTTGCAAAAACGGGGAAAATTTACGCAGACGAAGTTGCGCGGTACAGCTAGTTTATTATATTTGTGGTGGGTGATCTCATACAAAAAATAAAGAAATCTTCCTTTTTGAAGAAGGTTTAAATATTATAACATCAATTTGGGCCTTTTTATAAAAATGAAAAGGGATCAACGATTCAAAGACCAGTTTTGACTCTAACAAATAAAATTTTAAGCTAAGAATTCACATCCAGCAGATCTTGATCTTGAAATCATAAGAAATAATGTAAAAAGATCGAGAAATAATTTACTTATGTGTGATATGTAAATTAAACCGTCTTGTGAAACTAACTACCGGTTAGCTGTCTGGTATTAATTATAATTAAAGATTCAAACTCAAATCTATGGTCAAGGTCAGTTTGCGCGTGTGTTGCCGTAACTTTGTAATATTAAACGTTGATCGTCTTTATTGTAAACTGTTATTTAGATTAATCTAATAAAAAATAATAATCTCGTTATAAAAATTTCGTTTAATGCTAGAACTCCTTCAAAACGGGCGATATGAATGTTTTTTTACTACGTTTGGTAGATATGAGAATAGGTCGATTTATTTTTATCGCCATTTTAGTATTTTTGTATGAATTGTAAAAAATGGTGAAAATTGACGCAGATGAATTTGCGTGGTCAACTAGTTGGGTATAACATTAAGTATGCTTACTCTTGGGTTGAATTTTTTTTCCTAATTTGACTAATTCTGTGAAAAGGTCAGATGACAATTTGTTTTGTCTGCCTGAACATTTTATCACAAAACAAAGGCAGGCTAGGGGTTGGGGCATTTGAACTGAAATTATCTAAATTTATTATCAAATTTATAGAAGTACAAGCTCAACATATAAATAATTATGGAGAGAGTTTATTTTGATTGTTAAAGAAGGAATTACCTTTTTCTGTTATTTACCCGAGTATGCAAGAAGGATGGTTATGTTTTTCGAGTGTATGTATGTATATTTCTTTGGTATGCCCTAGAGCCGAAATGACGAGATGGATTTTACCTTAATAGGTATCTTTATATTCGTCTCAGAGTGACACTGGTAGGTACTTATATCAAAATTATAAAAAAATGGAATATTTCAGATAGTTAAAATTAGGATTGTATTAAAAATTTACCACAGTAACTACAAACAATATACCTTGAAATAAGTACGTAGATACCTACCTAGTAGGTACTATAAGTAATAATCGTGATCAATAATGTATTATGAGTGAAGCCGCATCTTATGATAATCAGCACATAATAACAGACGCCATTATTGGCATTATTGATCGTGGTAGCTTTTTTACCATAATTCACTATGCCAATAAATTATACAGATACGCCAATAAAGAGGATATGGCTTTCAACAAAAAACAAAACTACGACCTTGAAGACGATGGAGAATTAAATATAATATATCACCTTGACATAAATGGGCACCGGGTTTCCTTTTAAGGATCTTTCTTCAGGTTCGAGACGGCTGGATTCAGGTACATGCGATTGAGCTAAGAGAACGAGTATCGGGAACTGCCTCGACCGGTCTGTCGAGTGCGTTCTGGAGTCTCTTGGGGGCGCGAGGACCGGCGCCACCAGCACCACACGCTCGCCTACATCCAGCGAGTTGTCTCCGATAGACGGCGCCGCTACCGCGAACGCCGCAAGCGCAAGCGCGCTAACCACTACACCACCGTATCCCATAGCGATCACTGACGCAGGACCTACAAAGCAAACCTATTTATATGACGCGATTTTCCTGCGACACGATACGACGTCACCAACCGCCTACAGTACAAAGTTGAACCACAGTTGATGCGCGGGAGCACTTCGCGGAACGGTCATTTCCCACGATGACGTGATACACGTATAAGTCAGTTTCCAATATGACGATATATCATTAATTCAAGTATCAGCTACGAAGAAGTGTTATAGAAAAATACAAAGATTTGTTATTCGCAGTACAATGAAAAAACGTGATGGCACACGCCTGGCAATTTGTTGTCGGTGCACGTATTAAGTTGGTTATTCCCATAAACCGGATATACAATAGGTTTGGGTACTGGTATACATATAACAATTTGGACTGGTTCTATGTACAAATGTTTTTATGAAGAGTAACTACATAGACAGATTTTTTACGAGTACTTTAGTTTGTAAACAAGCTTTTAGAAGCAACGCTTGTTTATGATGCAATTTGTAAATTTTTGCGTTTGTTTATGTTTTTCGTAGCTTTTTTTTTGACGCTGCTTCTGAATTTTCGTTTTTGTGTGAATTTTGGACCAAAAATTGGTTTAGGTTCTGATTGAATTATAGGTTTTTTGTTTTATAACGTCACACTTACTTTTCTAACACGTGGTGGAAATTGAGCCTTTATTTGAGTCTAGTCCTAATCGGCGTGCTTTTCCAATATTATATGTCAATAATTATTTCATTTTGTGGCTCCATTTCTTACATATACCTAGACAAAGACGAACTAACAAAAGCACTTTTGATTGTTATATAACAGAGATAACTACGCCTAATAGGCATAGGCACTGATATAATCCGCAAACCGGATTAGGAATCAAATCAATGAAATAAAACTTATTGAACCCGCCGGTTACATAGGTTTTGTATGGAGTCAGCTCATCGTGAAACCTGTTCAAGTTATATTTACGTATTGCAGGTACAATTTTAATGTTAATAGCACTTGACTCTTGCAAACTATAGAACAGCAAAAAGCTGTTCGTAATGACAGTTAGCTTGTCTTTCCACTTTCGATCCTCGAGGATCGAGAAGACAAATACTGTGTGCTTGAATTAAACTCATCGTCCTATTCCTACTATAGCTTATACCTATTCACAATAATAAAATACTAGCTGCGCTCACAACTTCAGTGCTACTTACTCCCTATAGACGTTAGCGTGATAATAAAAGTAGCTGTTAAGTAAGTGTTTGTTTAAGTTACTCTTTACATCATTAGCTGTCTTATAGTGAAAGTCCTGTCCAAAATCCGTCCAGCTGTTTCGTAAATTAGCTGGAACGAAAAGACAGACATTCAGACCAAAAGAAATGAAAAAATATATTTTTTGTTATAAATACCTACAATATATACTTTCATATGCATTTAGTAAAATACTGTTATTTTAACATTTTTTTTTAAACATAACTAGCAATGTGGGTTTGAGACTACATTACTAGCAATCTTGTTAACCCCTCCAGCTAAGCTCAAAGGCTTGTGTTAGGAGTGGGTTCACGTCGGTAGTATAATGGGTAGGATTCGAACGATGAACCGATGCCTTAGCCATTAGGCTACCGCCATTTTATCATTATAAATTCATTCATTCATTATAAATAGACACTTCAGTTTTATTTATTTGTATAGATATATTTGTATACGAGCTGACCCCCGCAACTTCGTCTGCGTCATTTTTCCCCGTTTTTGCAACATTTTTCATTGATGCTCCGCTTTTATTGGTCATAGCGTGATGTTATATAGTCTATGATACTCACAAATAACGTGTGTTTTTATTGAATTTTGAAAGAATTTCCCCCGCGCCACAGGGGCAGTATTATTAGGCAGTATTATTACGCAGTATTATAGCTTAGTATTATCTCAACCCTACATGCATCGGACTATAAGAGTGAGAGAATAGAAAGTGCACTTGTGTCTGCGCACACACTTGTGCACTATAATATCTCCTGCGTAGATAGCTAGCGTAACCGACATCGGTTAGGAGACCAAAAGTCCTAAATAGTAGCGACATAAATATTTTTACATTTTTCAAAGTTAATAGGTATGGTTTGTGTATTAGGGCTATTCATTAACTATTGAGCTTGTTTCAAAGTTAAGTATGTAGGTATTGTTTGAATATTGGCGTTTTTTAGGGTTCCGTTGTCAAAATGGTAAAACTGTAGGTATCTACTAAAGTGAGGATGCGATTTTTTTTCTCATTTACCCCATCGTGTAGGATTTGATAGGTCTTTTAAAAACGTTTAAGTGTAGTGAAGGGATGTAGTGTTGATTTAGGGATCCGTTAGTGAAATAATAACTTTTAAGGTACAATTTTTTGTTAGAATTAAGTGTCCCCCCCTGCCAGCTAAATGGTTGGTGATGAGTATGTAAAAAATAGGGTAGTAACATATATGTATAGTGAAATTAAAAGTAAAACTATCACAGCTAAGAAGTTTACGAGTAACAGCTGATCAAATCAGAAGTAACAAAATTTTCGTACAATTTCCTTTGAAAATTGTTATTAAATTATTATTAAGTATAACCACAGAATAAATAGTACTAGTATAACGTTGTATCTAAGTATGAAATAAAAACAACAGAAAACCCGCTTCTTAAGTCGCATTATTCGAATGGGGTCGGGACGGGACTATGGAAACCTTAATTGTTTTTTTTTAAACAATCTAATGGAGATACGAGCAGGAGGCCTACTCTAATTCATAGAAAACGAAGTTTCGATCAAAAATTAGGTATAAATACACAGAGCCAGCAACATCAATTCAATCCACTCGTTACCGAAAATTATCTATAGGCTCGGACTCTTTGTGATTATTAAAAATTAATTAGAATAGTTCTCGTAAACTTGAGCAATTTAAGAATACGAAAAATTATGAATTTCGTTTTTGAGAAAGAGAGTAGAGTCTGTGCGTCCATAACAGTATCAGCGCTACAAAAAGCCTTGTTTGCCAAAGATCCGAATGTCACCGCACCACGCTCCTCATTTTTTTTTTAAAGATAACTAGCAATGTTGGATGTTGCTACCACATTACTAGTAATTCTGATAACCCCTAAGCTTAATGGTTTATGTTAGGAGTGGGTTCACGTCGGTAGCATAATGGGTAGGTAGGATTCGAACCCGCGACCTTACGATTGTGTCCGATGCCTTAGCCATTAGGCTACCGTCGCTTTTTTTTATTTGAGATATTAGTTCGTAAATTTTAGAAGAAGATTTATTTTTGTCCAGGAAATAACAACAGGATACGGTTACATATCAATTGAGATGCATACCACTAAGTTATCAGTAATCATCACTGTTTAATATTTCTTATTAAAGGCATGTAAAGATCATGGCCATATTATATCTGTCCACTTATAAATTAAGACTTAAGTTTAAAGACGGAAATCGGTTGTTTTTGTTAAAATCCATACTAATATTATAAATGTGAAAGTAACTCTGTCTGTTTGTCTGTCTGTTATGCTTTCACGATCAAACAGCTTAACCGATTTAGAGGAAATTTGGTATGGAGATAGTTTGAGTCCCGGGGAAGGACATAGGATAGTTTTTATCGCGATAACCGACATCCAGGGCGGAGCCGCAGGCGAAAGCTAGTTGTACCTATATAAATGTGGGCCTATTACCATAAGGCATTCTTTTTGAAGGAGTAGGGGCCTTTAGTTTGACCTATGTATTATTTAATTTATGGTAACTTCATCGGAGCCTGATCTGTCACGTGCTTTAAAAATCGAAATGTAATTTAAAATTGCAACCCCTATTTTTCCCTTTAGAGATATAATTTTCAAAAAACCATTCTTAGCTGTTTAATAAGTATTTGACTGGTCTGTTGGTCTAGTGGTTAGTGACCCTGACTGCTAAGCTGGAGGTCGTGGGTTCGATCGCCACCCAGGATAAAACTTTGTGTGATGTGCATGAGTGTGTTATTTATTTATAATATGTATGTATTTACAAATAATTAAGTATATTTATCATTTGTCTGGTTTCCATAGTACAAGCTCTGCTTAGTTTGGGATCAGATGGCGTTGTGTGAGTTGTCCCAAGATATTATTATTATTATTATGAATTTGCATAAATATGCTCAAAATCATTGGTAATCCTAGGTTGGCTAAAACCCTAGATCAGGTTTTGTTGTCGAGGTTTAATAAAAAAATTGTTGCGTTACTAAATATATTCAATAATGTGATGGTCAGGTAACCTATTAAAAGTTTATACAGGTACTTTGAGAAGCAGTGTAGTGCGCAGGTGTAACCGCAGACTACGTCCAAGCCTCATTACATAAATATACTTCACTGTAAACAAATCAAAGAAGAATTTCAATTGGATATAAAAAAAACACTAAAGAATTCACTTCGGTTGTAAATAGAGCAACTATACCTCTCATATAACATATTATATACCATCATCTGCATCATGGGTCTCATTATATAATAGACTAGCTGACCCACGCAATTTCGTTTGCATAAATTTTCCCCGTTTATGCAACAGTTTTCATTGCTGCTCCGCTCCTGTTGGTCGTAACTTGATGTTATATAGCCTATAACCTTCCTTAATAAACGGGCTATCCAACAGAAAATATTTTTTTAAATTCGGACCAGTAGTTTCTGAGATTATCGCGTTCAAATAAACAAACTCTTCAGCTTTATAATATTAGTGCCGATGGAGCGTTCCCTCAGTATAAGCCTATCAAAAATATGAGCCCACTGTTAGATAGAACACCTTGTTGGTCGATATTTGGAATAAGTGAACTTTTTGACAGGACCAAATTGAGATGGGAGAGACTACGAATCCAGACCCATCATGAATTTTGAGTAGAATAAACTTGCAAAGTCTACCTAGCTATGATAGTTGTCCTTTTAATTTCCCTATATATACTACTATCGTGATTTTTTTCATAAACCTAACATCAACCATTTAGCTGGCAGGGGGAGGGGACATTTGAGTCTAACAAAAAAAAATCACTTTAAAGCTTAATATTTTACAAACGGATCACTAAAACTAAAAAACGTCTTTCCAACCCCTTAGGTAGGTTGGAAAAAAATCACACCCCCACATTTTATATTTTTTTTTTCTTTCACTTGGTCGGCGTAAGTAATATGTGTAGGTATCCATGCAAAATTATAGCCTCCTAGCACTAACAGTATCTGAGCAAAGGTGCGGACGGACGGACGGACATGGCGAAACTATAAGGGTTCCGTTTTGCCGTTTTGGCTACGGAACCCTAAAAACAGAACGTATGGACAACTGCACTAACACAACTAATAAAATAATAACAAGACAATATATCGTAGAACAACTCATACAACGGCATCTGATCCCAATCTAAAGTATGGCTGTTATTTTCTAAAACTACTTATCTGATTTGGATAGGATCTGATATAAAACGGTGTCCTGGATTATAAGCGTAGGAGTAAGTTAGTTAAAATATCTAATTTAAAGATGCATTTAAAAAAAAAAGTTATCCGTACTATCTATCCCTACTTCCCTACTAATATATAATTAATGTGAATGTAAGTTTGTTTGTTACGCTTTCACGCGAAAACTACTCAACCGATCATCATGAAACTTTGTACACATATTCTTGGAGGTATTAGAAGTAACAAAGGATACTTTATATTAAGAAAAATTTTTTTTTTTATAAAGCTAGTAATTCATAAATGTACCTACCCAAGTAGCACATTGTGTAACAGTTTAGTTAATATCTCTGTAAATATAGAGTCATAGTAAGTGCAAGTGAAGTTCGGGGTGTTCACCGCGTTCGTCCTTGTATGGAGTCACATATTTGAGGCTTAGCCAATTCTGGCTGAAGCTTCATTCAGTAACGCACACAAATGTCACTCAAGAAAAAAATTTAAGCTCTATTATGTAAATGAAGATAATTTTTACATATAATGTCCAATGCTTATTTTGCTATCTACATTTCTTATACTATAAGTAACATCGAACTTCTTCGACGCAATGTGATAGACAGAGAAAGCAAAATGATATTATAAACCCTTTTTTGCTTTACCTGACTGCTGTGACCTGCTACTGACGTCAAAGATATACTCTTTAACCAAACTGAATAAACAATCATTAGGCATTTCGTAAATATATTAAATAGTTTAAATTATTGCGCTGTCTGTACGAAAAGCTAAGCTAATTGAAATGGGTAGACACTGGAATATATTTTAGGTAGAATACGTAAAAAAATATTGATTTTAAAACTGTGGGTTTAAAACGTTATAAGTTTTGGGTAAAAATCGGAATAAAATATTTGTGGGATGAAAAGGTGGGTAGAGTACGGAAGCACCCAGTTCGAGACAAGGGGCATGGAATCTTGGACAGCTTAGCTAATGCTCTCGTATAAATATCAAATGATCCTACCTGAACGGACGTGCCGTTTTGGTCGGTGTTATGAACACTTTAGCCAATGCCCTCGTTTAAATATAAACCAATCCTATCTGGACAGACGCATAGTTTTGGTCCAGCGAGCGGCTTAACGTGGTCTCCAAAATACAAAAATAATACCATTTTTCGAAATCGGTCACCCGTCTAATACATCGACAGTAGCAACATTATACATAACCTCACAAATTTCTTGATTTGTTCAGTCGTCACAGAGCCAAAGGTTCCTCATACCAAACAAAGTAATAATAGTAAACATAAACTAATAAAATAGTAGACATGTTTTCTTCAGCAATTAATCATCGTAATTAACCTGTCGCAGCAAAGATTAAAAGAATCGGAAAGAAAATGCCTGAACCGACATCTGTTTTATTGCATGAGCGATCCTCATTACTTCGGTCTCATCAATGAGACATCGCGACTAATAATTACGAACAGCTATTCATTAAATCGTTACCAAGGAAAAGGTAAATTACCCGATCTCATGTTCTTACATGATTGTGTAGGTATATCCATGCGTTGAAAATGAAACGAGTTTTGGAGAATACGGTTTATTTCCATTTGTGATTACCTAGTATAATTATGTTTAAAATGGCTAGCGACTATCCGTCTGTTTCTAAAAAAACAATGAAACATTGATACACACGATATAACCAGTTAATCATTTTACACTAATCAGGGAAAAGCACTTCTTAAAATGTTTTGAAAAACAAATGTTCGTCTACAATTTAATGTGTTCATGAATTTAAAATCGGGCAAGTGCATATTGGGCCCCGTACAATTTAGGGTTCCGTAGCTACCTAGCACCATAATGGTATAATAAGTGCGTTTTCTGTAGTTTTTGTTTAATATTACTAACAACGTTATAAGCATAAGTAATTTTAAATTGAGTTACTTACGAAAATTTTGTTACATCTCACTTGGTCGGCTGTTACTTGTAAAGTGGTAAAGCGTGTGTTAGCTGTTATAGTTTTCCTTTTAATTTCATTATATATACTACTACCCTGTTTTTTTCCACATATCCAAAAACAACCATTTAACTGGCAGGGATGCACACTTGACTCAAAATTGTCACTTTAAGGCTTAATATTTCACAAATGGATCTCTAAATCGTAAAGTCATATTCACAAGTCCTAAAAATGAAATAATAACAGACCTATCTAATGATGCCCCACATGATGGGGTAGGTGAGAAAAAAATCTCATCCTCAGTTTAAATGAAGGAGAAGTATACGAGAAAAAAAATATAATATCTTAGGACAACTCACACAACGCTATTTGATCCCAAACAAAGCAGAATTTGTACTATGGAAACTGAATACATACCTACATATTATAGAAAAATAACACCCAGACACCGAATAAACCATCGTGCTCATCACACAAAGTTTTATCCTTGGTGGGGATCGAATCCACGACCTCCGACTTAGCAGTCAGAGTCACTAACCACTTGACCAACAGGCCAGTCTGGATATTTTACTAACATAGATAACATTTTACCCACCACTTTGTCGGCGTAAGTAATATGTACATTCATGCAAAATTACAACTTTGTAGTACCAGTCTCGGAGCTAAGTTGCGGACGGACGGACGGACATGGCGAAACTATAAAGTTTCCGTTTCGCCATTTGGGCTACGGCACCCTAAAAACATTAAAACCCTAAAAGTAAATGAGTTGACTATAGAAAATGATGACGTCACCGATGAAGTGAAATCAATATATTTTCAAGAATCGTCAAAACCAAAAACACAAACTTATGAAGTGTCAAATTCCGTTAGCCAAATGATTTACTTTTAGAAATGGTTCTGGGTAATCTAAACTAATATTTTAGGGTGAAAGTAACTCTGTCTGTCTGTTACGTTTTCAAGCTGTTTAAACCGCTGATCCGATTTAGATGAAATTTGGTTAGAAGACAGTTTGAATCCTGGGAAAGGACATAGAATAGTTTTTAAATGTTGATAAACTTTCGCGATTTGTACACATTATAAAATTATATATACCACCCGTGACCACGGCCGTTGCAATACGTTCGAAACATCGGGCAATTAACAAGGTATTTACCTTAAATTAAAAAAATAATAAAAATAATTAAAAAAAGATATTCACTTAATCAAACAAAAATTAAAGAAATACGTTACAGAGAATATATTAATCAAATAAATAAACACGTCTAATGATTAAGCACATTATTTAAATAATTATTTATTATAAAAACATATTCGTCTCAATTATAATGCATCCCAAGTTTACATGCTAACAAAAAATAAACTATCTCCCCGACTACATTCCATCCTCTTATCACACAGCATGCAGATAATAGTTGTATGAGTATGTGCTGACAGAGTTATAAAAAATCTAATCTGTTGAGCTCTTTCTTTCTTCTTTCTTTCAGTTTAACATAATAATATAATATCATTGTATAAGCATAGGAGTCAACCGTAGTCGTTTTTAATATTACAATGTGGATGGTATTCTAGTGACATTCTGAGGAGCTGTCCAATGTGTATTCATTTTGTTTACTTACCTACATAATTTAAGACAGTAATGTTAAGTTTTGTTAATAAGTATACCTATCTAATAACTTGTAACTTTTTATCTAACTTAATACATGCTTCGTCACAAAATAGACTAATATAAGCATACTATTTTTATTGTTTATCTCATATAAGTGAACTGTACGGTTTTTATGAGAATAAAGATTCTTTTAACCCAAATTATTCACACGATTAAGATCCGTAGTTTATATAATTTTATAAGTATAGTTTTTATCGCGATTACCAACATCCACGCGGGCGGAGCCTCGGGCGAAAGTTAGTAGGTCATAAACTCAGAAACAATTTGATTTGTAGAATATAAGGAAACCAGACTACTGATCATAAAATACATGTGATTATTATAAAATAATTTATTTCCATAATTGTATGAACGTCATGAAAGTAATGGTTGCGGCTGGATACAAGCAAATCGGATCCTCCTTAAATGTAATCTTTTTCATTAATTCAAGGTTGATTTTAATTTACAAGTAAAGGAAAGTAATAATTACAATATTTTTTTTCTTGTAGCTGCCTCATATTAACCGAGACAATCTTTTAATTTTATCTCATAAATAAAGTAATAATGAAGGCTTTCCAGTTGTGAAAACGGAGGGCAGCAAGCTAATTTTTCATTTTCACATCTACGCGAACACCTATAGTGTGAAAATACATAAAATACAAGGTGAAAAATCTCTAAAACATGTGTCCAGTCTTTGTTGTATTCAAGTGTACCTACAATAAATACTTGGCAACTGACTTTAGCTCAAAAATCAGTAAAAATGTGCATGATTTAAAAATAAGAAGAATGAAGGCTTAATTGTTTAACTGGATGTCCTTTTATATTAGGTACTTGCATTTATTACAGTGTGACTGGAGAATTGTATATCTTAGTAACAATATTTAGCTTTATTAAATAAATGTTAATAACGCACTAACTTCTGTTTTGACAATATATAATAATATCTTCGGACAACTCAGACACCGCTATCTGATCCCAAACTAAGCAGAGCTGGTACTATGGAAACGTACATATATATTTCTAAATACATATTATATAATAAATAAATAACACCCAGACACAGAATAAACCATCGTGCTCATCACACAAAGTTTTATCCTGGGTGGGGATCGAACCCACGACCTCCGGCTTAGCAATCAGGGTCACTAACCACTAGGCCAACAGTAATTGTCAAATATAAAGTATAACAGCTGTTAATTATATTTATCTAGGTTATAATATACCTAATCAAAGTATGAACTGAAGATTTGGTCTAGGTATAATATTTAGTCCTAAATAACTAATCCTGTATTACTTAGGTACTGTGTAACTGCGTCTTCATCTTTAATATGTTTAATATCTCGTTGGAATAGCCACCATTTGTGGATTGTAAACGTCATCTGAAATAATAAAATATATTGGTCCATAAGATTATAATTAATAAGTTATATTATAAGTTGCTTAATCTACAAGTTAAAAACAAGTGATAAAAATACCAGTTTAACTGGTCGTTAAAAATTCCATGTAGTAGTATGAACATGTTTATAATATAATTAAAAACCTAAGACATCTTATTAGTGGTTTGTTAACTTTAACAAGAATCCGGGTTTTTCCTTTAGAACATAACCTAATGGTGAAAAGAAATGTTCTACATAATTTTGCTATTAGTTTGAACGTTATATTTTATCTGCCTAAATTATGATTTCTAGAATATAAAGTGAGTATAAAGATTGATAAATTCAAACTGGTCCAGTCTTAATTGTTGCTATGTGATGATAGAAACGTTAATTAATACTGGTAACTAGAGGGAATTTTCTTTCCAACACAAAAGTGCAAATTTCATCAACTGACAGTTACATGGCTTAAGTATTACATCAGCAATTACATTATTAGGATAGTTCTTTTAACAAATTTCGTAGCGAACGACGTGTGGAGTGTACCTTATTATGGCGTTAAGCTTGTAACGAAAACAGAATATATCTCCATCTATCAAGGGTACATAATTTGACCACATTTGTTTGTTACACGTTTTCAAGAAGAGGTAATGTTCATTTCCATTGTACATAAAAAAGTACCAAATTGTAAGTATTGAACATATATATATTTTTTATAAGATACGACTCCCGCAATAGGGTACAAGCACTGTGTCGTGGGGGACTTTACAATCATACAAGTCACGGACACAAAGTCTACTCAGACCCGGAACAACACTTTCTGGATCACACAAAGTGGTGTCCCGTGTGGGAATCAAACTCACGACCTCTTGCGTAGCAGTCGGACACATTCCCACCGTGCCACAGAGGCAGTAAGATGAATAATGTCAAAGGTCAACATAAGCTTTGAGAAACTTTCTTAGGCTTACATAAAGTACTACTAAGTTAGAGCTAAACCAAAAAACGTACTAACTCCGATGGAAAAAATAATAGGTATCTATACCAGGTCAACAGAAAACCACAATCAAACAAAAACAACTTATTGCTATTTTTCTACGATTTACTCAAGTTGTTGTGATTCGAGTTCTTGGGAATTTACTGAGATGATTTATAAGTATAGCTACTAGTAGATAAAATATTAGAATTACTTGGCATCTTGACGATTACTGTGGAACCCATATCGTTTGAGACTGGAATGCCTCCATAGACGTTATTGGGAACTGAAAAAAAGATAAGGAACGTTAGAACTAGAGGTCCCTTTGACCAATGCCGCAATCTTATACATACGTAGAAGAAGGCTGCTTTGTAAATTTATATGCAATAAGGGTCTTGATCGCGTGAATAATTTAATGTAAAATACCTTGTTTATTGCCCGACCTTTCAACCGAATACGGTTGAAAGGTCGGGCAATAAACGACCCGTGTACGGTCACGGGTAGACTGACCACGGCCGTTGCAATACGGTCAAAACGTAGGAAAATAAATAAGGTATTTTACCTTAAATTGTTTACGCGATTAAGACCCGTAGTCTATATAATTTTATAATGGGTACAAATCGCGAAAGGTTATCAACATTTAAGGCTGCTTTAATAATTTATCTGTCCTATTGCAGAACATGAGCTTCCTACCCTCCCTCCTCTAACGTTCGTAAATTAAATTAAGTCTTTAATTATTATGACAGATAGATGGACCTTGGCTAATAATGTAATAAATTTGACTGGCTTTTCACAAGGAAAGATTTGTGGTAAAGCGGCGACGGCCGCATTGGGTAATGGATCCTGTGTCATGAACGCACCATCACTGGATATCAAAGTTTCATCAATAAATCATAAAGATTACAACTTACCACCATTCGACATTACCACCACATTAGGTTGAACTTGCCGGGCGTAGCTTCTAAGACCTGTAATTAACAAATAAACCAACTGCATAAATTACTTCTAAAATTAACATTTTAATTTGGAAAAATCAAATTTATCTATTCAGATTTAAAACTTGGCATGTAAACATTACGTAAATGTTAATAATATTCTGTTTTTCCGCATAAGATAAAACCAATGATGAGAGAATGAGATAGGAATACTAGATTTAATGTAGTCTGAATGCAACGTGAATTAAAATTAGATGATTAAGTTAATGAAATAGGCGTAGATGACATAAAAGATAGAGCATGCACTGAACCAGGAATGACGGAACACATACTCCGTGATATAACAGTATGATATCACAAATGACTGTAGCAGTTGGCTGATATGATCTAGGGTTCTTTAAGGAAGTAGGTATTGCGTAAAATGTTAATGAACAATGCGCTGAAATTGGAATATTGAAGCAAAGATTAGATGAGATAGTTGTGCACCAAACGACGAAGTTTAGAGACGCTCCTGGTAGTAGGGCAAAAAATAAGAAAAAAATAAATTTCGAACCATGAACTAATTGCTATCATTATACTACGAGTACGTCATACTTTTTTCGTTCCCGGAAAATATACCGTACATACCGAAAATAGAATACCAGTTTATTCAAAGGTTAAAATCTGCCAACCGACTTTGGTAACGAAACGTATTATTAAAAAAAAAACAATAACTCTTATATATAAATCGCGCGAATTTCTTACCAAACACAGGATTTTCTCTTTTAAAACGATTAGGGTAATTTCTTAATGCCTGTAATAAAACACAAAAGAAACTTAGCAGTCGATAAACCATTAAACAATTATAAATGCTTAAATATTCTCGGTTCTTGTTTACTATAACTCTATTATTTGTGGTTCTTACCAAAATAGTTTTTCGTCCTTTACCAATGACAAAGCAATTTAAACTTAGAAATAATAAAAACACTGCTACTTGAAGTTTTAAAATCATTATTAGTACTTGAAAGGAAAACGCCTAGTTCTTTAGTTACCTATGTTATTTTCATATGTGAGAAAATAGGATAAATTGCCTTTATATATATATGGCATACCTGGAGATATGTTGTCACCAGATTTTATCTTTGAAATAACTACCTAATTGTTGTTGTGTAATTGCGCCTGATGCATCACAGTTTACGTCAAGGTAAAGTGCAAGTGGAATTGTTGTTTCTTGGTACTGTAGGCAGATTGCTAGTTGGAGTCTAGCCCCAAGATTATCAGTCCTGGCTCTGGGATGATGCTCATAGCATCGAAACGAAAATGACACAGATTATGTCAAAATCAAAGTTCTTTTTTAGAATATAATCGGGACTTAATCGCGTGAAATATTTAAAGGTACGAACCTTTAATTTACGAATGCACCGATCGTGGCCACAGTCGACCCGTGACCACGATCGGTGCAATTCGATCGAAACGTCGGGTAGTTATAAGGTTCGTACCTTTAAATATTTACGCCATTAAGTCCCGATAATATTCTAACATGTGTAAACATCGGGAAATTTTAAAAACAATTAAAGTTCTTTTTTAAAACCAATTTCCAAAACCGCGATCCCCACGACTGTCCGCGACCTCCTGGAGGTCGCGGTACGACTATATTTTAAAGTTCAAGGGCCGAGGCAATACCAGTGATTTTTCTAATATTTTCGTATAAAACATCTCTATTTTTGTATTTTTTAATTAGTAAATAACATTTAATTAAAGAATATACATTAACATGCAAAATAAAATTGTATAAATTACGATAAATACGCAATAGTGTGAGACCCTCCATTTTGGTATCATATTACAAGACTTTTATCGCTATATCGAGTTAGCTGGAACTCGTTTGTTTACATAATAAATATTATAGCACTTGGAACTGTTTATGTTACGAACAAAGACCGACTGAAGCTATTAAGATAAGATTTATAGCCACTCGAACCTCGAGGCACGCTACAATTGAAGTTTAAAGTAAACAATATTTTTTTTGTTTACGTTTCGGGTCGTTCTTATCAGGTACTTAAGTGCCGGTCTTAAGTGGGCTGGTGGTGTAAAAAAAATGTATGAAGTGGGTTGTTTTTATGATTGATTATTGTTTAGTGGTTTATATTATTGCGTATAAATTATTTAGTATTTGAATTAATGGCTTTTATTATTATTTATGATTTTTTTTATAAATAAAAGGAGAAAAAATCACGTGACGCGCCTTTAACTTCCAATTGATAAAATTCTACAAGGTGGTATGTGCAAAGTTATATTTTTTCTCATAGCTTATTTATCAACAAACAATTATATATATATATTTAAATAGGTTTAATACATAATTCTAAAGATATATCGTTCGTATCCTTCCCGGCCGACGTTTGACGTCAATTTGACAGATGTATGGTGACGGCCATGGTATTAGCGCCATTTTGATGGGACTGGGTAGCGGTATAATACTTGCCACACTGTCGTTCTTTATAAATAAACTAGCTGTCCCGCGCAACTTCGTATGCGTAAATTTCCCCCGTTTTTGCAACATTTGTCATTGCTGCTCCGCTCCTATTGGTCGTAGCGTGATGTTATATAGCCTTCCTCGATAAATGGGCTATCTAACAGTGTTTTTTTTTTTAATTCGGATCAGTAGTTCCTGAGATTACCGCGTTCAAACAAACAAACAAACAAACTCTTCAGCTTTATAAAATTAGTATAGTTTAAATAAATTGGCGCATAAATGATCGTTTCCATAAAATGCGTTGAGTTTGATATTTTTACAGCTTCTTGATTTTCATTTAAACTTAATCACGCGTCCAAAAACAACTTTCAATCTTTCCATAGTATCTTGAATCAAGTTGTCTATCTGCCTGTGCATCAACGCAAGTAGACAGACAACTACGAAGATCTCATATCCCAATACCTTTCAATAAAAATGAAAGTCCTGTCATTCATTCCCTCTCTATTATTTTCCAAAGATTTTTTTGGGAAACTTGTTTATTCCTCACGTAGACCTCTATCTCCGACGTAGACTCTGTAGAGATGAGCAAACTTAAACGAAGTGAAGCCACGGCTATGAGCTAGATAATATAAGAGTTTCATTTGAAGTTACGGAATTCTAACAAACAAGGTTGTCATTGAAAGAAGTTATGAGAATTTTCTAGACGTCACTAAATTAATCGGAATGAAATAACTTTGTTTATAGCGCATTTTATTGCACTTTGTTAGACGTTGGTTATAGCTGTATCAATTATTAGATTCTGCTGTATCAATAGTATATCGACCTTTTTAACCCGAATGAGGGCTGACAATGCAAAGGGTGTAAATGCCCAATGGATATAACTGCTGGAAAAATGCATTTGTACACATGGTATTTGACTTACAGTCGAATTTTCGAACAACAACATGAGTCATGAACATGAAAAAGTATGTAAATAAACACTATTGAATACTAACTTCAAGTAAATATATATTATTTTGATTTCCTTGGAGGTGTATTATATCATTCTACGAAATCTGAACACCCGTTTAGGCGACAAAGATAGATAGGGTTCGTTGATAAATACTTTAAGTAGATAGTCACAGTGTGTAACACCATTAAAAATGGATACTATCTTCATGAACGTCAGTACCCAACAAGCAAAGTAGTCCTATAAGCAAAAATTATAAGCGTATTTGTCCTAATAACATTCTTATTATTGCATTATAGCAGACTCTCTCACTTATAATAGCATTTGACAACTTATAACATACTCAAGAGCATTTGTTTTTAGGGCTCCGTAGCCAAAATGGCGAAACGGAACCCTTATAGTTTCGCCATGTCGGTTCGTCGTCCGTCCGTCAGCACCTTTGTTAGTGCTAGAAGGCTGTTACTTTGCATGGATACACATATTACTTACGCCGACAGAGTGAAAAATAAAATCTTGAAAACATTTTTGGGTACCTCCCCCATATGTAAAGTGAGGATGTGATATTTCTTCTCATTTTTCTCAGACCTATCTAAAGATGATGGGGTACACTACCCCACACGATGGGGTAGCCCATCGTGTGGGGTATCGTTAGATAGGTCTTTTAAAAACGTTTAGGGGTTATCAAGACGATTTTTAGGTTTATGGATCCGTTTGTGAATTACTAAGATTTAAAGTGCAAATTCTTGTTAAAGTGTCTCCCACCTGCCAGCTAAATAGTTGATGTTGAGTACGTGAAAAATCATGGTAGTATAATAAGTAAATAGTGAAATTAAAAGGAAAACTATCACATTTAGGAAGGCTTTACAAGTTTACGAGTAACAGCTGATCAAATGAGGAGTAACAAAATTTCGTACAAATTCCATTGAAAATTATTAATAAGTAGGTATAACGTTATAAGTATGAAACAAAAACAACATAAAACCCACTTCATAAGCCGCATTATTCAAATGAAGGAGATAAGAACTACGGAACCCTACATTGTACGTGACCCTGACATGCACTTGCCTGGTTGTGTTATCTCAGTCTTTTAGTTTGCTACAAGACCGACTTATAATCTTAGAGCGTACTTGAAGTAGCTTTTAAGTGTAGTCTTAAAACTGTCTTGAGGGCCTTTTTTTAAGTCTCATGCTATCACCGACACTTTTAGGTAGATAGTGGAGACAGAAATAATGTTAGACTTATTAGAATAAAGTGTAGATCATAATTTGCAAAATGTTTTGTTGCAGTTATGGATTCAAGTGCCTCTCTAATTTCTAGTTTCTTCTTTATTTAAAAGTAAGTACAAAATAGTCAGGACTTAACAGATAGTCACAGTATAATTAATAAGAATAATATTAAACACTATGTAACATGTAAACAAATAAATTTACATTTAGATATGAATATTTAAATTGGTGCATAAGCGCATACAAGATTATCCTTCACTTCCTTTTTCATTTCCACATACTTATAATCAATCAATTACATAAACAGCACGTTATTCGTTCCGGCAATAATAATAGGTATTATAGTTTGTTTTTGCACTGATGTATTCACTCAGTGGATCCTGTTCTTTCCTTGAAGGTTCATTGCTTCTTCATTTTTTGCAGTTTCTGTAAGAAAAATATTTAAATTGTCATTTTAAATATCACTATTGAATTTGCTTCCATGGCGTTAAAAATGCTGTATTATTTTATTTTTTTGGTTTCCTACTTTTGTGTTTATCGTCGTATGCATATCTCGAATCTTTAAAACATAAAGTAAGATCACTTAGTTATTTACGACAGCATATTTAGCTAGTATTTATGCTGTCACCTGAGTTTTAATGTACCTGAGTACCTACCCAGTAAGTAGACGAACAAAACTTCAGAAGAGCAGAATTGCAAAGATGTTCCTGATTTAATTAGTTATTCGCAAGTAGGTACTTAGTAAATAATACATAAAAAAGCCTATAATATATTTTTATTTCAATCTTGCAGTTTTAATAGCTACATTAACTATTAAACTGTCGTTATGCTATTAGTTCTTAAATTATCTTGGAAAACAAATATTTCCTTTATGTTATTTTCACATTATTATTGATAGTTGTTTTATTGATTTAAGCCTACCCAAAAATATTGCCTTAACTATGATTAGAGGGCTGCATGCCCCGACTACGAAAAAAAAAAGAAAACAATATTCAGATTAGTATTTAGGCTGAGAATATCTTAAGAGATGATTTTACTTATACAATAATTGCATCTTATCTTATCAAATACGCATGCGAGGGCCCAAACTCGCGAGCGTCAAGGGATAGAGAAATTTGAGGTCTAGTAACATAGTCCAGATAGGTGGTTTGCTTCTGGCCCCGGTTTGGCTACGGAAGTCTCGGATTCGATTCAAATTTTTCTATCTTTCAAAAATGCAATTATTGTATTTGTAAAGTAATTGGCAAGAAATGCCTATAAAAATTGCTTCAATGATTTTACTTAGTCTGTAAATCGATAAGTACCTATACCAAATAAAACTTTGCTATGACTATGTATAGTGTGGCTCTTGTTTTTTCTCCTTTTACACAGAACTAGATCGCAGTAGAGTGATAGAAGATAGAAAAAGAAAAGCTACTAAAATCAAAATAATAATAATAATATCTTAATAATATTATTTGGACTTGGGACAACTCACACAACGTCATCTGATTCCCAACTAAGCAGAGCTTGTACTATGGCAACCAGACAACTGATAAAAATACTTATATATTTGTACATACATACATATTATAGATAAATTACACCCAGACACAGACTTAACCATCGTGCTCCTCACACAAAGTTTTATCCTGGATGGGAATCGAACCCACGACCTCTTGCGTAGCAGTCGGACACACTCCCACCGCGCCACAGAGGCAGTCAAAAATATTAAAGCTTGTCTATTTCGCAGAATTTTTGGAATGTACTTCCTTACAGCACGATATCAATTGTTTGCGGGCTGAGGGGCTAGAGTCAAAAAAGTGTAATATTTATGTGTATAAAATGAACTTGCACTTACTTGAACATATATCGGCAGATCATGATTTTGGTTCTCTTCTACATGATATTTGGTTTCATGGTCTCTCTTTTCTCCAGCCAGCAACATAAGCAGCGAAAAATCTTTGGCAATCTGACTTTTAGCTTTAGCATTTATGTTCGGTGCTAAAACTGGTGTCTCGAACACAACCTTTTTATTTTTATCGCTAGCTTTTTTATCTCCATTGGAATAAGTGACTGCAAAAACTAGTAAGCAGAATAGAATTGTGATTTTTTCTTGAGTTGTACTCATCGTGGGTATTGATAAATAGTATGATTGTAATATCTGGAGGTTTTATATATACCGTTTGTGTTCAAGAGCATCACGATTTATAAAATAATGGATATGAAACTTCCATTTATAGATATGTATATTAGTCACGCATAAGCAAATGCATATGAGTTTGTGATTAAATTGTGTTGTAATGTTTATCTTATTAAAGTGGAAATAAATATAGTTATTAATTCTTTAAATTTATTTCAGAACTTTTTTCTTTTATTTATAACTAGTGACGTACTGGATGTGTCCGAGGATATCTATGTTATTTACTTACGATAGCCCATAATAATAGGTAGAAATATAAGGGGGTAACAGATAGCCCCTGGATGCAGGCAAGGCAAATAACTGGTGCCAATTTAAGACGAATTAAGCTAACGGTAGATTTTCATCTTCATTATTAGGTAATGTATTTCAATCTTAAATTTTTTATAGGTATTGTACATATAATCTTTAATTTGAGATACGATCAAGCAGGTTTGCCGGCAAGCATTTGCTACCTTAATCTATACTAATACGAGTAGTATAAAGCTGAAGAGTTTGTTTGTTTGTTTGAATGTCATATCTCAATATAATTATAAAATATTTTATAATTATATTTACTGTTGGATAGCCCATTCATCGAGGAAGGCAATATAACATCACCCTTCGACTAATAGGAGCGGAGCAGCAATGAAAAATGTTGCAAAAACGGGGAACATTTACGCAGACGAAGTTGCGCGGGTCAGCTAGTCGCTAATAAAAATAGTTGATTAGCTATAATATCAACTTATAACATTAAATTTATTCATATTTAATGAAAATTAAATTTAAACATCCATTCTTCACACTTATCTGACGTCTTCGATGTTATTTATAAACGATACAGGTTATATATCATGATTTATAAATCCGGGTGTACACGGTTAAATGTCAACCGATAACATCGGTCTAATGCTAGGTAGGTACCTACATTTATACCAAATCTTAGAACTCATCACATCGACTCATTCGGCGGTGCTACGATTACTGTGAGACGGGCATTTTCGTATTCTTGTACCTTTGGGATCGATCTCAAATACCTACGCTTGCGTCAAGTATGCGTCTTGAGAGCGTAATAACAACATTTTAGCACGGTGCGCAAGCGTTTTTGAGATCGATCCCGAAGTTACAAGAATACGAAAATGGCCGTTTTAATCGAAACTTAACTGTAACTGTACTGCTTTAAATGCGTGAATTGGCCTCCAGGTTATATCATACATTGATATCTTCTACAGGGGATATCAATGTATGCAGTAGCGGATCCAGGTGGGGGGAGCTTAGGAATCAACCCCCCTTAAAAGTAAGTAGTTACACGTATGTATGTTATCCTTAATTAACCTTACCATCAGTGGAATTTAGTTTCCCAAACCCTCAGCCAGACTAAAATACTCGATCCGCCATTAACTATTATGATCCCCAAATAGTTCTTCCGATGTTCTTTGTTTCCATAATATGCTTGTAAAGTTTTTAAAAAGGAATTTGTAATTGTCTTAAAAATATTGATGAAGAACTGTGCTGAAGTAATAGGTACTCAATAACTTCGACCAGAGCTTATAAGCCACTGAGGATGTAGGTTTAGTACAGCCCTACTCCCTAAACTACTGTTTCACTGTAGAAACAGATTTCCCAGGGTACTGTTTATTCTACTAGTAGACTAAAGAAAGAGGGATGCCAAGAATCAACAACAAGAACCATATAAAAGAAAGTTAGCTGTCATTTAGTAAAAAAAGTAAAAGAGAACGCTTATAACAGAGATATATGGAAGCACCTAGATCAGATTTCCCGACAAAAGCCTTTTAAATTATGATGACAGCTTTATTATTGTAAACATGGCATAAAACTTGTACCTACCTACCCACTAAAATAAAAGCGCGCGTCAAAGGTTCAAAGGTATAGGTATTATTTTTAATAAATTCGTAGGTATATCTTGTCTTACAACGAATTTAATATGACTCATCGCCCCATCAACTTGACGGACGTATGATAAGTTTGATATCAAATTAAACATCGAGCAAAATGAAGTATCTTAACGAACTTCCTGCCTAACAGAGCGTCAAGAAAACTATTAAAATATCATTCTTAGAGGCATCTTAATTGACCTTATAAGTTACATGATTGAGGAACCAATGTATGGAGGCTCAAAATAAGGAGGAACATCTCTGCGTAAAAAAAAATATCCATCGAAAAACATTAAATATGGGTTACTCTACTGTCACAACAGTAGTCCTCCGATTGACATATTTCAATTCGTCTGCAACTGCTACATATCAACCCATATGATGGCTCACTGCTGGGCACGGGTCTCCCCAGTAGAACCTAGTGGTATGTAGTTCCTGGGGGTAATTGCCATAATCGCCACGCTTGGCGAGCGGGTTGGCGATCGCAGTAAGGCTTTAAGCACGCAGAGGACGCTGCTGCCCGTCCTCCGGAGTGAAATCCCTTAGTCGCCTTGACGACACCCACGAGAAGAGATGGGGTGGTACTATTCTTAAGCCGGTACCACACGGCATTCATACCAAACACCCTGCATTCTTCACACTTCAATTTGCTTACAACTACTACATTAATTTCAATAATTTCACTGAGCTGCCCAAGTCTACCCGTGACCGTGGCAGTTGCAATACGGTTGAAACTTCGGGTAATAAAATAAAGGTACTATTCGATTCAAATGAGTTGGTAACTGTCATGATGACATTTTGATTCGCATCGACTGCAACTTCATTGTATGACGTAGGGTCAGCAATAAAATTATTCGTAAAAAGGTGTCATTAGTATTACACAGAAGTACCTACCTACTCTAATGAACTATATATAAGCACTGTATTTTACTATTTACTAATATAGTTAAGTTTTAGTTCAAAAAAATATCACGACTGGTTTGGTGTTTATTAAAAAATAAAGAATACTATTAAAGCAAATAAATAATACGTCCGTTCCATTACTATACACATACGTATTTTACCCGACTTGGGAGTTTTTGCTGCTAGCGGTACAATTTTGACAAGTACAGAGTGAAGTTTTCGCGGTCGCGATTATCTTCTCATTTGAAACGCATAGTATATGCCCGTAGCTTAAATAATTCTATAATGTGTCCAAATCGCGAAAGTTTACGAACATAAATCCTTTATCTACGCTAGCGCCACTTTGGACAGCTGAATGAACTGGATACTATAAACTTGTCTCCCAAAGAAGATGTTCCTCTTTTATTTCTACTCTCCATAAGCAAAATGAGACTGCTTAAAACATTTTGTTTATTTAAATTTATCAATGGGTTTTACAATGTTAAAAAACAGAATTCTATTTGCTCGTCGTGATTCCATCTTGTTTTTTATCCCAGCCACTTTTTGCCTCTTGCCCCTGAAACAAAGACATGTAAAAAACTTATTAAATATATTATAATCGGCAATTTAGATCTAAATAGTCGTAATTGATATAAAAAACTAGTTACTAGAGATGGGCCGACTATGACTTTGGCCGACCGGCCAACGGGTTGTTTGCAAAATGGCCGATTATGCAGCCGACTAGTGTTATTATAGGTTTATTTTATTAAAATTATAATGATACCAAGCAAGCATTTACCTTATTGAAAGAAACATTGCTTAATTTCTCCACTGGGTGACATCGATTTTGTTTATACGTCTAACTATCTAGTGATCACGGTCAGTGTCGGTGCCACCCGATCGAAATGTCAAGCAATCCGTAAGGTTTAGATTATACATAAAAAAAATGTTAAAGATAGGAGGTTAAGATTTAATTTTAATCAACTTATTTTGGGGCAAATAAATATTAATAATATAATAATAATAATAATAATATCTTGGGACAACTCACACAACTCTATCTGATCCCAAACTAAGCAGAGCTTGTACTATGGAAATCAGACAACTGATAAACATACTTATATATTTCTAAATACATACATCTCATAGATAAATAACACCCAGACACAGAATAAACCATCGTGTTCATCACACAAAGTTTTATCCTGGGTGGGGATCGAACCCACGACCTCTTGCGTAGCAGTCGGATACACTCCCACCGCGCCACAGAGGCAGTCTGTTTATTAGACAATAAGTAATAGGCCGACTAATCGCCGACTACAAATAATAGCCGAATAGTCGTCTTTACCGACTAGTCGGCACATCTCTACTAGTTACTGTTGGTCGTATATTTATATTATTAAACTTTGAACTTAAACTGAATTCAATTCCTCTAATTCGTGTATTCGTTCTCTTATATTGTTTTTTTATTGTTTCTCACTTACCTCGATCGAGGTTATTTATAATTATTTCCGATATTTTAATAAAATTCTTAAAAAAAATCTATTATAATTGTTTTAATTGAAAACATGGTAGGTATTGATCTTGATAAAATTATATATATCCCATTAAGATAATTACTGTATACATTTTTGTTCTTCCTATGTAAATTGGTCTGCTTTGCTTGCGTCCGGCGAAATAAAATATAAAAAGTGCTAAGTGAAAAATTGCGTTTCAATTTTTTTTAAAGATAAGCAATGTGGTATTGGGTCCCACCCACGTTACTAGCAATCTTGTTAACCCCTCCAACTAAGCTCAAAGACTGTGTTAGGAGTGGGTTCACGTCTGTAGTTTAATGGGCAGGATTCGAACCTGCAACCTCACGACTGCGAGACCGTTGCCTTAGCCATTAGGCTACCACTACTTCAATAGGACTTAGGGTCGGAACATATCTGACGGAAAATGCGTCGCGTATTATCGGTCGTGTAACGCCAAAACAGACGAATAAACAATAAAACATTTAACCATTCACACCTAACCGATGATGCGTTAGTACGTCGACCATAATAAACAGATACGCTCGATGTATTTTCCGTCAGATATGTACCGACCCGTAGAAAACCGTTTGTTAATCGATTTTCAACTTTATCACATTTAAATAAGAATATTGTGTTGATTTGGCTTTAAGTATCAAATTTTCTGGCTTAATGTGCTCTTTAACATGGTTTTGGGTTCTCTGATTCAGCTTCCAAACTGTCTCTCTCAAATTTACAAAATGCTAATGAAATGTATAGTAAATGACCAATTTCGACCAACAACGTAAGTAAAATCTCAAATGATGTAATAGTCTAATTGATATCAGGTGTTTGACGTCATGATCTGAATAGGTAGGTATGCATGTTTATTTTAGTTTTCTTAATTGAGCATATGTAATGATCCCGAGCATAGATACGCAAATCGTTGCATTTTTATAGAAGAAAAAAGCACAGTACGTGTATTAATTGGCTGCCTCTGTGGCGCGATGGGAGTGTGTCCGATTGCTACGCAAGAGGTTTGTGGGTTCGATTCCCACACCACTTTGTGTGATCCACAAATTGTTGTTCCGAGTCTAGGTGTACTTTGCGTCCGTGACTTGTATGTTTGTAAAAGTCCCTCGCCGACACATGGCTTGTATCCTACTGCGGGAGTCGTCGTCTATTTTAAAATAAAAAATAAAATAAAAAGTAAGTATATAAGAACAACGAATCTTACATTAAAATGCAAATACTTGTATTCCTCAGGGGACAGTGCATCGTCTTCAGGTTGGAAGTATATCCCATCGGGCAGGCTGGCCATATCTCCTTCCACTTTGGTCAACTTCAGCTTATTATCTTTAGGTTTAAACCCTCTTATAAGATCTATCAGCTCAATTCCTGAGACTTCGTAAACATTTTGTTCTTTGCATACGACGTAGTACACAGAAAGGACGATAAATATGGTTCGTAGCCACATCATTACTGGTTATTATATTAACACTAAGTTTTTTAATACTATAGCTACCTGTATTTATAAGAACGGCTTAGTTGTTTTGTTTATAATGTTGGCAGTGTTATGGATGGTACTCACCATCCTTTTTTAAATTATTTTCAAAGAGAATTCTCGCATTAGGGTACCTAAAAGCCCTGTGTTGCGTGGGACTTTACAAACATACATAAATGACGGATACAAAGTACATTCAGTTTCGGAACAACAATTTGTAGATCACAGAAAGTGGTGTCTCTTCAACAGAAATATAACCCACGACCTCTTACGGCCGGTCTCAATAATCTAACTATCGATGGATTTGGCTACTAGAGGTAGAATTTTGACATATTTTGTATGTAGCTTATGTCAAATATATAGCTCTAGTAGCCAAATCCGTCGATAGTTAGATTATTGAGACCGGCCGTTAGGCAGTAATCGGTCGTGGTCCCACTGGCATCAAGTCTGGCGCGGATCCAGAATTGGTTCTGGTCGGGGCAACACTATATACAACTGGTCAATTGTTAGGCGCTCGCATTACTTGGGGAGGGCATTTAATTCAACCGTACCGATTACCCCATTCACCATCAACAAGGGGAGGGGGCAATTGGCTGTCTAAACGCTGCGATCCAGTGTCAATAATTCGGTCGAGTCTGTGTCTTGGTGGCCCCTGTTGCCTTGCCTCCTCTTGTATCCGCGCCTGCATCAAGGAGGCAGTCAAAATTATGATTACAGGACGCTATGATGATGAAAACAATTTTGGAGGTAGAAGAGACGTCGAATCATGCTGAATGATGCCGTGGAATGTCAATCGATGTCTTTTGTCGTGGAGTATTCTACAAAATTATATATGTCAGGGATTGCTGTGATAGGGTAGGATACCGAATAATAAGATAAGTAGGTACTAATAATTAAAAAGGTATACTAAGTGGAAATCTCGATACGTAGCAAAATGATCTCAAAATGGCGGCGTTTCTTCCTCCACCACGCGCGATGCATCACAGTCCTCACATAGCGTAATGAATTCTTTGATCCTTTACCTATCCAATTGAATTTAGAATGGGGATGGTATTTTAAATGAAGCTGCAATACCAAACTGTATACCTAGGTACCCAGGTTTTGTAAACGTTCGTTTTTAACTTGCCCCCACAATAAGGAAGCAACTTAAAAGACGTATTCACGTCAAAAAAACATTTGACATACCGTTCCATGGTTATCGCTGATGAAGGCTAGCCTTTAGGTACCAATTCCTTTGGCTTCGGGTCTACGATAGCTATTTTATACGTAATTACCTAAAGTTTTTTAGTTATTTTTGCAAGGTAGGTAACCTACCTATGGCCAGAGTTTTTTTACAACACTTATAGAGAATGATTGAACTATAATTTTATCGAAAAGATGTTAACTGACTTGACGGAAATGTTAAACTGTAGCCCAATCTGTAATTTCTTGTTACTTCTCTTCCCGTGGGTGTCGTCATGGCGGCTGAGGGATTTTCCACCGGAGGACGGGCAGCAGTGTCCTCTGCGTAATTTAAAGTCTTACTGCGATCGCCAACCCGCTCGCTAAGCGTGGCGATTATGGCAATTACTCCCAGGATCTATAATAAGTACCTAGGTTCTACTGGCCCGGAGACCCATGCCCAGCAGTGGGACATCATATGGGTTGATATGTAGTAGCCGTTATTCTATACTAATATTAAAAATCTGAAAACTTTATTTGTTTGATTGTTTCTTTGTTTGTTTGAACGCGATGATCTCAGGAACTACAGGTTCAAATTGAAAAATTATTTTACTGTTGAATAGCCCATTTATCGAGGAAGGCTATATAACACGCTACGACCAATAGGAGAAGAGCAGTAATGATTAATGTTGCAAAAACGGGGAAAACTTACGCAGACGAAGTTGTGCGGGTCAGCTAGTTAAATATATAAGCTACTTACATCATAAATTACATCTTACTGAGATCATTAATGTGCGTGTCAAGCGTAATGATGAGATGTTATGGCAAAACCCACCATAAGTATATATTATCGATAGGTATATACGACAAGCCCAATGTATAATAGTAGGTACACTGTTCTGCAAAGGTTCACACAAACTTTTTTTTTTCTATTTTTCTAACCTCACGGTTCCCCACGTGTGGTTAGAAAATTAGAAAAAAAAAGTTTTAATGGTTTTTAGGTAAAAACCTTAAAACCATTAAAACTCAAATTCAGCGTACAATCGTGGTTCTCCTTCTTCTTCTCCAAAAGGAATTGATCGATTTTAAAGCGTGTTTGCACCTAAGCTGTGACCTGGATAACTTACCTGGAAGACCACGATACTCCTAGCTGTACCACCATGTCGCACAGTCGCTCGTGCCTCGTCTCCATCCCACGAGCACTAACAACCCTAAACAACCTCGTGAAATCCAATTCGAATTGCGAGTTGTTTGAAGACGAGTATAGCGTCATATAATGACGCGATACTCGTCCTCAAACTTATAGTTACTCTTATACTTTTGTTGCACAATTTTTGTTACAATTGAATGTTTCAATTTTTACCCAACTAAGGGTTATATTTTTCACGCGTATCTTGTATGTATGTAATATTATTTATTACCTCATAATCTCACAAACCATTAAACGTATTAATACAATTAAGACGTCGTTTGATTCTCCTTGAGCGCCCAAAATAGATGACGTTTGAAAAAAACAAACATGGCGACTGTGAGATGTCAAAATAAAGAGGTGTGAAAAAAAAGTTGTTTCGAATACTGCATTATGGATATCAAATGAAAGGGCTCATCTTAAGCATTTCAAAAAGGTATAACTTGATAATGACTGTAATATTAAAAAAGTTAGTTCAACCATTCTTTTTTCAATTTTCAATACTACGAGTACAACCTACAACCACTCAGAAGTATTAAATACTAGCTACGCCCCGCGGTTTCACCCGCGTGTATTAGAAATAAATTATCATTTCTATTGTATGTAATTATGGTTCACTATTTTGACGATAATTGCTTCCACCTAAGGGATAGACATATGCTGTCGCGAACTTTTTTGTAGGGCTATTTATGATAAACATATTGTTCATACTTTTGCGGCGCACGCCAAAACATGTCACCGATTGTAGAATTTTTTCCTACTTACTTGACACTTATCGTTATATTTTGAAGAATTTTCACAATCTAATATATAAAATTCTCGTGTCACAGTTTTCGTTGCCATACTCCTCCGAAACGGCTTGACCGATTTTGATGAAATTTTTTGTGCTTATCCGGTATCTATGAGAATCGGCCAACATCTATTTTTCATACCCCTAAGAGTTTGTTTTGGTTGTTTGAAAGCGATAATCTCAGGAACTACTGTACCGCATTGAAAAAATATTTTATTGTTGGATAGCCCATTTATATAGGTTATAACATCACGCTACGACCAATAGGAGTGGAGCAGCAATAAAAAAAATTGTAAAAAAAAGGAAGAAAAAGGGAAAAAAACGCACATGAAGTTGCGCGGGTCAGCTAGTATCTTTATAAATTATAGCCTATGTGTTATTCTGATGTATAAGCTAAATTATTGTAAAGTTTTATTAAAACCCTTTCAGTAGTTTTTGCGTGAAAGAGGAACAAACATTCACACATCCACACATCTACACATCCACACTCACAAACATTCGGCTTTATAATATGAGTAGGATTTTCATTTTTTATAATTTATTACACCTGTACATACATATTATTTTCATTTTTTCATTAATTTAAGATAAGTACGTGCTGATTAATGTAATTGTTTTTTTCTGTAAACCGTTATAATCAAATAAATATTTTTTTCCCGAAAAAAAAAACTTCTATACTTTCTTTTGAATTTTATAGGTACTCGTATCTTGAACAAAAACAGTAAGAGCAGAAAACTGCGCTCTGGAAGGTACCTAAGTACTTACTGGTCGCACTCAGAGTCGTATAATGCTTCCATAAATCATTCTTCAAAATCTTTACTAAGGAATGATTTAAGTGACGTTAGTACTACTAATAAATAAAGGTTTCATAGATGTTAAGTAAAACGCAATACCGTGCTTAGGTTTATTATGATTGCATTAATTGTGTAACAGAGTGGTTTGGCCGGTCGCGGGGAATCTCCGCAATTACTGTGAGACAAAGCATTTGTTCATAGTTACTCGTCATGCTCAATCAATAGGGCTGTCAACGCATTTTTGTAAATTTTCTGTGATATTATGTCATTAATATTGTATCATTCTTGTTAAATTTAACATGAATTGTCGAATTTCATATTATCACTTTTACATATTACACGTATATTGGGACTTACATATTATTAACGTGAATGAGAGAAGAGTGAACAACCTAGCACTTAACGTAATGAGACTGACTCGTTGGCGCGGTGGGACTGTGTCCGACTGCTACGCAAGAGGTCGTGGGTTCGATTCCCACACGGGACACCACTTTGTGTGATCCACAAATTGTTGTTCCGTGTCTGGGTGTACTTTGTGTCCGTGACTTGTATGTTTGTAAATTCCCCCGCGACACAAGGCTTGTGCCCTACTGCGGGAGTCGTCTTTAAAAAAAAAAAAAAAAAAAAATGTGTCTGAATGAGGGGCGTCGTGCTGTGAGGTTCGGATCTATAGATAAAGATTTGAGTGGTACTATTGCGGCTATGGATTGGCGTGACGTTTACCAACAGGCTCACGACTTACACGTCTCACGTCTCTTCATTCAGATAAAAAATGGTTGTCTGTAAAGTGGTTTTACGGACGATAATTTTACACGATAACGTCATAAGAAAACATTGATGACATAACGCCATTTGTATTGCTTAGCAACCAATTAATAACGTTAGTTTCAATTGTATCACATGCCATGTGGCTGCAACCACATTCGCTGTTGTTCAGCATCCTATCAATAACGTGACCGCTTAGCAACAAATCAATACAGTGACTGTTGCTTAGCAACCAATAAATAACGTGCCTCTTTTTCGGTCTTTTCCGGTCACCGACTTATAAGATGTTATGACGTCAAAAAACATAATATTTTCTGTGACAACCCTAGTCAAAAACAATTAATAACACAGTCATAACTACAACCGTATAATTTAATTTGTCAGGTAAATATGTAAGTATACATTTGTTACGTAAAAACAAAAATTACATAGTTTTTTTAATAGTTTAAATTCACCCGCTACCCAGTCCCATCAAAATGGCGCTAATACCATGGCCGTCACCGTACATCTGTCAAATTGACGTCAAACGTCGGCCGGGAAGGATACGAACGATATATCTTTAGAATTATGTATTAAACCTATTTAAATATATATATAAAATTGTTTGTTGATAAATAAGCTATGAGAAAAAATATAACTTTGCACATACCACCTTGTAGAATTTTATCAATTGGAAGTTAAAGGCGCGTCACGTGATTTTTTCTCCTTTTATTTATAAAAAAAATCATAAATAATAATAAAAGCCATTAATTCAAATACTAAATAATTTATACGCAATAATATAAACCACTAAACAATAATCAATCATAAAAACAACCCACTTCATACATTTTTTTTACACCACCAGCCCACTTAAGACCGGCACTTAAGTACCTGATAAGAACGACCCGAAACGTAAACAAAAAAAATATTGTTTACTTTAAACTTCAATTGTAGCGTGCCTCGAGGTTCGAGTGGCTATAAATCTTATCTTAATAGCTTCAGTCGGTCTTTGTTGGTAACATAAACAGTTCCAAGTGCTATAATATTTATTATGTAAACAAACGAGTTCCAGCTAACACGATATAGCGATAAGAGTCTTGTAATATGATACCAAAATGGAGGGTCTCACACTATTGCGTATTTATCGTAATTTATACAATTTTATTTTGCATGTTAATGTATATTCTTTAATTAAATGTTATTTACTAATTAAAAAATACAAAAATAGATATGTTTTATACGAAAATATTAGAAAAATCACTGGTATTGCCTCGGCCCCTCGGACCCCCGGGGGTCCCTGAATTTCGTTTTTTTTTTTATTTTTAAGTTTACGAAATATCTAATCGGAGTAATTCAAATGAAATGAGTGATAAGTCTATAGATATGTATGTTATCGGTAATAGTAACAACAGTTTCCAGCCACAAGAATGTTTTTGTTATAAAAACAATAAAACAATACGATTTTTTTTTTTTATGTTCAAAATGGCGGCCAATTTACGATAAAATGTAAAATTTGTATCCAAATCGTTATTTGAGACGTTGTGTTTGTATTAAAAAGTGTTTATGACTTACCTGTCGATGTTTTTATCACAGTATAACACTAAAACAACACAGTTTCACACTGACTACACCCTTCACAAACAACACAACAACACACAATACCATGTATAAAAGCGCGCCAACGGCAACTAAATACAGACGAAATAAACAGGTTTAATATGAAATTATGGTGTAACTGTGGTATTATTATGCATCTTTATCCAACGATCTAACATTCTGCCAAGTTTGAAAAGGATAGGTGCAGGTTTAGTAGGTTTGTTTGAACTTTAAAATATAGTCGTACCGCGACCTCCAGGAGGTCGCGGACAGTCATGGGTATTTTAGTCGCGACCTCCTGGAGGTCGCGGACAGTCGAGCGGATGCGAGGGAATTCCCAAACAAAATTAATGCATGCCAGATTTATATGACATTTAAAATGACTGCCTATTGTTCAATTAGGTATTTGAATGTCGAATCAAACAATAACAATAAATTATTTTACATTTACCAAGTAATAATATGCCTTTAAATGATTTTAAAAATATATATTCGTGCATAATTTAATATGTTTTAGTATTTATAATCATCAAAATAAATACTAAAAGTAAATGATTTGAAACCAGAACATAATGACGTCACAATGTTAAATTGCATACAAATCTCTACAGAACGAAACGTTTTGACATTTTATAAAAAAGATACTGATTTGACTTGACATTCAAATACCCAATTGTTGATATCGGGTGTTTTTTTAGTTGTTACATCACAAAACATAAAGAGTACTTAAAAAAAGAAAGCTTCATGAACTAGGTGCTACAAATTTTCACATGAAAAATAAAATTAACCGAATGTGACCTTTTAAAGTAAACTATTTTAACCGACTAAATGGACGAGGTTCTCAATCCGGATGTAATTCTTTATGCATGTTTGGGCATAACTCGGTCGTATATTTCTTTACTAGCTAGTAAAGAAATATACGCTCATCTGCGTAAATTTTCCCGTATTTGCATTTTTTTTATTGCTGCTCCGCTCCTATTGGTTGCAGCGTGATGTTATATAGCCTTTAACTTTCCTTGATAAATGGGCTATCTAACAGTAAAAGATTTTTTGAATTCGGACTAGTTGTTCCTGAGATTACCGCTCTCTGTATGTCTGTCTGTCTGTAAATCAGTTCAGCAGTTTGAGCGTGAAAGCGTTCGCGCTCAAACAGCTAAAACGATTTAAATGAAACTTGGTATGGAGATTATTTGAGTCCCAGGGAAGGACATAGTTTTTATCGCGATAACCGACATACACGCGGGCGAAGCCGCGGGCGAAAGCTAGTCTATTATAACTCTATGGACATAAACACATAAAATGGCTACACACTATTGACAATTCATCATCATTAATATTTTTTTTTTCATTAAAATTTTCTTCAGATATGTCTTTTTTGACATTTCTGAGAATGTAACTGCACATTTTACTCAAATTGAACAAATTAATAATCAATCTTATTGTAGTTAATTACTGTCAATCGTTATTTGAAAATATATTTCATTAATTCGTAAATATAATCAATGCTTTTTTTTAAAGTAGTAATAGTAGTAATTGTGAATAAGCAAGTTCAGATCAACACAACAACTGGATTGAAAAATTTTGGTGGTCTCCCCTTGGGGAAATATAGATGAAGAATACGACAAGTTCAAGATCATGTTATTCTACTTACCTACTTTTTTTTAATTTTTTTTTATCAGCTACGATGCCGTTGTCAACAATTCTGCCAATGTCAGATGTGCGATGGCGTAACGTGTAAAATTTTAAGATTTTGTATCGTTGCACTTACCTACTTACTTACTACAATTTCACATAACTCTAGATACTGTTTGACAAGTTTGTCAAATGTCACATCGTAATTGAAACAGGGTGGAGAGAATTTCAAACTAAAAACAGTTTCGGTATTTTATTTACATTTGAATGTCTCTTATGCTACTCGATACTTAATATCTAAGTAAAATGTTCATTGTAGTTGATGTCACGTTCCTGGTTTACGGGTCGTATTCGATGTACTCGGTCTGAAATCAAAGAGAATAAAAATAATGTTACAATTTTCATTAAGTTTATACTATATTTTTACGGGAAATTTTTCAGGACCATGCCAATTATAGTACCTATTAAATAGCCTTTGCCTTTTGCCTCAGTGGTCATTGGCTGATTCAGATGGGGCAAGGAGTTCAAGCCCCCAAAACAATTGGAGTCCTCCCGGGGATGTGTTTTTCCTTGATAGAACCTAGCGTCAGAGGGCCAAGGCCCCCAAACCAATGTCTAGGGTTCCTCAGCGGGGTCTACCCATTACGTCCTGTCCCCCTAAAACAAAATTCCGGATCAGCCACTGATAATATTATTGCTTTTTCGCTAAATGTATCACTGCCCATTGACAAAAGGATATGGGTTCAGAGTAGGTGATTATTTTTCGAAGGCAGTAGGGCTTTTTTTTCTTGAATTGAATCTTTTAGTCGTTGTCAAAATAAAAGAGGGTATGAATATCTAGGTACAAATAAGGTCGTGTTGGTATCAAAGTTCATTATTTTTTTTTTAAGACGACTCCCGCGGTAGTTTACAAGCCCTGTGTCGCAGCTGATCCCACAAAGATACAAGTCACGGACACAAAGTACACCCAGACTCGGAACAACAATATGTGGATGGAACGTGGTGTCCCGTGTGGGAATCGAACCCGCGACCTCTTGCGTAGCAGTCGGACACACTCCCACCGCGCCACAGAGGCAATGTTGTCTTACTTTTTTATGCAATTCGAGATTAGAACCAAAATAACGATATCCGTGATATTATGTTGTGGCGATCAGCGAAAAAAAGTCAATAAAAACCGAGTTAAAATTACTCTAAAATTGTAGACGAAATTTAAAGGTAGGTGTCACGGCGATTTTTGGAAATCTTTCCCCAAGGAGACACAAAATGCTCTTAGGTCTATCGTGTATATATCCAAAAATTAGCATATCCATGCAAACTTTCGCTATCCATCCAGATGAATGTTTATTATTCTATTACTACCGAACGGCTTAATGGTTCTGGATGAATTTTGACACTGAAATAGTACATAGGCTACTTATTATTATCCTGGAAGCATGAGATAAATTTGTTGTTTCATATTTGCACCCAAACGCAGTCGCAACAAAAGTTCGTGTTAAATAGCACAAAAAAGGGATATTCCTTAGTGTCCCTTAGAGAATTTTTCTGTTCTCAACTCTAGAAAAGCCGCAAAATATCTACAATTATCTATATCTGCATACTATCTAGGCAAATAAATAATTTGATACTTACAACTAATGATTTTTTTTTGGGGAGTTGTACGTGAGTTTCAAGTGACTGGCTGGTTTCAAATTTAATGGCGTAAGTTTTTTTTTTAAGAAAAGAAAAGAAAAGAAAAGAAAGAAAGAAAAGAAACATTTATTTGTTGAACCACATAAGTCACAGCAATAAAGAATTACATAAAATATTAAAACAAAATGTAATATTAAAAAATAAATCAATTAAAAAATAGTAATAATAATTAATTCGGTTGGAAAAAAAAGGAAAAGAAAACCATATTTACAAAAGCTGTGCCTCGCGGCTGCAACAAATGGGTGTCCAGTTCTTTTTGGCTTGTTGCATTTTCTACGAAGATACCGATAAATATTAATAGAAATAATAAAAACAATTTCATTTTTGTACGTGTTATCTCGTATTGCTTCGGTAAGGAATGATGTCTGGGCTGGTACAGTCAGACATCCCTTTCTGTCAGCCATTTTTATAGAACCGTGTCTCAGAAATGATGCTTTTTGCTTAGGAAGAACAGTTGATATCCTTTTCATATCGTTCATGACGTCATTATTATATAATTTATTTCTATTTGAATTCCCGCAATTCATGGCAAGTAATAAAATATTGCATTTTAATATTTCCTTTTCAAGAAGATAAATCTAATTATTGATATAGAGGCATAGACTTATCTCATGGATTATCCTAAGTCTATGGATTTAGGTATGATTACCTATACATTTTGAAAGAAAAAATGGGTTATTCTTAGTAGTTCCGTGGAATTAGTTTTGGGAAATCTGATTCCCATTAGTTCCGTTTATAAAATATTGATATAATGCACTTTCATACTCCTAAAAATAATGGTAATACTGGCCACTTTATAAAGCTTCTTTTTTTTATAACAGTTGTAAAACGATGACATTTAAATTATGTATTCACATAATGACATCGTTTACAACTGTTATAAAAAAAAGAAAGAAATAACCAGTTTGGAAAGTGGGAACTTCATAGAAACTATACAAGTACAACTCATTTCAGGAAAAAGTAGTAACACTTTTGTTTTTGGAAAAATTAAAATTAGTTCAAAACTTCAGGTAAGATTTTCGTAATATTAGTTCAGTAATATTTTACAAATACAATAATTGCATTTTTGAAAGATAGAAAAATTTGAATCCAGACTCAGGAATCGAACCCGAGACTTCCGTAGCCAAACCGGGGCCAGAAGCGAACCACCTATCTGGACTATGCTACTAGATATCAAATTCTTCTATCTCTTAATGCTTTTACGGGTTAGGCCCCCGTAGCGCCATCTAGTCGGAAGTTAAAGAACTATCACGGCTTTTGTTATTGCTTCGTTACAGAGAGCATTTTAACAAATTATGATGACGCAGGCCGAATATTGAAGTAATTTTTATAGGCATTTCTTGCCAAAGACTTTACAAATACAATAATTGCATTTTTGAAAGATAGAAAAATTTGAATCCAGACTCAGGAATCGAACCCGAGACTTCCGTAGCCAAACCGGGGCCAGAAGCGAACCACCTATCTGGACTATGCTACTAGATATCAAATTCTTCTATCTCTTAATGCTTTTACGGGTTAGGCCCCCGTAGCGCCATCTAGTCGGAAGTTAAAGAACTATCACGGCTTTTGTTATTGCTTCGTTACAGAGAGCATTTTAACAAATTATGATGACGCAGGCCGAATATTGAAGTAATTTTTATAGGCATTTCTTGCCAAAGACTTTACAAATACAATAATTGCATTTTTGAAAGATAGAAAAATTTGAATCCAGACTCAGGAATCGAACCCGAGACTTCCGTAGCCAAACCGGGGCCAGAAGCGAACCACCTATCTGGACTATGCTACTAGATATCAAATTCTTCTATCTCTTAATGCTTTTACGGGTTAGGCCCCCGTAGCGCCATCTAGTCGGAAGTTAAAGAACTATCATGGCTTTTGTTATTGCTTCGTTACAGAGAGCATTTTAACAAATTATGATGACGCAGGCCGAATATTGAAGTAATTTTTATAGGCATTTCTTGCCAAAGACTTTACAAATACAATAATTGCATTTTTGAAAGATAGAAAAATTTGAATCCAGACTCAGGAATCGAACCCGAGACTTCCGTAGCCAAACCGGGGCCAGAAGCGAACCACCTATCTGGACTATGCTACTAGATATCAAATTCTTCTATCTCTTAATGCTTTTACGGGTTAGGCCCCCGTAGCGCCATCTAGTCGGAAGTTAAAGAACTATCACGGCTTTTGTTATTGCTTCGTTACAGAGAGCATTTTAACAAATTATGATGACGCAGGCCGAATATTGAAGTAATTTTTATAGGCATTTCTTGCCAAAGACTTTACAAATACAATAATTGCATTTAACAACAAAAACTACAATAACAATAAATTATTTTACACTATACAGGAAAAATATTCCGGAAAACAATCTACCTCTACAATTTTATGTTGTCATGAATTTATAAACATCAAAACAAACATTGAAACTACTGACGTCATTGTTTTGTATTTCTGATAAATTAGTACGAGGCGCATCGTTTTGACGTTTCTTAAAAAGATACTGATTTGACTTGACAGTCATCTACCCTGTTAAGATTCTGGTTTACGTAAACTACTGGAGATAAGCAGACTATGACTTTGGCAAAGTAGCCGACTGACCATTCGGTTGTAAAATGGCTTGTGACGGCCAAGTTGAATAGTTTACTTTTTTAGTTTTTCTTTTGGTAGAGTTGTATTTTTAGATTAAATTTGATTCTGGGTAACCCACAAAAAAAGATTACCCCCCAGATTTAACGTTAATTATCTTTATTTAAACATAGAAGATATAAATAAAGTGATCAGTCAGTGATTTATGCCTACTAGTCGTCGACTAGTCGCTGACTACCAATGTGGCTGGATAGTCGGCATTACCGAAAAGTCGGTTCCTACATCTCTAGTAAATTTTTTATGTCCTACTGGTGCTCATACCTAACTGTACTACTTATCTACGTTGTAAATAATATTATCTGAGACAGATGACCTAAGGTCACGTTATAAAATAAATTAATACAAACTGCGCAAGACGACGTTTCTATTATTAGATTAATTATGAATGCTAAGTTGAAAAACCGCGCAAGAACATGTCGGACTATGCTCTGTGTCCCTACATTGAGCATGGTCTGACATGGTCTTGCGCAGCTTCCGCAGCCTTGAATAATTGCATTAGCAGGAGACCGTAGGTTCATGGCATTTACGCCCTTTTGTTGAGAAAAGCAGTTTTTCGGCAATAACTCAATGACGGTATATCCGATCATGTCCGAAATAATTTTTGTTTAAAGTATTTATGATTTTTTTTCAATTTTTTTGGTCGCACAGTTTAAAAGTTAAGGTGTGGTGGGGGGGGGGGGAGAGGTACACAATTTATGCAACTTCAATTTCCAAAAGTATTCACTAAGTCAAAAAAGTTTATTAGAAACCTTAAAATGTTTTAGAAAGACGTGTCGAATGATGTACAATACCTAAATGTTTGCTGGAAAAAAAAAACAGCTTCTGTTACATGTATCGAGTGCCCCCCCTAAAATATTTATTTTTGTTATCTAGCTATCAAACTAAATAGCGGCTACTACACAACACCTTTTCACCCAATTTCATCTACAAAGACTACTCATTGAGTAGTCTTTGAGTAAAATGCCTGTGACATACCTACGGACGCGGACGGACAGACAAACGGACATGACGAAACTATAAGGGTTCCGGTTTTGCCATTTTGGCTAAATATCTCGGTAAACTATTTTAGCGGAACAAGCAGGGTATTAATAAACAATTGATATAAATTTGAGGCATAAGGCACTTGTTCCACCGCCGCGCCGTCGCCCAGCGAGTAGCGAGCTACTATTACCTATTTCCCCGCTCAAGACACGTACAATTTATGTAGATCCCGTAACTAGATATAGGGCGAGTTCTCGCCGACAATGTGAATTCTATTTCATTTACTTGCGTAATATGGGTACAAATTATGTCACATTAATAGTAATGCAAAGAATCACCATAAACAGCTTTGAGCATGCAAATTAAATGATATAATCTAAGAAACATAGTGAGAATCAAATATATAATGTCGACATTTTAGAATATGTCAAGTGTAAAAATAATAATTTCAAATTGAAAGTATATCTACATATATCTATACTTACTTTACTTTAAAGAGGAAAGATTTGATTGTTTGTTTGTATTGAATAGGCTCCTAAACTACTGGACGGATTTGAAAAATTCTTTCAACTTTGTGAAGCTACAGTAACCTCGGGTGACATAGGCTATTTTTTATCCCTGTATTTCTTCGGGAAAGGGAACTACGCGGGTGAAACCGCGAGCAGCCCGCTAGTGTCAAATAAGTTTATGATAATTTCCAATTATTTGTACTCTGCGATAGTAAAAGAAATTCAATACTTGTATCAAATAATGTTAATATTATTTTATAATAAAATAATAATAATAATCAGCGATCAACTCAAAACAATCTCTTTTGTTTACATGAAATTTTGTACGTTTCTTCTTCATCGTATGTTGATAGTTGCTCGCTTTTTCGCCGTTAGTGGGACAAGTGCCTTGATGACACCTATCCTAGATCACTTAGACCCAATATAGAATATGCGTGTATTTTTTAATTAGTCTTTGTATCTATGACATAATACCTAAACCCTTAACTTGAACGTAATTTAGTTAAATGAAATGTGAGTTATCAATAAAGAATAGGTACAATCGGCCCACTTGATGCTCGACCACCTGAAAATATTTTGCTATGAGCGGTTCACAACGGTTCGGTCACACACACAAACGCAAAAACCACTCCCACATTTTACTTTCAACCAATTAGGACGGGGCTAAGGTCCACCCACACCTTAACCAACGGGAACATAAAACATTTTAGTTAACTTAGTTGCAATTTGCACTTCCTTGTATGATGACGCGCGCATGTTTACTGTATTTTGCTCACGACTTGTTCTGTTTACGGATTCCGATTGCCACTTCGTTGACTACTGATAGAACTCTCGCTGACTTGTGGTGTGAATTAGCGGACAGTTTCTTCTTCATCTGTTTACCTACGGTGGCTGTGTTTTACTGAACTGTTGGATGCTTTCTTGCTGACCTCAGTGAGTTTTCACAATTAACCGAAATTTAAACCGTGAATAAAATTTTGGATCTTCATGGCCAAGGATTCAAACCTTTACCAATGTTACGGTAAGTCAAATTCAAATTACTCGTATATTTTATTACAATAATTATAAATTATGTTTAACAATAGAATTGGCTATTGGTTAAAAAGTAATTGGGGGAGACCAAATAATAATATAATCAATATTTCCGAAGACGATGGTTATTTTCATAGCTAAGGTTTGTTTCATTGTTATAATATAATAATATTCTCAATGATGATGGCAGACATTAGGGTTAGTTATTTCATCAATCGCAGTTATTTATTCCTAATATTTTAAGCATATAAACTTATTATTTGAATTTTACGAAATGTATTTATTTCGTATATAAGTTAAAAAAAAACAATAACTATTAAATGGATTTTGTTAATAGACGGTGCAATGGGTGAGAAAGATTTAAGTGCATAATTTATTAAACATTTATGTAAATATATTCAAATATAACGATGATTGTCGAAAAATCATTCTACTAATTTACTACCGAAATGATAAGAAAATAAGTAATTTTATTTTAAAAATATATTTAAATATTTTATTATCATACATAGGTTTAGAACTACTTATGATTATTCAACAAATAAATAATATAAAAATGATTTATTATAAATTCATAAACCGTTAATGTCTTTTTCATAAATCAATGTAAAGTAAAAGTTCATTTATATTTTTTGATGTCCAATAATATTTACATTTAGTTAACTTTAAACGTGGCGTTCTGAGTCACTTGCTAATTCGTATATTTTTTAAAGGTGAACTTCTTGGAACTAGACTTTCACTCGTTTAATTAATCTGAAATATATTAACGAAACGTAGTACTAATCGGAACAAAAACTATTTTGTAGAACGAGTGGCAACATATAAAAGACTGTCTCTACTGATATGTGAAGAGTAGGAATTTCGTGCTTTTATACACTTATATTTTTTTTCTATGATTTATACTTAAATCCACCCTTATTAAATCATAGTGTTTCATTTTTATTTTTCTCACATTAAAGATGTCATGTATAAATCTTTTTAAAATATTTATGTTTAAACAAAATAAATTATGTTCAATTTTTTGAAGTATTGAAAATCCTCATTCTTACTTTTGACAAAATAAATTGTTTTCTTCCCACGTTTTAGTAAACTTTAGGCATCATAAAACGTATATTGTGTTGATAAAACAATAGATTTATTATCCCCATAGTAAAAGTTGTAAAACTGAGAATTCTTTAATCGATTATCGTCTTTAAATCGTTACACAAGAACTGAAAATAGTTTGCATGCAATAAGTTTTTGCTTTCCCACGGTTCGGTAATTCCAGGTGCCATAAATATATTTGCCAAAAAAATAGGTTCATGATACCTACGCACAGTAAATGTCCTAAAACTGGAAACGCTTATGGCAATTATCATCTTTAAAATCAATCGAATAGGATTGATAATAGTTTGCATGCGAATTTGTTTTCGCAAACGGTAGCTTCTCATAATAACGCATATTCTATTTTCAATCATATTTCAACTGTTTAAGAACTATTATCTAATTTTATCAGTAACAACTCGTTCATTGTCTGTTGATTTGTAAAGAAATAATATTAAGTATAATGAAATAACACATTTTTAAAAATGTGCTTGACTTACATACTGTTCTATTCATTCAAACTTTTAATGAATAGGTATCGAAGATCTTTTATACATTTATTTTAACTTGCTATTTTTTTTCAGAGAGCTTACAGCGTGACATTGGATAAAGCGGGATGCTGAGGAGGACTCTTTTAACGTCGGATCGCGTAACGAAAATGGTTAGCACATGTGCAGCCATTTACCAAGACGTCGACGTTCGCTAGACTATTTGACTGCGGCATGCAGGCTATAAGAAATGTGTGCATTATTCCGCTACAAAAATTAGGCCAGGACCTAGAAGAAGCAGGAGTGCGTTTCGCTCGAGAGTACAGAGGTTATGTTTTATCACACGCTAAATTTTCAGACGATTTTTTAAAAATAAATACTAGATACAAGCCCAGAAATGTGAATCTGGAAGTGTGAATGTGAGGACGAATTATTGTTAAGTAATATGTGGGGGTAGATGAGTGCTGATGTTCCAGGAGAGTTAATATTTATTGACGGAAGAGCCAATAGATTGTATTGAAATTAAATGTTTGTAATTATTTTAAAATGTATTCTAAATTAAACTTATTGGTTATTTTACTGTAATAAATATAAGCTAGCATCTGAGATAATACATTAATTCATACATTGTTACTTAATTTGGAAAAGACGACTCCCGCAGTCGTGGGTACAAGCCCTGTGTCGCGGGGTCTTAACAAACATACAAGTCACGGACACAAAGTACACCCAGACTCGGAACAACAATTTGTGGATTACACAAATTGGTGTCCCGTGTGGGAATCGAACCCACGACCTCTTGCGTAGCAGTCGGATACACTCCCACCGCGCCACAGAGGCAGTAAATTTAAAAATTTAATGAAACTGACTATTATCACTAACTAAGACGTTATTACTATAATATTTATTGATAAAGTAATTGGTAATTAAGCACTTTGATGACTATATAGTATGGTAAAATAATAATTTAATATTAAAAATATATCGTTATTGTTTTAGTTTGCATACCTCATCCACAATTTAAAGTATAATTAAGTACTAAATGTGTAATGGAATTGTTTGACTGATCCATAAAATTAATAAAACAATTTACTCGTTTCCTTATTTCTTGCCCTCATTCCAGGTAATACATTTATTTCTATTAAAATAATTAGTGGTTAAAAATTAAATATAACTTACTGAATTAAAACCATACATACTATTAATATTAAAGAGTTAAAGTTGTATGTAGAAGTTAACCCTGAAACTACTAGCCCGATTTAAATTTTAAATTTCAAATATCTTTATTTCGTTAAATCAATCCAATGATTATTTGAAATTAAATTTAGATAAAATACTTATAACAGAGAACTTACAAAATAATATAGGTTTTAAAACAGGTGAAGGATGTAGGATTCTTATCTCTCGAATCAAGATATACGCGAGCAAAGTCACTGGGAACAACTATATATAGCATACTAGCTGTCTGAAGCAGACGAAGACCAGCAAACTTCGTCAGCTTAATTTTTCCTCGTTTTTCAACATTTTACATTGCTGCTCTGCTCCTATTGATTGTAGCGTGATGTTATATAGCCTATAGCCTTCCTCGATAAATAGGCTATCCAACAGTAACATATTTTTTTCAATTTGACCCAATAGTTCCCGAGATTATCGTGTTCAAACATACAAACAAACTCTCAAAAAATATAAGTATAGATTCATCATAGAACTCATAGTTGCATCAAATACCTCTTAAATACTTACGTGGGGCAAGCCAAAATGAAGACGTAAATAACTTAAATACATATTTGAAAAATATTTATGATCGTTTTGTAACATATTTGTTACAAAACGATCATTTCGCATTATTGAAACATATATTATTAGCTTAAGCCCGCGGCTCCGCCCGCGTGTATGTCCCAGGGACTCAAACTATCTCTATACCAAATTTCATCTAAATCGGTATAGCTGTTTGAGCGTGAAAGCCTAACAGACAGCCAGACAGACAGAGTTACTTTCGCATTTATAATATTAGTATGGATATGTATCAAAAATGCAAAATAATTTTACAAAAATTAAATTAAATAATTTCGATAATCCTACTTAACAGAATCATACTAAAACATACGCACAATATAAAACATCGGTTCTAGTTCATAAATTACAGGCAGTAGTTTTAAACCCCTCTACTAACTCATATTTTTTGAAAAGATAGATTAAAAATCAAAACTTAATTCATAAAAATATTAAAAGCTAACAGTTTCCCGTACCTCCGTCCACAATTCCATAAGTATAGAGGAAAGTGACCAAATATGGAATACCGTTTTGATTTTCATACATAACTTTCACAAATTTTATAAATAAAATACTTTTTGTGGTAATTATTAACAATCATATATTTGCACTTAAGTTTGTAACAATTTTAGGTTATTTTGTTCAGTTTGAGGTAAGAAAAATTTTCAAAAACTAAATAACGATAAAGGTACCTATATATGGAATAGGTACCCCAAATATGGAATACTATAATCACTATGAAAAATTAACCTTAACTTATAAGAGACTCTTTGAAAACTTTGGTATAATAAAGAAATGAACACAAATTATTTACAAAAATCGCAAATCCAGGTATCAAACTCTGGCCCAGCGCAATCATTATGTGCCCAGAGCCCACACATGAGGCATTTGATCCATGTTTCCCCATGAGTGTCATTCGAAAACAGCATACCACAGAAAATACACTCCGAATCTTCAGAGTCTGGAGCTGTACATCCTATCAAGGCATCGGGTTCGCTGTCTGTATCAAACAGCATCACTTCCTCATCATCTGAATCAGACATGGGCTTAGTCTTTTCTTTTGGTTTTTTTCCTTTTGATTTCTTCTCATTCTGTCTTTTATTCTTGTTTTTTGCTAATTTATTTTCTTTTCCTTCTTTTTTCTTGTTTTTGTCTGTAAGGTCATTCTTATACGGTGAGGACGTGATGACTGCTGCAACGGATGCTTTTCTTCCTCTATTAGAAGGTTTCCTTTTCTTGTTTGGTACGGGACTGATGTCATACGGAGACACTAATCCTAAATTACTACGAGAAAGTCCGGAAGTTGAGGGTACAGGTTCAATATTTGTATCTTGTCTGGGTGTGACAGCTTCAGTTAGAGGCATACAATTATCAGGTGTTCTTAAACTGGCCGTCGATGGTACTTCAGGTTGGTGACCTGATGCCATTGATGTAACGTTGACTGTGCAACCATCTTTAACTGCATCTTGTTGCGCAGCAAGATAGTCGACCGAAGTGAAAATATTTTTATTCAATGGCCATAAGCCAGTTACACGAAAGCCATTTGCTGAAATCTCACCAGTTTGCACTTTCAAATAAGCTCTGCCAAATAGCTCGACAACATCATAAGGGCTTAGTGGTCGATTATTGTCTCTAATCCACATGCGTATTTCTTCACTGTAATAGGTTTTTAGTGGTCCCATAAACGTTTTGTCCAGTGGCTGGAGCTTGTGAGTTGTGTGGGGAGGTAAGGAGACAATTTCTACGTTGTTTTGCCTAGCAAGCTCTATCATATCGATGTTACGAGTGTGAGAAAAATGGCCATCTAAGATCAATAATACTTTCGATTCCGGAGTAGGGTTTGTATGTTTGATAAAATGTTTGAACCAGTCTGTGAATATGTGCATTTGTATCCATCCTGATGGATGCGCAATGCCAACAGCACCTGGGGGACTACCTCTCATTAGCTGATCACTCATATTCTTGCGCGGGAATATAATAAACGGAGGTACAAAGTGACCAGTGGCATTCATGGCAACAACAATCGTCATTAATGAACCCCTTTCCGCTGAGATAAGAGAAGCTACCTGCCGTTTTCCTTTATGTCCAATCACTTGGGGTATCTTGCTCTGTACTACGGTAAGCCCTGATTCATCCACGTTGTATATGCGACTTGGACCATAGTTTCCTTGAGCATAGACGTCTTCGAGGAGATCAAAGAATGAGTCTACTTTTTCTTTGCTAAATCCAAAGGCTCTAGCAAAAGACGTGCCAGTTGGTCTTCTCACTGATAGCTTGTCCTTATGGCGTTTCAGAAATAATTTAAGCCATTTTTTTCCAGCCATGCCAGTCGCACCAAATGGATTTTTCAACTGATTACGACTTGCTAACATGTACGCCATTCTTCGAACATCATTTCTCGTCAAGCCATGAAATTTGCTCTCCATCGTCAAAATGTAGTCTACCAAAAGATTTTCAAGGGTTGTCCCTAAGACAGTTTTCCTTCCGAGTGTAGTAGCTGCGGCTTCTTCTGGAGAAAATTCGTTTTTCTGACATAAACGAAACAAGGTAGATCTTGGCACATCGAAGTGTTTTGCAGCTTTCAAATAACCCATTTTTTTTTCTCGTACTAATTTTATAGCTTCTGCCATATGCTCTGAATTCCATTCTTTTCGCTTCGTTTTCAAATTGACGCCCGCCATTCTGATAAAACCCGAAAAAAATATAATTAACAAAGTCATTAGGTCAGCTGATACGTCAGAGACCCAATTATGGAATAGTCCATAATTGGACACTGTGATCCGTCCATATTTGGATTTTACAACTATTTCAAACTGATATTCACATATTTATATTTAAGAAAGTAATACTATCTAATACCGCTAAAACATACTAAAGAACATCTAAAGGGTCTCTAAAAGTTATAAAAACAGTACTGTGGGCACTTTTTGTACGAAAAATAATTATTTTTTACGTACCTTATAAAGTTATGCGACGGCGATAAAACAAAACACTGTCACTACGACGAAAGGGCTGGCTCGACTGACATGCTACAACTTGTACGCTTAAATGGGAGTAGAAAGAGACAGAAAATCACTGTTTATTGTGTGTGTGAGTTTGCATTTGAGAGAAATGGGGGTATTCCATATTATGGATACTATTCCATATTTGGTCACTTTCCTCTAATAGTATTAAGGCAAAATATACTATATTCCTCTCCAAGCTTTAAACTACCTCTTTACAATTTCAACAACACAAACGAATAAATATATAAATAAACTATTTATAATATTAATGTAGATTTGTATGCACATATTACAATAAAATAATTCATTGCTATTTCGCGCAACTGCAAAAAGCGCGCTTACAACAAAAGTCACAATCCTTTATTAGTATGTATTTACAACTGTCTAATCGGCTCGAAATATGCACAACAACAACGCAATGCACTAAAAAAAACAAGAACCCCGCCTCCTTGCATCCGATAAGGCGCAGATGTGCCTGTGTGAGTGCGCTTACGTAGAGAGCGAACGTTTCTCGCAAGCCATTATAGCCATAAGGGTGTACGACCGCCGAGTAGGCCGATTGTACCTATTACAAATGGAAAAACTTGATCTATCTAGGCGATCAGTCGGATAAATAGGCTAGATTCCGCGCAGAATTAAATACAGACGAAAATGGTTGAGTGTTTTTTTGCAAGAAGTCTAATAAAATTAAATGGATGTAGCTATGTATATTGATGATGAGTTGAAAAGGTCAATAGCTCTAGCTCTTTGTTCGTTTCGTGAAGACGTAAACCTTGAAAAAGAAGATGTTTATACGTAGACAGACCTGTTTTTAAGAATGTTAGAATCTTTTTATGTGTTTATGAAGGGTCCATAAAATTTCAATTAAGTATACAAAACTTAGTTCATGGCTACGCTTGTTTGGGCCTTAGTTGCTCATTGATGTTGTTCTGTACTGGATCCATCCGTATCCTTTATTTTGATCCAAATCATATAGCAATAATTATAATAATTCTTCATTCACACACACATTCACAGTAGCAAAATACTACTCTTGTGAAAAGTCGAATCTACAAGTACATGTAATGCCTATTCTCAAACAATAGGTAAAACCGGAGAAAAGAACAGGCAATACAAAATATTAGCAGTTCAAATAGGGAGATTGAGTAAGAATATTGGAAATACATCACTTTGTCTGAATCTAATATTCATAAATAAACGTACATTATAATCTTGACAAATCAGAAAATCAATAACCTGTCTGAACCTATTAAAATTACTTTAGCGTGAATAAGGAATTTATTTTTAGGATTTTATGTTTGAGTAGGATAGTTTTATTTATGTTTTATAAAATATTAGAATATATAAGACAAATAGAACAGGAAGTAAACAAGGTTTTATTACCTTAGGTGGTAGCAAGTCAGTGTGAGGAACGACAATATCAGCAGTAGTTAACGCAGGATCGACAACAGCAGTAGGTTTTATAGTCACTGTGGCAGGAGACAACGCAAGCGGTACTGTAGTTTCTATTTTAGGAAGAACCGGGGTAGGTTTTACTGTGGACACAGGCACTACGTTCGGGGCACTGCCGCTTAAAACAACAGGTGCATTAGGCAAAGGGAAAACTCTCCAACCTTCGACAAAGCACAACAAAACAGATAAAGCGACCACAGACAAATTAATCTTCAACATTTTTTTAATTTTTATTGCTAACACGATAACTCGTCGACAGATAAATTTGGAATGATAGATTTTCAATTTGTTGAGATTTTAGCATAGATACCACTTAAAAGATGTACTGAATATTTATATAAATTGTTATGTAATAGTTGCTCACCCTGAAACGAGATCAACTGTGGAGAATGTTTGAAGTACCCATTTATTGTACTTCCTAAAGAGTAAGACAACATTTTTGGAGTGTTTTACAATAATTTTATTACACGTTTCACAATTCGTAGAAAAAACGTTTGATTTTAGAATAGAAATTGAGGCTTTTTAAATGAATTAACTAACTAACAAATTTAATAAAAAATTAATAAAATAAAATTTTTTTTTTATTTCTTGCAAAATAATACATACTAAAAGTCTTATATGCTAATTCTAATAATTAACTAAGCTAAGCATCTAGCTATATCAATATTTGTGTATAATCACACACACACACACACACACACACACACACACACACACACACACACACACACACACACACACATACACACACATACACACACACACACACACACACACACACCACACACACACACACACACACACACACACACACACACACACACACACATACACACACACACACACACACACACACACACATACACACACACACACACTATACACATAAACAGGCATACATACGTGTATGTATTCATACATAAAATTAGTATCTAGTTATATCTTAGTTATCTAAAAATTTAATATTAAGTAAGTATATTTTCTTAATTTTTTTCTTATTTACTAGCAAGAACCCCTTTTAGGTGAAGGCATCCTACAAAGAAGCCCGATGGTTTCTGTCTTGGGCCACTTTTAGCCAGCTTGAACCCACTGTGATTGTCCTTGTGATGTCCAGCCATCTTGTGTGGGGTCTTCCTCGGTTTCGTTTCCCCTTGGAGCCATCCCACGATGTGATTCTTTTGGTCCATCTTCCATCTTGTAGTCTCGCTACATGGCCCGCCCATTTCCATTTTAATCCTTGACAGTGTGTTAGAGCATTAGTGGCTTTTGAGACTTTTCGTATTTCTGTGTGGCTTATTTTTTGGATTTTTTTGATGATCAGCATACTACGTTCCAAGCCTTAATTTTGTTTTTAGGCAGCTGGTAATTTTGTTTTTAGTCTTGTTAGTTTAATTCCAGGTCTGGCAGGCGTAAGTGAGGCACGGTAGGGGCATATATTCATCACTCTGGTTTTAATAATTATTGCCATGTTGCTTTTAAATATTTCTTTCATAGCCCAGTATTTATTCCAGGTGTTTTGTAAAATAAAGTCGTGATAGTTCTTTAACTACCGGCTAGATGGCGCATGCGAGGGCCCAACTCGCAAGCATCAAAGGGTAGAAAAATTTTAGGTCTAGTAACATAGTCCAGATTCCGGCCCCGGTTTGGCTACGGAAGTCTCGGGTTCGATTCCTGGATCTGAACTTCAAATTTTTCTTTCTTTCAAAAATGCAATTATTGTATTTGTAACACCTGTTGTGGTTTTTGCTTTAAGAAGTCTTTTGCTAAGTACCTACCTACCATACAAAATAGGTAAAAATCAGAAGTGCAATTATCGCTTCTTTCTCCACTCTTCTGCTCTGCACCGCAATGGATTTGTCCATGGATTCTGTCTGTCATTGAAACAAACACAATATCGTTAATTAAATTTTATTTTTGTGTCTCAACTATTATAATTTTCTAAAAAAGAATAATGCTTGGTTTTTAGTTTTAATAGTTTCGTTATGTCTGTCCGTCCGTCCGTATTTTACAAGTTTTTTATTCGAAAACTACACGATATGTATGGATGAAATTTTGTGTATAGGTACTAGTATGATATTATCTGTGGTATAGGTGTCTTGTATAAGCCACTACCTAGTTCGATTGTTAATTAATAAAAATACTAAAATACTCCATACCTACTACTAACAAAAAAAAAAACTAAAAGAAAAATAATTAAACATTTACGTGTGGCACATGATTCGACATGTAATGGTTCCTAAGACACTTTTTTAAAGTGAATATTTTTGGAAAGAATAGCTCCGAATAGTGCTAAAACTGTGCCCTCTTTATCTAATAAACCGCATGACCAAAAAATATGACCAAATTTACAATGGTAACGCTTAGAAAATACGTTCAACTAAAATTATTTTAACATGATCGGATAAACCGTCTTTGAGTTATAAGGGAAAAAAACAAAAAGATATAATTATGTGCCATGAAGATCTGGTGCACTTTTACAGATCATATTTTTTTTCATATGATGTGCATTACTTTGTAAAAACAGCTGCGGAACCATACACTGAGCAAGGTCCAACGTGCTCTTGCCTGGTTTTTTTCCATGTCTGTTAGTTTGTTCGGGAGCGGCGCAAGTCTCTGCTGTAAAAATAACAGTAGCTTGATCTTCAATTTACTAGGCACGCCATAAAATACTATAATTGGCATAAAACACAGGATCGCCCAGACCATTATGGCACATTATTAAAATCACTGATAACCTTACAGCCAGTAAGAAGCGCCGGTAGCCTAATGGCTAAAGCATCGGTCTCGCAATCGTGAGGTCGAGGGTTCGAATTCTACCTATTATACTACCGACGTGAACCCACTTCTAACACAAGCCACTGAGCTTAGCTGGAGAGGTTTATAGGACTGGTAGTAATGTAGGACCATAATCCCACATTGCTAGTTAACGTATTTAAAAAAAGTCAGTAATAGAAGATAAATAAGAAGAAAATAGTTTTATTTGTACCACGATATGAAAAAAGAAAACATTACGAATTAATTAAATAGATTGGCGCGGAACAAATAAGGACCTCCGTTAACTTTTGTTTGAGTCTGTGGACCACAACGCTGATATTCTTGTGGGCTCTTGTTTCTTTTGTTGCCGTTGTCACATGCAGCAATACTTTGAGTTATCAAATAACAATACTAGATAACAGTTACTTCTCATACATTTATCTTAAATTTAGCAACGGCATACTAAAGAACATTAGGGAAGTAAACAACTAGAAAAAATAAAATAAAAATAACTACGGACAATGTCAAAATTATATAAATAAAACTCATAAATATATTTAAACAATATATGAATAATATGTAATATTATAGACACAATATATAATATAAAACAACAAATACTAATAAAACAAATAAAGATAAAATCGGTTTAACTATCAGTGAAGTTAAGCCACCCGCAATGTAAGCAACCTGCAATGTAGATAGGTAACAGCTAAATAATATTTAAAATAACTAGAGGTAGTATTATCTGATAGGTAACACTTGGACGAACACAGTCGTGAGCATAAGTTATTTATAAAATTAAAAAACAGTAATAAAGATAACTTACCAGAGGGGTAGTATTTTGATACAAGTCCTTTAACATGACATGAGGTAAGAAGTTATTTGGACGAGGACGAAGGGGTGTATAGGTTGTAGCTTTAGTATTATTAACTTTATCAGCAGTAATAGAAGCCGCTATTAATAATAATACTGTTATTATTACAGTAGCAAAAATTGAGAACTTCATTTTATTATTCACAACCACTTATACTTGTAATGAGACTTGTTCCCTTCGTTGTTCTAATAATTATGACGAGTAAAGATGAACAGTATTGCTCATGGACCTAGCGGGGATTCCTTTGTTGTGCAATATTAATTATTGACTTATGTAGGTACAGCTTCTCTAATATCTATGATAAATATGGGTCTTCTATGGATGTTGTTCTCGGGTGAACGTTCATACATTGTTCGTACGACAACGACCACCTTATCACAAAATACCGGTACTAATCTATACTAATATTATAAAGCTGAAGAGTGTGTTTGTTTGAACGCGGTAATCTCAGGATCTACTGATCCGAATTGAAAAATTCTTTCACTGTTTTATCGAGGAAGGCTATAGGCTATATAACATCACGCTACAACCAATAGGAGCGAAGCAGCAATAAGAAATGTTGCAAAAACGGGGAAAATTTACGCAGACGAAGTTGCGCGGGACAGCTAGTCTATACTAATATTATAAAGCTGAAGAGTGTGTTTGTTTGTTTGAACGCACCAATCTCAGGAACTACAGTTCCGAATTAAAAAATGTTACTGTTGGATAGCCCATTTATCGAGGAAGGCTATAGGCTATATAACATCTCGCTACGACCAATAGGAGCGGAGCAGCAATGAAAAATGTTGCAAAAAAACTTGAAATGTTGAACTACGTACAATTTTCCCCGTTTTTGCAACATTTTAATTAAGATTTAAGATTTTAAGTAAGAAACTTACTTGTCACTATAGATCCATATATGATTGACGTGGGCACGTCTAGTGTGTAGATAACCACCATATTTAACATATCCAGTGACACACCATCAATCCCTAAAGCAGTAGACTTTAGCTCTTTGAGTATATTAAATACCTCTATTGACTCAACAGGTTTCAGAGAGAATTTGCAAGTGGAAGCCCTATTATACTCAAAGAAAGTCAATTGCGATAAAATAGTAGATGCCTTACCAGGGACGTTCAAGAAATGCTTGTTGATGAGATTTGGATCAGATAAATGAGCAGGAATATCCGAGGTTTTAGATGGCATTACTTTCGATTTTAAATTCTTCTATAAAGCTCGATGATTTTTTAGATTACTAATAACGTTTTGTTTAAAAAGGCTTTTTTTCACCGTCTAATGCTATTTCAGCCTGATTTTTTAAATCTCTATGATATTGTATATGTGAATCTGTCCTAGTGTGGCGAGCTCTACTGAGAGCTGCATCTCTAAGTCCCATCATAAATCTGACATTATCCATGATCCATGGAGTAGGTAATTCTCGTATGATCCTAGTTTTTATTGGTGCATGAAACTCAAAAATAAACCTAAGTGCATTAGTGTAATTCATCACAATTTCGTCAACATCTGCCGAAGATACTTTCCCATGGCACACGACTTACATCCAACTTAAACTGATCCTGTTGAATATTTGCTAGCTGTCTATAAAATATAACTTTTGGTACTAATTTAGGCTTTCGAAAACGAAATGTCATAGATTTAACTTCAAACTAACAGTGTTCCATATGAACTTGCCCCTCCTATTTTACCATTTTATGGGTTGATATTCAAAAAACGCTGAAACATGTGTTTCTTTATTTTAAACGAAGAAGCCAAATACGAAATTTCATCGATCTTACTTCAATACTGACGGAGTTTCATACAAACTTGCAGCCTCTATTTTACCTCCCTAGAGGTTGATTCACCAATAACGCTAAAATATGTTTTCTTTATTTTATTCCAAAAATCCAAATGTGAATTTGTGACCTAACTTTAAAACTGACGGAATTTCACACAAACTTAAAAAGTTGCAACCCCTATAAACCTATTAAACGAAAAAGCTTAATACGACATATCACCGATCTAACTTCAAAACTGACGGAGTTTCATACAAACTTGTAATACCTTTATTAACCCTTAGAAAACAATTTTTTAAAGGGTTAGCCTACAAAATAAAAGGCATCGACTGCCGAAATTTTAGATTTTAACCATTAGGCTTAGGCTCTGCGTTTATGTATCAGTCAGTCAGCCAGGTCAAGTGATTATATACGAATATGTAATAATAATAAATATCCCATCATTCTGTTCACAACTTCAGCGGAGGTAGCCTAATGGTTAAAGGCATCAGACTTGCAATCGTAAAGCCGTGAGCCCACTCCTAACACAATATTAAGCTTAGCTGGAGAGGTTAACAGTATTGCTAGTAATGTGAGACCGAGTCCAACATTGCTAGTTATCATTAAAAACAAAAAAATCATCTCAAATCAATCACATTAGCACAGGGGACAGGGTTATCGGATAGATTGTATCTGTACCTCATGTTTATTATAAATGACTAGCTGTCCCGCGCAACTTCGTATGCGTAAATAATTCCCGTTTTTGCAACATTTCTCGTCGCTGCTCCGCTCCTATTAGTCGTAGCGCAATGTTTTATAGCCTATAGTCTTCCTCGATAAATGGGCTATCCAACAAAAAAGATTTTTTTAAATCGGACCAGTAGTTCCTGAGATTAGCGCGGTTAAACAAACAAACAAACTCTTCCGCTTTATAATATTAGTATAGATTAAGTTTGTTCATATTCGAATTACTTTATTATTAGGTTATGAAGAGCACACTACTCACCTATATTGTTTTGTTATATAAATCCTTCAATGTATCACTCGGCAAAAAGAGACTTCTTCCTTCAGGTCTAAACGTCGTTGCCTTAGTCTTATTAACATTACTAGCAATAATAGAAACTATCAATAATAGTAATACGGTTAAAATAACGTTAGCAAATATTGAGGACTTCATTTTATTATTTACAAGCACTTGAACGAGACTTTTACCCTTAGAAGTCTCATTTATTATGACCAGTAGTAAGTATGTAGAGTTGTTGCTCATGGACTTAGCGGGGATTCCTTAAAGTGAGTAATGGTCGATAAATCTTGCTGTTCTAACAACAGACAGGCACGTAGATGTATTTACATTGACTGATCTGTTGAGTAACAACGTGCAACGCCTAGTGTTGTTAAGGTGTCTAAGTCTCAGTTATTCTTCTGTGAAATAGTGATGTTAATACATCACTGTGCTTTACTGTGAAATTACTTGGCAAATGAGACTTACGAACTAATGTCTCAAAACGCAGTTTCATACTTAGGAGACGAATTTCCAAATATTCTTTGGTTGATGTGTACAACATAAAAGGCAACAACAGCCAAAATTTTAGATTTTTCAGGTTTAGGTTCTGGGTTGACAAATCAGTCAGTCAGAACAATTATTATACAGAGCTTAGAGTAGTCACTTACGGCAAAACGGCGTTGTAGTGATGTATCAGACGATTAGAAGATAAATAATTGGCGATGCCATTTAGTTTAACTGAAACAGCTGTGCACAGCATTGCAATCACTAACAGCGTTGCAAGTAAAAAACACTTCATTTTGAACTTTTCACAATCACAAACTCTCAAATTTTCAAATGTAACTATCAGAAGTATTTTTGTTTCTTCTATTCACCGCAAAGTGAGAGCGACAACACGAGATGCCTTGATTGAGTTGGGTGTTGGTTTTAACACAAATAACTGTGACAATTACATCACAGAACAAACAGGAGGAAAACTACATGAACTGCATGGGATATTGATACAAGTTGCTATAATTATAAAGCCCATAATACACTGTCAAGTATGTTGTGCTACCTAACCGAACGTAGAGCATTAGCTTCCGAGAACCACTAATATTAACGCGAATCCAGTGATACTGTCATCCAATTACATAAATATTCCACAAGTCCACGTAACTGTGCCTTTAGTGTATAAATACATATTTCACATAGTGGTTTTCCTTATTCTAGCATGAGAAGATATTTATATCTAATATATATAAATCTCCTGTCACGATGTTTGTCCGCGATGGACTCCTAAACCGCTAATTGCACGCAATATGCAGTTTGGTCCAAGTTGAGAGATAGGATAGCTTAGATCTTTAATTATAGTCGCTATTACTAAAAAAATTAGGGATCACATGTCCACCTGTGCGAAGCCGGGACGGGCCGCTAGTATACTTATAAATAATAATTAACAACTCGTAAACATAGTGAGCAAGATGTTTGTATGATGTTTGTTTGATCTTTATCACTTAAAGAAAAATCAATTGCAATTTGGCTTCCTTGTGTCTGTATATTGTGTATTGTACTGTCAGATCAAGGTTTGCAAGGTATGCAAATAAACGATTGAATTGAATTGAATTGAAAAAAAACAATGTTTGTAAAAATAAAAATTAATGTTGAATTATAACAATAATAATAATAATAAAAATGATTTATTCACTTAGGAAGCAAAATACTACACTTGTGAAAAGTCGATTCTACATTTACTTGTAATGCCTGTTCGCAAACAATAAGTAAAGCCCGAGAAAAGAACAGGCAATAAAAACTCGTGGCCACTCTTTTCAAATTGCCAATGTTTACAATGTTTTTCTGTTTATAAACTGTATATGCAGGTAAGGTGCTGCCACCATTATATTATACATCATATTAGAGGATGCAAAAAAAGAGATCAATAATATTAGAAGAGTACACGAGATCGGATACATCAGCCTCAATGGACGGGCACAACATATCAATTAGATAGTCGTAGGCGCCATCTGGTGACGGGGTAACAATACAAAGTCGTCATCACCCCATCTCATTCTAAGGGTGTCATACATATCAACCCATATGATGGCCCACTGCTGGGCACGGGTCTCCCCAGTAGAACCTAATGGTATGTAGATCCTGGGGGTAATTGCCATAATCGCCACGCTTGGCGAACGCGTTGGCGATCGCAGTAAGGCTTTAAGTACGCAGAGGACGCTGCTGCCCGTCCTCCGGAGTGAAATCCCTTAGTCGCCTTGACGATACCCACGGGAAGAGATGGGGTGGTACTATTCTTAAGCCGGCACCACACGGCACAATGGTGTCATAAGAGGCGACTAAGGGATATACACTGCAACCATAAACAGTGCGAAGAGATGGAAACTCGAAACAAAGCCCGCTATGGTACTCCTCTAAGACACGAGTCAGGTCCTGAAACCATTGACTAGTAATTCCTGTGAGTTCTGGAGAGGGTATAGTCACCAGCAAAAATGCTGTTTTAATCATGTGATCAAGATTGTATAGATCAATGATGATGATGACTATAAAGGAAACATTTTGGTCTCAAGTCTCTAGAGTTGGGGCAGGCTGCCTCTAACAATAAAATCTCTTTCAAGGTTGTGGTAGAAACCTTAAATTCCTTCTGGGTATGCGCCTTACGGGAGGTACCATACCGGGTTTTATTTAGAGTCTCCATTTCTTCGCACTGTTTATGTTTGCAGTGTATGCATGCAACGAAGTATATATCAAGACAGTTCTTGATATATACTTCGTTGTATGCCACTTACTTTGTGTATGTCAAGCCTGTCCAGTGGATTTTCGATACGATTAGATTTATTTGTGAAAATTAATCTATACTAATATTATAAGCTAAAGAGTTTGTTTGTTTGAACGCAATAATCTCAGCAACTACTTGTCCGAATTTAAAAAAAGTATTTTACTGTTGTATAGCCCATTTATCGAGGAAGGCTATAGGCTATATACCATCATGTTATTACTAATAGGAGCAGAGCAGCAATAAAAAATGTTGCGAAAACGGGGAAAATTTACACAGATGAAGTTGCGCGGGACAGCTAGTTAATTAATTTAAGAAGATAAAATATATTAATATGTTGTATAAACATAACAATTAAGTATTTAATGTTACTTGTGAAATTTAAAACACCCCAGCACAGTTTGTGCTACAGCGAACTTCGGCGCTGTTAAAAATGCACTTATTTTTAAAGCACTAAGTTGACAAACGCCTAATGGGCCGCCATTAGTTACCGTAGTCTATGGACGTTTGCAACACCATAGATGTCACTCGCGCGTTGCCTTTTTACTCCTTTTTTAAAGAACTCTATGCTGTAGTAAGGCCGTAGTCTTCGTCTTTTAGCACATTAAAAACCGGGCAAGAGCATGTCGGACCATGCTCAGTGTAGGGTTCCGCAGCCTTGAACATAGTGTATGTTCATCGCCCTTTTGTAGAGAAACGCAGTTTTTTCAAACTATAAGGGTTCCAATTTTGCCATTTTGGCTACGGAACCCTAAAAATGACAAAACCAGTAGCTTCAAATTCGTACTGACCATATATTTGTGGTATCGATGTCATAGTTTAGTATTCAGCTTACAATTCTCGAACTCCATGTTAAGCATCGTTTACAATCACAAGGCGGTCACGGAGACAAAGTGACTCATTGGTATAATATATCCTGATTCTTTATGATGAACAGATCTGAAGTAGCTATACCTTTGTTAATAGTCAAATTGCGTAATGATGCATGTAAACATTCGAAGTCGTTTCTATTCAAATGTATGGAAAATTCATTGTGGCCACGGAATTATTCATTTTTTTGTTTGTTCTTCTCATCTTTTGTTCTTGGAAAATGGTTTGTGGTCTGGTTAAGATGAGCCTCTACTAGACCAACCGGACTTAAAGTATATATAATACGGGTCTTAATCACGTGAATAATTTAAGGTCGACCGTATTGCAACGGCCGTGGTCGACGGGTAGTTTACCCGTGACCACGGCCGTTGCAATGCGGTCGAAACGTCGGGCAATAAATGAGGTATTTTACCTTAAATTATTCAGGCGATTAAGACCCGTAATATATATATTATCATAGTGTGTACAAATCGCGAAAGTTTATCAACATTTACAGACTTAAAGTAATTTTCTATATTTTACTTGACGAAAGTACCTACCTATCATGAAGTATTTACCTTTATCAGTATTTTATAGCTACTGGGATACAGACATCTGACAATGAGTATGGGGCATTAAAAAAAAATGGTTGTCTGTCAAGTCGGTTACGTCAAACGTCATAAGAAAACATTGTTGACATATCGCCATTCGGATTGCTTAGCAACCAATCAATAACGTTAGTTCCAATTTGGTATTTGACCAGTATCAAAATAAAATATTTTATTCTAACCATGTAAAAATATGTCAAAAAGTGTTCTGAAAAATCATGTTCATTTATTAATTTAACGTTTTTATTGATTTTTAATCTTAAGAAGAAATATTTAAAGTAAAATATATGACCATAGAAAACGTGACGTCACATGCATTTCATACAAATTTGTACCTCGCGGAAAGGCGGCGAGAAATGTCAAAATCGACTTTTGACATTTCTTATCGCATGTCATATCGCTGCTATTGCCATTTGCTGTTGCTTAGCAACTAAATATTTTTTCGTAAGTGCAGCCGGTCATCAATTTATAACACGTTATCACGTCAAAAGGATGAATTTAGATTCATTAAATTTAAATATCTTAAACATAAAACTCCAGAATTCAACAAATTCAGTCATTGATTGATTTGATGAAAACATTGCAATACAATCTACAATCTAGTTTTTCATTAGAGGGCCCTAGCCCTAGGGATTCAACGACCGGAACATACTTGTGTATAAAGAAAAAAAAAAGACGAAGGTATACATGTATTTTTATCCAGAGGGGCTCGACCGGTTTAATGGGTCCTTGAAGATGTATCTTGTACCTAGGGTTGCTAACTAGGCAAATCTGTATCTACCTATTAACAAATACTATCGAAAAATTACTTGCCTAGTGTTTCAAAGTTGGAATACTGTATGGTGAAATATAATCACCGGTGGTAAGTCACGCCATAGACTGTCGTGATGGGTGACCATAATTGTGACAACAGTGTCAGTTATTCTTCTGGAAAATAGTCATGTTGACACGTCACTGTGTTTCGGTTGAAGGGGACGGTAGCAATTGTAATTACTAGGCAAATAAGACTTACTAACTAATGTCTTAAATGAAGAACGCGGTGCGGTGACATTCAGATCTTTGCAAAACAAATATTTTGGCAGTCCTACTGTCACTGTTATGGGCTAGCGTGATGGTTACCATCATGCTCACGACCTGCTTGTCTCCTGATTTATAAAAAAAACTGACCCCAGTGGCGGATTCAGGATTTTATTTCGGGAAGTGGGAGTGGGCTTGAGTCCTCTGAGAAACCAGATAATTTGGTACGATGGCAGGTTTTATCAAGAAAGCATAGACGAGAGGAGACTATACTTTTGAAAGGGATTGTACCCCTCAGCCCTCACAAGCTGAGCCCGAACGTGCAAAGCTATTAAGTACCTTATTAACTTGTTTCTTGCTCTTTTTGTAGCTGGAATAGTTAGTATATATAGAGGTAATTTAAGCGGCGGTAGCCTAATGGTTAAGTGATGCCTTAACCATAGGCTACCGATTCGCAATCGAGAGGTCGGGGTTCGAATCCTACCCATTGTATTATCGACGTGAACCCACTCCTAACAAAAGCAATTTAGCTTACATAGAGGGGATAACAAGATTGCTAGTAATTTGCGACCCACATTGCAAGTCTATTATCTTTATAATAAAAAAAACTCCACCAGGAAATTATAAAACCTCGCTATGCTGCGGAAAATATGAAAACCTAATAGAATTAGAAAATAATTTCTTCAACTGGCAACTGTAACGTCCAAACGTCACTGTCATTTTAAACACCTATTTCCATAGGGTTATAGTTCCATAGGATAGACCTGGACCACGCCATCACTTTCAAGTACGAAGTAAATATTGTCTGCAAAGCGTGAAAAAGAGAAAAAACTCGTGCCCTGTCTCTTTCAAGTTTTTTTTGTTTGGTCCATGTTGCGGGACCGGATGAATTTAATTATACACACTTATAAATGTAGCATTGACGGTAATTTGTCTAAATCAAATGAAACTTGTTTTACAGAAATGCCCCAATTATGCCCGTAGATGAGGACTGCGCCATAGCCTCACAAAATTGACCACTCTCTAGAAAGAGACAACGCTACTTTGTGGGCTATACCTGTCAAAGGCCGCACGAGTTTTTTCTCTCTTTCACTCTTTGCAGTCAATATTTACTTTTAATTAAAAGGGATGGCACGGTGGAGGTCTATACGTAAATGGGTCATGGTAGGCCGCGGTTTTTAAGTGTTAAATTTTATGACACAAGGAAACTAATACCAGCAGTCTGATGTGCGTTTTTTTTTTCGACTATTTTTAACTCGTAATGTGGGTGTTTCGAGGTAATGCGGATAACCGCGCGCTTAAAAAAAACGAAGTGCGGCCTGGGTCTTATTAGAAAAAAAAATGTTTACAATATTAATTTTGTTCATTGAAAAGTCATTAAAGTACAGTTGATAGAAGTTATTAATAAATTATAGTGTTTCACCTAAAAAATATTTATACATGTTTTTTGTGTGAGTGGAGAAGTAATAAACACCCTCGAAGATGTAATCACAAGTAAGTTTTGAAATAATGGTAGTTATTATTATGTACCACAAAAATTTTAAATTCAATTTTTTTTAATCACTTAGGATGCGAAATTTGAAATCTTTCGCTGGCCATTTTTTTAAATTCCTGCGCACCACTGGTGTTCACGGACTACTGGTTGGGAACCACTGATCTATATTAGCTCTATATTAGCTCTACATTAGCTCTATATTAGCTCTATATTGCTCTATATTTACAGAGCACAGAGTCTGGTCGAGCTTTAAAATATTTATCTGCCAACCCAATATCATTTTTAGGGTTCCGCAACCAAAGTAGCAAAAACGAAGTCCTAGTTTCGTCATGTCCGTCTGTCTGCCTGACTGTCCGTTCGTTAATCACAGGATTTTACTCAAAGACTATCTAATGGATATTGATTAAATTCGGTGAAAATGTATCTTGTAGTAGCCGCTACTTAGTTTGATAGCTCAATAATAAAAAAATTTTTTTTACGGCTAATTTAAGTAACAGAAGCTAAAAAAGCATACATCAACGTTTGGCACATTATTCGACAGGTATTTCAAAAACATTTTATGGTTTCTATTTTTTTTTAATTGTCATGTTTGTGTACGATAGCGCAAATGATGAATATTGTATTTAACCGCATAAATGATAGTCCTCTTATACCTACTGAAAAAAAAAATCCCTTCACAACGTTAATGTTGAAGTTTTCACTTCTGCTGGCACTTTCGGAGTGCTGCCCGTTTTTTTTTTTTACGGGAACGGGCACGGCTCCTGAACCCTACACTGAGGATGAACCGAGTTGCTCTTACCCAGTTTAAAATAATCAAATAATCATCTTAGCAAAGGTATAGTTAAGTTTATTGAGATTGTATAAAATAAGAAAGTTGCTTTCTGGGAAATAAATACTGTCTCCCTTTATTCATGAGGTTTTATTAAAGCGTTTGACAACCCTAATTGTACCTGTTCCATCGAATGGACTAAGACTGAATTATTAAAGTAGTAATGTAGGTATTCACATCAAGATATCAAAAGTCGTTTGTCCACTATTCTTTGTAAAGCTGTATTGCTTCTGCCACTGGCAGCTCAAAAATGTTGTTGTTCGAATTCCTTCCATTTCCATAAAGTTTTTTTAAGTTAGTTTATATGTTTTTCGGTTCTTTATTAGTAGTATATTATTAGGGGTCCGTACATCAAAAGGAAAAAACGGAACTGTACAGGACTCAGCGACGCAAAATGGATTTAAGTAAAAATCGGAACTGTGGTTTAACTTGTAATGGCTACGGACAGTAAGCTGATTTACAAAAATGTGAGATACCGAATACAATGACATTGCGGTGCATTATAGCTACGGGAAGCAACGAGAATATAATTTTCATTGGTATCACTAATTGCGCAGGCGTTAATATTAAATTAAAGTGGAATGATTTAGACAGGAACCCTTATAGGGTCACTTTGTTGTCCGTTCGTCCCTTGCTTCGATCCGTCCATCAGTCTGTCTGTCAACGACCCTTTATCTTGAGAACGCGGGGAGGTATCAAGTTGAAATTAAAACCATATACACAGGTGTACAGTCCCTTGAACCTGTATAAAAATCAAACTTTTAAATTAAGGTAAAAAAAAGATACGGCCGTTTATTTTAAAAACTCTGTGCTAGGATGTGGTTGGCTATAATTGAATGAGTACAACTACAAGGCATGTATTTGTAATTGTATTATTGTTTAGGATATGTGTATCATTTGTTGGCGATCCTAATAAAGTAATTGAAAACTCGAGACTCGATCTCTGAACTATTTATGTACCTACCTACACGGAACCCTCGGTGGGCAAGTCCGACTCACACTTGTCCAGTTTTTTATAATAATAATAATAATAATAAGCATTTATTTGTCCTTTATATACAATTAAATTTGACATTTTGTACACAAACAATAAATAAAAATAAAAGACAAAAAGGTCCTGGACTCAGCATATAGTCAGCAGCACACTATTATAAGACTATTCCCGTAGGCTTACAAGCCCTGTGTAGGAAAACCCTTAGAGAATTTAAATAGGAAAACCTAACCGAACGAAATATTATGAAAAAGAGCCCGTTGTACCAGTATCCGGTTTGTACCAGTAAATGTTAAATTGTCCCTATAGCCGGTAATTTTCGGTAATGGAACGAAACGTTACCCAAAATAAGGAATATGTTTGTGTAACGTCACATGGTTTGTTTATTTATTTGTAAGGTGTACAAATAAATGTACAAGTTTGGGATAAAAATTGAAAGGCACTTTGTCATTTTATACATATAAATGACAAATGTCACAATTTTTTTATTTTTATTTTGACGTGATAACGTCTTAAAAATGACCGGGTGGACGTACAGAAAAGTGTCACGGTTCGTCACGTTCCGCCTGCTGATCGGCTGAAGTGTGGCCTTCGGGCGGGCGCATGTCTGAGTCTACTAATGCTGTGACAAGCGTGGTTGTTAATTATAATGTCATCAATGTTTTGGGAATTGCCGCTGGCGCTGGACTCAGCATATAGTCAGCAGCACACTATTTTAAGACTATTCCCGTAGGCTTACAAGCCCTGTCAAAGCCCTGCGTGTTTGTTAAGTACAAATATGTCTTTAACTAATATCAAGTAATCATCAATGTCTTTATCTAATAATAAAAATAATCGGCGACATGGAAACCCAATTTATGTAGCTGATTATTTTACAATTTCAGTGACTTCAAGCGAACATTCTCAGATGGCATATATCTAATACTTAAACAGCAATGTAATTTTTAAAATAGAACATTAATTACAAACTAAGTGCATGGTTTGTATTCACTACGGTACGGTTTAGTGGTAGGCTAGTGGGGCAAGTTATTTGTAAACGCCTCATTATTTTGTATTGGCAATATTTACTTAACAGTAGCGTAGGCGCCATACGATTTTTGAGAAAAAAATGAACTTTTATTATACCTATTGCTGTTTTTTAAATTCTGCCTAAATCTTTTCCGAGTTTTCCTGGCAATTATCGATGTTTAAAAGATATAGGTGCACACGTAGGTGTCAAGTTTTGAAGAAGGGCATTTATAATTATTTTTTTATTATTTTATTTTGGTAAGCTTGTTATCTTATTATTTTCAAAAATCAATGGTAAATACTTACATAAATCAAATTTAATGGCAATTTGAAAACCCCTACGGCCGTGGGGAAGACAGTACCTACATACATAAAAAATAGCAAATAACATTTTTACTATTTTTCCAGAAATTTAAACACTAAAGCGTTGGGTTAATTTTAATTTTATTTTAAAGTAAAATTAACACCATCTGTTGCAGACTCATATAAAAGCATCATGGGTACTTATATGTCAGTAGTGGGACGGTATTTCACTAGATGGCGCTGTACTTTGTATTTTTTTTTATTAGGGTACCTAAATAGTCATATGTCTCGGTATTCAAATTCTTATGGCTTCAGTGAGCTTTTTCGTAATACAAAAAATACTTACGTAATACTTACCTATGATTACAGAATGTCTAACGGCCGGTCTCAATAATCTACCTATCGATGGATTTGGCTACTAGAGGTAGAAGTTTGACATATTTTGTATGCAGCTTATGTCAAATATAAAGCTCTAGTAGCCAAATCCATCGATAGATTATTGGGACCGGCCGTTAATGGAGCATTACCCTCAGTAAGCCTATCGGGCTGCTACGCAAGAGGTCCTGGGTTCGATCCCCACCCAGGATAAAACTTTGTGTGATGAGCACGATGGTTTATTCTGTGTCTGGGTGTTATTTAAATATATAAGTATGTTTATCGGTTGCCTGTATTCTATAGTACAAGCTCGGCTTAGTTTGGGATCAGATAGCGTTGTATAAATTGTCATAAGATATTGTCTCAAGATATTAGACACCATTATTGTTTACACCATTTTACTTTACCATTATGAAATTGTGATTTTAAAGATTGTAAGTGGCGAAAATAAGTAAAACACAGCATGTATGAAATATTGTATTAACCCAACATCTTAATAATAAATTAATAAATAAATCGTAGATTAACCTAACCATAAATAAACTAAGTTGTAAGTGGAATTTTCTCCAGATAGGATAATTGAGGCAATACTTTGTTTACCCTACATTACCTATCTACCCATGACTACGTTAGATATTGAGTTATTGTCGACCAGTTTAAAAGTTTGTTCAAATAACCAACTAAAAGAGCTCATAACCAGATCAGTCATTTTATTTATCAGGTTTTCTACAGGAAAATATTTAAAAAGGTTTACCTATAATCAGCAAAAGAAGTCACAATTTACACAAATACTCTTACACTCAAAAAATAAAAACAATCATTGAAATCAAAATTGTAGAAACAAGTTGATTACTAAATGAGTAAGAATATCTGGAACATATTTTAAAGTGATTGACAATTACTATAATATATGTTCTTGTTCAAGCTAGAATTGTAATTACTTCGTTTTGACGAGACGCCCAACTTTATGTACACGATAAATATATATGGAAGTATGTTAGTGAAGAAAACAGCTTGTTAAACATGACAAAGTTAACTTTGCCGTTGGAAAACTATTGTTCTTATACCTCAACATAGGTCGCGGTTAGTTTACCAACTGCAAATAAATTTGTAATGGCAAAAATTAACATTGCATCCCGTAAAAACTACCGACGACCGCAACTCGTGGAAATGAAATATTCTGAACTTCAATGAAAGGTTTTGCTATCTATTGAAGGATACAGTACACTGACGTACGCCCTGAGACTTACTCTAATTCAATGAAAACGAAGTTTCGATCAAAAATGAGGTGGTAGTATACAGAGCCAGGAACATCTATTTTATCCACTCGTTCCAGAAAATCTTCCATGGGTTCGAACTTTTTGGGCTTACTCGAAAATTGATTAGAATAGTCCCCGTAAACTTGAGAAATTCATGTAAACGAAAATTCATGAATTTCGTTCTAAAGAAAGAGAGTAGGCCTACTGAGACGAGGCAACGAAACGAAAGCCCGGTTTGTATATCAGAGCACATTATTAATTCAAGTCTATTACAGCTATGATGTAAGTAGGTAATTTGAATACATGTAACACAGTAATCACCTTACAAAACTTGTGTCACATGCTTCTGAGCTAAATGAATGAAGAAACCTTCTTTGAATATATTAAAAACCAGAACTGTTGCAAAAGTTAAAACTATATTTTGTCCAGATATTCCTTAGCATAATAAACTCTGCTTATTATAATTAAATAGAATGATCAGAGAGAGAGCGTTCGATTGCATTTGCAAAAATTAAACAGGCTCCTAAATTTTTACGACTAGATGGATACCTACAATTTATGATTACTTATCTCAATTTTGTCACGATTGTATTTTTAAGAACAATGTTAGGTACTTTTGTTCCTAATCTTCTGACTCCATCTAGGTGATATAATTGAAGGGCAGAATAGGTACTTCCAGAAATATTCTTTGATCGTATTTGATCAAATATTTAGGAAGCAAACAAATTATTTGACTGCCTCTGTGGCGCGGTGGGAGTGTATCCGACTGCTACGCAAGAGGTCGTGGCTTCAATCCCCATCCAGGATAAAACTTTGTGTGATGAGCACGATGGTTTATTCTGTGTCTGGGTGTTATTTATCTATAATATGTATGTATTTAGAAATATATAAGTATGTTTATCGGTTGTCTGGTTTCCATAGTACAAGCTCTGCTGCTTGATTTGGGATCAATGTGTGAGTTGTCCCAAGATATTATTATTATTATTGCACTCATTGGATTAGAATTTTCGGTCCGTAAAAAAGTATTAACTGATCTAATCGTAGGACCCTGGTTTCATAAAGGTCAAACGTTGATAAATTCAACCAATTCAAGGAAGCATACTTACTAATTATTGCTCTCATTGAACCCGGATCTCTTTCCAAAAAGAAATCATTTTAGCAATTCATTTCAACTAGCTATTCAAACAATTTACATACTAGTTAGTCAATAAATATTGCTTGGTTGCTAAATCTTAGCATACTTATGGTCTAAAAGACTGTTCAATGACGTCTTCTATCACCTTTCAGGATGTACTCATAAGGTTAAGCCAGAGTTAGAAACTAATACTGCTAAGTAGTCATCTCCATTTCTCGCAGAAGGACCACTTTTTCCTGATCTAAAAGCTGCTGCACCAACTCCCTTGCCGCTTCCGATGAAGTCAGGGAATGATGGGAAATTCGGGACTCCTCTGTGTCTTAGGTCTAGGACACCATCACCGAAGAACTGAAAACCAAATAAATACGTTGTTATTTTTTGAGAAAAGCAGGTAAATTCAGAGTCCTCGGTTCTTGTTACTTCAAAATCAATTTTTAAAATTGTCTGAGAATTTGGTATTTATTTTTATTTAAAAAAAAAGGAACAATGTGGGATTTTGCCCGTTCTTGTAACATTTTTCATTGCTGCTCCGCTACTATTTGTTGTAGCGTGATGTTATATAGCCCATAGCCTTCCTCGATAAATGTTCGGGTAACAGTGAAATAAATATTCTATTCGAACTAGTAGTTCCTGAGATTATCGCGTTCAAACAAACAAATTCTTCAGCTTTAGAATATTAGCATAGATTCTTCTTGCATTTGACATAAATTCATTATTCTAAATCCTATTGACTCTGTATTCTGTCCGAGGGCAGTACCTCAATTCCACGTCCTCATAAATGTAACAGAGGCGGAACAATATGTACCCTTTAAATGTGATATCTCTTTAGTAAGATAATCTAGGCATTAGGCATGGCATGATTTTTTTCTAGGCATAGGGTATATAGGCTAATCTAGTAATAATATCTCTTTAGTAAGACAAAGAAAATGTTGACTTTTCTTCTATTCATTCTTTAACTGTTACGACTGAATAATTTTATTGTTTTAAACTATCTCGATTTTTATACATATAAGATATATTTCGGTACTTAATTGCATGAATTATTTAAAGGTACCTTTAAATTTACCCGATGTTTCAATCGAATTGTACCGATCATGGATCGCCTATGGAGCGATCGGTGCAAATCGATCGAAACGTCGAATAAATAAAAAGGTTTCATACCTTTAAATAATTCACGCGATTAAGTCCTGAAATATATCTAATAAATTATTTTTTATTAGCAATTTCAGCATTTTCCATGCTGAAATTGCAACCACGTCTCAGAAAATCAAAATATAAAGTCTGAAGTTCAAGCTGTGCTCATTGTTTTATTACTCACTGGTTCAGGCTGCTGGAATCCATTCAGCGAGTTAAAGCCGAACGCGGAAGATGCGCTCTGGCTCTGACTTCCGAAGTTTCCACCACCGAAATGCCCATTGCCTAACGCTGACGAGGATGCAGATGAAGCCGCGCCAGATACAGATGGTCCTGAACTACCAAATGACGCGGCCTGACTGCTAGCTTGACTGCCACTGAACCCACTGGAAAGAACATGAAATCAAATTAAAAAGCGTCTAAGTTGGTATCTTGATAATCCACTCCATAGACGGCAACTAGTAACATTACTATAAGACTAATAATACTACCACGTTATGATATTTTTCATTACCCGACTACCGAGAAGCCAAAAAGGAAGTGTTTTGTTATTTAGATATGTATTTACTTAAATGTTTCACCATAGTGCCTAAACTACTCATCCGATTTTGATAAATGAGGTGTCAATCAATTCGTAGATTTTTTTGCGCTATGACAACCCCATGACATAATGGGAATGTCTATGATATTTTTTCTGTCATACATCGCATTTTATGAATTATTTCTAGATGTTCCGTATGATATATATGGCAATGAAAAACCCCTTTAGAAATCAACTTGACCGTTCCTTATAGGTCCATCAAACAATATAAATTAATGAACTACCTTTAAAGTACGTAGTACCTAGCTATTACTATCCTTATTAGTACCTATTAAGTTATTATAATTTTTATTCACACATCATAATATTATTTTATATTTTGCATAACTTTCATACGTTATTGCGCAATACAGCCATCTTATTTGCTCCATTTATTTAAACAACTGACATATTTAACAGACGTTACTTGTTTAACCTGAACCAATAATATTTTTGTAAAATTACGATTTTATTACTCGATTCGATTAAACTCTGATACCTACTAGTTGTATTCGATCACGAACTCGCAACGCCAGTAAATCGGTCTGCTTGGTCTCGGAGTACCAAACAAACCAACACCACCACCTATATATTAGGTTAGGTAGATTCAAGGTAACTAGATCGACCAATGTATTTTGATTACAATGACCGTTTTGATGTTAATGTTTTGATTTGGTAACGGTCAGAATATTATTGCAAGGGAATATCAACCTTGTTGTTTATGACGTGCAAATCATTTTCAACTATAGGTGAGAGACCATATTTTTTGACCTACCTGGATAAAAATATTATATTACTAGCTGTCCCGCGCAATTTCGTATGCGTAAATTTTCCCCGTTTTTGCAACATTTCACGTCTCTACTCCACTCCTAATAGTCGTAGCGCGATGTTATATAGCTTATAGCCTTCCTCGATAAATGGGCTATCCAACAAAAAAATAATTTTTCAAATTGGACCAGTAGTTCCTGAGATTAGCGCGTTTAAACAAACAAACAAACTCTTCCGCTTTATAATATTAGTATAAATAAATAAATAATATCTTGGGACAACTCACACAAAGCTGTCTGATCCCAAACTAAGCAGAGCTTGTACTATGGAAATCAGACAACCGATAAACATACTTATATATTTCTAAATACATACATATTATAGATAAATAACACCCAGACACAGAATAAACCATTATAATACAGTATAGATGTAAGTAATAAAATTCAGTCCGGTGTGCATTATAAATCTCGAAAAAATAATAACATAATGTACAACGGTAAAACATTGGTTCCCACAGTACACTTAATAAGAGATATTCACACCTGGCGGGTATTTATTCAAAGATGACCAAATTACTTCTCGGCTTGTTGAATGAACATTGTGCAAGTTAACGTATTCTTGTATGGAACATAATATTTTAAAGTATCCATACAAGTAGGTTTATGCCAAGTGCTATAAGTAAAAGTATGCCACAGACAAGTTGACTCACTTTTGAAAAACCCAAGCTTATAATAATACCCACTCTAGACTGTGTTTGGGCCATATTTGGGGCTTACGTCTTCAATTACTTCATTTGAAATTACAAAATGTGACTTCATTTATAATAGCAATATCTTGACAACTCACACAACGTCATCTGATCCTAAACTAAGCAGAGCTTGTACTATGGCAACCAGGCAACTGATAAACATACTTATATAGTTCTAAATACATACATATTATAGATAAATTACACCCAGACACTGAATAAGCCATCGTGATCATTACATAGTTTTATCCTGGGAGGGAATCGAACCCACGATCTCCGGTTTAGCAGTTTGGGTCACTAACCGTTACACTGGTAAACTTAGTGCAAGATAAATCTTTATCTTCGTATGTTCATATGTTAGAAATCGTTGATGTTGAATTATTTTTGAAGAAATTTGATATAGGTACCTAGTGATAGCTTAATTTTATAGCCAAAGAAGAGCATCGATTATGTCGTGAATCCACCAATGGCGCAAACCGGCATATCAATAGAGATAAATATTATAGTTTCTATTCCAGTTCTGGTTGGTTGATTATAAATATCTAAACACTCTTTTGACATAAATGGTTTAAATAGGAATTAAAAAATAAGTATAATAGCTACGTAAGTCGATAAAATTGCGAGGTTAATTTATACAAAGAGGCGTTGAGATTTTAATATCGAAATAGATCAGTGACTAGCATATTACCTAAGTAATGAAATTTCCTTTTTATGTAAGAATGGGAGTTTAAATACTTGAGTTATATCTCAACTCCCATTTTTATACAATAAAGGTTGTTTCATTATTTAAGTAATATCTCAACTCCCATTTTTATACAAAAAAGGGAGTTTCATTACTTAAGTAATATCTCAACTCCCTTTTTTATACCCAAAAAAGGGAGTTTCTTTATTTAAGTAACATCTCAACCCCCTTTTTTATACAAAAAAGGGAGTTTCATTACTTAAGTAATATCTCAACTCCCATTTTGATACAAAAAAGGGTGTTTCATTACCTCACTTACCTAAGTAATGTCTCATGCTAGTCGTTGACCTATTTTGATATGATAATCTCAGCGCTGGTTGGACACAATACGAGGCTTAAGTAAAAACCAGATTAAAAAACATATAAGTATCTACCTATACCTAATCAACATACCTATGTCATGTACAATACGTTGTTAAGTTTATCGCCACTTTGTATACTTTAACCATTTAACTTTATGATTTGCCATCCACCACATGATGTAAACAAAGCAACGTTGCATAGAAAATGACTGTCTAGCTGTTTTTATTGTTTTAAAATTACGGTTCTGTCACAAAAAAACCGTGTCATGAAACCAAGAACACCTCTACGGTCACCGTTACTAGACACATTAGCCTATCCGGGTTTCTACATTCCTAACATATTACAATAACAACACTCCAATAACAATAGGTTACTGACCTCCCAAAACCATTGAACGATGAAGCCTGACTGGCGGAGTGAGACGCGCTGAATCCTTCATTAAATCCGAAAGAGAAAGACTGAGACGCCGAATGACTGGATCCACCACCGTTGGCGCTACTGGCGATGCTCGCTGTAAGTCCACCATTCCCAGATGGAGCTACATTAAAACCTCCTCCGAAACCAAATCTTGGGTTCACTTGTCCACGAGTAGAAGGCTTTCGTTCGCTTGGCAATAGAGTACTAGGATCACGTTCCAAGTGTTCCAATACAGGCAGAACAGGTGGAGTGATCACTGGCTCCAATTTCTTCTCTTGCCTCCTGTCATCCGGGAACACGAAACCGTTCGCCGGCGCCGGCACAACAATCTTCAGCACAGAGGCGAAACACAAACACCTGTAGATGAACCTCATGATTGTGATTGCTGACTACGTGCGATCGCCGATGTATCTGGTATTAATAGGGTCGTGCGAGGTCACCCGCGGTGTTGGCATGCGGCACGCGCCGCAGCCTTCAGAAAACCCACTGCGCTTCGTCTGAGACGATATCCTGCCAAGTATCCATCCCCCCTCTGCACACCAAAGTCCTTAAAAGACGTATTCCTTTTTAATTTAATAGCTTTATTGTCTCAAGCGAAGCGGGAAAAATTGATTGCTAAGATGGAACTCGTGATTGGGAAATCCAAGTGTCCTACTTTGAACAGTTAAATAATCTAAGCACGTTGACATTGTATGATGTGCCACGGAAGCGGTTGAGCTGGTTTTATTCAAAAATTAGTCAAGTGTTGCTTATATATCTGTTAATCTTTATGTAGCCTATTAGTTATAAGCCATTAATAAACTTTTCGAATACTTGATGATCCTAAACGATAGTACCTACTTGAATATTAAATGAATAAATTTGCAATTTTTATTACACAGGAGGTCAGAGAGCAGACGAATTTTATTATAAAATTTTATTCTACAGAAGATTTTCCGTGATATTGTAAACAATAGTTTCAGTTCTTGTTTGAAGGTGTCTTATAATTTTAAAACTGTAGATAATCAAATCATCCATAAATGCTTCATCACATCAGAATATAATGAAGTACAGTACTCCCAAATTAATAATGCACATGCAGATCTTCGCTAATTGTCGTATTCCCGGAAACACTCGAATCATGGAATCGTAAGAGCCCTAAACAAGGCATTTGCATTTTGCACCTTGTTTAAAAGAGATAGGAGTCAATATCATGTGTGCACAATCGAAAACAAATCGGGCGTTCGGCAGCTGTCGCCGGTCAGCGAAATGTCTGTCAGTCGTCTTTATATATTGGTAGTGACTGCACGTGTTCTCTATTTGTGGAAATATATAGAGCTGCTATTACACACCCTTCTTGGTAAATATAATTTCAACATTAATTAGCTTATTCAGATTTAAATAGTATATTTTGAAAAAAGGAAAATAAATAACATATTTCACGTTTTTTTAATATTAAAAAAATAAAATACCTACATTAAATACATATTAAGTACTAGAAAAACATTTAAAAAATGAGATTTATTTAAATTAAATAAATAGATAAACATGCATAAAAAATATATACCTAACTCTGCCCATGCCATTTTCTTTCAGACGAATTCTTCCAAAATGGATAAATTTAAACGTGGAAAACCGCTTAATTCACAAGCACGGCAAATGGTATTTAATGTGTACCTTTATTTCTTAAATGAAGCCAATGTTTTCAACAGAGACCATGATGGTTATTTTAAAAAAATTCAAGACCGTGTTACAAAAGCTACAGGAATTTCGCGACGAACTTTGAGTAATATCTTAAACGAAAAAAAACATAATCAATCAAAGAAATTTTCTACACCGAAAAAAGGAAGACCTAAAAGTAGATTTCGGCTGGTACTTGATGATTTCGACTACTGTGTTATTCGTAATATGATATACAATTTTCAATTGACGCTGAAAGAACTCCCAACTGTAAATAATTTAAGAATAAAGTTGATCGAAGCTATTAATTTCAAAGGCTGTGCCGAGACTTTAAGGTTGATCTTGAAAGACATGGGGTTTAGGTTTCTGAAAACTGATAATAACAGACAATTACTTATGGAAAAACATGATATACGCCTAAAAAGGATCAAATATCTCAGAGAAATACAACAGCTGAGGAGTTCTGGTAGAAACATAGTATTTATGGACGAGTCGTATGTGCACACATCACATACTAAGGGTAAAACTTGGCAAGATAGCAACAAAAAAGGTATCAAACAACCCATTTCCAAAGGAGAGCGAATAATTATTGTACACGCAGGCAATGAAAAAGGCTTCGTCCCAGGGGCTCTAATGTTACATAAATGTGTCGACTCAGAAGGTGACTATCATAAAGAAATAAACGCGGAACGTTATCAAACTTGGCTACGCAATCAATTGATTCCCAACTTGCCTCCTAATAGTGTGTTGGTAATAGACAACGCCCCATATCATAATAAGCTGTCTGTGAAACCACCAAACTCAAACACATCTAAACCACAAATGACAGCTTGGTTACAACAACACAACATTCCGCATGACCCAAAGAAACTGAAACCCGATTTGTATAAAATTATACAAAGATACAAAGAAAATTACACAGAATTTGCCATTGACCGTATAATGGAGGAACATGGGCATAAAATTATACGATTGCCACCATATCATCCCGATTTTAACCCTATTGAAAATATTTGGTCCCAAATAAAGCAACACGTGGCCAAGAGAAATATTGCAATGACTGTGACGTCAGTTAAAGATGCTATATTAGAAAAAATCAATAAAATAGGACCAGAAGAATGGAAAAAAGTTTCTGATCATGCGGTTCAATGCGAAGATGAATATAGAAAATTTGAGCCAAGAATCGATAGTTATTCCGATAAACTGATTATTTACACAGGTGATAGCAGTGAGGAAAGTGTAAATGAACAAGAGCATAATGAAACTTCTGATGAATCTGCGATGTCGGGAATAGAGGTCTTCCTCGATTCTGATTAATTTTTTTATAATTGTATTATTTTTCTGGAATGATTAGTGCTGTAAACAAATTTGAACTGAGATTTTGATTATATTTTATGTAAACCTCTATTTGAAAACGTTTTTTTCTCCTTCTAATAAAACCTTATGTTATTTAAACCTTTTCCTCCATAATTACACCAACTTCGGTAAGACACTTGAAAACTAATCACTCCAACAATGATTGTAGCGTTTTCGCTATTTACTTACATGGAATTATCGAATCAAATTTCGTTACAGGTAAATCAAATCTGTTTTAGCACAAAACACATAATATATAAAATTAGGCATAGAGAAATTGCTCTTAACCACTCTATATAAATATCGTCTTTCGACGCTCGGGTAATACGACCGTTGCCGAACAATGACGAAGATTTCCGAAGATTTCTATGCGCATTATTACTTTTGGAGTACTGTACATATGTATGTAACGAAGATTAGTGTATATGAACAGTTTCATGATATGCACTGACGCATACATACATACATACATATCAACCCATATGATGGCCCACTGCTGGGCACGGGTCTCCCCAGTAGAACCTACTGGTATGTAGATCCTGGGGGTAATTGCCATAATCGCCACGCTTGGCAAGCGGGTTGGCGATCGCAGTAAGGCTTTAAGTACGCAGAGGACGCTGCTGCCCGTCCTCCGGGGTGAAATCCCTTAGTCGCCTTGACGACACCCACGGGAAGAGATGGGGTGGTACTATTCTTAAGCCGGCACCACACGGCACACTGACGCATGGACTAAGAAAATAGCTACAAGAATATTTGATTCAAATTTTCAAATAAATTACAATCTGCATCAAATCCGCAGGTGCAGCCGACGGCAAAAAATGGCCAGTCAGTCTATAAAATATATATCTATCTAGCTATTAAAGTAACGTTAGATTTAAAGCATTTAATTATCTAGGTATTGGCATATCTAACAGATAAAATTTTGTAATAAAATTACCGTTATTCTTTTTAGAAAATACAAAGGTTTTTTTGTGTTTTCGAAATTCTCAAAACAGTGTTAAATGCTATAACACACAACTTTGCTTTAGTGTAATTTCTTCCTTGTACTAGTTTCAAACAATTTACATAAGTGTATTGACTGTTTTCTTCAAAATCAGTTGTGGGTTGATAACCCACTAGTTCCTTATCTGTTATAAATGTTATAGCATGAAATGTTTATTTTGTTATGCGATTTTATAATCATTTTTAACTCAGCCACGACTACCTGTGTGGCGCGGTGGGAGTGTATCCGACTGCGACGCAAGAGGTTGTGGGTTCGATCCCTACCCAGGATAAAACTTTGTGTGATGAGCACGATGGTTTATTCTGTGTCTGGGTGTTATTTATCTACAATATGTATGTATTTAGAAACATATAAATATGTTTATCAGTTGCCTGGTTGCCATAGTACAAGCTCTGCTTAGTTTGGGATCAGATAGCGTTGTGTGATTTGTCCCAAGATATTATTCATTTAGACAGACAAGCAAGACGACTGTTACTGCAAGTACAATGAGTTTCTATAAGGATATGTGCTCCTTCGATACGCGAGACCGGACTCGCATTGTTCTACGTGAATGAAACTCATACATATATGAGTAAAACAATTGTAGGTACATAGTAGCAAAATATTTGACACTAATCTCATTTATATATCGTCTAAATATTCAAATCTGGTCTTTCTAGATAAATGTCACTAACATTAAGCACTTAAAACACTATCTGCTCCCCTTGCTTTCATTCCAGTTTATGCATGCCTTTTGTTCTACTGCTCGATGTTTTTTGATGTGATAACGTCTTATAAATCGATGACCGGAGTCCTTATTCACTATATTTATTTCGTTGTCATCACAAGCCCGAATAGACGCATGCGCGGTGCGCTCAAATATGTCCATAGCGCCTACGTGGTAGAGAGCCGCGCTTATAAATGCATCAACGCGTATGCGCGGTATAGAGCCGCGCTTAGAAATGCATCAACGCGCATGCAGGGTGGACATATTTGAGCACACCGCGCATGCGTCAGTTCACACGAGCTTGTCACGACAACGTAGTAAAGATAGTGAATAAGGACCCGGCTGCACTCACGAAAAGTGTGACGTTAATGACTTGTTGCTAAGCAATTCTTGTTGCGGGAATGGCGATTCCGCCCGCTGATACGCTGAAGTATTGTGGCCGTCGGGCCCATTCGCCCGGGTTCACTAACGCTGTCACAGACATGGTTGTTTATTACAATGTCATCAATGTTTTGGCGATTACAGCGACATGTGATACAATTGTAAATAAAAATTAAATTATTAAAAAAAAAATTGGTGTCATAGGCATGGTTGTTTTTTCAACATCATCAATGTTTTCATATGAGGTATGACGTTATCAAAATTATCGTTTGTAAACCGAATATACAGACAACCTTTTTTTATATAGCCTTTAAAATAACTAAATCTTTACTTCTTTAATATTACTACATAGTATAAAACAAAGTCGCTTTCTCTGTCCCTATATCCCTAGGTATGCTTAAATCTTTAAAACTACGCAACGGATTTTGATGCGGTTTTTTTAATAGATAGAGTGATTGAAGAGAAAGGTTAAATGTATTATTACATTCATTAAATAGTGGAGAAATAAGGAACGGAGCAGCTATAAGAAATGTTGCAAAAACGGGCAAAATTTACGCAGACGAAGTTGCGCGGGTCAGCTAGTAATATTATAAAGCTGAAGAGTTTGTTTGTTTGTTTCAACGCTGTAATCACAGGAACTACTGATCCGAATTTAAAAAATCTTTCACTGTTGTGTAGCCCATTTATCGAAGAAGGTTATAGGCTGTATAACATTACGCTACGACTAAAAGGAGCGAGGCAGCAATGAGAAATGTTGCAAAAACGGGGAAATTTACGCAGACGAAGTTGCGCGGGACAGCAAGTAGGCTATATAACTACAATTTATTTTTATTATGGTTGTTGATGCTTCTAAAGGATATAGAGTCTTTAACTCAAGTAAAGGCCCCAAGTACCTACCTCGAGCCTTGCAGAGTCTATAATTTAATTCAAGAATATCCGCGTAAATTATTATCCCAGTATTATCTTGTCATGAAACAGTGGTAAGTGTATAACAAATTGACCTATCATCACTAAGGGTTGATGCTTCAAAATTATTGACAAGATAACGTCTTATATCGATGCCTGGCTACACACATGAAAAAGTGCAACGCGAATAGTGATTCCAGTGCTGATAGGCAGGTAGGAAGTATTGTCCGCGCCCTGGTCCACTATAGTTGTCGCAGCCATGGTTGTTTATTACAATGTCGTCAATGTTTTGGCGATTGCAGCGACGTGCGATACAATTGGAAATAAAAAAAAATATTCAATGTCATCATTAAACAACGTAAAATTATCGTCCGTAAACCGGACAACCATTTTTTTTTATTTTATTTCAAAAACATAGGTAATTAACTATTATCATTCCTTGTTATATGTAGGTCCTTTATCCTTGAGTGCAGTTAATCATCTGAAAATTAAAGATTTTTATTTTCACTTGAGATTAATTGCATGTAAAAATCTTATTTTCATTTTGTGTACCTACTACCACTTAGAGTTCGCGATTTATTTACTACTAGCTGTCCCGCACAACTTCGTCTGCGTAAATTTTCCCGTTTTTGCAACATTTCTCATTGCTGCTCCGGTGCTATTGGTCGTAGCGATGTTAAATCACCTATAACCTTCCTCGATAAATGGACTATCCAATAGTGTAAGAATTTTTAAATTCGGATTAGTAGTTTCTGAGATCACCGCGTTCAAACAAACAGACTCTTCAGCTTTATAATATTAGTATAGATTTCAGGAACAGTGTAATTTATTTTTGTTTCCATCATACCGTTCTGTACGACTCTTCTTGATTTACAAGATTGTCAAGTATCTGTGTTGTTGACTGCCTCTGTGGCGTGGTGGGAGTGTATCCGACTGCTACGCAAGAGGTCGTGGGTTCGATCCCCACCCAGGATAAAACTTTGTGTGATGAGCATGATGGTTTATTCTGTGTCTGGGTGTAATTTATCTATAATATGTATGTATTTAGAAATATATAAGTATGTTTATCAGTTGTCTGGTTGCCATAGTACAAGCTCTGCTTAGTTTGGGATCAGATGACGTTGTGTGAGTTGTCCCAAGATATTATTATTATTATTATTGGACAGCCCTAAATTGATATAATTTCCAAGTGTAAGGTGAGTGTAACAGGGCCGGGGTCGCACGTCCGGTGTCACGGTCGATGTATGCTCTACGCATTATCGAATACTAGCTGTCCCGCGCAACTTCGTCTGCGTAAATTTTCCCCGTTTTTTGAAACATTTCTCATTGCTGCTCCGCTCCTATTAGTCGTAGCGCGATGTTATATAGTCTATAGCCTTCCTCGATAAATGGGCTATTCAACAAAAAAATATTTTTTCAAATCGGTCCAGTAGTTCCTGAGATTAGCGCGTTTAAACAAACAAACAAACTCTTCCGCTTTATAATATTAGTATAGATTACAATTCATGATAGTAGTAATAGTACCTATCTAACGAAGATACTATTTTTATTACTGACCAGCCTTCGCCCGCGGTTCCGCTCGCATCGGTTATCGCGATAAAAACTATCCTATGTCCTTTCTAGGAACTCAAACTATCTCCATTCTAAATTTCATCTAAATTGATCAAAGCGCGAACATGTAACAGATAGACAGACAGAATTACTTTCAGTTTGGATTGTACCTGAATATAACTAAAATAGACGCAAACTATCATCAAAGATTTTTAGTCGTACTTACATTTATAACTAGAATGCCAGATTTGCACTCTGGTGTGTTGGTTTTAAAAACTATATTTGTATACTGAGTCTACTCAATGCCCGGTTCCCTAAAGAAGAATTAGATCAGGACTCTTACTAAAACTCTAATGGGATACCGTAGACTTAATATCTACGAGAAATTTAATTTAACTTTTGCATAACCACAATTTGTACTTTTATTTACAGTTGGAGGATTAACAGGAGTAATTTATTCGAAATCTCCAATTTATATTCTCGTATCTACTAATACTCTACATATGCACGCAATACATATTTTTGTTTATATAATATCTTGGGACAACTCACACAACGTCATCTGATCCCAAACTAAGTAGAGCTTTTACTATGGCTACCAGACAATTAGTATACATACTTATATACTTCTAAATACATACATATTATAGATAAATTACATCCCAGACATAGAATAACACCACCACCGTGCTCATCGCACAAAGTTTTATCCTGGGTGGGGATTGAACCCACGACCTTCAGGGTCAACAATCACTAGGCCAACAGACCAGTCTAAACGATCCTATTAATATTGACAGGTTCTGCCATGTGCTTCAGGAAACCTATATCTACACATCCTCTGTGGATGCAAGGCAACTCACCACACCAGAACCCTGCACCCTGGAGAAGATTTAATCACACCTAAGGCTGCAATCTATAGAGCGTTTTTAGCTTATCTCATGCTAAGCATAAGTCAAACTTGAAGAATAATATGTTTTTTTTAGAATAAAGACGACTCCCGCACTAGGGTACAAGCCCTGTGTCGCGGGGGACTTTAAAAACATACAAGTCATGGACAAAAAGTACACCCAGACTCGGGACAACAATTTGTGGATCACACAAAGTGGTGTCCCGTGTGGGAATCGAACCCGCAAGCGCATAGCGCAAGTTTAGCATAATCTTAGATATATCTATAAAGTCTGCACGTGATTTGTCAAGTTTTTTATAATATCTCTTAAGCTAAATTTGAGGTAAGCCAAAGTACGCTTAATAGATCTCTGACTAAGTCCTCTCCACTGAGGCGCATAGTTAACAGACTAAACCTTGAGGATATCCTTTAAGGTAGAAAGAATCGTCACAATAAATCATGCAGGTCCAAATGTTCCAAACTCCTTGGATTTTTCTAATTGTTTTCTTTTTTCAAATACATTTTACAAAATTGTTCCGTTTGGATATTTATATCATCAAACGTTGAGTATTCATCGATCTGGAGACCACATCACCAGATATGACCAGTGCTTATTGCGCTATATCAAGAAATGCCACCATTTAATGATACGGTTAACCATATCACGAAATATTTAATTCTAAGAACCGACCACGACATATACACCGAATTGCGTGTGTAGTAGCATAATCTGGGGAATCGCTATATTAGCCATCGCTAGCTATCGAGTCGAAAGGAAACCTCACCGTAGGCGTTAGTGAATTTGGAAATGCGATCGCCACGGAGCGAATGTAGCTTGCCCGAGCCCCCTGGTATGCAATTCTAGTACTCTCTATACCTTAAAAGAAGATACGGACCGGAACAGCATGATAATGAAATAAAATGAGGGGAAGCGGCAATTCAAATGACCTGAAAATCCCCACGCTTATTTCTTTTTCGACTAATCCAGAGGCCATGATACGAAATGTAGTCAGGTATCAACAAACATTATTGTTTAAGAACCACAGATATTGCTTCATATAATTTTCTTTATAAAGCTATACAAATATTTACCACTAAGCACTTATAAAGAAATCTACAAGAACATATAAATACACGTCATACCAAGTGTTTTATAGCTTGTAACAACACGTGGAATTTTGAAAGTGGTCTGTTGAACTAATACGTATCCTAGTCGTATTAGTCATTGTAACAATGACATCAGAATTTCGTGTAAGGTCTCTCTACTTCTAGGAATCATTATGTAAGTATTTATAATTACTGTATTGTCTGACTAAAGATAGCTACTGCTACAAGTATATCATGCTACGGCTGAGGCGGCTTAACTTTGACTTCAAAATAAAGACCAGCATTCAATTTTAGGATTAGGAGAACTGATGCACTGGTCACCCGTTGTAGTAAACAGTGTACCTACCTACCTTTTTAGTAGTATCAATATATCTCAATACCCATATCCAATTTGTATTATGTACCTAAATATAAGTTTCTTAATTTATGTTGCTTAGCATATTGTAACTGCAGATTGTAAAGCATTCCGGACATACCCTTTAGTGGTTTTTGGATTGCTATTTTATACTAAATCTTTAGAAATAATTAAAATAAATAACCTAAAAAAAAATGAGCCACTCACAACAGATATATTAAATGAAACACACTCTTTATATAACAAATAAGTCGTATCTCTGTTTGTGACATCGGATAGAATGAATGCATTATATTACAGTACTGTAGAACATTGGTGTAACCTAGATGATTCATGTAGGTCATCCATGTTCGCACAAATTGGTATGCGAACATACATGCGACATTCGCAAATAAATAATATATGCAAAGTTTTTGATACATTTTTTCCTAAGCAGTGTTGATATTTTGACTCAATTTGAACCTTCGCTTAGTCTCACTATGCTATTGCATTTGATATATAGCGTATACGCCGTGCTACGATGTTGATGGTTGTTGACAATCCATAGTACAGCCATTTAAAAGTTTTTTAATAAGAGCGCAAACTAGAGTTGAAGACGATTAAAAAAGCAGAAAATTTAATTGCGGAAATAGCATTTGCCATTCAGAGCTTGGTGCCATGTGTTAGAATTACAATTTTACATAAATATAATTCTGTCACATGATAGATATGAGATAATCTAACCGGTCATCAATGAAAGAATAAACAAAATGACCAATAAACCGGTATTTTGCGTAGTATAGTCAAATGAATTATGTTTATACCAGTATATTTATGTTCTGCAACCAACTTAAACCAATATATTGATCTAGCCTTCCGCCAGAAAATACTTTAGGTATTTTGTCCTTTTACTTTTAAATGAAGGTGCAATCTGGTGGAATGAACATGGTCACGTTGTTTTCGGTATGATAGCTTATCTACTTTGTCATTTTTTTTTTTTATAAAGACTACTTCCGCAGTAGGTAGGTAGTGTACAAGCCCTGTGTCGCGGGGGACTTTACAAACATAATAGTCACGGACACAAAGTACATCCAGACTCCGAACAACAATTTGTGGATCACACAAAGTGGTGTCCCGTGGGGGAATCGGACCCACGACCTCTTGCGTAGCAGTAGGACACACTCCCACCTCGCCACAGAGGCACTCAATGTTCTTCAACCACAAATAAACAGTACATAGATATATAAAACATTTAAACAGACTTCAAAAGTTAACTAAAACATTAAAATAATATTTTTATACGCACGAAATTAACCTACATTTTTTTGAGATCGGTGCCTGCACATATCAACAGTACAGTACTACCCACTGATGTAGAAAACAGAACTGCGCCATAACCTCACAAAATTGACCATTCTCTAGAAAGAGACAACGCTACTTTGGACAATACCTGCCAAACAGACACACAGTTTTTGAAGTAAAAACTTCTCTAGCCGCGTTGTGCACTTTTTGGTACGGGTAACAAATATTAAACTCGCGTCAGGACACGTGACCTGATCGAAAATTCGTAAGACGGAGGAAGAGCAAAATTGCTACAATATCATTAGAATACGAAGGTAAATTTCGGTCCAGAAACCGAAAACAAACCGAAACAGTTCCAGTCGGAGTAACGATTATTTTTTTCCCTTTTTTATTTAATTTTTGGTTTTGTTTTTTTGACTTGTGATTTATTATTTCATATTTTTTTATTATTATGTCAGTAAGATCGAAAGTCCAAGTTTTCACTTACGTCGGCACTCCCGGAGTGCAAAATTTTTATTTTGTCTCTTTCACGCTTTGCAGTCAATATTTACTTTTTAATTGAAAGGTAAACGCGGTCCAAGTCTATACGTCAATGGTACTACCTATCTAAAAAACACAATCCGTAATGTCGACAAACACAAATAGATCAACCATATTTGTCAGAATTATGATACAAATCATACAAGCGGCACCGACCACAAAAAAATAAGGCTAATTTCGTGTGTTGTTGAGTTTTTGATTAACTTTTGAAGTTTGTTTTTTTTTTTTTTTTTTTTTTTTTTTTAATCTATAGTTTAATTTATGGATTCATCAGAAAAACTATCCTTCCTGGTTGTACTTCGAGCTCTAGATTATTTTTATCTTGACATTCTTCGTGCAGTGATATTTAAACCTACCTTTAAGTACGTTTTTGTTTTATTAGGTCACTAACCTAACTTGTTTATGAACAATGGATTGAATGGTATTCTCTCGTTTGCCATAAATTAATTTGCACTAATATTGTTTGCCATAATCGTCCCCGATCATAATATTTACTTGCACTATTATCATTTATACTAATAACGTTTGCCTTAACAACTCAACAGTAATAACTTTTATTTGCCATAAAATGACTTTCCATAGCAACATATATCATAATAATTAGTTTCCATAAGTAACACGTCTCATAATCGACTCTTGACATAATCAAAATTTGATATAATTATGAAAATAATACATAATATTGTTAGGTCGAAATTAATTATCTTTAACACCCCGACTCAGAGCAATCCGACTCGGATAGGTTAGGTTAGAAGACTAAGGCGGGAGCGAAGCGAAGCGGAGCTCCCGCCTTAGTCTTCGTGTTAGGTTTTTTTTTTAAACCACCCAAAAGTAGGAGCCCCGCGAAGCGGGGCTCCGTCGAGTTTAGTAAGTAGGCGCCATATGAGGTTTAGTTTCAGGTTTAATTGTAAATAAAAAATCTGTGTCGTATAATCATTTATTAATCAACATAATTCAAGTATAGATAAGTAATAAAAAAAAAATTCTGAAAGTAACATTATTTTAAATTTAAGTTGGAGGCCAAAGCTCTCAAAAACTCTTCTTCACTGTCATATTATCTTTATTTATATTATGGTAAATAAAAGTTATGGAAAATGGTATTATTGAAAACGAAAATATAGCAAATACATTTATGGATTTAAATTATTATGACACTTGATCGATTATGACCAATGGAATTAGTGAAAGTCATTTTATGTCATTTCACGATTATGGCAACTGAAGCGTTATTTCTAATGAAATTATGGCAAATACCGGTATGGCATGTGAAATTATGGCATTTTAAATTATGACAAACATTAGTAAACCCCTATTTCTCAGCGATGCAATCAAAGATCAGATTAAATACGTAAGTAGATTGAACCATAACTGAAGGCTTACTTACATACCTACATTCCCATGAATCGTTATAAATATTAGATAGGTATTAGTGAATATTACGTTCTCCTTTGAATCATATTGTTTTAAGCGTATGAATAAGTATCTGCATTAATATGTAAACATACGTACTAGTCAACGATTTTTCCTATTAATCGCTAACTGTCTGCTAAATGGGCGAATTGTCTGCTTCCCCGACCAGTCGGTACATCTCTATCACTAGCACTAGAATTTAACTGTCAGGAGGTTGCCGATAAAGAGTTGCAACTCCAACTAACAAACGAAGTTTCGATCAAAGATGAGGTGGTGATGAGCCAGCAACATTAATTCAATGCACTCATTCCCAAAGTATATTTTGTATCGGGTTACCTCAGACAATTTTAAACACTTCGCCTCTGGTACCTACCACTTTCATAAATCGTTATACTGCTTGTTTTTTTTTTTTTTTAGAATCTTAATTTGTCATAAAGTGTGGTAACATACAAGATAATTTTAATGAATTTCCAGAACCATAAACACTTTGTTATAATTTGACGTGACAAAAGTTAACTAGAAAGTGAATATTTATTTTAACTGATATCATATAATATTAATCAATGCCATATTGTAGATTATATAAGATTAAAATTAGTTATAAGATTAAATATAAAATTAGTTTAACAATAATCAAATTATATAAAATTATTAAAAACAAAATTATGTCAATAACAGAATTAATACCTATGTATATAACACCATGGACCATTTACATTACTTTATTTTTGTGGACAAAAAGTTCCGTAACTGTGTTAAAAAAATATCATTCTTGGACCCAAGAATAAGTCATTTTAGGACGCGTGGGTTCCGCAAATCGATAGTTCATAGATGAGTGACCATTTTCAAAATATGCCACACAGTCATGTTAAGTCTGCCAGTAATGCGCCTAATGTCTCTCCAGTTGTGTCAGATTTAAGTGCGGGTATACTTGTAGAGAGTGTACTTTTGTACTGCGTATTTGTCTAGTCTTATAGCAGGGTCCTTATTCACTATCTTTTTTTTCCGTTTTCGCGTTAAACCCGCGCTTTTAACTGTCAAAATCTTGACATAATGGTATAAAAAAAGCTGCGCTTAGAAATGCATCGTGGACACCTTTGAGCGCACCGCGCATGCGGCAATTCCCGCGGGCTTGCCGTGAAATCGAAAAAAAAACATAGTGAATAAGGACCCAGATTGGCAGTGCAGCACTGTGACCGTTAGCATTCACGCGCGGTGTTGCAGATCACGCGCCTCTAAGCAAAGAAACACGCGGCCTCGCACGTTTTATGGTTATTCTGATAGAGACAAAGATATTGATCTGCACTCCAGCAAACACGCGCGTGATTTTGTCGCCACTCAGCCCGCAGCGTAGTGTGGGACAGTGTGCCAACCGCCTTATTAGACCATAATATAGCGCGAGAACTTAAACTGCGTCTAAATGTTTCTAATTTATCGTAGACAGTAGATACGGCGTAATTTCACAACGAGTGGCGCGTGCGCATCACTTAGCAATGACATTGAAAATGTTGCCCAATTTGTTATAAGTACTGCCATTGAATACATTATGCAGATTCTAAGGCCGGATGCACATTAATGATTACTTTATGTTTTTAAGCAGGTGTCTTGAATGGTTTTGGTTTGCATATATTGGAAATGTATAAGCTGTCTCAAATGTTTAATTCGGTACTGCTGGATCTGAATACTGAATGGTGTAGAAGAAAATGTGAGGATAAATAATGCGAATCGTTTTGCACCTGGTAATATGTGTGCGATCTCAATAAGGACTTTGATGCCTTGATATAAGGTTAAAAAAAATAAAATTATAAAATAAAAAAAACCCGTCTGCTCAAAAAAGGTGGAAACAAGATCCCCTACATAATTATATGTATAATTTCATGCAGTCGGAGGCATTAATGAATCTCGATGAACTTAGTAAAGTGCCTCCGACTGCATGAAATTATATAAGAGTTGAAGGATGTAACCGATGTACAACTAACTTATATCAAGCTATTGTCAAATATTGAAAATTGAAAAAAGAATGGTTGATAACTAACTTTATTAGTATTACAGTCATAATTATGTTACCCCTTTTTGAAATGCTTAAGGTGAGCTCTTTAATTTACTACCCATATTGCAGAATTCAAAACAACTTTTTCTTCACACAAGAATAAAAGTAACAATGTAGCAATCACTTATAGGTAAACACCACATGTTTATATAAATAATGAAAAATAAAACAATACACTAAATAAGACTAAGACTTAAGTAATTTCACATTCTATTAATTAAGGCCAAGTTAGAGAGAGTTGATAATTGGAAAGTGAGGAGCTACTAGGTATTGGTACTTATTAATAGTGTAAATTCCATTTAAATACAATTTTTTTTGTAGAAATTATACTTTAGTTCCACTGTGAACTCAGCTTTTGTGGCTAATTTTGGTCAGCCTAAACAACAAAAGCTAAATTGTTTCGGAAAAACGTCTCATTAAGATCTACACAAAAACTGATGAAATATTCTATTGACGAAACTAAGGTGTTTTAGTCATTAGGCATATTAAGGGTATCTTTGTTTCGTAAAATCACGGTTGAAGTTTTAAAGGGGCGTTTAAACGGAACCTTTTTAACAGCAATTTGTGGCGGCAATGCTGTGGCCGGCAACATGGCAGTACTCTCCAATATTGGTTTGATGGTTGCCGGACGATCGCTAAGCGATTTATTTTCCGCAATGTTGCCCGGCCAATTTTGTTGTTGTTTTAGTCGCCCTCTATTTTATTGTTGCTGGGTTGTGTAACCCGTTTAGGAGACTGGATCATGCGCCATGCAATTGTAAACATATTGCCATTATTGGCTCAGCAATGCCGTCACAAATTGCCGTAAAAATGGCCCGTTTAGACACCCCTTTAGAACTATTTATTTCTAATACTAAAAACAAGTACATACATAGGAACTGTTTCTTTAAAAATAAATGCCATTGGTTATTAGTTTTTGGTATTATAAAGGAATTGGTACAGTCCAAATTTGCTTATTAGTTTTACCGGCTTGGCCTGCATTTAACGAAAAATTAAGTTTATGGGCTCAAACTTCAGTGCTTTTCCCAAAAAATAAATATAAATAGTCTTCAAATCAGATATCGTAACTAGATCCTCGTATTATGAGGGTGAAACCTAAAAATGATGCACAATGCAGGATGCACATCTGCATTCTTAATATTGCTGGTTTTCTTTTACTCTTTAAATTTCAGGGTCCTTATTGTCGTGCAAGCCCTGGCGCATGCGTGGTAGAGAGCTGCGCTTAGAAATGCATCAACGCATTTCTAAGCGCAGCTCTCTCCGCGCATGTGCGGTGGACATTTTTGAGCGCACCATGCGTGCGCCAGTTCGCGCGGCCTTTTCACGACAACGAAATAAAGGTAGTGAATACCTTATTCACTATCTTTATTGGTCCTTACCCAGATCATCTGACACTAGCCTTACTTAAGATAATACCAAGGTTGCGTCGTTGTGACAAATTTAAACAGAGGTAAGTAAACTTTAAAACGTATCAAGGTAACACTATTTTCTATTTCGTAGTACATACATTTTAAGTTACTTATAGAATTATCGCACTTGTTATTTCGTTCAAAAATACTCTTCTGCTCACTGCATTGCAAGACAGACTGGGGGTATTTTTTTGCGAACGATTAGTACGGTGTTATCTCGCCTCGGAACTAATCTCGGTTAACCCCCCTGCACCGCGCCGTCCCTTTCAATTAAAAAGTATTTAAAGACTGCAAAGCTTTTGACAAGTATTGTCCACAAAGTAGCGTTGTCTCTTTCTAGAGAGTGGTAAATTTTGTAAGGTTATGGCGCAGTCCTTGTGTCTTCGTCAATAATATTCACAACAGTGATGTTAAAAAAATAATTTGTAAGCTGTATGCAAATTTGTTTTTAAGGTGTATTCACACTGTCGTTGTGGGCGAGATGCGACATTATCTTATACCTTTAAACGAGCAATTCTTGTATATATATACCTATATACATATATAATCTGAATCTCGGCAATGGCTCCAGCGATTTTCATGAAATTTTGTATGTAGGGGCTTTCGGGGGAGATAAATCGATCTAGCTAGGTTTCATTTTTGGAAAACGTCGTTTAAAAAAAATAACGAGCGAAGCTCGGTCATCCAGGTACTGCTATTAAAACGCGAAAATCACCAACACTGTATAATTAATAGTGTTTATTTTTTTCTTGCCTTATTATACAAGGGGATTTTTAATATACTAATAATCTCCCGCCATTGGCTTCTTTACACTTTATTGCTATATGTTTTTAATTTTCAATATTTTTGCCCTTTAGGTCATTTCATTTAAATGAATATCTTATGGGTTATAGTTATAGCCAAATAAAAACTCGCGCTCTATAAAACGCCAGTCGTGTGAGGGAGAGGCGAGCTGACGCATGGTGTAGGAATTTAGGATCATTTTTTACTTCTGACCAGGGGTTCTAGGTACTGTATAAATTTCGAGATGGGGGGTTAATGTGATCAATTAACTCAAAACCGGCTAACCTACACCCACATTTTAGGAATGAAGGAAGGGATTCGGATTCACCTAGCACGCCCGTGAGTAGAGCCACGCGGGCGTAAAGAAGTAATGTCGTAGAAAGTGTTATTTTAACACAATTACCAAGCCCCAGGCCATACTTTAAAATACATTGCTATTGATTTATATGTGTACCCTACTCTAAGCAAATAATGTACATGTAACAACATACGTTGTCGGTTAAAAATGAGCACTGAAAGTGCTCATTTTCAATCGACTTCAAAACTGGAGGTTATCTATTTGACCCGAATGTATGTTTGCATTTTTCTCAAAACCCGGGTCCTTAATCACTATCTATATTTCGTTGTCGTGACAAGCTCGTGCGAAATGGCGCATGCGCGGTGCGCTCAAAGATGTCCACCGCGCATGCGCGTTGATGCATTTCTAAGCGCAGCTCTCTACAGTTCGCATATTTAGGTTAGAAGACACCGGAATTATAAACGAAATGGAGTAAGTCACCGAAATTTTATGTTCTTGATCATTTCCTTGATTTTTAGTTAGGGTCGCCTAATTAAAAAAAAAACATCTAAACTAACGTTATAAAGAGGCAAGATTCGATTTTTGTTTTTTTTTCGTTTTAACACAATAACTAGTGGACCGATTTAAAAAAAACTTTCACCATCAAAAAGCTACATTATCGGGGAGTAACATAGGCTATATTTTATAGTTAATAAATTTGGGATCCCTATGAAAATTGCAATAATGTAACTCATGGTATAAAAAACTACGATTTGACGCTTGTTCAAACCCGGAGCGGCAGTTAGTATCTTACTCTTAACTGTCTAATTTACTAATAGTTTTTTTTTATTTTTTTAAAGATAACTAACAATGTGGGATTAAACCCTCCAGCTAAGCTCTATGGCTTGTGTTAGGAGTGGGTTCACGTCGGTAGTATAATGGCCAGGATTGACTACGGAGTCGATTCTAATCTAAACTAATAGAACGCTACATATTCTGTGTCCAATGTCTGCTAATTCATTTTAATAAAAAAAAAATATATTCAGAGTTGATAATAAAAATGAGTTTTTTTGGTCATAACTGGAAAAAAGGTATCAGGAAATAATATCTTCTTGCGTTGGATAACAAAATGACTGGAGTTAAAAAAAACGATAGTTGGTAATAAAGGCCTTGTATCTCTGTGACACGGTGGGAATGTATCCGACTGCTACGCAAGAGGTCGTGGGTTCGATCCCCACTCAGGATAAAACTTTGTGAGATGAGCACGATAGTTTATTCTGTGTCTGGGTTTTATTTATCTATACTAATATTATAAAGCGGAAGAGTTTGTTTGTTTAAACGATCTAGCTAATCTCAGGAACTACTGGTTCGATTTGAAAAATTATTTTTTTATTGGATAGCTCATTTATCAAGAAAGGCTGTAGGCTATATAACATCGCGCTACGACTAATAGGAGCGGAGCAACGACGAGAAATGTTGCAAAAACGGGGAAAATTTACGCATACGAAGTTGCACGGGACAGCTAGTCTATAATATGTATGCATTTAGAAATATATAAGTATGTTTATCAGTTGTCTGGTTTCCGTAGTAGGTACAACTTCTGCTTAGTTTGGGATCAGATATCGTTGTGTGAGTTGTCCCAAGATATTATTATTATATTATTAAAAATGTTAAGCGACTTACGTAGTCGACTGTACTTACTTATCACCCAAAACAGTGCTAATAAGATTCACGACCTACTTCTATTTTCTTGCACAAGTAGTAGGTTGTAAATTCTAACTAAGTAATTTAAATGTATTTGCAAAGACTACATAAGTAATACATATTGAAACAAACTCATTAAAGAGTGATAGTTACATAGCTATAGTTTTGTAACTTCTAAAAATGTAGTTTAATTTAGGTATATTCAAATATGTTATAGAATTTTATAAGCTACGGGTCTTAATCGCGTAAATATTTTATCGACCGTATTGCAACGGCCGTGGTCGGCCGAAACGTCGGGCAATAAACATGCATACATGCAACAATAATGTGTACAAATCGCGAAAGTATACTCAAATATGTACATATATTGAATAGCCGATGGGCTGCATACTTATTAAGATTAAAGCCCCTAAATAAACAACGAGAATAAAAAACACAGTGGGCACAGGGGTACCCACAGGGCCACATTACCTAAGTTATTTAAAAGTTTAAATCCACACCACAAGTGTAGTATAACATTCGTAAAAACGATGTGCTAATTTTTGGAAATTTACTCAATTTACAAAGCAGTGTCAGTTTTTTGACACATTTCAAGCGAATTAGATTCTGTTAGATGGGGAGCCCAAGTAGCTAACTTGGATTTACTCGAGAGCGACAGATTAACATAAGGGGGATAACTCGTACCCTGTTGAGTACCCCTACTGAATTTTAGCTCTTTATATAGTGACGCTCTCGCAACTCGCTTCCCCATCATTAAAAGGATCAACATCCTAAACATTTTTCTTCGCACCATAATAATCTACAAAGTTTCCACGACGCTCGAGTAATTCCAAAATAGCTACTTGGGCTCCTCTGCCATTTCGTGTAGTGCATTCATCCTTCATCTTTGGCATCTGTCTTTGTTGACAAATTCGCAAGCGATATAACATGCATAAGCAAATGTAGCCAGGGTCCTTATTCACTATGTTTCCTTTCGTTTTCGCGTCAAGCCCGCGTTTTTAACTGTCAAAATCTTGACATAATGGTGTATAGAAAGCTGCGCTTAGAAATGCATCGCGCATGCGCGCGGACATCTGTGAGCGCACCGCGCATGCGCCTATTTGCGCGGGCTTGCCGCGAAATCGAAAAAAAAGCATAGTGAATAAAGACCTAGATTCTATTTAGGACCCAGATTAAATTGGTTTGCAGATGAATATAACATTGTAGAATAGAATAGCAGGGCGAATTAAGTCTAAGATTATTTTACTTTAAATTATAGACATATTTCATCTAGGGTAAGGTGAATTACGTACCTGTACCATTTAGTAGACTCAATTCACCCAGGTGAATTAGCTGGGTGAATTAAGTCTACTATAACTGTGTCTGACATACACTGACCGTTCCTCATTGCGTGACATTCGTAAACTGAACGAATGTTAGTATGCATTTGTATGACTGCCTCTGTGGCGCGGTGGGAGTGTTTCCGGCTGCTACGCAAGAGGTCGTGGGTTCGATCTCCACCCAGAATAAAACTTTATGTAATGAGCACGATGGTTTATTCTGTGTCTGGGTGTTATTTATCTATAATATGTATGTATTTAGAAATATATAAGTATGCTTATCAGTTGTCTGGTTTCCTTATTACAAGCTCTGCTTAGTTTGGGATCAGATAGCGTTGTGTGAGTTGTCCCAAGATATTATTATTATTATTATTAATATGGTATTTGTCGGACTGATGAAGATCTGCACTTCTTAACAGGTCCTTCGTCCTTTCTACATAATATAAACATTATATAGGGTGTAACGGATAGGTGTGGTCATATTCAAGGGTTGGTATGTGCCCATGATACCTACTGAGTGCAAATACCTAATTTTATCAAAATCGGAGTACCTACTATAAAAAATAATTATTATTTTTTCATTCGTTTATTTATGAACGAAAAAGTTACTAATTAAAAAAGTATGACTTAAAACGTTCTATGCCATAATAATTCAATCGGATTTTGTACCAGGAGAGGTATAAATCTTATGCCATATGCCTTTCACTACTGAATTTTGACAAAAATAACATGCTATAACTATGTAATAATAATGCAACCAGCCATTATGGTAGGTGCTATACTGATAAGTGATAATATACCCTATCCGCTGCTGAAATTTGACCACACCTTTCTGTTACGCCCTGTATATATAAACAAGTGGCGATAGCTTAATGTAGGTGACTTACATTATTTATTTCGATACTACATTTAGTATATCGTATATGTATTTATTTACAGCAACAATTCAAATATTATAATTTATACATATCTATTTATGTACAGTTTAACAATTTAACATACATAACACACATACATTTCATTCACATACATTCACAACACAAATCAATAAATTAAATAATCCACAGACAGACCCGGGCGAAACTCGTAGTATCGCGGCGGCTGTATATACGGCTATAGCTATGCAGCTGCGTGCGCCTACCATGCGCTTGCGTCGGCCGGCGCACGCCAGCGCCACCAGTCGAGATCGAACGATATCCCGCGAAGCCCGTGTCGCCTAGTTATACTTTCGTATGTGCCCCTGTATGTTTACGAATAGTAAATACCTACGTTTACTTTACGTGGCTTTATTTATTCTCGACCCCAAACTGGTGACCCCGACGTGATCTGAAATGTCTAGCCCAAGCGAAAGCGACACGGAGGAGAAACGAGTGAACACGTTACCACGTGGAGCAGGGTACAAAATGACATCCCCCGCCGTTCCAGAGCCAACGCCCATGCCCGCGCCGCACTTTCGTATTCGGATACCTCCCTTCTGGCCCGAAAAACCTGCGATATGGTTCGCGCAGGTCGAAGGTCAATTCGCGGTAGCCGGAATCACCGATAATGTGAGCAAGTTCTATCACATCCTTTCGACACTGGATCGTCAGTATGCCGCGGATGTCGAGGATGTTCTCACCGGTCCCCCGGATTATCAGCGACTCAAGGCAGAGCTGATTAAGCGATTATCGGTGTCTCGCGAGAACAAAGTGAAGCAACTGTTGATGCACGAACAGCTAGGTAGCCGCAAACCGTCACAGTTTTTGCGTCATCTACAGCACCTCGCTGGTCCAAACATCCCTGAGGACTTTTTGAAAACCATCTGGACTAGCCGACTACCGACCTCAATGCAGCCGATCGTCGCGTCCCAGCCGACCTTGTCTCTTGATGCGCTGGCGGAGCTTGCTGACCGAGTCAACGACATCGCGGCGCCGTCACAGCAAGTCGCAGCCGCATCGTCCACGTCAGCCCTCGACGAGCTAGCACGCCAGGTGTCCGAGTTGACCAGGCAAGTGAACGCACTTGCAACTACGCGTTCACATCATCGTTCACGGAACAAGGTGCGTGGACGTGATCAACGCAGCCGATCAGCATCGTGCCGCTCGCAGTCGAACTACCGAAGGTATCCAGTCTGCTGGTACCACAGCAAGCATGGTGTCAAAGCACACAGGTGCGTGAAACCGTGTGATTTCGTGCCGGGAAACGCCGTGGGCAGTCAGTGATGGCGACTAGCGACTGCCATAGTTCAACGGGTCGCCTCTTCATTACGGACCGTGGTATCAACGTGCAGTTTTTGATAGACACTGGTAGTGACATTTGTGTGTATCCTGTGACCGCGCTCCGTGAACGTCGTTGTAAAACATCATTTCAATTGTGTGCTGCCAACGGTTCGGCTATCGATACATACGGTTATATACAACTTAATTTAAATTTAGGCTTACGTCGTAATTTTCCATGGCGCTTTGTGGTAGCTAACGTTACCAAAGCTATTATCGGTGTTGATTTTTTATCTCATTACAGTCTTATCGTAGATGTTGGTAAACGAAAGCTAATCGATAGCCTAACCGGCGTCAATATTATAGCGTCATTAAATTTAAATAACTGTGATATTTTAAGTGTAAAAATCTTTACTGGTGGTGAAGGTAGGTTTTATAAAATTTTAGCCGAATATCCGGAGATAACACGCCCCGCTGGTACTCCGGGTATCGTCAAACACCACACCACACACCACATTCGTACTACACCAGGTCCACCTGTATCATGCCCTCCACGACGCCTCGCCCCCGATAAGTTAAAAATTGCCAAACAGGAATTCGATACTATGTTGACAAATGGAACTGCCCGTCCGTCTGACAGTCCGTGGGCATCAGCCCTTCATCTCGTGTCCAAGAAAGACAACGGATGGCGTCCCTGTGGCGATTATCGATTACTTAACGCGAGAACAATACCCGACCAATATCCAATTAGACATATACAAGATTTTTCACATTGTCTGTCCGGTTGTAATTTTTTTTCAGTAATTGATCTGGTGAAGGCCTACAATCATATACCAGTGGCGGAGGAGGATATCTGCAAGACTGCCATCACCACGCCGTTCGGATTATTTGAATTTCCCTTCATGACTTTTGGTTTACGCAATGCCGGACAAACTTTTCAGAGATTCGTCGATGAAATGACGCGTGGTCTCGATTTTTGCTACGCCTATCTTGATGACTATTTGATTTCCAGTAGAACCCTTGAGGATCACGAAAACCACCTACGGCAACTTTTCACCCGTATGAGAGACTACGGCGTACTTATTAATATAAACAAGTGTGTTTTCGGCGCTTCTAAAGTCACTTTCCTAGGTTACCAAATCTCTGAAAAGGGAACCAAGCCACTAGACAGCAAGGTACAAGCAATCGCAACCTTTCCACCACCAAAAACCGTCAGAGAACTTAGACGATTTTTGGGGATGGTAAATTTTTACCGGCGATTTTTGCCAAATGCTGCGCAAATTCAAGCTCCCTTGAATGCTTTGCTGGCTGGATCGGTCAAGGCTTCTCATCCGGTGGTCATAGAGGGTAATTTGTTAACGGCTTTCGAAAATTGTAAAAAAAGTTTATGTGATGCAGCTCTCCTAGTTCATCCTGACCCAGAGGCCAAGTTAGGACTCGTTACAGATGCTTCCGATACGTCCATAGGTGGAGTTCTGCAGCAGCAGAGAGACGGAGATTGGCGGCCATTAGCGTTTTTCTCTCGTAAATTGAGCCCATCGCAAATAAAGTACTCTCCGTACGATCGCGAACTCCTCGCTATCTACGAGAGTATAAAATACTTTCGGCATATGTTAGAAGCCACTCACTTCACTGTCTATACTGATCATAAACCCTTGTGTTATGCTTTTCATCAGCGTAAGAGTAACTGCTCACCACGTCAGTATAGGCACCTTGATTTTATTGCGCAATTCACTACCGATATACAGTTCATTGCCGGTAAGGACAACGTAGTTGCCGATACCCTCTCACGTATCGAAGAACTTCAAATGCCAGTGGACTTCGAAGCGATGGCGGAATTGCAGGACAGCGATTCTGATCTTTTAGAATACCTCAAAGGTTGCTCGTCCTTAAGACTGACCAAAATTAACATACCTGGGAGTAAAACTCAGCTTTACTGCGACGTCAGTACACCGACACCCAGGCCTTTCGTTCCGAAAGAGATGCGTCAGGGAGTCTTCAACTGTCTGCATTCGCTCAGTCACCCCGGTGCTAATACTTCTGCCAAACTCGTTGCACAACGCTTCGTTTGGCCACTGATGCGAAGAGACTGCCGTGCATGGGCTAAGGCATGTTTGACTTGCCAGCGCTCGAAGGTAACAAGACACGTCGCCGCACCTTTAGGCAGGCACGATTTACCTTCAGCGCGTTTCAAACATGTCCATTTAGACCTGATCGGACCATTACCGCCAGCTGGTGATTATCGGTATTGCCTTACAGCCGTCGATCGCTTTACGCGATGGCCGGAAGCTGTACCTATTGCCGATATCACCGCCGAAACAGTGGCCAAAGCGTTTATTTCATGTTGGGTCTCCCGATACGGTTCACCGGTTGAAATTGTAACCGATCGGGGCAGACAATTTGAATCGGCATTATTCCAACAGCTATCCAAATTTATTGGGTTTGATCACCGTAAGACGACAGCTTATCACCCTCAGTGCAACGGTTTGGTTGAAAGATTCCACCGTCAACTGAAAGCAGCGATAACCTGCCATGCTGACGCGAACTGGACTGAGTCTTTGCCCCTAGTATTGCTCGGCATAAGGAGCGCTTTCAAAGCAGACCTCCAGAAATCATCTGCTGAACTCCTGTATGGCGAGCCACTTCGCCTTCCCGGTGAATTTTTCGACCGCAATGTCAGTCATTTTACCACTGACGTAACTGAATTTTCAGCAAGGATGAAATCCTTCGTCGATAATTTACGCCCTGTCCCAACTCAGCATCACTCTAAGCACAAAACATTTATATTTAAGGATTTAGCCACCTGTAGTAACGTATTCCTTAGGGAAGAGTTACTACGGGGGTCACTCCAGCCCGCGTATACTGGGCCACATGAAGTGCTTAGGAGAGGCGCCAAATGTTTTGTCATTCGCGTTGGGAACAGAGAGGTGACGGTTAGTATAGACCGCCTTAAGCCGGCCTATATATTGTCCCACGACGCGTGTTCAGAACACCGCGAGGCAACTTTACCACCAGCTCCACCAGCTCCACTACCATCACAGGAACCAATACGTACTACACGTTCAGGTAGGAAGGTACAATTTCCTGATTATTATCGCCCATAGGCATGGTCTCTGGAGGGGAGTGATGTAGGTGACTTACATTATTTATTTCGATACTACATTTAGTATATCGTATATGTATTTATTTACAGCAACAATTCAAATATTATAATTTATACATATCTATTTATGTACAGTTTAACAATTTAACATACATAACACACATACATTTCATTCACATACATTCACAACACAAATCAATAAATTAAATAATCCACAGACAGACCCGGGCGAAACTCGTAGTATCGCGGCGGCTGTATATACGGCTATAGCTATGCAGCTGCGTGCGCCTACCATGCGCTTGCGTCGGCCGGCGCACGCCAGCGCCACCAGTCGAGATCGAACGATATCCCGCGAAGCCCGTGTCGCCTAGTTATACTTTCGTATGTGCCCCTGTATGTTTACGAATAGTAAATACCTACGTTTACTTTACGTGGCTTTATTTATTCTCGACCCCAAAGCTAAGGCAAACGTCTCGCAATCGTGACGTCGGGGGTTCGAATCCTACCCATTATACTACCGACGTGAACCCACTCCTAATACAAGCCACTGAGCTTAGCTGGAGAGATTAACAGGATTGCTAGTCATTTGGGACCACAATCCTACATTGCTAGTTATCTATATATAAAAAAAGATAAAAAATATATAAATGGCCTGGACATTAAAGGTAGGTTTAATTTATTGGTCATTGACCCGGACCTCCTTTAACTACAGGAAACTCTCACGGATGTCATTCTTGCGTTGAAGGCACAGTAAAAATATACTTTGTCTTTACTGTGTCGAAGGCATGTCGAGATGAATATATCAGATTCGAAGTAAAAAGAATTCAAGATGGAAGCGACTGATCGGGATTACCCTTAATAGGATCCGGATCTTAAAAGTGCTAACAAATAATACAATTTTGCAAAACAGCGTTCGTGCGATCATCAAACGTCAGTTTAGTATTAGAAGACGTCATCGGTTGATCAATACCATTTAAAAAAAATCTTAATCTTTACTAATATTATAAAGCTGAAGAGTTTGTTTGTTTGTTTAAACGCGGCAATCTCATGAACAGGTCCTAATTGAAAAAAATATTTTACTGTTGGATAGCCCATTTATCAAGAAAGGCAATATAACATCACGCTACGACCAATAGGAGCGGAGCAGCAATGAAAAATGTTGCAAAAACAGGGAAAATTGACGCATACGAAGTTGCGCGAGTCAGCTAGTAACATAATAATCTTGGGACAACTCACACAACGCTATCTGATCCCAAACTAAGCAGAGCTTGTACTATGGATACTAGACAACTGATAATAATAATAAAAATGTTTTATTCACATATAAAGCAAAATACTACACTTGTGAAAAGTCAATAGGTAAAGCCCGAGAAAAGAACAGGCAATAAAAACTCGTGGCCACTCTTTTCAAATTTCCAATGTTTACAATGTTTCTCTGTTTATAAACTGTATATGAAGGTAAGGTGCTGCCCCCATTATATTATACACCATATTAGATACTATACATCTATATAAGTAAATAAGATCCAGATACAGAATAAGCCATCATGCTCATTACACAAAGTTTTATCCTGGGTGGTAATCGAACCCACGGCTTAGCGGTCAGGGTCACTAACCACTACACCAACAGTTCAGCAAAAAGTCTGTTTAAAAATTACAACGAATAGGTATAATTTCTGTTCTATTAGTTTACCCTGTATCCATAAAATACTTTCGAAAGCGAAATGTTTCGTTTGCTACAATCATAAAACGCACAAGAACAACGCTAATCTGAATGGACTCATATGCGAAGTTTCAATAATGCAAAAAAACAAAATATCAGTCTGGCAACACCTTACTTATCACGATTTAGTGTTAGAACTAGTAATTTGAACATCAATATTGGCAAATTATTAGCCGACAATAATAAATCAAAAGTGGTTTTGCTACCGTCAAATCCGGTTAGGGGCGGGATCAAGAGAACAATGGCAGAGTCATGTACGATGACGTCATATTTTGGTAAATTCGAGACCCGGATTTGAAGAGCATTCCTCGTTTTTAGCTATATCAATAACTAGCTGACGCGCGCAACTTACTCTGCGTTAATTTTCCCCGTTTTTGTAACATTTTTCATTGCTGCTCCGCTCGTTGTCCTATCTCCGCACAATGTTAGCAATGTTTTGGCGATTGCAGCGACATGCGATACAATTGGAAATAAAAAATATAAAAAACCTGTCACAGGCATGGTTGTTTAATAGAATATCATTAATGTTATCTTATGACGTTATCGGGTAAAATTATCGTAAGTACCTAAACCGACGTTATCGGGTAAAATTATCGTCCATACCTAAACCGACTTTACAGACAACATTTTTTTTAAATAGAATCAATCTATCACTAAGGGCATAATGACAGCGTAATCGAAATCGATCGTGTAGACATAAGCAATGATGAGCTGGAGTCAGCACTAAAATTACAATTCATAATTTTTAACATCGTTAATATTCCGAGTTCCTTTTTGTACAAAATTTAAATTTTCTCTAGTTGCTGATGACCGCATCCAATCAGTTAATTATATAGACTACGCAGATACTGAACCCACGTTCATTCTTAGTCATTGCCATACAGTGTATTTTGCACATTCATGAAAAGCAACGTGACTATATATTGGTTTTAGCTGGAAGCGTCTAGAGTCTAAACCATAAAATGCAAATACACGTGGAATGTCACAAACAGATTTGTTTCGTTATTGACGCTTACCAATTTATGTACAAAATTTGTAATTGGTTTGAGAATGTGCCATCATTCTCGATAATTAGTTTTCATTTCATTATACCCTATCTAAAAAAAACCCGGGCAAGTGCATGTCGGGCCACGTACAATGCAGGATTCCGGAGTCCCCATCCGAATAATGCGGCTTAAGAAGTGGGATTTCGGTTGTTTTTGTTTTATACTACTACCAACGTTATTTATGTAATGTAATGTAATGGCATCTGTACGAAAATTTTGTTATTTCTCACTTGGCTGCTCTCTCACTCTGCTGTTACTCGTTTAGTTGTAAAGCCTACTTAGCTGTGATAGTTTTACTTTTAATTTTACTATATATACTACTACGGTGATTTTTTCACTTACCTAACATAAACCATTTAACAACTGGCAGGGGGTGGGGGACACCTGACTCAATAAATAATTTGCACTTTAAAGCTTAATATTTTACAAAAGGATCCTTAAATCGAAAAATGGTCTTTACAATCTTTAAGTATTTTTAAAAGACTTATATATTGCTACCCCACACGATGGGGGATTTACATATAGGTAGGGATTTTTTCAACATTTTATTCTTTTACTTTGTCGGCATATGTGTATTTATGCAAAATGACACCAAGGGTTCTGCCATTTTGGCTACGGAACCTTAAAAATAGCTCCGTTTGATTTAAAAGAGTGTGTAAGCAAAGAATACTGACTATTACTACATAGTGTAGGTACCTTTACTATTATTAGGTAATACAAAAAAATATATGTTATGTACAATAAATGCATTTTTAAAAGATAGAAAAATTTGAAATCCAGACTCAGGAATCGAACCCGAGACTTCCGTAGCCAAACCGGGGCCAGAAGCGAACCACCTATCTGGACTATGTTATTAGATTTCAAATTTTTCTATCTCTTGTTGCTCGCGAAATTTAGGCCTTCGCAGTGACATCTAGTCGTTAGTTAAGGAACTATCACGGCTTTTGTTATTGCTTCGTTACAGAGAGCATTTTAACAAATTATGATGTCGCAGGCCGAATATTGAAGTAATTTTTATAGGCATTTCTTGCCAATAACCTCACAAATACAATAAATGCAATAAATGAAATCTAATAACATAGTCCAGATAGGTGGTTCGCTTCTGGCCCCGGTTTGGCTACGGAAGTCTCGGGTTCGATTCCTGAGTCTGGATTTCAAATTTTTCTATCTTTCAAAAATGCATTTATTGTATTTGTGAGGTTATTGGCAAGAAATGCCTATAAAAATTACTTCAATATTCGGCCTGCGACATCATAATTTGTTAAAATGCTCTCTGTAACGAAGCAATAACAAAAGCCGTGATAGTTCCTTAACTAACGACTAGATGTCACTGCGAAGGCCTAAATTTCGCGAGCAACAAGAGATAGAAAAATTCGAAATCTAATAACATAGTCCAGATAGGTGGTTCGCTTCTGGCCCCGGTTTGGCTACGGAAGTCTCGGGTTCGATTCCTGAGTCTGGATTTCAAATTTTTCTATCTTTCAAAAATGCATTTATTGTATTTGTGAGGTTATTGGCAAGAAATGCCTATAAAAATTACTTCAATATTCGGCCTGCGACATCATAATTTGTTAAAATGCTCTCTGTAACGAAGCAATAACAAAAGCCGTGATAGTTCCTTAACTAACGACTAGATGTCACTGCGAAGGCCTAAATTTCGCGAGCAACAAGAGATAGAAAAATTCGAAATCTAATAACATAGTCCAGATAGGTGGTTCGCTTCTGGCCCCGGTTTGGCTACGGAAGTCTCGGGTTCGATTCCTGAGTCTGGATTTCAAATTTTTCTATCTTTCAAAAATGCATTTATTGTATTTGTGAGGTTATTGGCAAGAAATGCCTATAAAAATTACTTCAATATATGTTATGTGTTAAGACTATAATTTTATTGAATAAAGACCTCATGATGAGGCTAATTTTTAAGACTGTTTATCTTCATTGCGGGTAGGCGGCTAGCGCAATTTTACGATCAAAGCAATTTTTAAAGCCGCTGTAAGTTCCCTCAATAAATCAAGTATTATAATTTTTCGTTATTATATAAGGAAAGGAATAACGACACATTAATGGATAAGACAGTTTTTTTATACATATTGTAGAATAGAAATAATTTACGCATACACAAATACAGAGCTCTAGCAGTCCCTCTATAGAGTCTATACGCAGATTTAGGAGGGTTTCCTCCTGTTCATCAAATAGGTAGTCCTAAAGATAAAAATATATTTTTTTAAAAGATGACTCCCGCACTTGGGTGCAAGCCCTGTGGCGGGGATTTTACAAACATATAAGTCACGCACACAAAGTACACCCAGACCCGGAACAATAATTTGTGGATCACACAAAGTGGCGTCCCGTGCGGGAATCGAACCTGCGACCTCTTGCGTAGCAGTCGGACACACTCCCATGACTCTAAAATAAACATCTACAGAACTTTTCTATTATAAACAAGATGTAATTTTTCTTACACGCTCTACCTATATACGTATTTCGAAATCTGTGTTAAGCCTGTCACCTACTAGGATGCATTAATTCAAAGAATACTCTACATAACACAATACCTAAATGACGACTATGGTATAGCTTCACAACATTATATGGCATCATAATTATATAACACTTCATTCAATGCCTTCTTTATATAGGTACTAGCTGACCCGCGCAACTTCGTATGCGTAATTTCTCCCCGTTTTTGAAAAATTTCTCGTCGCTTCTCCGCTCCTATTAGTCGCAGCGCGATGTTATATAGCCTATAGCCTTCCTCGATAAATGGGCTATCCAACAAAAAAAGAATTTTTCAAATCGGACCAGTAGATCCTGAGATTAGCGCGTTTAAACAAACAAACAAACAAACAAACAATCAAACAAACAAACTCTTCCGCTTTATAATATTAGTATAGATTCGTTAAGACGAGGATCTTATGACGTCAAATTGGCGGCGGCCAGTCTTTAACACCACCTACGCAGGTAATATGTAAGATGTTTTTGTAACAATATATGACAAGAGGGCGCGACAACATGGTGCTATTACGTAGTATATTTTCGTAAGACGATCATGACGTTTTTTCTGACTTTACAAATAGACCGATCGGTTACCCGGCTTCGATCAATTTTTTTATGCTTATTTGTGATTTTTTTGTCACTCTCTGGCTATTATTATATGCATAGTTTTGAGCTGAGAAAAAAATGAAGTTCAGAACCAGGAATCGAACCCGAGACTTCCGATCGCTTTACCGGAGCGCGAAAGCCGAACCATCTAACCTGAACTATGTCACTAAACTTGAAATTTCTCTTCCCTTGTTGCATACGAGTTGGGTTTGAACTACATTTTTTCCCTGGACCCCCCTGAGTATCTGTTCAAGCAATGTGCTCTAGTTTGGGCCACACACTAACAAATATTAAAAAATGGGTTGCAAACAGAAATGAAAACTGGAACATTATATGACATACTGATGAAAATTGAATAATATTTTTCGATCTTACTGACATCATAATAAAAAAATATGAAATAATAAATCACATATCAAAAAAACAAACTTATAATAAAAAAGGGAATTCTAAGAGTAAATAAAAAAAAAAGGGATTTCCTAACCATTCCAAAATATTCCAAAATGCACAACGTTAATGTTTAAGTTTTCACTTCTGCCGGCACTCCCGGACTGCAATCTGTTTTTTTCAATTTTATTGCATGTCGCTGCAATAGCCAAAACATTGATGACATTGTTATAAACAACCATGCCTGTGACAGCTTTAGTAGACCTGGGCGCATGCGCCCGACGGCCACAATACTTTAGCCTATCAGCAAGTGGAATCGCCATTTGCGTTGCTTAGCAACCAAACAATAACGTGAATGTTGCCACATGACACATTTTAGTACGTGCACCCCGTCATCGATTCATAAGACGTTATCACGTCAAAAAATTGCATTTGGAACAAAATCCCAAGAATTGCAGTATTTTATTATCAAATGTTTAATTGTGCATAAAATATTATACATGTCACGATATTCTCGAAGAACACAATTCCGTGCACAGTGCGAACGACTTCCGACTACCAATGTTATATCTATTTTGTTAACAGCTACAAGCAAATTGTTTAACTTGTAAACATTTTTTAAACTGTTTAACACAAGTATAACATCATTGGTGATAAACATCAGGTAAAAATAAAATACTATTGTTATCATTAGTAACGTTATAAATATTTCTCTGAATCACACAATTCAACCGTACAATGTAATTTCATTAGTCAAAACGATTTAATTGGTTGTTGCAAGTGTTGTTATGGTAAATTATCTTCAATGTCAGTCACACAGTCATGTTACAGTCTTATGTAGCTGAATTTTCCCCGTTTTTGCAACATTTTTCATTAATGCTCCGCTCCTATTGGTCATAGCGTGATGTTATATAGCCTATGATACTAACAAATAACGTGGCTTACTATTGATAAAATAAATTTCAAAATTGGTTCTGTAGATCCAGAGATTACGGTCAGAAACACAACATCACAAACTTTACCTCTTTATAATATTGGCTGCCCACGGCTTCGCCAAATTAATGGTCGAAATGTTTAAATGCGCGTAACTTCAGAACGATTGCACCATTTCTTTTTTATAATTATAATCATTTAAACATTTGTAACAAGTACAAGGTTATATAGGGTGTAACAGGGTGTGGTCATGTTCAAGGGTTGGTGATGATACTAACCTAAAAATTTGTTTACTACCCTAAAACTATACTAAGCTTCAAAACACTAGTTTCTTTAACGTATATTTTCTGTTGACATTTGCATGCCCGATTTAGGCAGAACATGATGTACACATTTAATTTTAAGACGACCTTCCATCTTTGTAACAATGTTCTTGCAAATAAAGATTATTATTATTATTATTATAAAAAAATATTTATTATTTTTTCATTCGTTTATTTATGAATGAAACAGTTAATAATTAAGAAAAGTAAGGCACAAAATGTTCTATGCCATAATAATCCCATCGAATTTTGTACCAAGGGAGGTATAATTCTCATGCCATACGCCTTTCACTACTGAATTTTGACAAAAATAATAATTATGCTATAATAATGCAACCTGCTACGGCACCATGGTAGGTACAATACTGATAACATACCCTATCCGCTACCGAAATTTGACCACACCTTTCTGAAATAATTGTCTGTGGTTCCTGAGATTATCGCGTTCATACAATCAAATAAACAAACAAACTCTTCAGCTTTATAACATTAGTAGAAAGAAAGAAAATATTTTTTATTTGGCACAGCGCACAGTTTTTATTTGTGATTCGGCGCCGGACAAATGGGACCTACGTCAGCTATTGTTGCCAGTCCTGAAACTGCAATGCTGATATTCTCGTAGGCCCTATTATAATATAAAATTAAAACTAAACAAAAAAAAGCATCAACAAACAATAAACAGTAAATAAACAAAAATTAAAAACAAAATAAAATGACAAAATATGTTTTTTTCTATTTTCTACATTTATTGACCTAATGCAAAAATGTGTTGCTTTTTTTGACGTGATAATGTCTTATAAATCGACAGACTGCACTGACGAAAAAGTGTCTTAAAAAAAATCACATTATTGATTGGTTGCTAAGCAACAGCGGATGGCGATTGCAGTGACATGACATGCGATACAATTGGAACTAACCTTATTGATTGGTTGCTAAGCAACGCGAATGGCGATGTGTCATCAATGTTTTCATAGGACGTTATCACGTAAAATTATCGCTGTAAACACACCAACCACTTTTTTTAAAAGTGTGAGTTTTTTGGAAATGTATATGCATATTTTGGTTACCTATACTCACAAGAAACGGTAAAAAGTCTATGTATGCAAAGCCGGGGCGGGTATCTAGTGTGTAAGATATATATTTTTAAAAGCAGGAGGATGGTTATTTTCTAATAAAGACGATAATTCTAATGATTCACGCGTAACTAACTGTCAATGCGACCTAGACCTAAAACCCTTTAAATGAAAACCATGTCTAATTAAGCCTTATTTACAAAAACAAACAAGCTACTCGTTTAGAAAGAACGAGAACAGGGTATTTAATAACGAAGATGACACATTAAGTAACAAAAGAATTTCATTTCGTCACACACAACTGACAGAATCGTCAAAAACAATTATGGCCGCACCGTATCACAATAGCATGCGTTTTGTTAGTTTGTTATTTATGTATCGTATTTTTCAGGTTCTCAAACTGAAAAAGTTTCCTTGTAAAACTGAATTCGTCATACTGTTTATTCAGCTTGGTGTACGAACAACAGGTTTAATATTTAAATGAACATTTTATGGTGAAGAGTTTCAGTATATCATCGACTGTTGGTAAAATACATTGCGAACATAGATTGTCTTCAGTAATAAACATTGCCATAATAATGGCTGTCACGATTTGCTTATTGGTTATGACTGTCCTGATGGCGGCAGTCACTGACGGTGAGTACTTATTTGTTTATTACTGATATAATTATATAAATTAGAACAAAAGAATGTACAACAGGTTAGGAAATATAATTAGTTCTTCATTCCCGTGCACTGAGTTTGTGTTTTTTTTTTCATGGGTCATAATACCTAGTTCTAAATTTAAAATTTAGGAATCCTTTCACGGTTTAAATTTGAATCAGGCAGAGTTCCAAAACTGTTATACGCCCTCTGTTTCGTAAATCAGAAACAGTTTTTATCAAATGTAGTCGGTATGAATTGTACCTAACCGCTACATTGTTATCTTTTTTTATAAGAAATTTTCATTAATTATAACACTAACTAAACATTCTTTTTCTTTACTCATCTATCATTTGAACTTTCGAGCCAAAATACATCTGGCTCGAGGTACCAATGACAGGGAAAAACGTCAGTGACATGGTGTAAACACGTTGTGAAAATGGCGACGAATTGACCTGTCATCATTTCCACAGCTTCGCGTTTGAATGTAAAAAAAACCTTGCACCGTGCGTGAAGTTAATAGGAATGAGTCTGTTTGTAGTAAATATTTGACCTGCTTGCACATAATGGGCTAGTTTCCAATTAGTTAAAACAAAAACTCTTTAAGAAATGTCAAAACGCAGATTTCATATGGAGATCTTATACAAACAACGGTCTATGACGTCACTATTTCTCTCTCGTCAAATCACTTCTTTTTATGAAAAACCAGTTTATCACAAAATTCAATCGGGACTTAACTATTGGCAGTTAAATGTCAGGTTTATGTACTAATAAGTCTTTAGGATTTTTTTGTTTACCTAGGAAACTAGCCTATTAGCTGGAAATCCAATAATATCTATGCTAAATGGTAAAATTAAATTTAATAGATAGTAATTATGATATTACAAACCCTTGAAAAAAGTGATGAAAATAATCAAAAGTTTTAGTGAAATCTAAACAATGAAACGTTGGTACTTATTTCCCTTAATTATACATCATACTATGAAACTTGACAATAACTAGACCGATAGGTCCCTATGGCTGATTGTTTAAAAAAAAAACATTTGTATGAAATATGTAATTTGTAATAGTACCCAATTTATTTAAATAGGTAGGTAAATGCATCCGTACGAAACCGGGGCAGGTCGCTAGTAAAAAAGAATGAAAAGTCTACTTAAGTAAAGACATGCGAGTAAAATATATAATGTAGGTAAACTACAACAAATTCTAGAACAATATAGAACATTCGATAATAATGGCAAGATACAGAACTCATAATAACGCTATTGTATAGTATCTACGCGTATTACTGCCATCTGTGTAAATACAGGCAACATTGTTTTTACTTTTATTAGTGTATAAATGTCGTGATATGTTCCACCGTGATATTTTATTTTGTACAAAATGATAACATGACTGCCTTTGTGACGCGGTGGGAGTGTATCCGACTGCTATGCAAGATGTCGTGGGTTCGATCCCCACCCAGGATAAAACTTTGTGTGATGAGCACGATGGTTTATTCTGTGTCTGGATGTAATTTATTTATATTAAGTATGTATTTAGAAATATATAAGTATGTTTATCAGTTATCTGGTTTCCATAGTACATATGGAACACATGTACTATGGAAACAGAACATAGTATTATTATTATTACTTGCAATGTGAGCACTTGCCTTTCGACGCTTTTATTTAATGTATCTAATAACATTTCTCAAAATTCAATGATTCCGTAATGTTCGTAGTTAAGCAACATTTCTACCTAAGTACAGTAAATTCCAAGCTTGGTTACCACAGGGAGTACTGGAAAAGTCACATTTCTTCGTGAGAATCCGTTCAATAGTTTTTCCATGAAAAAGTAACAAACAATCCATCCAAAATACAATAGTCGGAAGTAGGATAAACAACATTCACAAAATTGAGAATTTTAAAATAGTATCGAATTGCTGGTTCACTAATCATAAGCTAATCTAAGATTTAGTTTTTATCTAATGATGTTATTGTATCATTACAATTACATGATTTTTAAGTTACGAAATTTTTAAGAACGGGAATGTTCCCGTAGGAACATTCATGTTTTATTCTGCAATCAATTTTATTTGTCTTACTTAAATATTGAAAACATTGTATTTTTTTTTTCAGCAGGCTTTCCGAAATACCAGAATAGTTTTGAGTAAGTTCCACTAATATATTATTTAAAAAAGTTAATTTAGAGTCGTGTTAACATAATTAAAACAATGTATACAATTACAATTAATCATACAACAAACACTTATTTTGTGAACTCTATTGTAGCTATCAAATTTTAATAAATCTAAACAATTTATTTTAATTTATTATTTTTTTAAATTTAATAAACCTATACAGTTCAAATAAATAGTAATATTAATAAATAGTAAGTAATTATATTGACTCATTTTAAATTAAATTCGTTAGATAATCTAGAAATAAATGGTTAAATACCTTAACAAATCGAAACAATAATAACTTATCTAACTTTATACTTTATCGTTTCAGATTCGACAACCCGATGGTAAGCAATGCATTCAAAAGCGATACATAAAAACACAATCACAATCACGTTCGTAATTCTTCAAAATAGTTCGTCTTTGTCCGTCTTTTCAGAGGTTCGAGTACATACGCCCCATTTCACTCCCTTCTCTTCCAAACTTTCCTGTGCCACAACCTCCTCTACTTCCCTGGCCTTCTGGTTTCCCTAGTTTTAACTTTCACCTACCAACATCCCGACCCCCATCAATTTCTATACCAGATATAGCATCGCAGCCAGCTATACCAGGATCGCACTTCAGCGGGATAGGTTTCGAATCGCATTCTTCAGTGTCTCGTGGTCCGGATGGAAAGGTTGAAGAAACTGGTGGAGTTACTATGCTAACAAACAAAAATGGAAAAGTCACTGTTACTCAAAGTATGCACACTTTTTTTCTGTTGCTTATATCTGACTTATTAGCTCGCTAAAAAACGTTATTACTCGCGAATAGGGTAGATGACTGTCAAGTCAAATCAGTATCTTTTTATGAAACGTCAAAATAATGCGCCCCGTACTAATTTATATGAAAAACAAATCAATGACGTCATTCTTTCGTAGGGTCAAATTTTTTAATTTCATTGTTTGTTTTGATGGTTACAAATTTAAGACCACGTAAAATTCTGGAGAAACATTGTTTTTTTAGAACATGTTTGCAATTGCTATTTCCTGAATAGTGTAAAATAATTTATTGTTATTGTAGTCTATCTACCCAATTGTCTTTTTAAGCTGGTTGGTCGTTGGTTTGTGGAATATACTTTCTTAGTGTTAAGCAAAATTTGAAACAACAACATACAACATTTTTGACTATGTTTTGTGCAGACCAATTAATCAATCAGTTACTCCTTTTGGAAAGTCGAAAAGTCAGTTCTAATATCCAGTGTTAGTAACTGACTTTTCGATTCTGTTCATCAACTCATGTTTCAACTTTTTGGTAATACAATTTGCATCAGTCCTTTAACATGGTGTTATAGTATATTAGTCGCAGCACCCTACCCCTCGATATAGGGGTAGGGTGCTGCGACAGTTTATAAACATTCAAACATTATAAAATTGGCAATTTGATAAGAGTGGCCGCGAGTTTTTATTGCCAGGTTCTTTTCTCCGGCTTTACCAATTGTTTGCGAACTTGGCAATACATGTACATGTAGAATCCCGACGTATCACAAGAGTTGTTTTTCATCCTAAGTGAATAAAGAATTTTGAATTTTTTGAATTTCTAAATGGGGTATCAAAAATGTTGGCATTTCTTTATTTAGCAAGAAAAAAAGTTGTTTCATCTTTGATTGTTTCTTTTAAGAATAAAAAACTAGCAGACCAACTTGGGCTTTAAATAGAAATGGTAGAAATTTATCAAAATCAAATGCATATTTACCAAAATCTATTTAACGAATGTGGCTTTTAAAAAATAAAACCCCAAGAACCACTGCCTCGTACATACTCAAAAATCTACCGTAAGTATTTATTGTAGTTGGTAAATTAGACGAAGTAAGGCATATGTATCTAAATGTTGTAATAAACTAAACTTAAATAACTATATTAGGTACTACATAGGTATAATTAAGAAGAAAAGAGTCAATTGAACAAAACCACATAATTTCAAAGCAAACGAGAGAGATCAGAGATTATATGCAAGATACGTTGCGAAATTAGCTAAAATAATACTTAATTATATAATAATAGTTTAGCAAAAATGATCCACAATCCACCTTAACATGGTAAATGCCTTTTGTTTGTAGATCCAATCCACATCAAGTGATTTTTGAGATGGCACTTTGAATGGTTTGAACTTGTATTATCACAATGATTTTGTTTCAAAGTCGAAGTGTAATTGTGTTATTTTGATTATTTCAAGAGTATACAATTCAAAGTTCCATATACCAAAAACGAATTGGCATTTGTAATAATATGATTATATGTATAGATAATGTACACCTATACTATTATTAAAGAGGAGTAAGACAGTACCAAATTGCAAAGTGTAAATTATTTTTCTAAAATTATGACATACTTATGGAATTGAAATAAATTAAATAATATTTTTTTTTTTATATTTTTTCAGTTGGAGATGCGGCACCAAAAGTAGTGCGTAGAGAATACACGTAGGTGAAAATGTAAATACGTCATTATATTTCAAATATTAATTAGACTACAATTGTATTTTTTAATATATTTGTTGCAGGAATGTTCCGGTAAGCAGCAAGTAGCTATAGATGAACACACATAACATAATACACATAATTAATAATTATTAAAAATATAAATTAAATATTATAAAAACAAAAATCAAGTATGGAATCAATATTTGAAAATACAGGTAAATATAGATAATATAGGCGACATAATTTTTGAGATAACAAAGACGAACTATAACTTCTTCAAAGATCAACACTATACACTATACATACATATAAGATTATGAAGCTAATATTTGCAGTAGTTGTCAAATCTAATGTTTGGACCTTTTTGTTACAGTTGGGCGAATTTTTTGAAGATCCAGAGGTACAAATTGCAATCTTATCAGTATCTTGTCTTTTTACACAATTTCTCTTATCTTTTTCTTTCAGCACATTTTTACTGCATCCTTTTTGCAATTCTTTCGTCTTTGCTTATTTTTAGGGGTCATCCATTAATTGCGTGATGTTATTTGCCCCTGTTTGACCCGTCCCCACTTGTATTCCTTTGGTACAATAATATTTCAAATATTTTCACATGAGTGTTTGTCCCAAACGACTGGGGATGGAATTGGTCCAACACCGGTCAAGTGTGAGTTGAGAGTAGGGGGTAGGGAGGGGAGGGGGTGTAGGGAGGGGAGGGGGCGGGGGCGGGTAGGGAGGGGAGGGGTTAGGGAGGGGGGGTAGGGAGGGGGGGGGTAATAGTTCAACGCCGGTCTTTTAAAACTCCCGTGTTTAAGAAAAACATACACATATCTTACAAAATCCCGTTTGGGATTTTATGGAAATTTCGTGATTTTCCCGAACCCTCTCCTACTCTTTGGAGCCTCACGTGATTAATAGAGACCTTAGTGCTTTCTTTTCTTCAACATGTTAGTAAAGAGTTACCGAAACTACTAGTACTAGTTACTGGATACTAGCAAAGTAAGATGCCTTTCAAAAATGTCGGTCTTTGGTATTTCTTAATCTGAGTTGAATGCACAAGAAAAAATTACGAGATTGAATACATTTTACAAAGGGTGCTGAAGAGTCTTGAACTAAAAGCACTGCACCTCTGAGTGTTTAATATTTTATTTGTGTCGATTTTATCTATGGATATCTGTTTTAAATTGTATGATCTCAACCATAGATGTGCTTATTTGGTTTCTTTTTCGTTTTATATTTTCTTCTTTAATCCTTTTCCTATAAAATTTTGCATCCTTAAGACTGCTATACATACATAGTTCAGCTAAATCTAATATATATTTTTCTATCTAGTTAACGCGCTTCAAGGATTCATTCAAGTTGCCAATTTTTGATGCGACGTCTGCGCCATTGGATATGAACTACAAACCTAAACCAAATGAGCAATACGAAGCTAAGGGTTTCTACAGTCGGCAACAGTCTGAAAATAATAATGGAGTATACACCAGTGAAGGGGAAGCCGAATTTGTAACTAATGATAATGGGGATGTCAAAAGAAAACATATTAAATACGAAAAACGTCCTGAGTAGAAACTGTAAAATGTTTAACGATAACTTTGCAAACGAATATGGCGCTGTAATAATTAAACGTAGGTAAATATTTAAAAACCTGCAAGATTAGTAAACTTTTTGTTGACTAATTAGAAAAATAAATTCTGGTTCATGATACATTATTTCGATTAAGATAAAAAAATATCATCTTGTTTCACTTCTGTTTAGTTTTGTGTGTGTTTGATTTAAAATACGTAGGTTATGTAATCCCATGTAAATCTTTATTTTGAACTTTATAATTTTACTATTTCATAAATATTTTGTAAAATCAGTTCAATTGTTTATTTTTAATTCTTGTAAGTCGCCGTCAAATTTGAGAGCTCAAGCGATCTTGTCCCAACTGTTATCTAGTTTTGTCGAAATATTTAGTTAAAAAGCTTTTAAGCCTGGTATTTGGGGACTTTACAAACTTGCAAAGAGCAAAGTAAAATTTTTTTATAATGATGTTGCTGAACCTACCCTATTGAAAAATGTAGGTATTAATTTGATTAATTTTCATTCAAATTATAATTTTTGAAATCGGCAATATGTCCTGAGAAAATAGCACCCGAATAAGTCAAACTTTGGAATAATTAAGGAAAATTTGAATTTTATGCATGAACCTCCCTTAAAAAGTTCTAAACAAAATCCCAAAAGTCCCCATCGATCCGAGCGCCGCTAAATAAGTTATAACAGGTTCATATTAAACGATTTTTCGGGAATACCTTGATAACGGTCAGTATTATCAAAAAGTAGTGATAATAGGATTTGTAGCTTAGAAAAAACTACATTTTTATTGGCAATTGCCTATAAAAATGTATATTTTTTTTTCTTAAAACTAAAGGTCTTTGGAATAATTTGAAAACCTAAATATTAGGACACGAAAAAAATTGTGTCCAAGAGTTTTTATAGTAGGTGATATCAAGAAATTTAAGGATATGTCTTATTATGATCCCGCAAATAAATCTTAAAGTTGCGGAAAAATGCATAAACGAGCATTTTCGTATTGTCATAGTAATGGCGTTCGTAATCTAACATATGTACGAACGAATATTCTACTTTATTTTGGCCTGCACTCCTGCGCACTGTGAAGTAATGGTTGTGTGCGGAAGAGTGAGGCTGGCGATCGTGTCGCTGTGTACGTAGCGCTAACTAAATAATTCTCTCAGTGTAATGCCCCCTTAACACGGTTACAAATAACACTTACAAGGGTGTTTTTAAATTTTCGAAATATTTTCTTTTATTATCAGATTATTTCAAAGACCGTTAATCCTAGAAAATATATCTTATCTTCTTGGGACAACTAACACAACGCTATCTGATCCCAAACAAAGCTGAGCTTGTACTATGGAAATCAGACAATTGATAAACATACATAAAGATTTCTAAATATATACACATTAACGATAAATAACACCCAGACACAGAATAAACAATCATGCTCATCACACAAAGTTTTGGGGATCGAACCTACGATCTAGAGGGTTCCGGCAAAACGGAACCCTTATAGTTTCGCCATATCCGTCCGTCCGCTAAGAGACTGTTAGTGTTAGGACGCTGTAATTTTGCATGGATACACTTAATACTTACGCCGACAAAGTGAAAGAATAGAATCTTGAAAAAAAACTTATGGTATCTTTCCCTATATTAAGTAAAGTGGGGATGTGATTTTTTTTATCCCTACCCCATCATGTATGGTATCATTAGTTAGGTCTTTTAAAAACGTTTAGGGGTTGGAAAGTTGCTTTTTAGGTTTAGGGATCTGTTTGTAAAATATGAAGCTTTAAAGAGCAAATTTTTGTTAGATTCAAGTGTCCAAGTGTCAAGGAGGGGGGGGGGGGGCTACCAGCTAAATGGTTGATGTTGGGTATGTGTTGGGTTGCGTTGTAAGTATGAAACAAAAACAACAGAAAACCCACTTCTTAAGCCTCATTATTCGGTTGTGGGACTACGACTACGGAACCCTACATTGTGCGATTTATCATATTTATCGATATGCACTTGCCCGGTTTTTATTGAAGCTACAAAATCAAGTACAACTTTTTTTTATTAGGGCACGGTAGTGACCCCGCTAAGACAGGAAAGCATAGGGCGCTTCCTGTCTTTTCTCGAAGCGTTTCGTCATATTTTTGTACACCAAAGATTTTGTCTGGAGAGTGCTAGAAAGTCCAAATTCTCAGGATCTGCTGTCACTACAGTACTAATTAAACATGCCAAGGTCCAAAGGTACAGCTATTATACTTTAAATATTATTATTAATATCTAAAATACCCAGATTTCGTCCATGACTGATAACAAGCAAAACCGCTAGGGTACTTCCAGAAGTCATAGGAAGCTAAAATTTGGTGTGAAAAGTAGTATTAGAACACAAATAACATAATAATAAGACATTTGTACATTTTCCACCCTGGAACCCTATCCCTATCCCTTAAAATAGGGTTATTAATTTTTTTTTGTATGGAAATAATCTAGCTAGGTATCAATGTTCTGTAACCCCTGAAAGTTCTTTTCACAGAGAGTGAGAGTTCGTCTCACCTAACAACAGAAAAGTGGCGATTATACAACAGCAGCTTAACTCGGTTTGGCTGTCGATGTGTGAGAAGTAGGTTCACGTGTGATTGGGCCACAAGCCTGCCGATTGCGATTCGTGATTTCAATACCTTTATCACCGTACACCTATCAATCACAGTAGACGAAAACAGTAGTTGTCACTATAAGTCTGGATTTGTACTGAAAACATAATTATTCTTAAAGACACTGATATTATTCACATAATTAAAATATAGGTAAGTTATATTATACACTGCAATTCCTAGAAGAATTCAATAATATCATTTATACGTCTTATTTTTACTAAATAAATATTCTTATACATATTTATAAGTAATATCTATTTATAATCATCGTGATTATTAGAATTATAGATTTACTGTATCATTTTAAGTCGTAATGTTAGTTTAATATTTTGTTAGAATATAGAAATCAAAACGGGATTAACTTTTTGTCATGAATAATAATCCTTATTTCCTCACCACAACAATTACATTTAGTCTCATTCTAACAATCTCAATCTTATATTAGGTTTTGTACATTTCAGTAATTTATTGTGGGAGACTGGTGCATAAGCTAAGCTCGAGGCTTGTGTTTCAGGACACCAGTAACTAAATAAATATTATTTTTATTTACATTATCTATACATTTTAGGGGCCGTCCCCACGAGCAAGAGAATCGCGACGATTCGTAATGGAATCGTCGCGATTCTTTATGTTTTCAGTACAAATCCAGACTTATAGTGACAACTACTGTTCTCGTCTACTGTGATTGATAGGTGTACGGTGATAAAGGTATTGAAATCACGAATCGCAATCGGCAGGCTTGTGGCCCAATCACACGTGAACCTACTTCTCACACATCGACAGCCAAACCGAGTTAAGCTGCTGTTGTATAATCGCCACTTTTCTGTTGTTAGGTGAGACGAACTCTCACTCTCTGTGAAAAGAACTTTCAGGGGTTACAGAACATTGATACCTAGCTAGATTGATTTCCATACAAAAAAAAATTAATAACCCTATTTTAAGGGATAGGGATAGGGTTCCAGGGTGGAAAATGTACAAATTTCTTATTATTATGTTATTTGTGTTCTAATACTACTTTTCACACCAAATTTTAGCTTCCTATGACTTCTGGAAGTACCCTAGCGGTTTTGCTTGTTATCAGTCATGGACGAAATCTGGGTATTTTAGATATTAATAATAATATATAAAGTATAATAGCTGTACCTTTGGACCTTGGCATGTTTAATAAGTACTGTAGTGAAAGCAGATCCTGAGAATTTGGACTTTCTAGCACTCTCCAGACAAAATCTTTAGGGTCCAAAAATATGACGAAACTGCGTATTTGCGACCACTCGTAACGAAATCGCCACGTTTCGCGAGAAGCCTTTTTGTTGAAAAGGCGGGACGCCTGCGTTTGACAACGCGACCAAGCCAAGGGAAAGTACCCTAAATATTTGAGTTAGCAAATTTTACTCAAGGAAATCTTTTAATTTTAGAAATAATAAGAACTGCTACCGTGCAGCGTTTGTAGAGAACTTATGACTATGATTCATCATTTCTTATGGAAGGCCAAGCTCCTGGGCCAAGACCCAGGAGCTTGGCCTTCCATAAGATCTGATAAACTTTCTTTAGAGTGTTACTCGTCTTGGCGTCAATTTACCAAAAAATGTTTTTGGTGGGATAATACTGACCGTTTAACAAGATATTCACAAAAAACCGTTTTTATGAACTTTGACCCGTAATAACTTCATTAGCGGCATTCGGATGGACAGGCACGTTTGGTATTTTGTTTAGAACTACAAAAGGAAGACTCATGCCAAAATCCAACTTCCCCTGTTTATTCCGAAGTGGACGTCTTTATTCCCTGGGGTAAATCATTATCTTTTGCTGCTAACTATAACGCTTTGTATTTTAAATTGTAGTGTTTTAACTCCCAATGAAGACAATAAAGAAGTATTGCGTATTTATTGTCTTCATTGGGAGCGGTGAGACCACATTCATGGAACCTCGGGCTGAATTCACCCCAAAACATCAAAGGCAACCGCCACCACATTTACTAAAGAGCCTCTTGAAATAATATTATAAATATAAAGGTAAACTCTGTCTATATGTTCTATCTACATTTTCACCCTTAAAAAGTCAAACGGACTTCGATGAAATTTGGCATGGAATGAACATACTGACGTCCACGAGAGTGGAGCCGCGGCTAAAGATGATCTTCCTCTATGATAGGTAATTCTCTCAATTCAAAGTCAAAGTTTTTCAAAGTCTAAGATACCTTGTAGAACTGAATCAGTAATATAATTATAATTTTTAAACTTTGACTATGAATTTGGTAGAATTACCTATCATAAAGGGAGATCATCTTTAGTAGCGGGTCCACTCTCGTGGATGTCAGTTATCGCGATAAAAACTAAGTATCCTATATCTTTTCCAAATATGTTCGTTCCTTAGATACCTTGTTGAACTGAGTCAGTTATCATCATTATCTAATGATAATGATGATAACTGATTCAGTTCTACAAGGTATCTGCCTCTACTTCTACTCTACTAACGGGGTTTTACTACAATTTTGAAAACAGCTGAGACAAACGAGCTGTGTAAGGTTAAAAAGAAGGACCCTTTTTAAAAAACATACAAGGTTTAGTTATTACAATCGGGGATATGTTCCATAAAATTTCCATTCTAACAAGCAAACAGCTTTACGAATTAAACATTGTCATTAGGAAATTAAAACAAAAACATTATTTTGGATTCACGAGTGTCAATAATTAATAATACGATAGTGAATAATATTTTAGAGATTTGTTTGAAACAATAAAGCCAGTAAGGGGTATCTATGCTTACCCGCAACTGTATACATACTTACCTAAATAGGTTTCTAAATTAGAATTAATAAACCTGGAAATGAACTACTTATTAATAGAATAATAGTGAGAATCAGGGACGTTTTAGGATTCTCGCCTTTTTTCTATTAAGAAGAATTAGAAGGTAGGTACTTCTTAATAGAAAAAAGGCGAGAATCCTAAAACGTCCGTCGTCGTTGAAGGAAAATAATGTCACCATTTTACATTTTAAATTATGATAGAAATCATCGGCAATACGAGTTGCTCTTAAAGTTCTCTAGGCTCTTTACATTTTGTTACTTCAAAACAGTCATCCGTCTATATCAGTATCTTTTCCCCTGGAGAAAATCTGAAAGTGCTTGCCAAGAACATTGGATTTAAACCCAGGATTACATTTCGGGAGGGGTGAGGGGGGGTCAGGTGGCACGGTCAGTCAAAGGCGGGGTTGGGGCGTTACTTATTACCCTTGCTAAGAGCACATGTTCTTAAAATATTAACATAGAATTTTGCTTACCATAAAGTTCATCTTATTGAATCGGTTCAAATATTGTTTATTTATGGGGATACGGCCTCATACCTAACGGTTATGAAGGTTTAGCCGGAGGGGTTAACAGGATTGCTAGTAATGTGGGATCAAAATCCCACATTGCCAGTTAACTTATAAAAAAAAAAAAGTTGATATTGAAATTAATATTGGTGACTATTTTGTTGACGATGACATTAATATTGGCGACGATTAAGAATCTTTCTTACAACACACGGAGTTGGTGGTGAAAAAGAAAAAAAAACATGGCTTCAGCACATACTCGTACTTACCTACTGAGGACATTTACACTGGTTCCTTATTCATGTTTGCTTTTTCCGACGCATAGGTACGCGGTGCCCTCAATGATGCCCGCCGCGCATGCGCGTTGATGCATTTCTAAGCGCAGCTCTCTATTTAACATTATGACAAGATTTTGACAGTTTGCACGGGTTTGCCGCGAAAACGGAAAAAAGAACATGACCCATTGTAGATGTCCTCGTGTCCTCCGTAGGTAGATATATGCATCTGCAAACTATGAATAAGGACCCTACTCATTTGCAGTTGTATTAAAGACTGTCTCCGAAAATTGCTTTCAGATTTTGATATTGTTTTATCGCAGTTTATGGAAAAAAAAACATAAGTTTCAATACAAATATATCTATCAACTCACCATCTGATAAAGGTGAATTGTGTTAGAAACTAAATATGTTTATCTGTGTATATGGAGGCAACTGGGCTGCCGCAAGGTAGCAGCAGGGTAGATCTTTGACAGATCCTACGGTCTGACAAAGGTCTTTAGAGCTACAAATGGAAGACTCATGCAAAAATCCAGCTTATCCCTATTTATTCAGAAGTGAAAGTCCCTGGGATTAGTCCCTGGAATAAATCAGCATCTTTTGCTGCTAACTATAACGCTTTGATTTTATAATAATAATAATAAAATGATTTATTTCCAGTAACTGTGCTTAATCTAATTACAAGATTGTTTGGAGCTCTCCTTTTAGGCTTGTATATTGCCTGTGTTAGGAGGCATCCGCTCTTCCACATACAATATAGATTAAATATCTAAATTAACTTTTCAAGAAGAAACAAAAAAATAAAATAAAAAATAAAAATAAAATTAACATAATTATTGTTTAAGTTTGTGAAGTGTCCACATCTTGTGCGAGTGTGTGTGTGTGTGTGTGTGTGTGTGTGTGTGTGTGTGTGTGTGTGTGTGTGTGTGTGTGTGTATGTGTGTGTGTGTGTGTGTGTGTGTGTGTGTGTGTGTGTGTGTTTGTTTGTGTGTGTGAGTTTATATTCCGTAATTTGAACTTATGATAATATTGTCAAGAGTGCTTCAGTTTCATCGTAAGTTAACGGTTTTAACCAACTTATTAGGGTTACCTTACAGTCATATTTGTTCATGATGTAGATATGCTTTGATTTTGAAATTGTAGTTTTTTATATACGGTCTGTCAAAGGTCTACCCTCCTCTATGGTGCCAGCAATGGATAGTTTAGCTGCTAGGAGTTAGTTGAGCAGAGAAAATAAAATTCCTTGGGTTGTGGTTGTGACACTTAATCGACTGCCTCTGTGGCGCGGTGGGACTGTGTTCGACTGCTACGCAAGAGGTCGTGGGTTCGATCCCCACCCAGGATAAAAATTTGTGTGATGAGCACGATGGTTTATTCTGTGTCTGGGTGTTATTTATCTATAATATGTATGTATTAAGAAATATATAAGTATGTTTATCAGTTGTCTGGCTTCCATAGTACAAGCTCTGCTTAGTTTGGGATCAGATAGCGTTGTATGAGTTGTCCTAAGATATTATTATTATTATTATTATTATAATTTTTTTTTAAACTTGACAAAGAAAAATGAATTTGGCTGGCGCCTAAAGTCCTAATAGGATGTTCAAAAGTGAGTCGTATTCGGTATTCCTTTAGGTTTTAGAGGTGTTATAAGAGTTGTTACATTAAAAAATCATAGCTAGGTATGCAGTAGATTAAAAACCGACCTCATTATACTTCACATGTCACATTAGCTAAGCTTGTAGCTGTCCGTAGCTTTGACGTCAGAGACCTACAATAACTATGTTAAGATACTTGACAACAGAGCTATCGAGTGAAGTGTGACACGCGAATAGACTTCTACATGAAGACAATTTATGTGTAGCTAGCTTTTCCCCGCGGCGTCACCCGCGTTATCTTTGGTTTGAATATTATTTGCTAGTTATTCAGGAGGCCTACTCTAATTCAATGAAAATTAGGTTTAGATCAAAAATGAGGAGTTAGTATTAAGAACCAACAATATCTTTATAATAGGGTATTTGACTGAAGTCAAATCAACCTCTTTTTAAGAAACGTCAAAAACGACCCGCTCCGTACAAATCTGTATGGAATGCTAGCATATGACGTCACGTTTTCTATAGTCAAATTATTTACTTTTAGTGTTTTTCTTTATGATTTAAAATTAATAAACACGTTAAATTAATAGATGAATATATTTTTTCAGAATATTTTATGACAAATTTTTACATGGTTATTAAAAAATATTTTATTTTGATAGTAGTCAAATACCCAATTCTCTCATTCCAAAAAATCGTCCATAGGTTCGAATTTCTTGTGCTAATCCAAAAAATAATTAGAATAGTCCCTGCAAACTTAAGAAATTGAAGTAAATGAAAATTCAAAAATTCAAAAGAGAGTAGACCTACAGATGTTTAAACTAATAGCTTATGCCCGCGGCTTCGCCCGCGTGGATACCAAATTGTTACAAAAATATTTTAACGGCAAAGTTTCATACCAACTTTGCACCACCGTTTTATCCCCTTAGGGGGTGAACTTTCAAAAATTCTTTCTTAGTGCTTAGTTTAAAAAGCGGCGGTAGCCTAATGGCTAAGGCATCGGTCTCGCAGTCGTGAGGTCGCGGGTTCGAATCCTACCCATTATACTACTGACGAGAACCCACTCCTAACACAAGCCTTAGATTGCTAGTAATGTGGGACTCAATCCCACATTGCTAGTTATCTTTAAAAAAAAAGTGCTCCCTTACCATATGAAAGGAACCCCTGTACTAAATTTCAAGTTTCTAACCCTTACCTATAGTATAGGCCCTGTGTTGATATGTCAGTCAGTCAGTCAGTCAGCTTCCCCTTTTATAGATTCATCAAGATACGTTCCGTGAAAGAGTAATAAAGATCCATTCATCCATACTTTCGTAATAAATATTAGGTAGGCTATATCGGCCGTAGAATTAATCACACAAGGTAGATAGGGCGGTCGGAGCGGCAGCTCCAAGCGCCATAGGTCAGGGAGAGGAACTTATGGCGGCAAATGCTATCAAGGGACGCTAAATTGATGATATGTTCGCTCCCCTCCCCACTCCCGTCGGGTGAGGTACTTAGGCAGAATGGGGTGAAACGATTTTGCACCCGTCCTCCCGTCCTTGTCGTACATGCGTCTCACACTTGAGCAATATTGGGGCGCAAAATTTGATCTTGCTTTAAGCTAATGCTGGCCTCTCAGGACGGCACTACACATGGATGCAGAAGGTTCTCGAGAGGTGGCCTCGAGCTAGAAGACACAGTGCGGGACGGTCCAACACAAAATAGACCCACGACCTGATTAACTTACCAGGGAGCCGTTGGATGTAGACCTCTTAAAATCGGCCATTGCGGAAGTCTTTGGGGGAGGCTTATGTTCAGCAGTGGACGTTTTTTGGCTGACGATGATGATGATAAGTATGACACTAACTTTTGCCTGCAGTTCAGACCGTGTGGATCTCGGTCGATCTCGGTCGATCATAGTTTATGTGTATGCTAAATTTCATTCTAAATCATTTAGGGGTTAGAGCTTAACTTATCAACCAACATGCAAATAATAGCCCATGAATGAAATTAGGTATGTCACATTCTGAGATTCCTACTAATATTATTTACTTATACATTTAACTAACTATGCGCATCTATACGTATATCACTCAACCAAGGTTACCAACTGAAAATCAGCGCTGGGTGTCAAGCCTAGTTTACGCTAAGGTGGTGACGTTCTCGGCATGGGATTGCGGAGCAGCATACTGTGACGACCGACTATGCCTTTCAAATGAGAAGCTAATCGCATTCCCGACAACTTCACTCTGTATCTACTTGTCAAAATTGTACCGCTAGCAACAAAAACTCCCAAGTTGGGGAAAGTACGTATGTGTATGGTAATGGAACGGACGTAATATTTATTTTCTTTGAACATGTACCTAACATATTTCTTTATTAAAATATTATTACTTTAATCTATACATATAATAAAATTGTTAATTTCACGTGTCTGTACATGGCCGAACATAGTGAAAAAAAATAATGGGAAATGTTCGAAAAGAGTATTTAAACACATTCCTACATTTTTAGAAATGTCTGTCTGTCTGTCTGTCTGTCTGTCTGGATGTCTGTCTGTCTGTTTGTTTGAACACGCATCACGCAAAAACTACCAGACAGATTCGGTTGAAATTTTGTATGTGTATTGTAATAAGTCTGGATTAACATATAGGCTATAATTTATCACGCTATTTCCCATAGGAGCTAAGCAATAACGGATAATGTCTGTAGCTATTTATCGTTATAAAACAATAACTGCTTGACGGATCTTCATGAATGAATTTGCAGTTTTATTGTACATACTATAGGTCATTACTTACACTATGAATCATTACGCTATCGTCTATGGGGAGCGAGCAGCAACGTATGTTTGGTCGAACCATTATGGTTTTTGACAATTTATTCCACAATAATACATTATTTACAATTGTAACCCATGGAAACAATAACTTCACGCTAAAACTATAAGGAGCTAAACACAACATTTTCAATTTTCTTAAGATCAGCTATTTTAACCAATTTTGTATCGGTTGAGGTGGTCTATTGGCACAAGTAGCGGTATTGAACGAGCGAGGTCGGAGGATCGAGTCTCAAGTATGTGAAACTCTTTTTGTGTTGTTTTATAATTCTTTTTATTCTTTTTTAGGTATTTTTCTAAATCTATACATAATTTACAAGCTTTTATTTTCGACTTTAACATGTTTACTTTGGTTAACAAGTTTTCATATTAATCAATCACTTTCAATAGGCACCTTTAATATTGTTTTGCATAAATCGTGATTATGTTATGAATGTAGAAATGAAAAATAATATCACATTACAAATAAACACAAATAGGTACTACTTGATATTTTCTGAATTTATGTATGATTGTTGCTTAAAAAAAATGAAAGATTAAGTCCGTGATATATCAAAATAAAACACATGGCGCCATCTGTGATTCGATTTCTTCTGAGTGTCAAAATTGCTTACCTACAAATGCAACATTTGTAGGTTTCGCGATTTGTACTCATTATGAAAATATAGATATTAAGGGTCTTAATCGCGTGAATAATTTAAGGTTAAATACCTTGCGTACCTACGTTTAATAGTGCATGATAGTTTAAATATAATTTAATATAAAATCATCAAGTATTAAAAGAAACTTATCCAGTTTTGAAAATAGATGGCGTTTAAATACAAATTAAAAAGAATCAGGAAAATTGATTTAAAAAAAGAACTTACTGAAATTCTTATAATATTTAAATCTTCTAAAGTGAGTGAAAAAAAATATTGAAATAAGTTTAGAAATAGTATTTTAACACAAAAAAAGATATCTGAGTATATCTTTTAGAAACGTTTGAATGTTGTCTGTTTGTTTGAACACGCATCACAGTACCGCCGGAATGCAATGTTATAAAAACAGGATATTTTTTAAAAACATAACTCACACTAGCCCTATTACGCGGGGGACTTTATCAACACGGACACAAAGTGGGTGTACTTTAGACTCGGAAAAAATCGCTCGGGCAGGACTCGAACCTGCGATCATAGGGAATCTGTGAGAGTTTTTTTCCATCATACCTTTATTACCTATGTATAAATTAACTTGAAGGAGCGGCTAGGTACCTCTGATTAAAACGTCCGATTTAAAAGTGTCGGAGCCGAAGTTGGAGTCGGAGGTTTAAAGTCAATCGGAATTTTCGACCTTTCGGAGTCAGAATCGAAGCTCCATAACACAAAATTTCGCGCGAGTACTTGGGCGGTTTTGGGCTTCATTTAACCCGAAACTGCCCAAGTACTCGCGTGACGGGGGACGGGGGGAATTTTTCAATATTAAAATATTCGATGTGAAATCATTTTGGTAAAATACTTTTTTGTCGAGGTGCTAAGCATGCTAATTTTTATAATTTGTCTTCTAACCGTCTGGTGAAATAAACTTTATCGCCCTTCATTTTGCTGCACTAGGCATTTTTTGGCTTGCCCTGCCATAGGTCGGGCCCTGATTAAAGCTAGGCCTTAATATCCATAGATGACCCAGAGCATTGTGGAGCATGTTTCCAATATGTTTTATACAGAAGTTATAATGTAACATAAACTACCTTAATATAAACCCGACTTCCACGCGAACGAAGTCGCGGGCACAGCTAGTATTTAATAAACATCAAACAGAAATAAGTAAATAGGCAAAATATAAAAATATTCTACACTTTTGTGGTCTTTCAGTCAGATGTTATATTTTTTTTATCTAAAACATATTTAAAATAATAAATAGTAAAATACAGTGCTTATGTATAGCTCATTAGAGTAGGTAGGTACTTCTGTGTAATTCTAACGACACCTTTTTTCGAATCATTTTATTGCTGACCTGTACGACTGCAACTTCATTGTATGACGTAAATACAATGAAGTTGCAGTCGTAATGCGAATCAAAATGTCATCATGACAGTTATCAACTCATTTGAAACGCATAGTACTATAGTCCATTGAGAAGTTACATTTGGGGTTGCGTCTTTTAGAGGACGCAATTTTATTTTTTTATGTGTAAAAAAAAGTTATATCGAAAAATATTTTTTTTTTCTCGAATTTCTGAACATTTTCGCTTATATCTTGTAAGCGAAAATGTTCAGAAATTCGAGAAAAAAAATATTTATAGTTCTACTAGCTGACCCGCGCAACTTCGTCTACGTAAATTTTCCCTATTTTTGCAACATTTTTCCGCTCCCATTAGTTGTAGCGCGATGTTTTATTCCTCGATAAATGGGCTATCTAAAAGTAAAATATTTTTTTTCAATTTGGACCCGTAGTTTCTGAGATTATCGCGTTCAAACAAACAAACAAACAAACCTTCTCTCTCTTCCAATATTACAGTATAGTTATAAATGTTCGGGGTGGACAACCCTTATCACTTAGGGGCATGAATAATAGATAGTAATTTTCCCTTTTTTCTTCCTTTTTTTTATAACATTTTTCATTGCTGCTCCGCTCCTATTGGTCGTAGCGTGATGTTATAACCTATAGCCTTCCTCGATAAATGGGCTATCCAACAATAAAATATTTTTTCAATGCGGCCCAGTAGTTCCTGAGATTATCGCGTTTAAACAAACAAACAAACTCTTAGGAGGATGAAAAATAGATGTTGTCCTATTCTCAGACCTACCCGGCTAAACCTAAACGGCTTGACCGATTTTGATGAAATTTTGTGTGCATATTGCACACAAAATTTCATCAAAATCGGTCAAGCCGTTTCGGAGGAGTATGGCAACGAAAACTGTGACACGAGAATTTTATATATTAGAAGACAAAAAGTTACGAGACCAAAGTTGTAGAGAATTTAATTTGCAAAAAGAAAAATGTTAACAATTTTTTTTTATCAGATAAATAGTTTAAGAGATATATCGTTAAAACCATTTCAAACCCTTTTTTCAAGATGGTGGCCGTGGGACAAGGGTGGCAACCCCACAAACTTGGTTTTAGCTTTACACTGACCCCCCCTACACATCAAAAAAATAAAATTGCGTCCTCTAAAAAACGCAACCCCAAATGTAACTTTTCAATGGACTATTATTATTTTATCATTCCTATTGTAAATTATTATTGTTTTGTGTTTTTTTTGTTTAAGCATATGACGTTTTGTAACAAATTTTGTTGCATGAAATAAATGTATTTTTCTTTTTTTTCCTTTTTTCTATTATAAATGTGAAAGTAAATCAGTATGTTGGTCTGTTACATTTTCACGCTCAAACCGCTGAACCTTTCTTGCTTGAATTTTGTATAGAGATTGTTTTAGTCGCAGGAAAATGTATGGGATAGTTTTGATTTTGACCGACAACAACGCAGGCGAAAGCTGGTAGGTTATAAAAATCAAACACAATGCTAGTACATACTTATACAAATAAATAAAATTGAAGTATCTGTTTGTAATGTCAAAATACCTAACAGTGTTTTACTAAATGCTTATTAATTGGCAATATTTCAATGTAAAATGAATGTATAACAGGTACAGAATTCTCCTATCAATTTGTTGACTGATTTCAAAGTCGTACCTTTATACCTGTAACTTTGAAATCAGTTATTTGACTTTGAATTCAGGGTTTTTGTTTTAAGTAACAGTCACCCAATTTTGTTTTTTTTTTCGTCTGTCTGTTGTTAATCCAGCCGTTTCGGAGATCTGGACCGACCGCTGTCGGTCTGTTTGTTTCGGCTAATCTCCGAAACGACTGGACGGATTTTGACAAGACTTTCATTAATAATAATAATAATAATATTTTGGGACAACTCACACAACGCTATCTGATCCCAAACTAAGCAGAGCTTGTATTATGGAAACCAGACAACTGATAAACATACTTATATATTTCTAAATACATACATATTATAGATAAATAACACCCAGACACAGAATAAACCATCGTGCTCATCACACAAAGTTTTATCCTGGGTGGGGATCGAACCCACGACCTCTTGCGTAGCAGCTGCAGTCGGATACACTCCCACTGCGCCACAGAGGCAGTCGAGCTTGACATTGACAGACAGCTAAGAATATAAGGAGTAACTAAGACTTATAGGGAGAGAGCAGCACTGCAACTTCTCTCGGACGAAGTCGCGGGCACCGCTAGTAATCTATACTAATAGGTATTAAAAAGAGGAAAGATTTGATTGTTTGTTTGCACTGAATAGGCTACAAAACTACTGGACCGATTTTAAAAATTCTTTTACCATTCGAGAGCTACATTATCGGTGAGTATCAATGCTATATTTTATTGTTAAAAAATTAGAGATCCCTACGAAAATTACAATAATGTAACTCAATGTCTAAAAAACTACGATATAATACCCGTGCGAACCGGGGCAGGCTATTATAAAAAAATGCTATTCAAACATTTTACTTCCTTCATATATTTAATTAGTGCAAATTCTACGCACAAACGATGCCTATGTAAAAAAATAAGCGGAAAAACTTATTGAATTAGTTGACAAAGACTAACTGTTCGTCTTGTAAGAAATCACCGAAAAACACTAGAACAATGTATGGATTTGGTAAATAAGCACATATATTATACACATATTAGAATTGTATTCATAGTTTTCCACGAAAAATATAGTTTTAAATTACTTACAATTTAGAGCAAAGAAATCCATTCATCTTTACGACACTATGACGTTAGACCATTGATATTCTAATTATTTTTTAAACTTAAACGAATAATAATTCATACGAATACTAAGGGGATGTGAAGTCATAGTGCCTACATTATTTTTTTATTTATCTTACGTAATAATTTCAACTTTTTATAATTTACTAGCTGACCCTCGCAATTCCGTCTGCGTCAAATTTGCCCGTTTTTGCAAATTAATGTTTATAATTAACAAATAAAAAATAGGGGTTGAACTTAGAAGGATGAAAATTTAGGTTTGTATGTATTTTTGAATGCTGTATCGTAAACAAATAAAAGCAAAAGAAAATTGTCTAAAAAATTAAATAAGGGGTGGACCACCCTTAAGATTTAGGGGGATAAAAATAGATGTTGACCGATTCGCAGACCTACCCGACATGCACACAAAATTTCATGGGAATCGGTCGATCCATTTCGGAGAAGTTTAATTACAAACACCGTGACACGATAATTTTATATATTAGATTTTGGCATATTGTTATTATTGGATGCAATAAAAAAGTATTTAATGTAGGCTTTGTAACTAATATTATAGAATTACAAGTGTTTATCTTCATGCTTATTTAATTCTAGCTGAACGGCGCAACTTCGTTTGTCTATTTCCCCCGTTTTCGCAACATTTTTCATTGCTGCTCAGCTCCTGTTGGCCGTAACGTGGTGTTATATAGCCTATAGCCTTTCTCGATAAATGGGCTATCCAACAGTTAAATAATTTTTCATTTCAAACCAGTAGTTCTTGAGATTATTGCGTTCAAACAAACAAATAAACTCTTCAGCTTTATAATATTAATAAAGATGTATGGAAGGAAAATTTTAGTCCTAATCAATGACATTTTAGATATTTTTATGCGTTTTACCGCACTTTGTTTTGGCAAGATAAATGCAAGGTAATTGCCTCAAAACCTTAGATGGATGTAACGTTAGCCTATGACGCGTCTATATTGAAAACGTAATTGGTCCTAATGGCACTACATACTCCTAATTTAAGGCATTAGATTTAGTACTTGAATATCAGATCACCCACTGATTTTTACCCGCATATATTTCGTTGTTTTATCGCATACATTTCCTCAATTTCGGTGATTAGAAATCTTCTATACGTATATCTATACTAATGTTATAAAGAGGAAAGATTTGATAGTTTGTTTGTATTGAATAGGCTCCGAAACTACTGGACGGATTTGAAAAACTCTTTCATAGTTGTGAAGCTGCACTAACTCCGGGTGACATAAGCTATTTTTTATCCCTGTATTCCCACGGGAACGGGAACTACGTGGGTGAAACCGCGAGGCGTCCGCTGGTGTATTATAAATGCGAAAATTTCGATATATGGATGGATGTTTGACATTCAATCGCACATCAAAACCTCTGAATGGTTCTGGATGAAATTGGGCACAGGGATAGAGTACCTATAGTTGGGATTAGCACAGATGTATGCTACTTTTTATCTCGAAAAAATGTTTCCCGGGGATAGATTTATAAAGATTAATGTCCATGATAATGCATAACAAGGAATATCTATAAATACTATGAACCTATACTCCTCGTACGTTTTCACAAACCTAAGCATTTACAAACGAAAAAGTGTCATCAAAATTGTAATTATTTAAAATTGTACCTCATAAATTAATGTAACTTAAACATTAGGGTCCTTATTCACAATCTTTATTTTCTTTTTCGGGTCAAGCCCGCGCTTTTAACTGTCAAAATCTAGACTTAATGGTTTAAAGAGAGCTGCGCTTAGAAATGCATCGCGCATGCGAGCGGACATCTTTGAGCACACCGCGCATGCCCAAATTCGCGCGGAAAACATAGTGAATAAGGACCTAGGTATGTTATAAAAGTAAGTCCCACATGAAACTGGCCTGTCCCATAGTTTCACGTGGGACTTACTTACTTACTTTTACAACTCATATAATATGGCGATCTGATCTCAAAGGAATCAGACCCTGTAAATAATTACTACCTCGCGGTGCGTACGACGTTGATTCGGAGAGGGTTGATTTCGGAACAGAGCTTTGAGAAATCCCCTAGTGTTGTTACAATAGGAAGGTATTGTCCGATAATTATTTGATTGTAAAGACGCCCGTTACACAGGGCTTGTACTCCTTAGTTACTGATGTCTATACTAATCTCTAACAAAAAACTTCCATTTGATTTCGAAGTGACGAAATGCAAGTCCTGTGAATATTTCTATTCGGCATTTGAAATTGCTGTCACTTTGTAAGGGATAGCCAGTCCAGCGTACTAGTAGTAAAGGTCAGTGCCCTTTTTGAATACTTTGTTAAAAGTATTTAAACTAGTAAATGTTTTGTCTTTGTTTTTTATTCTATTTTCAAAATAGAATAGAAGAGGACAAAATATTTGCTTGTTATAAGACTATTTTATTAACGTATCTATGGGTAAGAGTGGCGGGGGGTCCGTCAAACACAATTACTTTTGGTTTCCATTTGGATTGTAGTTACTTAGTATTATGGGTAAAAAGAATCATATCTAGTACCTAAGGCATAATTTTGTATTGGTTTACCTCTGAAAAATTTTAACCTTTCGCCTCTGATGGGTACTAATATATACTATTGGCAACGGCTCCAACGATTTTCGTTAAGTTTCAGGGGCGATATATTGATCTAGCTAGGTTCCATTTTTACCCGACTTTACTAAGTTCATCGAGATTCATTAATGCCTCCGACTGCATGAAATTATATAATTATGTAGGGGATCTTGTTTCCATCTTTTTTGTGCAGGCGGGCCTTACCCCCATATCCATAGTTTATAAAAATTCAAACATTCAAAAGAGTACCGCGAGTTTTTATTGCCTTGTTCTTTTCTCCGGCTTTACCTATTATTTTCGAACTTGGCATTACATGCACATGTAGAATCCCGACGTATCACAAATGTTGTTTTGCATCCTGAGTGAATAAAGAATTATGATTTTTTTTAAAGAAGCGGAGCTGCCGTGCCAGGAATGTTACATAAACGGGGAAAATGTACCCATACGAAGTTGCACGGGTCAGCTAGTTATTTATAAGGGGTTAGTCCTTCAAAAACAGTGAAAAAATAATATTATTCATTAGTAGGTCAATATACCCCATTCTCCCCTATCCATTCAACATCAGTAGAACCATTGATCGAGTGAAGGTTGCCTATACGTTTGTTAGGTATATATAGCCACTGAAACTGCTACCATCACAGAATTCACTGAGGTTTCATTGTAACAGTTACTGAAAACTAAAATACCTGTACAAAATGATGAAGATTACTTTGTTTTTCGTAATTTTGGCTGTGGCTTGCTGTGTTAATGGTGAGTTCTTTGTCTATTTTATTATATATATAACGGGTTGCATTTCGGGAGTGTCGGTTGAAGTGAAAATTTGAACATTATATTACTTAATGAAATATGAATAATATTTTTCGATCTTTCTGACAAAATAATTTAAAAAAAATGAAATAATAAATCACAAATCAAAAACCCAAAATCAAAAATAAAAATAAAAAAGGGAAAACATAATCGTTACTCGAACTCGAACTGGGAGACCCCAGTTCGAGTTGGTTGGTTGGTTGGTGGTTCTGGTTTCTGGACCGCCCGATTTTCCACAATTTTTTTGTTTGCAAAATACTACGAGAGCACGTAGAAGATTCCCGATTTCCCACCTGACCTATAATAACATTGTAGATGGAGGCGAAATTTACCTTCGTACTCTAATGATATTGTAGCAGTTTTTCATTGCTCTCCCTCCGTCTTACGAATTTTCGATCAGGGCTCGTGTCCTGACGCGAGTTTAACATTTTTTACTCATCCCAAAAATTGCACAACGCCGCTAAAGAAGTTTTCACTTCAAAAACCTGACAAAGCACGTGCTGACCGTTGAATTTGTGGATATAGTCTTCTAAGCCTGTTCTTTTCTCGGGCTTTACCTATTGTTTGCGAACAGGCATTACAAGTAAATGTAGAATCGACTATTCACAAGTGTAGTATTTTGCTTCCTAAGTGAATAAATCATTTTTATTATTATTATTAAGATTATGCTAAGCTTGCGTAATGACCAAGAATTTAAACGGTCAGTTATATATATCATCATATCAGCTATATGCTTTGTTGAGATTTTCTTCAAGTTTGACCTACTTATGCTAAGCATGAGCTAGGCCAAAGTATGCTCTATTGAATCCTAACTACAGACTGGCCTCATGCCGGAACTCAGTGCCGCTGTACCTAGATAGTTCTGTCAAAGCCCAGCGACCCGGATCCGTGACAGCAGGCTTCACGAATACGGGGTACCGGCTTTTGAGAAGTAAAACCAAAACGCATCCCTCTCTTAGTCCCGATATAAGTAACGGACTTTTAGGCGATTTTCACAATCATTCAGTTATTTTCTTCTGGATGGTTTATATTTTTATACATCAGTGACGAAGGGTCCTTAGAATAATCGAGTTACCTCAGAAAACGGTTAACCCTTCGCCTATGTTACACATGCATAATCATTATCATTAATCTGATTAGTCTATGCCGATTTCACGTTAAGATCACGGCAGACAGCGTTATTGAGGAAATAAAAAAATGTTTAAATTTTAATGTAATTTGCAAGGAAATGTATTAATTTTGCCAAAATAATTGTTTTTGCTGGTTTTTATTAGAGAAACCAACATTTGAAACTTATATTTTAAAGAGAGTAGAATATTTGTCGACTGATTTTTCTTTTACTTGTTTTCAGCCCAGCCAGCCTTCCCAGAAATGTAAGTGATATTTTTAAGTCTTTGCTCGCGGCTTCACCCGCTTTGTAGTTAAACTACCCCTTAAGGTTCATTTCCGTGCATCGCGATCGATCGCGAGCCGCTCGCGGCTTACGACAAGCGGCTGAGGTAAGTGACAGTCGCGCGCGGCCGACGACTGTCGTAGGCCTGCGCGCGCACTGTGAATATTGTCGCATCGGCCGCTAGCGTCAGCCGCTTGTCGTAAGCCGCGAGCGGCTCGCGATCGGCCGCGATGCTCGGAAATGAACCTTTAAGGTTCATTCGCGTTCATCGCGGCCGATCACAGCGCCGCGAGATTGATCACGCGCGGCTGCGATTGGCCGCGATGCACGGAAATAAATCTTTAGAGGGTAATATCAAAAACTCGTTTAAAGGTTCATTTTCGTGCATCGCGGCCGATCGCGAGCCGCGCGCGTCTTTCGACAAACGACTGACGCGCGCGGCCGATGCGACAATGGTCAGAGTATAAGAATGTATGGTGCCGTTTCCGAGGTAAGCGACAGACGCGCGCGGCCGACGACTGTCGTAAGCTGCGCGCGCAGTGTGAATATAGTCGCATCGGCCGCGCGCGTCAGACGCTTGTCGTAAGCCGCTCGCGGCTCGCGATCGGCCGCGATGCACGGAAATGAACCTTGAATGTCATGTTTAAATGATATCTCTCTAACTTCAAGATTTGACCAGTTTTGGATGTTTTATTAAAATTTACCTTTTTTTGCAGCCTTGGTTTTCCAAAACAATTCGTCCAGTCAATCGCGTCCGGTGGTACCGTAAGTTTACTTATGTTTATCTAGTTCACATGAATACTTTATGAATTTACTAGCTGTCCCGCGCAACTTCGTATGCGTAAATTTTCCCCGTTTTTGCAACATTTCTCGTCGCTGCTCCGCTCCTATAGTCGTAGCGCGATGTTATATAGCCTATAGCCTTCCTCGATAAATGGACTATCCAACAAAAAAATAATTTTTCAAATCGAACCAGTAGTTCCTGAGATTAGCGCGTTTAAACAAACAAACAAACAAACTCTTCCGCTTTATAATTATTAGTATAGATGAAACATTTGAAACTCTGAACATTTTTTTTTTAAACAATAATTTGTGATGACTATGATTTTGGCCAACTAACCGCCTTGATGACTAGCCGGTTGTAAAGTCGGACTTGTCGACCAAGCAAAAAAATAAATAGGTACCCTAAGAAAGCTAGTCGAGCTTTCTTTTCGTTTACCTATTTATTTTTTTGTTCAAACTGCACTTATTTTGAAACGAAAGTCATGATTTGTAATTCATTTTGACGTTCCCTCAAAAGATAACTAACTGATTTGAGTTGATAGTCATGACTCATGACTCCTATAAGACAGGATAGTTTTATGGCCATTCGCAGCCGCAATTTTAGGGCATTTTAGATTTTAGAGCTACCTTATTTCAATTTGGGGGGGGGGGGCGGTGCACCACACCGATCCCTCCCCAGATAGGCCATGCTACAACAACAAATGCTACATAATTTGACTACGTCGTACTAACAATATTTATTACATTTACACGGCTTAGGTACTATTTACCCCCAAAAATACAAAACGGCTGTATAAATTCAAAGCTAATTAACAGCACGCATACGTTTCATCAAAACATTATTTCCACTAACGACATTTAAATTTTATCTCGTAGAATACTTTATTGTTTACACTACACAGAAGCACATTTGTAGGTATTATATTCAGCCTTTTAAAGTATTTCTTTTTATTTAAAATTATAGTTTCCAAGAAAAGGTTCGGGCATGATAGTGACTGTCAACAGCGGTACGGGCCCAGATGGTAAGTTTAGAAAGTCAGGAGACTTCATGGAAATACAAGATGGAAAGGTCACGAAGGAGGAACATTTTTAATAAAAGGAAGAAAACCTACATCAAAAAACAAAAACGATTACGCATTTTGATTTACACAATTAGATGTAGAAAAATGTATAAAATGAAAGACGAAAATCCGTAAAAATATAGGTAATAATATTGTATACAGGGTATTTTTAATATACTAATAACCTCCCTCTACACCAAATAACTTCGTAATATTATTTTTGAAAAATACAAATTAACCCTTAACAACCTACCACTTACTTTTGTCTTCCATAATTTATAAACGATTACACTCACCAAACACAGTGGTTTGTTCAGTAAAATTTTAAAAGTGGCCCATGAGTTTCTTGGCAGCTTCTTCTCATGAGCTTTACACTTGGAACTGCCGCCTAACCTCATTTCGTTTTTTTTTCAAACAATCATATTTTTTTTTGTATGTATTAATTTGAAGTTTTCAAATAATCATTAACCTGATTTTACGAAATAAAGATATTTGAGTTTTATTTGTGAGTCACTCAACCACACACTTGAGAAATCTTGGAGTAAAATCGATGTTTCTTTGTCAATTTGGGACCTAAACCTCACAATAAACAATGATTTTACTCCAGTAAAATAGTCTATAGGTTGTTAAGGTCATAACTCTAAAAATAAGTGGTAAGAGATTAAGGGTTAATTTATAAAATATTTTCCAAAACTGATATTACAAAGTTATTTAGTGTAATGAAAAGAAACCACGAGTTATTAGTTTATTATAAATCATTCTGTATATCAACATGCAATATGTCTTCAAACTGTGCTATTTTTTTTGGTGCACTGTAGAGCAATTAATGTAAATATATTAGATAATTATGTTAATCCATAAAATTCAACTAAAAATAAGAAGTACAAATTATACATAAGTTGTTTATTGTTCACTAAATATGAGATTAGTTGACATTCAAATAAGAAACAGGTTCTTTTTCAACAAATGGATTTATGCTTTATGATCTTATTGTTATTGCAATGTTATTTTAATTCAAGAATTCCATTAAATGTTAGCAACAAATATTTGGTTTTAATTTTTTGTCCCTTATATTGACTCCTTATCGTATCTCTACAAGGTTATTTTTGGTATAGTGCAAAGTTCAGACGCCCAACAAGATTTTTACTTCAAGACATCACATAAAAACCAAATAGAAAATATTGATAACTTGCAGAGTTATACGTTAGGGGGGTTGTCTTGTATTCTTCGCGCTATCGTGCTCATTGCGTCCCGTAGTACGTAATCCATGGTTATTATTGAAAAATAAGTGATGATCACATTTCACATCACATTGTGAATAGGATTTGGACTGTTAGAATGATAAATGAATTAATTAATGATTGATTAAATAATTAATTGAAAAATATAACATGGTCCAAAAACTACCCCAATAGACTGCGTTACTGATTCTGAGCAAACTACTTCTAGGTTTGCACTATACGTTTATATTAAATTACATTTGTTAATAATAAAAAAAAATATTATTATAACTTAAAAAAAATAGATTCTTATTACAATTCCTTCACTAATTAATCGAAAGGAACTTCGTCCCATCCAGGTGTCCCTTGACACCTCTCAACTTTTTTTTATACGTTGTATACATATTATTAAATAACTTTTAAAGTAACACATCTCTTGAGAAAATTCACTGTTGCCTACTTTAACATTACACCTAGCAACTTTTGTCCTAGAAGTTTTAAAATTTTAACCTTATTATTAATAGAAAATGCAGGTAATGAAATAATGATATGATAAATGTTGTATTGGTAGCGGCACCACAGCTACCGATACTACATTTTTAGGGTTCCGTAGCCAAAATGGCAAAAACGGAACCCTTATAGTTTAGTCATATCCGTCTCTCTGTCTGTTTGTCCGTCCGTATGTCACAGGAATTTTACTCAAAGACTACTCAATAAATCTTGATGAAATTATGTGAAAAGGTGTCTTGTCTTGGTATCTTTCAAAAAGCATTTTGAGGTTTCTAATAAACCTTTTTTGATTGAGTGAATATTATTGGAAATAATCGCTCCGAAAGTTGCATAAATTGTATTGTAAATTGTCCTTAACTTTTGAACCATGTTATCAAAGATAGTACTTAATAAATACATAGCACTTAATAATTTAAACTAAAATTATTTTGGATAAGATCGGATATACCGTAATGGAGTTATTGCCAAAAAACTGCGTTTCTCAACAAAAGGGCGTAACTGCCATGAACATACGCTCTTCTGTTTATGTAATTGTACAAGGCTGCGGAACCCTACACTGAGCATGTTCCGACATGCTCTTGCCCGGTTTTTGTTACTACTATTAAATAATGGGTAAAGATATATCACAAGTATGAGTTCTTCTTATGTTTGATAGACAGATGACTGTCTCATAACAACATTACGTCTTAAACGGTTACTCGCCTTATACTGTTAATATGAGTTGCTTAACGTCTTAGAACTACTTTACATCTTAAACTACTTCATACTACGTTGTTACAGTACAATATCTTTGTGCTGTATCTACAATCTACATCACAATCTTATGTTCCTTATCGAACGTTCAGTATCTATTAAATGTTTCTACTATCTGTTATCAACACGAAGTCGTTAGTATATAAGATGCACCTTTGGATAATTATAACCAGACTATACTACATCTTTTGTCTCATTTATACCTAATCATATACTGCCAAGAAGTTTGGCAAATTGGTGACCCCGACGAACGAATACGCAGCAAGAAACATGGCACAATCACCGTGCAAGGCGAACATAAATCAGCAAGGAACACTTGACGTAGCTGCTGGCACCTCGGTTTTATCCCGCATTCCGGAATTTTGGAAAGACCAACCAAGATTATGGTTCACGCAACTAGAAGCCATATTAGCACCACAGAAGCAAGGAGACGAATACAAATACTGTACAGTAATAGCAAAGTTATCCAAGGAAGAAATACTACAAGTTAGTGACCTAATCACTTCACCACCGACTACAGATAAATACAAAAACATCAAGGAACGTTTAATTGATTGTTACGAAGAAACAGAACAGCGACAGTTTCAAAAATTAATATCAGAGACAGAACTCGGTGATCAAAAACCTTCGCAGTTATTACGTCAAATGCGAGTCCTCGGGAGAGGAAAAATCAGTGACGAAACAATTAAACTACTATGGTTCAGGCTTTTACCAACATCAGTTACTACGGTTCTAGCAGTTACGGAAGACATGGAAATTGACAAACTGAGCCAAATTGCAGACAAAATAATAATGAATTCAAAAGTAATCGAAATATCAGCTGTTAGCAACGACACTTCAAACGACAACAATACAGCATGCATTTTAGCCCAGCTAGCAAAATTACAGATAGATATTGACGCAATTCAGCAAGGTCAATATGGCTATCGACCCAACACGCACAATCATTTCAAGAAACGTCAACAATTCCCGATTATGAGGCCGAGAACAAACTATAGAGGAGCAAATCGATTTTATTACTACCACGAAAGATTCGGAAAATATGCAAAGAACTGCATTAAACCATGCGGTTGGAAACCAATGACTTACGTACGGAACCAGGGAAACGAATAAGAGCACAGACAACGGCGAAACTCTGTGCAATCCACCCATCCAATCGCCTCACCATTACCGACCGAAAAAGTGGTAGAAGTTTTTGATTGACACGGGCGCAAATATTTCAGTCATTAGCAAGCAACAGAGACATTCAATTTTACAAAATGAACAATACACACTATACGCTGCAAATGGGACTAAAATTAGGACTTACGGCGAGAAGACGCTTACCTTGAATTTAGGACTACAACGATGTTATAAATGGAATTTTGTAATCGCCGATGTTACACAACCAATAATTGGAGCAGATTTTCTAGAGCACTATAAACTATTAGTCGACATAGCAGGTCGCAAACTTATCGACAAAGTTACAGAGCTGACAATGTAACTTCGGAAAAAGCGACACAACAAACAATTCGTACTATCGCAGTGGGAACGAATCCACGTATTACGCAACTTTTAAACAAATACGAAGACATCACGAAAGGGTCCTCTCTCCGCAATGCGCCCAAACATAAGATTGAACATCACATTATCACTACAGGACCACCCGTCGCAGCTCGGGCAAGACCATTACCTCCAGAAAAATACGACATAGCCAAAAAGGAATTTCAAAATATGATAGAACTCGGAATTTGCCGACCGTCAGATAGCCCATGGGCAAGCCCATTACATATGGTAAAAAAGAAAAATGGCGAATGGAGACCGTGCGGAGACTATCGAATGCTCAATAGCACGACAGTACCGGACAAATACCCACTACCAAGATTAACTGATTTTACATACATATTAGAAAATAAGAAGATACTAAGCAAGATAGATATACGTAAAGCATACCATTGTATTCCTGTTAAAGATATAGAAAAAACAGCCATCATCACACCTTTTGGACTTTTTGAGTACTTAAGAATGCCTTTCGGATTACGCAATGCGGCACAAACATTTCAACGATTCATGGATTCCTTATTTAGAGATTTAAACTTCGTATTTATATTTGTAGACGACTGTCTCATCGCATCGGACAACGAAGATTTGCATTATCAGCATTTAGAAACGGTTTTCAAACGTTTACACGAGAATGGAATAACCATTAATCTCGAAAAATGCGAATTTCTCAGAAGGGAAATAGATTTCTTAGGTTATCATATAACGAGCCAAGGAATACACCCTACCGAAGAAAATTACAAAGCAATCATGGAATTTCCCAAACCGAAAACAATTCAAGAATTAAGAAGATTTTTGGGCATGGTCAATTTCTACAGAAGTAATATTCCACGCGCAGCGGAAAATCAAAGAATTTTAAACGAATATCTACATGGTTCAAAAAAGAACGATAATTCACCTGTTCCTTGGACAACGGAAGCAGACAAAGCTTACGAAAAATGCAAGGAAAGCATGAAAAACGCAGTGTTAACAGCGCATCCTTCCCGCAACGCATCACTAGCGCTCATGACCGACGCTAGTGCTACTTGCGTTGGTGGAGTTTTACAACAAAAATCCGGACGCAATTGGGAACCATTAGGATTTTTTTCACAAAAATTGAGCGAAACTCAACAAAAATATTCTACGTTTGACAGAGAGCTGTTAGGAATATACATGGCCGTCAAACATTTTCACAGATTAATCGAGGGAAGAGAATTTACAATATTTACGGATCACCGACCTTTGACATACGCATTCTCCCAAAAACCATCATCAAACGATACACCGCGACGGGTCCGGCAGTTAGATTTCATTTCACAATACAGTACCAACATTCAACACATAAGCGGACGTGACAATATTACCGCCGATGCCTTATCTCGAATAGAGGAAATATACGTGCCATCACCTATCGATTACGCTGAATTGGAAAAATGTCAATCAACAGATAATGAACTAAGTAAATTACATGACAATAAAAGATTAAAATTCAAAAACATTACGCTTCCGGGTTCCACAATAAACATCACCTGCGACACGTCTACTGGAAAAAGCCGCCCCTACTTACCAAAGCATTTTCGCAAACAAATTTTCGATACCATTCATGGTATGAGCCATCCAGGAAAAAGAACTACGAGAAAAATGATAACCCAAAGGTATTTATGGCCGTATATGAACAAAGATATCAATAATTGGTGTAGATCATGTATAGCCTGCCAAAAATCAAAAATACAACGACATACGATATCACCTCCTGGTACATTTATGACAGCGCAACGTTTTGAACATTTACATATTGACATCGTCGGACCACTTCCGATTTCACAAGGGAAGAGATATTTAATCACAATCATAGATCGTTGTACGTCATGGCCCGAAATATTTCCGGTAGAAGATATAACTGCAGAAACAGTAGCCAAGACACTTTTCGAAGGATGGATTACTCGTTTTGGATGTCCATTGCGCATTACTACGGATCAAGGCCGACAGTTTGAATCAAGAATATTTGAGTCACTCTCACAATTTTTGGGAATACATAAAATTAGGACAACACCTTATCATCCACAATCCAATGGAATGATAGAGAGATTTCATAGAACTTTAAAGGCGGCGTTAATGACAAGAGAATACAACGAAAATTGGTTAAAAGAAATTCCAACAGTTTTACTCGGGTTGCGGAGTAGCTTGCGAGAAGACACAGGTTATAGTTCAGCAGAGATGACATATGGAACGCCAATACGACTCCCTGGAGGATTTTTTGAGTCATCAGCAGCACAGTTATCAACGTACGAAGAGTTTGTAAAACAAATTCAAAAGGACATCACACAAATGACATCAATTCCGAAAAGAAAAAAACACAATCAAGCTATATTTGTGCATCCCGAACTCAAAGAATGCTCACACGTATTTGTTCGGTGTGATAGAATTAAGAAAGCCCTGACACCGCCGTATGAAGGACCCTACCCAGTAATTAGTAAAACAGATAAAACATTTTGCATTAGAATTAGGGATAAAGAGACAGTGATATCAATTGATAGATTGAAACCAGCTTTCATGATCAATGACGAATCAAACTACGTGCCAGATTCAAAGGATTGCGACAGGCATTCACACACGTACACTACACGATCGGGACGTAAAGTAAAGCCAGTAGTACGTCTATAAAAAATCGCTGATATAAGCAAGCTATTCGTATATATATTAACATAGATCTTAACATATACCATTAATTCACAACTACTCGTAACAACAAGACATCTAAAATGGGAAATCAAAGTTCTAAGGACCAGATAACATACAATACGGACAATTGCCTCAATCAAAACGAAGCGGACCAACTCCGTAACCTGATCCAGGAGGACTTACGGTGGACAAGAAATGTTGCAATGGGACAGATTATTTTAACAATCGGCGTGATCCTAATTTACGGCATAATGAAAACACTGGACAGAAGAATGAAGAGTTTAACGAAAAAAAATAATAAACACTCGTGCAACAGCTAAGTCAAAATTACAGACGTCAGCAAATCACACCACAACAGGCGTCATCAAATTCCACCGCGTACAATAGCATTATTATTTATATACATCAGCAAATAACTAGTAAGGTCTAGGTCAAATTTATATTGTAAACACTATTACCATAAATTTTTTTAAAGGGGGGTGTACTGTTACAGTACAATATCTTTGTGCTGTATCTACAATCTACATCACAATCTTATGTTCCTTATCGCACGTTCAGTATCTATTAAATGTTTCTACTATCTGTTATCAACACGAAGTCGTTAGTATATAAGATGCACCTTTGGATAATTATAACCAGACTATACTACATCTTTTGTCTCATTTATACCTAATCATATACTGCCAAGAAGTTTGGCAAAGAAAAGTGTAGTTGATAAAAAACGACAAAAAGGGCCAACGAGAGGATACAATTCCAATTAATGCATTTACTTTTAATTTTGTCCTATCAATGATTTTACCTTCAATTTGGTTCTATTAGATATGTGTGCCACCTAATGATCATCAAATCTTTTTTAGAGAAAAATATCACAGACTTCAAACTAAAGAGCAAAAAAAAGAAATGTTCTTATTTTAAAAATATTTTTAAAGTTGGTGTTGAAATCGCTCTTCTGTGTTTTTTTAAGTTGATGCTCCCATCCACACCATAGGAGGCTAATTAATTTAGAACATGATTATACCTCTATGGTTATTTCTTGCGTGAATTTCATGGTGTTAAGGGTGCAGCATCTTACTGGCATAACTGTATATAACTAGTCCGGCCATAAATACTGTTACATAAAAACTTCTTTTTTTCAACTTTTTAATTACTTTGAATTTGGAACGCATTTATTATTTTTAAAAGTTCTTTCGATTTCGCGCCATTTCACATATTTTTCGTGTTCATTATCAAATTACAATATGGATTGGGGTGTTAAAGAAAATAGGATTACAGTGACCGCCTTGCAAAAAGTAGTGTGGAGCCGTCGGTCATATTTCAGACACTTCAAAAGCTTGGTATCAGCCGTATGTTTGTATATCGTACTATCAACAGATACAACAACACTTCCTCTGTCGAAGACCATTAAAGATCGGGCGGCTACAAAGGCTGTTAATGCTGTTAAAGCCAGAATTCGTCGAAATTCCATTAGGAAGCAAAAAATCTTATCGCGAGAAATGAAGATTCCCGCTAGGACTCTGTCGCGTATTATAAAACAAGACCAGAAGCTCGGTGCTTATCGTCCATATACAGGACATGCCCTAAATCAATCTTTACAATTAAAGAGAGTCGATCGATCAAAACGCCTTCTGTCGCGACACGCAGGTGAAGGGCACAGAAATATCCTCTTTACCGATGAAGAAAATTCACGATTGAAGAGCACTACAATAAGCAAAACGATAAAGTGTACGCTCACAGTTCTTAAGAAGCTGCTCAAGTGGTCGGAAAGGTACAGCGTGGTCATCATCCTGAGGCAGTGATGGTTTGGTGGGGTGTGTCTTATCAAGGCGTCACAAAGCTCCATTTTTGTGAAAAAGGAGTGAAAACTTTAGCCAAAATGTATCAAGAGAGTCTTTGATCGTGTTGTGAAACCTCTCAGCGATACACTTTATAAAAATGTACCGTGGACTTTCACTTCTTCTTCTTTCTACTTGTAACCAGATGCAGAGTCGTTTATTAGAGAGAGTTGGTTTCAAGCCAGGCTTGGGTAGTTGAAACCAACGTTCCGGACTTTTTAAGAGCTGAATGCTGGCCCTCATCTAGCCCAGACCTCAACCCTTTAGACTACAAATTATGGTCAGTTTTAGAGGACATAACTTGCTTTAAATGACATGGCGGTATTGAGTCTCTTAAAAAATCTCTGGATCAAGCAGTAGCGAAATTTCCCATGGAAACACTGCGTAAATCCATAGATTCGTGGCCAAACCGATTAAAGTAAGCCTGTAAAAAAGCCAAAGGTGGCCATTTTCAATAGAATATTGTTTTTAATTTTTTTGCTGAGACTTTAATAAATCTATACTTACTAATATTATAAAGCGGAAGAGTTTGTTTGTTTGTTTAAACGCGTTAATCTCAGGAACTACGGGTCCAATTTAAAATACTCTTTTTTTGTTGGAATCATTTATCGTCTCTCATTTATCGAGGAAGGCTATAGGCTGTATAACATCGCTACGACTAGTAGGAGCGGAGCAGCAATGATAAATGTTTCAAAAACGGGGAAAATTTACGCAGACGAAGTTGCGCGGGACAGCTAGTATTTAGGTACATATAAGTTTTAGTAATATTACATTAATTCAGTTAAAAAAATGCATTTTCATTCGTAACAAAACTTATGGCCGGATTAGGTATACTTACAAATAAGTATATTGTAGAAATTGGCATTTAAAAAAGTGTTCATGAGTTTTTATTGCAAAGTTCTTTTCGCACGGCCTTACTTTTGCGAACTTTTCTATTCCAAATGTTGTCTGACGTTCATAATCGTTGCATTACCTAAGTGAATAAAGTACTTTGACTTTAGTATCTAGTTTATAGATTTAGTTTTTTGATCGCGCGTCAAGTTTTGCTCAGACTGTCCGACAGTTTACATGGCAATAGGTCTACTGTAGGGTTATTTATTACTACAGTATCAATATCCCTAACATATAGTGTACCTATACGAAATTGGGGCAACTATCCCTGTGAGGCAACTATCCTGGTTTTGCCCATGTCCGAACGGAGAGAGATGAGACGTAAGAACGAAGATGCACGCCTTAATAACTCTTGTACCTTATAAATCGACTGCCACTGTGCCGTGGTGGGAGTGTGTCCGACTGCTACGCAAGAGGTTTGATCCCCACACGGGACACCACTTTGTGTGGTCTACAAATTGTTGTTCCGGGTCGGGGTGTACTTTGTGTCCGTGACTTGTACAGTCCCCGTGACACAGGGCTTGTACCCTACTGCGGGAATCGTCTTTAAAAAATAACAGTAAAAAAATGTGTGGCACTCGGGGACTGCCTTGGTAAAGCTATTGCATAGCATTTTTATTAGCAATTAAAAAAAAAAAAATGTTTTTTTTTTTTTTTTTTTTTAAATTACAAAAAAAATAATTAAAAAAAAATTTTTTTTTTTAATTATAACAAAACAATGTTTTTAATTTTTTTTTAATTTTTTTAAATTTTAAAAAAAGTCATTAAAAGTTCTGCTATTCATCGATAGATGGCAAAACTAAAAAGTATCACCGCTGTGCCCGTCGGATTGGGGAGCGTGAGGTTTTTTCGTTACGGAATTTCTGGATTCGGTCCCCGCGCTCAAGGCCCGCGATAGAAGCTATGCAATAGCTTAAAAAGCTGCACGGCTTTATAGCTCTTGTACCCGTTATATAACATTGTAGGTATAAGTGTAACAACTCAGTAAGTATATTACAACCTCTACGGTACGAGTATACGATCTTAGAAAAACCTGAATGAGTATACCTGCGTAACATCTGCAAAATATAGTGCCAGAACCTGTCATTGAAATTGACGTAACTCCTATTAAAACTATGATGTATAATTAACCCGTCGCAAGTATCTACGTAGATAATTACGTCATACTATTTTTAGATAATTTCACTTTTCTTAGGTTGAGGTCCTTATAGCAAGTAGTACTTTTGATAGTCTTATAATTGTTTCTGTGGCGCGGTGGGAGTGTATCCGACTGTTGCGCAAGAGGTCGTGGATTCGATTCCCACACTGGACACTACTTTGTGTGATCCACTAATTGTTGTTCCGAGTCTGGATGTACTTTGTGTCCGTGACTTATATGTTTGTAAAGTCCCCGCCACACGGGGATACTAATGCGGGAGCCGTCTTTTAAAAAAAAAGTAGGACAGGAATTCGTAAACGATAAGTGAGTTTAGTAAGATACAAAAAAAGATGGACAAAACGAAAGAGTAATTAGATTAACAAATGTAACTACCTACATTATAGGTCATTACCATATTCGGTTACGGAGATATAGGCCGAACCAGATTTCCGCAAAATGGCGGCACTTCCGCCCCTCTAATGTGTAAGTATGTATTTTGTGCATTCAGTATGTGATACTGAACCTATCTAAAAACAAAAATAACTTTAGCAATTTAGTTCAAGAAAAAAATCTACATTGCCTTATTAAGTTATTGTTTGACTGCCTCTGTGGCGCGGTGGGAGTGTATCCGACTGCTACGCAAGAGGTCGTGGGTTCGATCCCCGGATAAAACTGTGTGATGAGCAAGATGGTATAATCTGTGTCTGGGTGTTATTTATCTATAATATGTATGTATTTAGAAATATATAAGTATGTTTATCACTTGTCTGGTTGCCATAGTACAAGCTCTCCTTAGTTTGCGATCAGATGAGTGTGAGTTGTCCCAAGATATTATATATTATTAGAGATGTGCCGACTAGTCGGTAAAGCCGATTTGTCTGCAATATTTGTCGTTGGCAACAAGTCGCCGATTATTCGGCTGGTAAACATATTTATTTGCCTAAAACAAGGTGATTGAAAAGAAATCCAAATAAGAAACATTAATATAACGTATTAATCTATACTAATATTAAAAAGAGGAAAGCAAGCAAGCTAGTTGGTAAGGTATACTATTCTAGGGTGACATTGGCTACTTTTTATCCCTATAGATATTCCCACGCGGGTAAAAACGCGACGCGTCAGCTGGTTATTAATATATTTACTTTTATTTTAACAAAAATTAAATCCAATTATTTAATCGAAAATATTGCCAATCCAAATAACCTTATCACGTCAAGGAGACTGAATTTTCATGTTATTTTAACAGAAGGTAAGGTAATGAAGGTAGCAACGATTTTCTTTTTTAGGGGATTTTTGAACTCGTAGTATGTAGGTATAGACATTTTTTTACTATCGTCCAGATAATTTCTCTCAGATGATTTATATGTAGCTATACTAATATTATAAAGAGGAAAGATTTGATTGTTTGTTTGCATTGAATAGGCTCCGAAACTGCCGGACCGACTTTAAAAATTCTTTCACATTTACAAAGCCACATTATCGGAGAGTAACATAGGCTATATTTTATTGTCAAAAAATTAGAGGTCTCAACCATAATTTCAATAATGTAACTCAAGGTATATAATACTACAATTTGACACCCGCGCGAAGCCGGGACAGGCAGCTAGTACCTAATACATATAACATTTATGAAAAATCCGTGTTTTTTTTAAAACACTTTTGTAATAATTTCCTTCGATTTGGATCGATCTTCTAAAAATCGTATCGACAATAGGTAGATATGCGATCCGATCTATTACGAAACGTTACGATCAATTACGATCCCAAATATTCTATCAAATACAAATATCATATATCCCTAGCACCCACCCCCCAGACTCATGACTAAAACAACTTTATTATATTATATCTTAAACTTTGTAAGTCTTTCACACTTGGCCGTCTTTGAATTGCCTCCTCCAGAACAAATCTAACTGTTCGGGCCGTTTATCCACCGTAACCCGTCACCAAGAACGAGATTATTTTACTTCGGCAACCGGGATGCCGCCGCCCGGCGTGGCGGCGCTCTCGGATGATGGACGTGTCGTGGACACGCGGCTATAGTAACATAGAAATGTATCGCTACTTCTACGTCATCTTGTTCTTGTTGACGTCCCGGTGATGGTAGCTATGGTCAAACGACCTTAATCTGCATTTGTATGCTACATCAATTCAAAAATTGCCAAGTCAACCTGTCACAGGATGTAGTCAACCTGTCAACCACTATTACCTCCTGTGGTGTCATAAAACAGTAAATTCCAAAACAACCAATTAGAAACATATTTACGTTTGTATTTTCCTTATTTTAATTACCTTATCCTTAATATGAATTACCTACATAACAATAAAACGTTTCTGTAATCATTACAATTAATTATGTACATACTTAGACTATTTGTTATACATTTTTTCCTTCCTATACAAAGATAGGTTAAAAGGAAAATGTTTATATTATGCCAATTAGTATAATAAATCAAGTCGTTTGGCTTATCTGGCACTAGTAGAGTCGTACCTATATACCTGCATATGTCGTTCTAAATGACATAATGTATAAAGGTACATTGCCAACCGTAGTCTAAAATAAAGTATTGTAGGGGTGACTAGTAACATGGTAACGCGAGAAGAACGTAACAAATGAGTTTATGACCTAAATAAGTTGATTGCATTTATCACTATTATGTGCCAGTCTGAACCACCCCCTAACAGCCCTACCAGCGTTTACGGCACTATGGCCTCAGGCTTTGGACCTACAGACACGGTACCGAAAAAATACTTCCAAAGTATATTTTTAGGGTTCCGTAGCCAAAATGGCAAAACGGAAGCTTTATAGATCCTCCATGTCCGTTCGTCTGTCCGTCCGCTGCTTAGCTCAAATACTGTTGGTGTCAGAAGGCTGTAATTTTGCATGGATACACGTATTACTTTAACAAAGTGAAAGAATAAAATCTTAAAAACTTTTTTTAGGGTACCTCCCCTTTATGCAAAGTGAGGATGTGATTTTTTTTCTCACCTACCCCATCGTGTGGGGCATCATTAGATAGGTGTTTTAAAAACGTTCGGGTTGTGAGGACTATTTTTAGATTATGGGATTTTTGTTAGAGTCAAGTGTCAAAATTGTTATTAAGTAGGTATAACGTTGTGAGTATGAAACAAAAATAACCGAACACCCACTTCTTAAGCCAGATTATTTGGACTACAGAACCCTATATTGTGCGTGGCCCGACATGCACTTGCCCAGTTTTTTTTCAAGTGTGCTTAATTTTATCATAGTAGATTTAAGCTTGCGTCACAAGTGTCCGTAAAGTAGTATAACTATTCGTCCTTAGATTTAGCCCTAAAAACGTTGTTTCTTATGTTTTTTAAGGGTTTCGTAGCCAAAATGGCAAAACAGAATCCTCATAGTTTCGCCATGTCCGCCCGTCCGCAGCTTAGCTCAAAGACTGTTAGTACCTACTGGAAAGTTGTAATTTTATTACAATAATTGCAGTTTTAAAAGATCGCGAGGGGGTCTGGACTCGAACCCGACTTCCGTACGCCAAACCGGGGCCGGAATCGAACCATCTATCGGATGTGATTATTTTTTCTAACCTACCCCATCGTGTGGTACCTACCCCATGTGTATAATTACAAACCAAATTTAAAATCATGAATGAATGCAGCCTTTTTTGCAAACAAGTAATTTAAACATTATGTACTTACTGTCATAACTTAAATGTTTAAAATAAAAATATTAACAATTATTATCACAGTGTTTCTCTGTGTTCGCTTGTCTTTTGACATAGGCCTCCTCCAGATTTTTCCATTCTAATCTATTGGATGTTGTCCTTCTCCACAAAGAACCAGCTACTTTTTTTATGTCATCTTCCCACCATATCACTTGCCTTCCTCGATTTCTTTTGCCTTGTCTGGGGTACCACTCTATAATATATTTTGTCCATTTATCTTTATCACTTCTTAATGTATGTTCGTCTATCGCCATTTTAACGGTTTAATACTATATTGTATGCTTTCTAGTTTTGTCCTTTTCCTCAAACTTGTTATTCTATACTTTGTCTCTCCTTTTGATTTTTAACATGCTTCGTTTTATCCCTTGCTGACATACTTTTAATTTGTGTAGATTTTTTTGGTTTGGCATCCTTAAGTCAAGCATGGCCTGAAACACCTATCAAAAACTTTGCATTTGAGTGTATGGGAGATGTCATTATTTTTCATTAAATGTTTTAAAGACCAATATTTTCTCCACGTGCTTGCTAATCTTTGCTCTATTTCTTTCTGCTCAGGGGATATAATTTGGCCAAGATAAGTGTACTCTGTACACATTCCATAATGTTGTCATTACACATCTTTTCATGAACCATATTATGTACTCATTATTTTTGTGTTTTCCGTGTTCATATTCAAACCTGCTTATGCGTTTTCTCTTGCTGGATCTTGTAGCATTTTTATAATATTGTGCAAATCTTAAATTATGTAAACATCGTCCATCGATGTTTATATCTAGTGCATCAAAATCTAATTTTCGAAATATTTGTTCTAAAACAGCAGAATACAGTTTTGGTGTCAAGGGGTCGCCTTACCTTATGCCTTTATCGGAAACCAATTCTTTCTTATCTTACTTTTGCTGTGCTATTTGTAAATTGTGTGGATTTTGATTGATATTCATGTTTGATGGAGTCGAAGGCTTTACTATAATCAACAAAACCTATATAGTATGTCTGGTAACGTAACATTTTTCTATAAGTTGTTTAATACCATAGATGTGATAATTAAAAGACTAATGCAGACTCAATATAATTTCATTGTTATCAATTTCTAATTTTGGGTGAGTCTTCTTCATTTAAGAATCTGAAAAAGTTAGTTGTCGTATCTAATGTTTTGTCTTGATGTAATTAAAAGTCTGGTTTTTTAATGTTTTATCGTAGGTATCCACTTTTTCTATTTTGCAAATAAACAACATTTTAAACAATATTTCCATACATTTAATTTTAAATTTTTCATTTGAAGCGGCGGTAGCCTAATGGCTAAGGCATCGGTTTCGCAATCGTGAGGTCGCGGGTTCGAATCCTACCCATTATACTACTGACGTGAACCCACTCCAAACAAAAGCCTTTGAGCTTAGCTGGAGAGGTTAACAAGATTACATACTAGTAATATGGGACTCAATCCCACATTGCTAGTTATATTTTTATAAAAAAAAAAAATGTGCTCTTTTTGGGACAACCCGCTATTGTGTTGACTTGTTTCTGTTTATAAACATAAACTTGCATTTATGTTTTGAGAATATTCCTATGTTTTGTTAAAACAAAACATTGGCATGTTCTCAAAAAATAAGTCGGTATACAAATAAGACCAATGCACTTTATCTGAGGTTATTTGAGGTGAAACGCATGTGACATATTAAATATCTCATTATACTTAGTTGCAGAGACGTAGCTTACCTTCAACGAAACCCACATCAAAATTTGTTGGAGCCAGGTGCCCCAAAGCCAGACGACTGTATCTTATCCATGGGAATATAGATTTTGACTGCCTCTGTAGCGCGGTGGGTGTGTGACCGACTGCTACGCAAGAGGTCGTGGGTTCGATTCCCACACGGGACACCACTTTGTGTGATCCACAAAATGTTGTGCCGGGTCTGGGTGTACTTTTTAGGGTTGACATGTATGTTTGTAAAGTCCCCCGCCACACAGAGCTGGCACCCTACTGCGGGAGTCGTTAAAAAAAAATAGAGTTGAAATTATGGGACATGCGTTTTTTGCGCCAATGGTTACCTAGGGCGTTTTTACAATACATTGGTGCAGTGGTGCACTAAAGGTGGGGGTTTTAATCTATACTAATATTATAAAGCTGAAGAGTACTAATCCGAATTGAAAAATTCTTTTACTGTTAGATAGCCCATTTATCAAGGAAGGCTATAAGCTATATTATGTCATCACACTACGAACAATAGGAGCGGAGTAGCAATGAAAAATGTTGCTAAAACGGGGAAAATTTACGCAGACGAAGTTGCGCGGGACAGCAAGTATTTCTTAAAGAGCACATTTATAACCACTTTGACAAACTGATTTTATCTAAAGAGAAACTAGGACAGTATCTGTGTGCACGTTGACTTAAAATTTGAGCACAACAAACTCGTCGAGAATCCGCAATGGAAACTCAAAATGGTGCTGAAAAGTGGGATATACCCTGCCAGGCTAATATGAATCGTTCACCTGCTATAGAGTCTTGCAATAACACCGTCATAACCAGTGGGTGCCGCTGGCACGGTTTAGGTGCAGATTCAGAAGTTTATTCTGTGAGGGCAACATTTGACGCAACCGGTTAAATGTGAGTCGTTCACATGGCTGGGGTGCATTTGATTCAACACCGGTACACCATATCCACCACCACTGAGGGGGGCAATTGCCTGCCTAAATACTCCGATCTAGTGTCAAAATTTCTTAAATTCCCCTAAAAAGGTCATTTAGTCGAGTCTGGGGGGGGGATTGCCCGATTTAGAACACCAACATCGTCGGTAGGAACACTATGTATATCAGTCCGTTGCTGAAATTTTGTATATTATCTTTCCTTGAACTACTTTAAACAACTATGTGAACCAGTGCAAGTCTCTATACGTTTACACACAAATCACCAATTAAGTGCGACCCCTAAGAGATTATGGACAGGACCGAATGGTGGTAATAATTTTACAAAACGGTTACCCGTCAATGGATTCAGTAGAGAAAATACTGGTTAACCTCGCTGACATTTAGTTAAATTCATAATGTATTAGATAAAAGTTTGCGGCTAAGAGCCGTTAAAACTCTTTGGAATGTACGACGTCCAAAAATGATTATTTATTTTTGGAAAAACCGAACATTACAACAGCTTAATAACAATATACCTACTTATACCATTAGAACAAGATATTTTTCTTAAAACTAGCTTTGGCCCGCAGTTTTGCCTGCTTTAATGTCGGTTATTGTGATCAATGTTTTTGAATTTCCAAGGATAGAGGCAGAGGGGACTAAAGTCTTCCCGTTTACGTGTGTTTTTACTTAACAAAACAAACTCTCCTTAAAATATCGTCTCCTCAAAATGTTGGTTTCTTACTCCCAAAACCATACTAGATCCGCGACAACTTGACCAGAGAACATAGATAGCTATTGATATTCAAACAAAATAATAAGTAAATAGGTAAATTGGATAAGTGGTCGCGTGTAAAAAAATCATTGTTCAAATCGGACACAGAACAAAATCGGACAACTCTAAAAAGTTATGCAAGATAAATGTATAAACGCTAGATATACCTAGCGTTTATACATCTATCCTTAATCCGGGATAGGCGGACGGGCAGCAGCGTCCTCAGCGTAAAAAAAAATACAGAAATTCATCTTGAGAGTCCTCCGTTGTTGTTCCTCAGTGAAAAAAAAAAGAATAGACATAAACATCGAGTTTTATATATATGGCTATATTATATAATAGTGGGTATAACATAATGGTACGGAAAGGAAAACCTCATTGGAAAACAAGGTATACCTATTTAAGAATTATCCTTATTATAGTTGCATGTTTGTGAAGCATTGGCGGAGCTAGGAATTTTGTACGGGAGAAGAGGGGAGGGGAGGCCCATTACGCTAAGGGAGTGTTTCCACTGACGAGCAGCGAGGCCGAGTGAAGCCGAGCGAAATAAATCGACAATTTTTTTTGTTGTATATCATAGACCTTATATTACAATCTAGTCTATAGACTAATAAGTATCATTTGTAACTTAAACTGCCAGGGTGAATATTCTATAATATTAAAAATGTGTCTTATTATCTCTAGTAAAGAAAGACAATTATTTTCTTGTGTTCTCTATGAGTAGCTTCAACTCAACTCATTATGCTACTGAACACTAACTTTGCTAAGTTAATTCAAAAGTTTAGTCTACCTAAACCTTCGCACAATGACTGTGGTGTTGAGGAGTCGTCGTTCATGTGTTTCGGCATACTTTTTCATAACATTTGCAACAAGGTCAACCTTCAGGTAATCGACAAATGACAGTGCTCGAAATAATTCTGGGTATGATTTCGAGCACTATGGTTGGTTAATTGACGGTCCGCTTCGTTCCACGGTAATGCGCTTATTACACTACACTGAATCAGGGACCATAAACCCTTAAAAATAAGAGTTAGGGCCTTAATCATCTAACGAATTTTCAAGGCCACCTCGATTTAGGGTAGGTGTAATAGCCGTTTAACGTGGAATCGCACCCTAAGAGTAATTTTATCAAGTAAAAGTAGAGAGAGGAATTAGATACTTTTGGTGGAGACATTAGCCACATAGCGTACCCCTCTTCCCATTCCTGAATCCGCCATTGATTCTGCATTAGTCTTTTAAGTTACGACGAAGAAGAAGGATGTTCCAGAGTTGTAGCGGTCCAAGTAGTGATGCAAGTAGTATGCCACACAGTTCATATTCAAAGCTTTAAAAATGTTAAATAAATTTGAAAGCTGTAGGTATCTAAGTATTGAAGATGAAATTGTAGGGCGGCCCTAAGCACCATTAATTTTCGAAGAAAGACCTAACTTATTAATTTACTCATCAACGTCCAGCCACAGAATACCGTACAGAACAAAAGCTTCATACAAAACGCTTTTGACGCACACATAGATATCGTCACAGACGCGGAGAATCGGAATCGGTGTGTGTGTGTGTGTAGGTATAAAAGTAGCGGTAGATACAGAAGCGTTTCTTCTGAACTCTCTTTATTTTATAGTCCAGCCTAAACCCTTGAAACTTGAAATTGCTGACAGGTAAGAGTTCTATAAGCAACAATAAGTATCTAATAAGCAACAATTAAAAAAATTGAGGTCGGAAGCTAGAATTCTTTGTGGTACAAATATTTTTGTGAGTATGAATCGGGAATACCTATAACATAACGCACGAAACCATATAGCACAGCAAGCCGTGAATAAACCACTGTGACATCCGGGAATTATCAAAAATAACACATAACTTATAAAGGTACATAAAAGATTAAGTAGATATAATTAGCACATACCCGATTGAGAAAACAAAACAGTATCAGGTGAATCCAACTTCCATAAAGGCAAAAAAAGCGCGAAAAAATAAAGCAATCCCTATAATGTTTGGTTAAGGCAGTTAAGGCAATCTATCGTATACACATGTTTAGAAGTATAGACATATTGTAGACGGATTGTAGCGTACAATAAAAGCCTTGAAATCGGTTAGGAGTCGGCATATAGTCGCGTAAATTCGCACCGTACACACGTGTTTACGTAAACCTCGTAAAAATATATTTTATAGCAAAAATGGCGAAAATCTTCTTATGTTTATTGGTAGTGGCTCTGGCTGTCGCAATTCAAGGTAAGCGAACAAGTTTTTCTATCAATAAAAATACAAATTTCATATCGTTTAATGACATTAAAATCATCATGTTTAATAGTATTAAGTATACTTTAGATTATTTTTACTAATGACAGCTAAAACCAGCTAAACTTTGAAAAAAAATGTAAACGGAACAGTTGATATATAAAGATCAACGCGGAAAACGAGACACGAAAATACGTGGTTATATAAAAAGTAGGATAATTGCTTTTATAAATGAAACACGCAGTTATATTGTCCCTAAATATATCTAGTTACAAAGTAGCCTATATTCTTCAGTTTTAAGCTATCGTCATATCAAATTTCTTGTAAATTAATTTAGCGGTTTAGACGTAACCAAAACAAACAACTTACAATTTCTTTTACATGAGTCATTTCACCTAAGTATAATAGAAACATACTCATTGCATATTAGTTACATTGTGCGTAAAATAAGATGGAATTCAATTTTGTTTGTAGTTAATTGATTATTCTGACTAGTTTTCAATTACAATTCGTCAAGCATCACTGAGAGCAATTGTGTGACAACTTTGTTTACCAAAATGTACTTACGCATATTTTTTATTAGACTAGGTACTACTACGATAAGTTTTTGACGTAGACAGAGACGACATAAAACATTAAAACTACAGAAGATAAGTTTCATACGAAGGTACTTCGCTCAAGCAACGCACTCATAGACATCGTTCAGGACCAAGAATACTTTTTATGGGTTTACTGGTTAGTGATGAGTTAGTTTAGCAGTCATGGTCACTACCCACTAGACCAACCGCCGGAGGTCCAGGAACCTTGTGTGATGAGCACAATAGTTTATTCTGTGTCTAGGCGCCATTTATTTATATTAAGTATGTATTTAGAAATATATAAGTAAGTGTGTTTATCGGTTTACATAGTAAAAGCTCTGCTTAGTTTGGGATCAGATGACGGTGTGTTAATTGTCCCAAGATATTATTATTATACCTTCGGAAGAAAGTGATCTGAAGTGGTTCGGGTTTCCACGACCGTTAGCTTAACATGAGCGTTGTTCAACCTTGTTAGTATGAAACTTATCTTCTGTACTTTTATTGATTATGAAGACAATGAAAAAGAAAAAATAACAACAAAAGACTATAATAATGTTCCCAGCGCTGAGGGTTTCATCACGATATTTTCCTTGACAATATGGCTTGCTGGGATTATACATATCAACCCATATGATGTCCCACTGCTGGGTACGGGTCTCCTCAGTAGAATCTACTTATTACAGATCCTGGGGGTAATTATCATAATCGCCACACGTTTGGCGAGCGGGTTGGCGATCGCAAAGAAAAAAAAAATACGCAAAGGACGCTACTGCCCGTCCATGCATAATAATATGTATCAAAGTGAACTGCTGCGCTTGTATTGTGTAGAGTGTGTTTACTCAACGAATAAATCAGTTTTCTTCATTCTTTCCTATGCTGCCAAAATAAAAATAGAATCGTAAACAAACAGCATTATCCACAAGGTTTTTATAAGGTTGCCAAAGCTTATTTAGCGTCGCATTTGTCAAGATGATAAACACGTTGACATGTCAATAAAACAATCGTGCAACCTAATCGTATGTCATGGTCACAATGTTGCCGACCTCCTGAAACCTGACCAGTTTAATGGTATTGAATAATGTTGGTACTTAAAAAATAAATTGATATATTTTTATTTCCTAGTATAGAAAACTAGTGTTGTCTTTTATTGATAAACTAGCTTTACTTAAATAATGAAGCGGCTAAGGCGTCAAACTTGTAATCGTGAGGTCGCGGGTTCGCATCCTATGCATTATAATACCGATGTAAAGCCATTCCTAATACAAGCCTTTGAGCTAAGCTGGAGGGGTTAACAGGATTGCTAGTAATGTGGGACTCAAAATCACACATTGGTAGATATCTTTAAAAAAATACCTACGAAAAACTAAAAGTAAGCTAGCTGTATCCAGCGTTTGATTTTGATTGAAATATGTAATCCGGTTTGACCCTATAGGCTTATATTTAAAAAAAATCGTTTAGAGCAAATGTCTAAGTCATACGTCAAATTATAACCAAATTCGGTCTGTGGTGGCGGTGATTTGGTGTTAAATTAAATAACAACATTCCAATAATAAATCCAATAGGCGTAGGGGTGGATCCACGCAGGATTGGCCAGGAGCAATTCCACCCCCTCCAGAATCGACTGAAAGGGGGAATTTGAGAATTTTGACTCTGGACCGGTGTGTTTTGACAGGCAATTGCCACTGGCTGCCCTCGTCGGTGGTGTACCGGTGTTTTATCAAATGCAACCCCCCCTGTCAAGCGAGGAACTCACATATGGTTGAGTCAAATATTGCCCTCCCCGTCCCTCTGAATAGGAGTACCATGTGTGTACCTCGTCTTATTGTCCAATGATTTGTAGATTGCACGGGGCCCTTATTCACTATGTTTTTTTTTCCGTTTTCGCGTCATGTCTGCGCGAACTGGCGCATGCGCGGTGCGCTAAAAGATGTCCACCGCACATGCATGCAAACGTTGATGCATTTTTAAGCGCAGCTCTCTATTTACCATTATGACAAGATTTTGACAGTTCGCACGGGCTTAAAACGGAAAAAAGAACATGAATATGGACCCGGGGTCTTTATTCACTATATTTTTTTTCGTTTTCACGTCAAGCCCGCGCTTCCAACTCATAATGTTAAATAGCTGCGCTCAGAAATGCATCGCGCATGCGTGCGGACGTCTTTGAGCGCACCGCGCATGCGCCAGTTCACCCGGGCTTGCCGCGAAAACTAAAAAAAAAACATAGTGAATAAGGACTACAATAGAATAATCATGTAATTAAACCATTACATTTCGGAAATCGACTAAACTGTTACAGTTTGTTTTTTTTACTTTCTATACAATAAAATATTCAGTAAGTAGGTCTTCCATGATGCACAATTCATGCATTTGATAACACTTAAGGGGGCATTACGCTGAATGAATTATTTATTAAATGCACACAGTGACATGGCCGACTGCCTCGCTCTTCCGCACACAACCATTACTTGCCAGTGTTTCGAACGAATATTCAGGCCAGAGTCTGTCTTAGTTCTACACTATTTATTGACATTTATGACAGACTCTGGCAGTAAAACACAAAGTAAAACAATGCCTTCTCTAATTTTGAGGTCATACTAATTAATGTAATTAGTTTTTAAAGAAGGATAATGACTTACAAATTTCAATATCAAATCTATACTAATATTATAAAGCGGAAGAGTTTGTTTGTTTGTTTAAACGCGCTAATCTCAAGATCTACTGGTCCGATTTGAAAAATTCTTTTTTCGTTGGATAGCCCATTTATCGAGGAAGGCTATAGGCTATATAACATCGCGCTACGACTAATAGGAGCGGAGAAGCGACGAGAAATGTTTCAAAAACGGGGAGAAATTACGCATACGACGTTGCGCGGGACAGCTAGTATATTATAAATACCTACATATATTATTTTTGACGTGATAACATCTTATAAATGATGCGCATGAAAAAGTGTCACGGTCCATCACGTTCCGCCGGCTGATAGACTGAAGTATGGTGGCCGTCGGGTGCATGAGCGTTTGTTTGTGCCCAACGGCCACTAAAGCTGTCTCAGGCATGGTTGAATATTACAATATCATTAATAATAATAATAATAATATCTTGGGACAACTCACACAACGCTATCTGATCCCAAACTAAGCAGAGCTTGTACTACGGAAACCAGACAACTGATAAACATACTTATATATTTCTAAATACATACATATTATAGATAAATAACACCCAGACACAGAATAAACCATCGTGCTCATCACACAAAGTATTATCCTGGGTGGGAATCGAACCCACGACCTCTAATGTTGTTTTGGTGATTGCAGCGACATGCGATAAAATAGAAAATAAAAAATAAAGTTTGAAAAAAACGTATAAATATGACGTTATTACGTAAAATTTACGCCCATAAGCTCACTCTACAGTCAACCATTTTTTTTAAAACGTACTCAGTCCATTACCTGCTTTTTGCAGAGAAATCAGGGTTACCTGCCTGCTTACAATAACAATTAATTTATTATTCTAACAGAATATTTAATCGCGGACTAACCCACATATTACGCGGAAAAGAAGTTTAGTACTAACCGGTATTTCATGAATTCGTTGCGTCAGTAATGTGACGGATTTCCCTTATTTTGAGATAACCAGAATGAGATAAATAGAATTTACGAAATTTAAAATACAAAATGATAATTTAATTTTACAACACATTCAAAGCTCCGACTGCTATTTAGGAAAATACTACTACTTGAAAAGAGAAAATAATCTTAGTCTTCTAAATCTGGGTTATTCACTATCTTTATTTCGTTTTCGCGTCAAGCCCGCGTTTTTAACTGTCAAAATCTTGACGTAATGGTGTATAGAAAGCTGCGCTTAGAAATGTATCGCGTATGCGCGCGGCCATCTTTGAGCGCACCGCGCATGCGCCAAAACGCGCGGGCTCGCCGCGAATTCGAAAAAAAGCATAGTGAATAAGGACCCGGTTCAGCTCTATAAGCGAAACCAACAAACATATTTACATTCGCATTTTTATTATAGGTTATGATAAGCCAGGTTTCTTTTTGCCTACGTGAGATTCGGCTTGACCCCCTCCCCCCATTAATGTAATTAATATACCCCCCTAAATATCTATCAAAACCTCAAACTGAAAAAACGTAGGCAGGTTCCAGAAGGTTCATTAGGTGCAGCAGGTTCTACTAGGGCCATTTACAAAATAGCTAAAAAATCGAAAAAAGCCTTACATTGTAGAATACACAAATCAAAAATGTCTATACAAATTTCTTTCCTTTTTATTATTAGACTAGCTGTCCCGCGCAACTTTGTCGGCGTAAATTTTCCCCGTTTTTACAACATTTCTCATTGCTGCTCCGCTCCTTTTGGTCGTAGCGTGATGTTATATAGCCTATAGCCTTCTTCGATAAATGGGCTATCCAACATTGAAAGAATTTTTCAATTCGGACCAGATTACCGCGTTCAAACAAACAAACAAACTCTTCAGCTTTATAATATTAGTATAGATAACAGGGTGTAGGTACCTATATTGAATCCCTGTCCGATCTGATAATGTTTTGGTAGGTATCATGTAAATTTAATGACGAAAAAATAGCCAATTTTTTTTCTTGACAGAAGTCATATGGGAAAACATGCAAAGGCGGAAAAGATTGTTTTGATTGTAAAGAAACCTAATAAAATGTTGATAAAAAAATCTTGAAAACTTACACATTTCGACGAAATTGGGTACCTACTAACATCGTGAATTTCAATAAAATAATAATTTTGACGGATATAATTTCATTTCATTTTTTTTTTTTCGCATTGGTGTCGGTTTAATTTATATTTAATAATAATAATACGTAATAGTACTACGTGTATTAGTGGCGCCAAACATCAGTATGACTAGAATTAAAAAAAAACATCTCTGCGACCGCTAGCTCATAAAATAAGCAACAATATGTAAAATACACATCTTATCAAAAACTTGTTTAATAAAATAACATTAATGCAATAATAGAATTGTTTAATACAAACTGGTTTTAAACAATTTTATATCAAAACAACCTTTTTGTCTGTCCCTCTGTTTATGTAGGTATTTTTCACGCTAGAACTATTATTCCGATAGGTACAAAACCAACATTTAGACCTTCGAATAAACCCCAATTTTTATTTATTTAGTTACACAAAGTATCAAATGAAATGAATAGGGACGAAAGCGGTGTATCACGCAGGTGCTGTCGCAGGCAAAAGCTAGCTTGTATAGCTAGTATAACATAAAATTAACATAGCGACCGTAATATACATATAAGATGAGATTTTCTAACAATATTAACTGTACCTATTTGAATATAAATCGTGTGATTAATAGAACAGTCGGGCTTAATTATCTATGATTTTAAGAACTATTGATATTTACGATCGCGCTGTTACTAGGTATCGTAGATAACAGTGGCGGAGGGACCTTAGAACCCCATTACTTTCGGTTTCCCTTTGGATTACAGTTACTTAGTATTATAGGTACAAAGAACCATGTTTAGCAAAATATATTTTTGTATCGGGTTACCTTTGAAAAAATGTAACCTTTCGCCTCTGGTAGATACTAACTGACCAGCGCAACTTTGTCTAAGTATTTTTTTCCCGTTTTGGCAACATTATTGATTGCTGCTCCGCTCCTATACGTCATAGCGTGATTTCATATAACCTATAGCCTTCCTCGATAAATCTAATAGTAAAACATTTTTTCTATTCGGATCAGTAGTTCCTGAGATTATCGTGTTCAAACAAACTCTTCAGCTTCATAATATTAGTATAGATTATGGCACCGCACCGCTAATAATTCGCTGCATAGGCGTTCACACTAGCGGTGCGGCGCCGTTGCGGCACCGCAGCGGAGTGTTGGACGTACTGTCTGATTAATAAGAAAAAAAGCGGCGGTAGCCTAATGGCTAAGCCATCGGTCTCGCAATCGTGAGGTCGCGGTTTCGAATACCTACTACCCATTATACTACCAACGTGAACCTACTCTTAACACAAGCCTTTGAGCTTAGCTGGAGGGGTTAACAAGATTGCTAGTTATGTGGGACTCAATCCCACATTGCTAGTTATATAAAAAAAAAACACCGATAAGTAAAATTATATCCGAAGGCTACTTTTGATTTTTGTTCTTCATCATCAGCCTGTATCTGTCCATTGCTGGACATAGGTATGTCAAGCAGTGGACCGATGACCTCTCTTAATTGACGCCACAACACCCGGTCCTACGCATTTCCATCTCATTTCATTATCCCAGCAACTTTCATTACGTTGTCGGTCTATCTGGCTGGCGGCTGTCCTACCTTACGTTTATAAAGCCGCAGTCTCAACTCTAGAAATAGTTCTGCCGCATAATCGCCTTCGGCAGATACGGCATATTATAATAATAATATCTTTGGACAACTCACACACCGCTATGTGATTCCAAACTATGCAGAGCTTGTACTATGGAAACCAGACAACTGATAAACATTCTAATAAAATTCTAAATACATACATATTATAGATAAATAACACACAGATACCGAATATACCATCGTGCTTGTCACACAAAGTTTTATCCTAGGTGAGAATCGAACCCTCGACCTCCGGCTTAGCAGTCCAGTAACCATTAGACCAACAGGCCGGTCAAACACATCCAGGACGCCTTTTTAGGTTACGCTACAACACCTTCCTTTCCTCCCTTTCCTTTTTAGTTCCTACACATTCACACATCTCATTTAATTATCCCAGCGATCTTCATTAAGTCTTCGGTCCATATGGCTCCTACCGTACGTCCATCAAGCCGCGGTCTCCACTCTAGAAATCGTTCCGCCGCGTAATCGTCTTCGGCATATATGACATATTGCCACCAATAAATTTAATTACATAACTAAATTCATTTGTTATATTTCATGCGAAACTTAAATTACTACTTAATAGAATTTGTATTCAAATACCTATTAACGAAGTATAATAAAATTACGTAATTGTATAAACATTCTGTCTAAATAACACAATTTATATTGTTTACTGAGAATTTTATTTTACACTTTTCACAAATTCAACGTATTTTTTAGTCAAAAAATACCCAAAAAGTTCTATTGGCTAACAAGTGTAAGTGTAAATTGATCGTGAAAATCCCTATTACGTAAGCAGTTCCGTATTTATTAAAACATTATCAACGAGCTCCTAATCGATAGTGATATAGCTATTTACATGATAATCGTCATTTTTGTAAGTAGGTATAACGGGTACGATGACTGGCAAAGTTTACTTAAGATATTCTTTATGGATTTCTTAGGGAAACTGTTGACTTTTTAATGGTATTTGCTCTAATCTGATCAACAACTAGTTGATTAGATTGTAAGACAGACAAAAGATGAATGTACTTCGCTTTTGACTCGCACTGAATTCTTATGGGATTATACCACTTTCTACAAATATAATGCACTAGCTGTCCCGCGCAACTTTTTCCCCGTTTTTGCAACATTTCACGTCGCTACTCCGCTGCTTTTATTTGTAGCGCGATGTTAAATGGGCTATCCAACAAAAAAAGAATTTTTCAAATCGGACCAGTAGCTCCTGAGATTAGCGCGTTTAAACAAACAAACAAACAAACAAACAAACAAACAAACAAAGCAAACAAACAAAGCAAACATACAAAATCTTCCGCTTTATAATATTAGTATAGATTACGTAATGAATAATTGGCCCCATATATAAATGATATACTAATATAAAATCGTAAAATAGAGCAGCTGTGTCAGTAAATTATAAATATATAATTAAAATAGCTCGATCTATTAAATAAAGGATTTTTAATCTTAGGTTTTTTGAAGAAGCTTGAACATAGAAACAAACAGGATTTTTTGTGGAATGTACTTAAATTGAACATTGGGTGTAAATAGTTTTTATAACCTGAAGTAACACATGTGACACTTTTCATTGTGATAATTTCACGTGTACGAAGTACGGGAAGATTTACTATACATATAACTTTCTCTTGAATCACTCTATCTATTGCTGAAAACTGCATTCAAATCTGTTGCGTAGTTCAAAAGATCTAAGCGCACATATAGCCGAAGACTTTAGTTTATACTATGTAAAGACTAGCGGACATCCGCGACTACGTACGCGTGGATCCCGTTCCCACAGGATGATATATTATACATATAAACCTTTCTTTTGAATCACTCTATCTATTGCTGAAAACTGCATTCAAATCTGTTGCGTAGTTCAAAAGATCTAAGCGCACATATAGCCGGAGACTTTAGTTTATACTATGTAAAGACTAGCGGACATCCGCGACTACGTACGCGTGGATCCCGTTCCCACAGGATGATATATTATACATATAAACCTTTCTTTTGAATCACTCTATCTATTGCTGAAAACTGCATTCAAATCTGTTGCGTAGTTCAAAAGATCTAAGCGCACATATAGCCGGAGACTTTATTTTATACTATGTAAAGACTAGCGGACATCCGCGACTGCGTATGCGTGGATCCCGTTCCCACAGGATGATATATTATACATATAAACCTTTCTTTTGAATCACTCTATCTATTGCTGAAAACTGCATTCAAATCTGTTGCGTAGTTCAAAAGATATAAGCGCACATATAGCCGGAGACTTTAATTTATATTATGTAAAGACTAGCGGACATCCGCGACTTCGTATGCGTGGATCCCGTTCCTGCGGGATAATGTATAATACATATACACCATCCTCTTGAATCACTCTATCTATTTCTGAAAACTGCATTCAAGTCTGTTGCGTAGTTCGAAAGATCTAAGCGCACATATAGCCGGAGACTTTATTTTATACTATGTAAAGACTAGCGGACATCCGTGACATCGTACGCGTGGATCCCGTTCCCTCGGGATGATGTATTATACATGTAAACCTTCCTCTTGAATCACTCTATCTATTGCTCAAAACTGTATTAAAATCTGTTGCCGCAGCGAAGGGTTAAAAAAAATTCTAAGGTAACCCGTCACCATGTATCTTGGTGGACATGATTTTTTATACCTAAAATATTAAGTAACTAGAATTCAAAGGGAAACCGAAAATTGGAATTTCGGAAATGGTATTCTAAGGACCCTCCGCGACTGGTAAAAATACTAAGTACTTGTGATTTCGTCTGTACTAAGTCCATAGCTTAGCTCACACACACACACACACACACACACACACACACACACACACACACACACACACACACACACACACACACACACACACACACACACACACACACACACACACACACACACAAAATAAAATAACTAAAGTACTACATACACTCACAACATATTACGAAACCTATCAAACAGATGACACAAACACCTTCATATCTAGAGTCAGGAGAGGCTAGAGGCTGGTAATCTGTCATACAGGTCTACCTAGTACAGATACCAGTCTCTCACACAGATAAAGATACACTCCAATTCAATTTTAATCTATTGGAGCTTGTTCAAACCATCTGTAAACTATTTTCTGTGTGAGAGAAGAAAATAAACAAATATTATTACTAATATAGTTTATTATTAGCAAAGACTAACATTATGATTTATACACCATCACATTATTTCCAGTTTCATAAATCCTAGAAATCATCTGAACTATAACTTGTGCAATTTCACGGTTATTAAAATCTATTTACGAGTGTGTAACATCCTCCTTACAAACAATTATATTTTATGTGTACGACTAAGTTTAACTATGTTATAAGGAAAACTATTAACTAGCTATAATATGATTCCATTACATCATTAATATGTAAACTGGAATTTTGCCGTACCTTTAATTAAGGATCAGGTGGCATTGCCAGGTAGCAAAAAAATACATTAATCTGCTTGCAGTAACATCACTTTATCTCTATCATAATAAATCATTTCAATTTATATGATTTATTTCGTTCTTCGTTAGGGTATAATGTCCTAGAGTTGATACCTGCTATTATTGTAAGATGCTATTTTCCATAAATCAGGACAGCTCAAAAATTTCTAATAAACTTTTTTGATTGAGTGAACATTTTTGGAAATAATCGCTCCGAAAGTTGCTTAAATTGTGTCTCCTCTAACTTTTGAATCGTGTGGCTAAAAAATATAAAAAAAATAACAAAGGTGCATAATAAATACTTTAAACTAAAATTATTTTGGACATTATCGGATATACCGTCATTGGGTTATTGCCGAAAAACTGCATTTCTCAACAAATAGGCGTAAATGTCACAAACATACACTCTTCTGCTGATGCAGTTTTTCAAAAGCATGTCGGTCCATGCTCAGTGTAGGGAACCCTACACTGAGCATGGACCGACATGCTCTTGCCCGTTTTTTTAAGCATTGAATTGCATTAACAGTGAATATTCACGAACGGCATTTTTAATAACCTGCCTATTGAAAAATGACAGACATTGGGAATTGAGATATACCTTGAATTAGATGAGATAGAAAATTTCTTCACTGACCAATTCTCGCCAATTGAACAAATAGGTGAATAAAAACTTTTTAACAAAAAAATATTACCGACTTCAAAACTAAATACATACAAGGCAACTACATACATACATACATACATATCAACCCATAAGATGGCCCACTGCTGGGCACGGGTCTCCCCAGTAGAACCTACTAGTATGTAGATCCTGGGGGTAATTGCCATAATCGCCACGCTTGGCAAGCGGGTTGGCGATCGCAGTAAGGCTTTAAGTACGCAGAGGACGCTGCTGCCCGTCCTCCGGGGTGAAATCCCTTAGTCGCCTTGACGACACCCACGGGTAGAGATGGGGTGGTACTATTCTTAAGCCGGCACCACAAGGCAACTAAAAAGCAAAAAATAATACACCTAGAATAACAAAAACAAATTAAACATTTTGAAGTTGCCATGAAATATTAGTCTTTATGTTTTGTTGTGCACCAACTTCAAAATATTTAATTTGTTTTTGTTAAAAAGTTTTTATTTTTTTCCTTTTTAATGTTTTGGTTTGTAATTCACTAAAGTTACAATAGGCTTATGTCAACTGCTCAAATCCTTTTACAAAATATTGCTTGCCCCGATGCAGGGCCGTTAATTGTTGAGGAGTTCACTATTAGCTCTCTCTGTGTAATAGTAGGTAGTAATAGAATAAAGTGCTACTCAATACCTTATTAAAGTAACTAAATCGCAAACTGTGAAATATTGAATAGGTCAACGCATCATTTGTGGTCTTCATCATCAGTTCCACATCACCAATTGGTGCTTTTTAAGAGTAAATGCACGAATCACTATGTCTACTAATACTAATATACCTAAATCACTGTAGTCTGCCTTAAATATTTTAAGAGTTCCCTCGATTTCTCCGGGATCCCAAGATCAGATCGTGACCTGATGACAATGGGACCAACTTGGAAGTATACCCTTTCAAACACAAAAATATTTTTTTGTAATCGGTGTACCGTTTTTGCGTAATCGGTGAACAAACATACAAAAAACCCTCCTCCTTTTTGAAGTCGGTTGAAAACAGAACGTTCCAAGAAAAAAAATGGGACATCTGCGCCACAACTTGTCACTTTTGGATGGGCATTTTTCATTTTAGTGGCCTACTAAAGCATTTAGACTACATTTAGTCAAGAAATTCTTTTGCTACGTCTATAAATAACATTGCACTTTTTAAATTTTCAGGTGCTCCAACATCGTACGACGATATCATCGCAGCAGCGAAATCTGGAAACTGGGATCAATTTCAATCATTGTAAGTACTCATTTGATTTTAAACTAGTAGGCTTTTTATTTTACTGAGTAATTGTTTTCAGGGACTTCGTTAGCATGGAAATTTTGGAAAATAAATCTATCCCACGGGTACCGTATATTTTCTGGGATATCTATACTTATTTGCCGTGTCAATGGTAAATTGTATCCATATCCGTTTAGCCGTTCTGGCGTGAGTAGTAGTAAATTTATCCAACTTTCTCTTTAGGGGTCGTCCATCAATCACGCTCACGTGCTCAAAAGGGGGGAGAGGGGGTTCAAATTAAATCGCCAGGGGGAAGGGTGTAGTGAGATATCACGTCTATTGTTCCTTTGAACGTGAGATTTTTCAAAACTGGAAAGTTGCTCGCACTTCATACTTTACCGACTTTAAATCAATTGCACACCAGTGTTTTTTTTTATTTTTTACCATTCTTCTATTGACATAATTTTTTTACTTTTTCAGATTAAATGCAAATCTCGGCAGTAATCCCTCCCAATGGAAAGTAAGTTAAATCAAATACGAATATTCATAATATTTTATGATTCAATAGGCTTTTTGAGCGAATCGATGTACTCATATTCTCGATATTTAAAAAAATATTTAAGTAAGTAAGTTTTGTGTGAATGGATAAACAATACCTGGCAATAGATGATCCAACGATGTAGTATGATTGTCTAGCTGATGGAGTCGACCAATAACACTTGAACATTGCGAACGTCGTTGGCCGATTTGAATTGTTTATTTAGGTAGGTGATTGTAAACCTCGGTCATCACCATTATCACTTTCATAATCTTCTTTGGCCTCGCCTGAAACGTTTAAGCGGGGTCGGCTTTCCCAATCATGCAACATCATCTGTAACGCTCTTGTTTATATTCATCTTTAAAGCCTAGTTCTTTCATGTCCCTTTGGAGATTTGTTATCCAGGTGGTTTGAGGTCTTGCTTCCCTTGCTGGTCCTCTGGGTACATAACCGTACCATCTCAGTCTTGATTCCCTTAATTTTTCGACTACCTTGTCATCTCAATTTGTTTTAAAAATCGATGTTTGATCAAAAACTATTTTTTTTCGCAGCCGGTGGACTTCCATAATATAAGGAGTCTGAAGCCGCCACAGGGAGGTCAAGTCTATGGAGAAGCTGAGTACACCTTCCAGTCTTCATCAGACTTCAATGGTAAAAAGACCCACGAGAGCGGCGGCCATAAAATTGTCAACGACAATGGACAAGTCAAAGAGTTTGACTTTAAATCTTGAGTTACTTTACATTTAAATTTCGAATTAGGTACAGTAAATTGAAAGTTGTTAAAAAAAAACATTTGAAATTAGAATTCTAGACGTCTATTTTGTAACATGTTTTTCTTTTTTATTTATGCTAACCATAATAATTATGTATAATTTTTCTCTTTTATTAACTTTAATATTTAATTTAATTTAATTTAGGAGTTTATTTGTGTCATAATATAATAAGTACTTATTTAAAATAATATCTGTGTTGATGGATAAATTTCACTTTACTGTATAGAATTTGAAAAGCCTAATTGTTCGACATCATATAGGTAGTTTAATAAATATTAAATAGGTACCTATAGAAGCCAGACTGACAAAATTTATGAAAGAAATGTTTGCGGAAACGTCCTCGAACTTTATGGGCTTTGATTGTTGATAAAGAATTGTATGTTTTCGTTTATATTTGCTTACAAAGCTTACAGTGAATTTGCAAGTTTGTACAATGGACAATAGCACATTGTGCTTTGTAAATGACAAATGCGGCAATATGGAGCGATGCGATGGAACGCAATGCGAAAATTTTAAAAAGTAGATGTTTCTCTGCACGTTGCATACGATAAGCGTTGTAAAAATTGTGACAAGCTATGACGAGTCAGTTACATCTCATCCCTTCCGTCTTGTCAAGTCATCGCGCCATTTCGTTTTTTGTTTCACATTCCATAAATTAATATACAAATGGCCAATCTGTTATCAACTCAAAATATTATGTAAAACGGTTTTAGTTTTAGAATTTATTAAACCGGAATTTCAACATGTTTTTTTCCGAAGAAGGATCAAAAACGTAGTTAATAAGCGGAAAAATTAATTCGCATACTTTATAGTTGTTTATCAGACTTATACTTAAATATCACTTGCGTTTTAAAATGCAAGGTGACCATGTCATTAAGTATTTTTTATAATATTTTACTGTCAACATTGACTTTGTATTTATTTTTTGGCTTATTAGACAAGTAGTTTGAAACTTAAATACTCTACCTCTCATTATAAAATATTCTCTTTCATTTTTTTTGTGAGTCGTTCGAAAAAATATATTGATTGAATAGAAAATATTGTTATTTTTTCTTTAAAATTTTTAGTAATTTGTCATTATTTTGTATTTAGTGTTATAATTTTATTTTATTTTATATTTACTATACCTAGATATTAAACTATATTTACATTATTATATGTTTTTAACATAACATTTTGCCTTCTTTATAATGTATGTATCTTATTTTTATTAATTTATTAGTAAGTTTTTGCATTTTATTGATGTAGATAAGTCGCAAAGAGTTTCTAACTGCTTGCCTAGTGAAATCACCACTTTGAAAATAAAATTAAAACGTACCTACTCAATGAAAAATAAATGTATGTTCCGTGTACCTATGTAAGAAATATAATCATTTCTTCGTTTTATATACATATTTGTAATTTCTAATACTTCCCTAAAATAACTCACTTAAGATTAGAGTCGGTGATATTCTGTATTGTAATTATTATTATGAATAATTGTTAATAAATTAAAATACATAAACAAAATTTGTATTATTTTTAAATTCATGTTAGCCCTACGCCTAACAAAATAAACATAGCAAACACTCACTTTAACTCAAATAACTAGTTGCTCGTCACTATAGCAACATGACTTGCGTGGAATTACACTTGAATTATTTTTTCTTCTAATCGGGGCAATATGGGAATTAAAATAAAGGCAACATTAATTACTATAATTTAGTTCGAAGATCAGGGATGTTTTTAATTTTTTTACATTTCAAGGATCAAACTTACAACCTCTGGCTTAGAAGTTAGGATCACTATCACTAGACCAACTGGCGTTAGCCTTTAATAGGAGTATAAATCCACATTGATATTTCAACTCATAACAAACAAATTAAGGCAACTAAGTAGGTATTCAAAACTAGACAATCTTGTGTTCTACCAGCTTTTTTGTTATTTTACACAAAGACATCATAGGAGAGACATACGGTCAATTTAAAGGTCTCACACATTAGCAGTCCTCCGGTGTATATCAACCTGTCAGGTAATCGCAATAAAGCACAAACTAACAGTGCTTATTACATTCCTTTTTACTTGAAATGTCAAATTTAAGATAAAGGTGATTTTGAACCACCGCTTTCCTCTGGTGAGATATAGTAAGATTTGGCTTAACCCCCTCCCCCCCCCCCCCTTATCTCACGTAGATTTCATATTTGACTCAACAAATTATCATATTGACTCGCTTAACAAGGGTGTAAGTGCAAAGACATAAATGTCAAACTCAAAACCGCTCAAAAGTTATAAAAAAAAAATATATTTTTACTAAATTTTATCCAGTTTTAGATGGTTTCTTGCGAACAATAAATTACGTGAGAATACCAAGAACCCCACTTTTTCACCCATTTGGTGAGATTTGGCTCAACACCCCTTCCCCTAAACACCTCACGTAAATAGTGGATGCCCCTAACCTGGTAAAAATATATATATTACTAGCTTTCACCCGCGGCTCCGCCCGCGTGGATGTCGGTACTCAAACTATCTCCATATTAAATTTCATCTAAATGGGTTTAGCTGTTTGATCGTGAAAGCGTAACAGACAACAGACAGAGTTACTTTCACATTTATAATATTAGTATGGTTTGATTTATTACTAATGGTTACTGTGGCGATAGGTACTCATCGGAGACAAGCCAACTACGTAGAAGGTTCATAGCGTACGTGTTTATGCGCAGATCCAACACACTCTCACAGCCATGGAACAGAAATCCGATACGATTACAGTTCAGTTCATCATCAGTTTTTAACTATTGCCGACATCAAGATGATGTTCCGGCTAACGATTATAAATCCCTATGATCGAAGGCATCAGTTGATTTTATGGAGACATTTAGCCTTAAGGTTCATTTCCGTGCATCGCGATCGATCGCGAGCCGCTCGCGGCTTACGACAAGCGGCTAAGTGACAGACGCGCGCGGCCGACGACTGTCGTAGACCTGCGCGCGCACTGTGAATATTGTCGCATCGGCCGCGAGCGTCAGCCGCTTGTTGTAAGCCGCGAGCGGCTCGCGATCGGCCGCGATGCTCGGAAATGAACCTTTACCGCTTACGGTGAGGCTAAATGTCATTTAAATGCACACTTTTCACCATAAAAACAAAAATGCTTAGCTCCCAACTAAAAAAACTACTTTTATACAAATCTTGTCCCGACAAGGAACATAAAAAAAAGAATTGGTGCAGTGTTCTGAAGTTATTGGCGTACACATATCGTCATCGTTTCATTTTTATTTAGGTACTAGCAGAGCTGTCCCGCGCAACTTCGTGTGCGTAAATGTTCCCCGTTTTTACAACATTTTTCATTGCTGCTCCGCCCCTATTATTCGTAACTTGATGATATATAGCCTTCCACGATAAATGGACTATCCAACAGTAAAATATTTCTTCAATTCGGACCAGTAGTTCCTGAGATTGCCGCGTTCAAACAAACAACCAAACTCTGCAGCTTTATAATTTAGTATAGATTTATACAATTACCTACCTATACATATAAAGATTGGTAAACATAGTAGTTATGAGTAAGTTAGTATTATTGGGGTTCCGTAGTCAAAATGGCAAAAACGGAACCCGTATAGTTTCGTCATGACCGTCTGTCTGTCTGTCTGCCCAGATGTCACAGGCATTAAACTCAAAAACTACTCAATGAATATTGATGTGAAAAGGTGTCTTGTAGTAGCCTCTACTTAGTTTAATAGCTAAATAATAAAAAATATTTTTAGGAGGGTGAGGATACATGTTTCAGAAGCTGAAAAAATATTTTTTCAGCAAACCTTAACGTGTGGCACATTATTCGACAGGTCTTTTAAAAACATTTCAAGGTTTCTAATAAACTTTTTTAATTAAGTAAATAGTTTTGGAAATAATCACTCCGAAAGTTGTTAATACGCTCTTCTGTTGATGCAATTATTCAAGGCTGCGGAACCCTTTTATTTTTGGCAGGAAAACATTCCTAACGAACGCTCCCACCGCCTGGGGAAGACTGTGGAGGTAGTGTGGGGTTTGCACCCACTAAAAAACCCGCCCGCATATCGCTAGCCACCTTCGCGAACGGGCCGCCGGAATTTGTTATACCGTCGGCGGCCCGCCCAGTGGTAATGCCCGGACGCGATGTTGTTGCGTTCCAGACATTTCACACCTACGCGGCTCCTGGATACACACAGGGCGCCGCGCCTCCACGGGAGGCAGCGGGCGGGGCAGATTACCCCGTACCCCGCTGCCCGCCCGCAGCCCCACCTAAGGCGGCATCAGGCGCAGATGTGCGCGCCGACACCGCCCGGTTCGCCGGCGACGGAGCGGATCCGCCAGGGAGCTCTCTTCCCTGACGCGCTCCGCCGCCTCCTCCTGCGAAATGATGTCCTCGCAGAAGGATGCGACCGCATTTCACGACCCCTCGCTCGGGACCATGGACAGAACCACGGCCGGCAACGAGAGGTCACTTCCGACCACTGCGGTGAGAACTCGACGTTGCCCCTCCCAAGCTGGACCATGCTGGAAGGTGTGCTGCGCTGAGTCCTCACCGCAGTCGCAGTGGTGGCAGGCGGGACTCGGTTCCCTCCTAGCGACCGTGTGCAGGTACTGCCCGAAGCACCCGTGCCCGGAAAAAACCTGCACCAGCCGGAAGGAAAGGGTCCCGTGCTGCTGCCCCGCCCACTCCTCCAGGACCGGCTGGAGCGCCTCCACGGTTCGAACACCTGCCCGTAGAGCCTCCAGTCGGCCCTGCCACCGGGCCATGATTGCCCGGCGTGCCTCACCGCGCCAAGCGCGTAGCTCCTCGGGTAGAGGCACCGAACCCCCTGCCCGAACAGCCACCGCCCGCCGATACACTTCGGCGGGCGGCGGCTTCACGAACAAATCCCACGGGGGTGTGCCGGCCAATGCGCACGCCGCCTCTACAGACACCGTGCGGTATCCGATTTAGTATAAATTTTTGGTAAGTGGCGGTAGCCTAATGACTAAGGCATTGGTCTCGCAATCGTGAGGTCGTGGGTTCAATTCCTGCGCATTATACTACCGACGTGTACCCACTCCTAATATAAGTCACTGAACTTTAGTTGCACATTGCTGGTTATCTTTTACTAGCTGATCCGCACAACTTCGTATGCGTAAATTTTCCCCATTTTTGCAATATTTCTCATTGCTGCTCCGCTCCTATTGGTCACAGCGTAATGTTATAAAGCCTGTAGCCTTCCTCGATAAATGGGCTATCTAACAGTGAAAGAATTTATCAATTTAGATCACTAGTTCCTGAGATTACCGCGTTCAAACAAACAAACAAACTCTTTCGCTTTATAATATTAGTATAGATATAGATAAAATAAAGTCAGTAATATAATAACAGGTTAGCACTTGGTTTCGCCTCGTGTTTCCCGTAAAAAAACCGGCAAAGGCCGAGATATTAAAATATATACAATAATAATATCTTGGGACAACTTACACAATGCTATCTGATCCCAAACTAAGCAGAGCTTGTACTATGAAAACCAGACAACTGATAAACATTCTTATATATTTCTAAATACATTCATAATAATATTATAGATAAATAACACCCAGACACAAAATAAACCATTGTGTTCATCACACAAAGTTTTATCAGGATAAAACCTTGTGTGATGAATACAATGGTTCCTCACCCAGGGGTGAGGATCGAACTCACGACCTCTTGCGAAGCAGTCGGATACACTCCCACCGCGTCACAGAGGCAGTCAAATATATATTTAGTTACCCTACCTACCGTCTATCTTTTACTGTACTTGTACGAGCCAATAGCTCACACAGCAATATTTGTTATTGATGTCAGTAGATTGACAATTCATTAGCAGTCGTAATAAAACAGCTGTGACGTGCAAACGGTGCGACTCAGATAACTAAACAATACATATTTACTTTACAATAAACTCTTTCGGAACATAAACAGTGATTTGGTGTATCATAAGGAAAACCCCAACATCTTTTTGGTCCTTCGAGCGTTACTGGATCTTTTGGTCCTTTAAAAATAAAATTGGTGCTTATTGTGGTGTAACCCGGTTGCGTTAGCAAATCGGTGCTGTTGGCTTCCCACAATCGGGTCTCACCAGCGGCATTGAGACGTTGCACATAACGCAAAGGAGGGAGGGCTGCTCTGAGTACCAATACCAGCGGGGATTACGTCTACTGCTGCAAAACAACAACAAACAATTTGCGGGGATTACGTCTACTGCTACAAAACAAAAACAATATATTTACGGGGATAACGCCCACTGCAACGAGAACTGTACTCAACTATCAACTAAGCAGAGATAACATCTACTGCTTCTTCAACACTTGAACGCCAATCGCTGTAAACAACCGTAACTATGTCGACAGGAGACGATAGCCTGTTTGTGGAACAAGCAACAAAGCAGCTACGAGAAAATCAAAACTCTCCAAAGCAACTACAATAAGGATTCTGTGAGTAGAAAAACAATAGACTACCTTAACAAGCGTATTGAAACTTTGCAATCGCTATGGGATGAGTTTCAAACGAATCACGAGATCATGAAGAAGTATGAGTCTCTAAAAAGAGATCATGACTACTTTAAAGAAAACATTTTTTCATAACAGCAGGAATGTTTTAAGAAACCCTAAAATCAATGACTAAGCTACGCAGTGAGTTACTGGAGCAACTGCAATTTCCGAGCGGTTCAACAGCAAAGACGCCATGCATTAAAGATACTGCAGACTTTGGTGCGACTGGCTCACCGCCCTCAAACGGAGATGAGAGTTACTTGTTGTCAACGCTATTGCGGCAGCAGATGTGGAACTTTGATGCTCTGGAACGAGAGCTTTCTAAAACAAACTTGGAAAATATGAAGGAAAAGTGGCAGCTTAAGGATAAGTTAGAAATGTTAAAATCTAAGTGGGAATCGATCGATAAGGCGCATTGGAAAATCAACTATACGCTACAAGGAAATGACCAGGAGTATCAAGAAAAATTCGATCGTTGGGAGCGAGTCTATGACACCCTCAAAGAACAGTTAGGAACAAAAATCTTTGAAACGTCGCATTACGATAAAACAACACCTCGAGTTGAGCTGCCAGAGTTCGACGGAACCTACAGTAACTGGATATCGTTCAGAGATTTATTCTTTGAGATGATTCATAACAACCCCACGCTAAATAAAGCGCAGAAAATGAAGTTTCTGAAATCGAAATTGAGAGGAGAGGCAGAGAAACTGATAAAACATTTACCTTTGAGTGCTGAAAACTATGACTCGTGCCTAGAAATTATCCAGCATCGCTACAACAATAAGCGATCGCTGTTTACCACTTACATTGACACGATTCTTAACCAACCGTCTATCGATAAACCAACTCTGGAAAACTTGAAAAGGCTGCACGATACAACGAAAGAGAATTTAAACGCGTTAGAGAACCTAGACATCGACATTCCTGTATGGGGCCCACTTATCGTGCACTTATTATTGCCGAAACTGAATGACGTCACTTACGGTGACTATATACAGAACATGAAACACTCGAGAGAGCTTCCAAATTTAGAAGAGTTCATGGAGTGCCTGGAATTAAGATTTATCTCATTAGAAACTCCTAGGACGAAAAAAGTCAGTTCGAAACCAAATTATTCAACTAATACCCCATACAAGAGTTATAACAATTACAAGTCAATGAACTTTAAAGATGCACGAAAATGCACCAAGACCTATCACACAACGTTACGAAATTGTCCACTATGCAAAAATGATCATGCGCTGAGACAGTGTGCTACATTTTTGAACATGGATGTCGCAACGCGGAACCATACAGCGAGTAGGTTGAATTTATGCAAAAATTGCTTATTTAGTCACGGCAGCAATAAATGCACCTTAATAAAAAGATGCCGCACGTGTAATTTCAAACATCATTCCCTTTTACACGATGAAAACCTGAAAAAACTACAAACAAAACCATTAACCTCGACGGCTGTTGAGAGAGTTGCGAACGAGGTCGATGATGAACAAGAGATTCTCTTAACAACTTTACAGTTGAAGGTCAAAAACAAAGAAGGGGAATACGTTATCCTTCGAGCGTTACTGGATCAAGGATCTCAAGCAACCTTGATCACAGAAAACGCGGCGCAAGGATTAAACTTACCACGAAATAAAACGAATACAGCTATCACTGGCGTTGGCAGTATAATGGGCACGAGTAAAGGGATGATCAGATTGGAATGTAAATCTATACACTCTGAGTATACCTTCCAAACTGAAGCGTTAGTAATGCGCAAACTTGTCAACAATCTGCCGAACTCTACTGTCGACAGGAAAAACTGGACACACTTAGACAACATCAAGTTGGCTGATCCAGATTCCAACATCTCAGGACCCATTGATTTACTGCTAGGCGCACAGATTTATTCCGAGGTCATTCTAGACGGAGTACTAAAATACAAGAAAAATTCGCCAGTAGCTCAACAAACAAAAGTGGGCTGGATACTGTGTGGCGCTACAAAGCAGTTTAACTGTCTAGTCACACTAACAGAGCTAGATAGCATAACAAAATTTTGGGAAACAGAAGAGATTCCTTCGGAACCCGAACCGAGTTCCTCAAACGCATACTGTGAAAGATTTTACACAGAACAACATTCCCTCTACAAAAACTTCGACAAAGACTCGAGATGGAACAGAGAACGTGGAGCTGGAGGAGGTTGCTGGTTACGCTACGATTGAGGATCGACATTCCCGATGTTTGGAAAGTCAGCCGCCGGAACCAGCATCGGGGAATACTTTTAAATTATAAAACTTATCTTTGTTAAATTTATAAATCATATTTTATATTTTATAGCTTACAACTTTACTATGTTTTTACAACGTTATCATACCTTATTAACTTTTACTATTAACTATAGCTTGTAACATACATATCAACCCATATGATGGCCCACTGCTGGGCACGGGTCTCCCCAGTAGAACCTACTAGTATGTAGATCCTGGGGGTAATTGCCATAATCGCCACGCTTGGCGAGCGGGTTGGCGATCGCAGTAAGGCTTTAAGTACGCAGAGGACGCTGCTGCCCGTCCTCCGGGGTGAAATCCCTTAGTCGCCTTGACGACACCCACGGGTAGAGATGGGGTGGTACTATTCTTAAGCCGGCACCACACGGCACAGCCGGCACCACACGGCACGAGCTTGTAACGCAAGTTTAGTAATCTGGGTACGTTCTGTACCTGTCCCTCGGGAGCATGTACGAGCCAATAGCTCACACAGCAATATTTGTTATTGATGTCAGTAGATTGACAATTCATTAGCAGTCGTAATAAAACAGCTGTGACGTGCAAACGGTGCGACTCAGATAACTAAACAATACATATTTACTTTACAATAAACTCTTTCGGAACATAAACAGTGATTTGGTGTATCATAAGGAAAACCCCAACAGTACTTATAATAAAACTAAGTACTTACCTACTTATTACTTATCATCATCATAACATATCAATCCATTTGATGTCCCACTGGGCACGAGTCTCCCCAGTAGCACAGATGATATAATACCAGTAGTATCTACTTTTATAGATCCTGGGGGTTTTTGCCATAACCGCCACGCCTGGTGAGCGGGTTGGCGATCGCAGTAAGGTTAAAATTAAGCAAAGGACGTTACTGCCTGTCCTCCGGTGTGACATCCCTTAGTCGCCTTGACGACACTTACGAGAAGAGATGGGGTGGTAATATTCTTAAGCCGGTACCACACAGCTCACTCTATATAAAATTAATATCAAAAATTTCCTTTATTATGGTATAAACAATATTTGGTTGGCAACCCTAGAGTCTTATAAAAATCAAACTTCAAGCTCAATTTAATCGAAATTCAATTTCTCAAAATTCGTTCCTTTTAATATTGAAGATGAAGCGAAAAGTTACAATTTAATCAAATTGATGTATATTTTTAAGTATATTTGAATTCATTTTTTTTTATTCACCCGTAACTTTAGAATATTATATTCGTAGCAAGCAAGGTAATACGCTCGGGCTTCGCGAGGGCAATAGAAAATAGGCTAAGTATGACACTCACAAATAACGTGGCTTTTTACTGGTAAAAGAATTTTCAAAATCGGTTCAGTAGATTCAGAGATACCCCCTACAACCTCACAAAATCACAAACTTTACCTCTTTATAATGTTCTCTCGTCAGTGTCAGTTCGAAAACATGCATATGCTGACCCCCGAAACCTCGTTTGTGTCATTTTTCCCCATTTTTGCAACTTTTCATTGATGCTCCGCTCTTGTTGGTCGTATCGTGATGTTATATAGCCTATAACACTAACAGATAACGTAGAGAACAAAAATTACCCCCTACAACCTTACGAACTCACAAACTTTACCTCTTTATGATATTAGTATAGAATATATTACATGCTAGCTGACCCGCACAACTTCATATTTCGCATCAATTTTCCCCGTTTTCACAACATTTTTAATTCCTGCTCCGCTCCTATTGGTCGTAGCGTGTTGTTATATAGCCTATAGCCTTCCTCGATTAAATAGCCAATATTGGCTACCCAACAGAATAATAATTTTTCAATTCGGACCTGTGGTTCCTGAGATTATCGCGTTTAAACAAACAAGCTCTTCTGCTTTATAATATTAGTATAGATAAAATTATAACCAGATTCCTGATCCCTCCGTGATCCCTGTTAACTATGGGGTGGTTTAAAGTCATGCACACATAAAAGCAGTCAGGCAGCGACGGTCATCAGAACCTCAGTCGCTTCAGGACCGCAGAACTCTAGACCGCTAGCAGTGTGCTCGGCGCTTAGTTGCCACTCTTTTACCATCAGGAGCCATATTCACGTTGATCTTTACGATGGCGGTCGTGCGCCTGACAAGACCATATCTTGGTCTTATCAGCACGACTTCCTATAACAACTACTTGCTGTCAAATCAAGAATATTTATTTATAATTATTTTTATTTTATTATTTTACAACAAAAGTATATATTCTGAAAAGTTTGACCTAAATAAAGTCTAGTCAGGTCATATTCCGCACTATTAACTTTTTTCAGTACATCTGTAGCTGGGAGCTTAACGTTTCAGCGATAATTCGGTAAATAAAAAACAGTAGCAACTTACAGTCCATCAAATATAAGAGGTACCGTTTGACGTTTCATATTTTTCAAACCGAAACAACTTTGTTCATACGTACATTATTCAGTTTCGATAACCTTTTTCATAAAACCATGAATTTAGAAAGATTTCATTATTGTATCTAAAAATGTACAATTCTTAATATCTAAATGTAATTGAAAACTTTCAAACAAAGCAAAATAACACATATTTACACAGTAAATAATTTCTAATAGTTATATTCTTGACCTCATTACAAAGTTACGTAGTTGGGTCACTGCACGTAGTGTTGCGACTCTTCGGATACACTTGTATGCAAAAAAATCGTTTACATATACGAAAAATCGAATGTATTATTTACAAATTACACTTGACAACCAAACAAATATTTTTTCATGTGAATGGGATTTATCTCACATATTACGATTACATAACTAAATAGTTATGTAATCGTAAAATATGAGATAAAACCCATTCACCAAAAATGCAAATTGATAAAGCACCTACGTCAGCCAATAAGAAAGCAGATTTGGTGGCATGGCTGCAAAGAAAAGGAGTGGATGCCGACATGTCACTATTAAAAGCTGAATTATTACAGTTAGTGAAATTGCATAAACCACCAAAACCGACATATGTAATTGACCAATTGGCCGAAGAGCACGGGCACAAAGTCATACGACTTCCTCCGTACCATTGCCAATATAATGCCATTGAACTGATTTGGGCCCAAGTTAAAGGTAATATTTTATAATATTATAATAATAACACGAGTACTTCTAACATTTATAATTTAAACAATGGTTTTCGTCTGCTATCAAATAGTTACATTATTGTTTTACAGGTTATGCAGCAAGACACAACACAAAACCACCCTTCAGTGTCAAGAAAATGGAAGGTTTATTAAAGGAAGCATGTGCCCAAGTTACACAGGAAGATTGGAGTAAAGTAGTACAAAAAACAAAGAAAATAATAATGGACGACTTCGAAAGAGACGTACACTTTGATAATGTAATGGACAATCAACTGGTCATTAATTTAAATGACGATGATGACGAAGACGACGATACTAGTACTAGTAGTGAATAAAAAAATATCCTAAACATTTCTTTTATTTAATTATAACAATTGATTTCTTAAAATTCGGATATTATAGTAATCGATCTCTTAAAGTTCGGATATTATAGTAATCGATTTTTTCATCCCATCCCTATCATTCAATTGTCAGAACTGTCAAACGGTACTTCTTAAATTTGACGGACTGTAAGTCGTTTAAAATCTTTCATAATTATATACTAATATTATAAAGCTGAAGAGTTTGTTTGTTTGAACGCGATAATCTTAGGAACTACTAGGTCGAATTGAAAAATATTATTTATATTTATCGAGCAAGGCTATAAGTTATATTACATCACGCTATGATCAATAGGAACGGAGTAGCAATGAAAAAGGTTGCAAAAACTTTTCAAAATGAATAGGACTAGTCCTTCAATAAGGAGATTTGTGTCGACTTTACCTTTATAGTAGGCACTAGAACTCTGGACATTCTAAATGTAATTTTGTTCATATAAACATCTAATGTCTACCGTCGACAACAACAAGACTTCCATTTTTAAATTTGACGGTCATTTCACAAAATCAAATGGAGAATCAACGGTCATTTGTGTCATATGTCAAAAAAATCACAGGACGGTCATTCGATTCCGTTTTTAAAATTCCCGCCATTTCGCACGGGGTCGCCAGTCCCGCGTACTAGTACTAGGTGTAGAAGTCAGTGGTTTGAGGCTATTAGTCCTCTCTAGATCCGTCACTAGTTTATGTGCAGTCAAAACAAAAACAAATTCTGCAGACAGTCGTGATTCCTTTAACAAAAGTGTTTAATCGTGATGCACGATTACATTAAGTAATTATACATTTATGTACGTACTTGCATATATATTGGCAGTTAGGCGTAAGTATATAGGTTGGCAAATATGTCAGTAATACGGTAATCATTAGGTGTTTAATCGATTTGTGGATAACTTCTACTTGTTACTTCTTGAGAATATAAGGTTGGTTAATTTTATGAAAATTTAAACCTAGTAATAATATCTTGGGACAACTCACACAACGTCATCTGATCCCAAACTAAGCATAGCTTGTACTATGGAAACCAGACAACTGATAAACATACTTATATATTTCTAAATATATACATATTATAGATAAATAACACCCAGACACAGAATAAACCATCGTGGTCATCACACAAAGTTTTATCCTGGGTGGGGATCGAACCCACGACCTCTTGCGTAGCAGTCGGATACAGTCTCACCGCGCCACAGAGGCAGTCAAACGTACTTCTCATAATATTAGGTCAAAAGTGCACCTAATATTATAAGAAGTATCACTAACATAATTTCATGAAACAAATCAACTTAAAGCCATCAAATCCTTTGTTTTAATGTTACGCTCAATTAAATATAGATATTACAGTTGCTACCCGATTTAAGCTTAAACAAGCCTACTACCAATCGCGTGGGGTCCTTATAATACCATTCTTTTCGGCTTCCCTTTAAATTGTGTTTAGTTAATATTGTACGTACAAAAGCCGTCAATAACAAGATACATTTTCGTATCGGGTTACCTCAGGAAATTGTTAACCGTTCACCTCTGCCTACAACTCATACATAGAGATGTAATCGCGTGAAATATTTAAATTGAAATGTCAGGTTAATAAAGAATAACGCTAGTCCCAACGTTAGTGTCAATGCTATTTTCTTGATCCACACGTTGGACGAGTGGCGTTGGGACCGACGTTGGGGCCAACAAGTGGACCCGGTGTTAATATTTCATGCGATTAAGGTCCCTATTTTTTTTATCCCGGCTTGGAGTGGTAAAAATGGCGGAAAACTGACATGGCGCTATTTTTACAGCTCCGCGTTGAACGTGTAAAACAGTGTAAAATATACTTGAAATATGTGTTAACTGGACAAGAACGAGACTTTTTGATTCAAAGAAGTAAACTTTAAAGAAAATAAACTTGAAACTGGCGTGTATGCACAGAATGTGTATGTGAGCCATAATCCCTACAGAAAAATATCGGAGGGAAGAAAAAGTTCCGGTTAAATTTAAAGTTTGATTCCAAATTTCAAAAATGCGTCATTGGATACCTAACCATCTGCCTTCTATAAGCACTCTGCAAACTTGTTTTTACTTCAACTTTTTTTTTGTCAATAATTACTTAATTAACCTTCATATTATATTACATGTTTTTTTAATTGTAAGTAAAAAAAAGCTATGTGTAATTTTTTAATAACATAATCTGTGTTAGTACTGGTTCCCTAGAACAAATTTTAAAATGATACATATCAAGCTGGAATTGACATGGTAGCTTCATTTCGTCGAGACGCCCAACTTTATGTATACGACAACTTTATATAGTGGTACGTTAGTGAAAAAAACAGGTGTTAAATATTACAAACTTAACTTTGCCGTTGGAAAACTGTTACCCCTATACATCAACATAGGCCGCGATTAATTTACCAACCGCAAATAAATTAGTAATAAAAAATATTTTTTGTTATGCACCAATTATGGCTTTTACTACAAGCTACATGGCACTTAGCACAAGTAAAAGCCATAATCATTGCAATTTGAAATTCATTTTTTAATAACAATTTTATTTGCGGTTGGTAAACTAACTGCTGCCTATATTGATGTATGGGGACAATAGTTTTCCAACAGCAAAGTTAAGTTTGTAATATTTAACACCGGTTTTTTAAACTAACGTACCACTATATAAAGTTGTCGTATACATAAAGTTGGGCGTCTCGACAAAACGAAGCTACCATGTCAATTCCAGCTTGAAATGTATCATTTTAAAATTTGTTCTAGGGAACCCGTACTATGTGTTTGTGTAGTGCTTTGAGTTGTGCGTTGATAGATATAATGGCACGGTCACCACCGTTTTCTTTAAGTACATTTAAAAATATCAATAATCGAAGAAAGAACCTCAATAAGAGAAAAACTATTTTTATTTTTTAACGGCCTTCAAAAAAGTATGTTATGTATTCGATACGTGAGTAACTAAAGTTCACACTGTGACAATTCTTTTTTTTAATTCACATTTACTCTAACTTGGGGAACAATGCAAGTTTTATTAAAATCGGTTAAGTACTTTGAAAGATATGTCTAATAGTACATAGTAATAAAAAAAAGTTTTTAGATACGTAAAAACTAAAAATACAAAATAAAAATAATTTTAAAAAATTAAACAGACTTCTAAAGTTAACCGACATTAACCTATATTTTTTTGAGGTCGGTGCCAATAAATTTAACTAATTTGTCAGAATTCAGAGTGCAAATCTTACAAGTACTATATTCTATAGCTATATTCTTTGAAGTGTATGCCACACTTCAAAGAATATAGTTACCTATATGAAAGTAGGTATTATTTCATTATTTTCAGTTAACTTTTGAAGTCTGTTTATTTTTTTTAAATTAGTTGCTTTTATTTATTAAGTTTTTTTGCAACTGGGGCAAAAAATATATTTTATACAAACCCTGTCTAGATAATAACGAACACACCAAAAAAATAATTATCTAATTTGGTGCAGTCTTTCTGGAGTAATGCTCGTACCTACATACATTTATGTATAAAAAATATTATCTGGGCGCATCAATGTTTTTATTTTTTAAATTAAATATATCGTAGGTGTACCTACCGACTACTAATACAATAAATGAGATTATAATATAGGTAATAATATCTTGGGACAACTCTTACAACGTCATCTGATCCCAAACTAAGCAAAACTTGTACTATAGCAACGAGACGACTGATATATCTGTATATTTCTAAATACACACATATTATAGATAAATAACGCCCAGACACACAATAAACCGTTGTGCTTATTACACCAAGGTTTAACCTTGGGTGGGGATCGAACCCACGACCTCCGGCTTAGCAATCAGGGTCACTAACCACTAGGCCAACAAGCATCTGACAACAGCAGATATCAGACTGCCATTAAATATATTTACGTAAATAAGTTATAAGTAATAAATGTCTAATTTAGTTGAATTTGGAAAACATTTTCCATTTGGAAAACACAAGTTTAATAAAAACAGGATGATGGTACCGTAAGATATCGATAGCCGATATACTCCACCTTTATAACCTTATTGATAGGAACATCAACTGATAACCCTGGAAATGCGTTGTATCTACGTAGTAAATAATAACTCATTTTTGGGAACAACATGTTTAAGAGCGAGTGACCATATAAATAACTAGATTTCCCTTGACTTCGCCTGTCTGATTTTATAGCCAACTAGCTGTCCCGCGCAACTTCGTATGCGTAAATTTTCCCCGTTTTTGCAACATTTCTCGTCGCTTCTCCGCTCCTATTAGTCGTAGCGAGATGTTATATAGCCTAAAGCCTTCCTCGAAAAATGGGCTATCCGAGAAAAAAAGTTTTTTTCAAATCGGACTCGTAGTTTCTGAGATTAGCGCGTTTAAACAAACAAACAAACAAACTCTTCTGCTTTATAATATTAGTATAGATGTGCTATTCTGATATACAGATTAATTGTAATATACTATTAATCTCCTGCTCGTGACTTCTTTACATTACATTACATTACATTACATTAGTTTTAGAATTTTAAAGTTTCATATTTCACAAACGGATCCCTAAACCTAAAACTGGTCTTTACAAATTTTAAACGTTTTTAAAAGACCTATTGAATGATACACAACACTATCGTGTTGTGTAACATAAGATAGGTCTTTTAAAAACGTTCCCCATCGGGTAGGTGAGAAAAAAAAATCACACCCCCACTTTATGTATAGGGGAGGTACTCTCAAAAAAAATGTTTTTCAAGATTTTATTCTTTTACTTTGTCGGCGTAAGTAATATATTATGTATCCGTGCAAAATGACAGTCGCTGAGCTAAGTTGCATACAAACGGACGGACAGACGGACATGGCGAAACTATACCTAAAAATGAATACAATAAGGTAAATCATAATTGATATTTACATAAAATTATTGTTTATCATATATACGACCTCACAGATATGAACATCTAGCCTTGACCTAAGATGTTCATGTGTACGTTAATACATCTAATAAAATGAATATTGTTCTCTATTTCTTGTCCATACATTTTTTGACTGCCTCTGTGGCACGGTGGGAGTGTATCCGACTGCTACGCAAGAGATTCGGGTACGATTCCCACACGTGACACCACTTTGTGTGATCTACAAATTGTTGTTGCGAGTCTGGGTGTACTTTGTGTCCGTGATTTGTATGTTTGTAAAGTCCCCCGCGACACAGAGCTTGTACAATACTGCGGAAGTCGTCTTTAAAAAAAATAAAAATATACTTAGTGTATAATTACGCACATATAATACCTTGGGACAACTCACACAACGCTGTCCGATCCCAAACTAAGCAGAGCTTGTACTATGGAAACCACACAACTGATAAACATACATAAATATTTCTAAATACATATCTACATATTATAGATAAATACCAAAAAAAATATATATAAAAACCCAGACATAGAACAAACCATCGTGCTCATCACACAAAGTTTTATCCTGGATGGGGGATCGAACTCACGACCTCCGGCTAAGGAGTCAGTGTCACTAACTACTAGACCAACAAGGTCCTTATTTACGTTCTTTTATGTCGTTTTCGCGACAAGCCCGCCCGGACTGCCAAAATCTTTTCATAATGGTAAATAGAGAGCTGCGCTTAGAAATGCATCAACGCGTATGCGCGCGCGGACATCTTTGAGCGCACTGCACATGCGCCAGGTCGCGCGGTCTACAAACTATTGGTGTACAAATCGCGAAAGTTTATCAACATTTAAAGTTGCACTCCCCTAAAGTGAAGATTTTGTAAGTAAAACTTGTTCGGATAGGTCGACGAGCCTTCATTGTGGATTATCTACGACCTCTATCAGAGAGGAGACCGTTGTCCCAGAAGTAGGAACATTATCAGGGCGATAATATTAAGGGGCGTCTAAACGAGCCATTTTTTACGGCAATTTGTGGCGGCACTATTGGCAACTAATTGCTCAGCTAATAACGGCATATGTCTACAATTGTATGGCGCATGATCCAGTCTCCTAAATGGGCTACACAACCCGGCAACAATAAAATAGAGGGCGACTGAAACAACAACAAAATTGTCCGGGCAACATTGCAGAAAATAGATCGCTCAGCGATCGTCCGGCAACCATCAAATCAATATTGGAGAGTACTGCCATGTTGCCGGCCACAGCATTGCCGCCACAAATTGCCGTAAAAACTGGCCCGTTTAGAAGTCCCATTAAGATACCTTTTAACAATTCAGTTTTTAAAATTGACAAACAGGTCTGTTGTCAGTTTACAATGTTTGTAGCGGTTAAACAGATTTTCATTGATAGAGAGGCTTAGCGGATGCAGTAGCCAGGCTGTGACGGCCAAGCTGCGATAGCCAACTGACCAAAAACGCAATAACGGTGTATGGGAGCCCGCGTATTAGGCAGACAGGAAATCCTGTAAGCTTACTGGTTGCCGAAGAAATTCTCGTTTTTCACTGCATTCAAAAAAGTCCCAAAACGCGTGTTAAACACGACCAAAATTACCCTTAAGTTTGGTTTAGTTTATTACCGTTAACTTTTTACAAGGATTAAAATGTTCAAGAATTCATTGATGATGCTTTTCGGAGAAGCTCATTTCGTCTGCATACCCATGCGTTACTTTAAAGGGATAACACAATTAAAAAAAAAAACATTGTCAAATAGTAAATCATTGTTCTTCATATACGTATCTAAACAAATTTAAATAGAATGTCTATTGAAATGTAAAGTAGGATTCATATGGTAGAGTTACATGTAGAGTTAGATACTAGAGCCCTATAAGGGAAGGTGTTTGGAATATCAATGACATTGACCCCGGATGTTACGCATCTCTACTATTATCTACATAGTAAATAGGGCTAGCATTTATCTGCACCCAAGTACTTAGGTACTTGTTGATCCTAGCAAAGCCTCTGTCAGATGAGGCTCAGTTTATATATAAGTTAGTTTTAGATAGATAGAATTTTACATGCATTGTATTGTAGACATATGTTAAGTTACTATTGAACCGACGTAAATTGTTGTTTTTAAACTTTCGCGATTTTTATACATATTAGTTATATTTCGGGACTTAATCGCGTGAATTTTTTAAAGGTACGAACCTTTTATTTACCTGACGTTTCGATCGAATTGCACCGATCGTGGTCACGGGTCGACTGACCACGATCGGTGCAATTCGATCGAAACGTCGGGTAAATAAAAGGTTCGTACCTTTAAATAATTCACGCGATTAAGTCCCGAAATATAACTAAGACGTAAATTGTATTTAAAGGTTCCTAAAAAAAAGAAAAAAAATGTACTTACTTACTTGTAATTATGCTAATAATAGTAATCCAAAATTGCACATTATAAGCACCAAGAAACACATTATAAAATTGAAAGATTCAAAGAAAGTGACACGCTTTATTATACTTACAGGAAAAAGCTCAGTGTAGGGTTACGGACCCGTTGCCGTATGAAAAAAATCGCTTTGAATAATTGCACCAGCAGCAGAAGACCGTATGTTCATGGCACATACGCCCTTTGACGTTACACGTTGAGAAACACAGTTTTTCGGCATTAACTCAATGATGGTATATTCGATCATATTTGAAATAATTTTAGTTTAGTTTGAAGTATTAGTTATGCGCTTCCTTTTTGATTTTTTTCATATTTTTTGGTCACAAGGTTCAAAGATAAGGACACAATTTATGCAACTTTCGAAACGATTATTTCCAAAAATATTATCTTAATCAAAAAAGTTTATACAAACCTTAAAATGTTTTTAAAAGACCTGTCGAATGACGTGCCACACATTGATGTTTGCTTAAAAAAAATTTTAACTTCCGTTATATGTAGGTATGTAGTGCCGCCCCTAGAAATATTTATTTTTATTATTTAGCTATCAAACTAAGTAGCGGCTACTACAAAACATTTTTTCGCTAAATTTACATGGACATGACGAAACTATAAGGGTTCCGTTTTTGCCACTGTGGAACCCTTAAAGTTTCGTCACACTAAACTTTACATTGATACACAAACTAGATTATACATAGGTATATTACCATAAAGATAGTATCAATGCCCGTATCTAATAATATTTTAACCAATCATTTTAGGATGACGGTCATCACAAAACAAAATTAACTTTTATCTCACATTTATTTCATTATACTTTATGCGTAATAGTTCCTTAATTAATATAATTAAATTAAAGGCGTATTAAAATTATGATGAGTCTTCATTTTTGCATTCTTTAATAATATTATTTTGCGATAATAAATAGTTTGTTTTCAAGTAAGGCACTAGATGAGTTTATTTTATTTTTATCGCATACCTGTAGTTATTTTTATACATTGCAGAACCGATGAGAATAATGAGTCATACAGTCTCATGTACATCGTATATTGTGTATGATTGTTCTTGTTCTGGCAGGAAACGAGTAACTTCAGAATCTATACAAGGATCTTTATTAAAAAACGGGTAAGAGCTAGTCGGACCATGCTCAGTATAGGGTCCGCAACCTTGAATTTATAAACATGCAAACATAAAAAATTGCCAATTCAAAGAGTAGCCGCAAGTTTTTATTGCCAGGTTCTTTTCTCCGGCTTTACCTATTGTTTGCGTACTTAGCATTACATGTACATGTAGAATCCTGATATCACAAGTTGTGTTGTTTTGCATCCCAAGTGATTAAAGATATTTTTTTTTTTTTTATTATTTGGACTGACATGTTCCTAGAATAAAAGATTATAAAAAAAACAAAAAGATATTTTTTTACATATTTTTTTTTTCGAAAAAAAAAAACGTACAGTCAAAGACATGTACAGACAAAACGTAATATAGATTTATCAGCGACCGACTTTGACAATGAACTTTTTTAATTAATGCAATAAATTCAAGGCTGCTACTGATATTAGGAATTTGTTATCTGTGTTTTTATATAAACTGACCCACAGACGAATGACGATCGTATTGATACATTGTGAGATTATAGCGCAAATGTGAAATAAGTTTAATATTTATTTTTTAATTATTTTGTTTTTTTTTATTGTACTTTATTAATTTTCGAGATGTATTTAAATACATAGGTATCTATACATCGACTTTTAACTTATGATCCGATTATTACTGGAAAATTATAACATCGCACTGTAAATCATTTTGATCGATACAACTTTAATTTTAACAAAATATTTAATCACTTTCATTTTACGGTCGTGATTTTTGCTTAAATACAATGCTAGCATTTTTGTATAAATTCATACCTAATATGAATTTATATTTGATGTAGGAAAGTGTATACATAGTATTAAATTACAACAACAAGATTACTAGTAATGTGGGACTCAATTCCACATTGCTAGTTTTCTTTAAAAAAAAAAAAAAAAAACTATGAAATCATGTCAATTCAATGAACGAGTCATCACCAATTAGAATTGCATTGTAGTGAATATAGCTTACAAAAATATCTATTTCAAGACAAAAACGTTACTATCTACTTAATTACCCGTACATCCTTAACACTAAACGTCTTAAGAACGTAACAAAAAATACTTTTCAATCCAATATTATTAAGTAAAATGACAGTACAGTTGTGTCGCGTTGGTGTGTGTTGATCGATTTTTCCGCTACAAAATTAATATTCAAACAGAACGCTTGAGTTCCCTAAGTGATAAGCAGTGAATGTAGGTAATAATAGGTATATTTATTAATGCGCGGTGAACCGGCCATCACAACAGACTGGACGTTCGACCGACATACTCGTATCGATACGATAATTATACCTATTACTTGGAACTATTACAGAACGAGTTCTCCACTTAATATTTAATTTGGAAGTCATCAGTGTGGTGATAACATGGCGGTTTTATTGTTGATTGTGTTGATGCAGTTTGCTTGGAGTTTCGGTAAGTTAATAATTATTTATTTACTAGATTTAATAAGCAGATGTTGCTATCTTATAAAGGTCATTACCAATACTCCTTAGCTTAATAAATCTGTTTTTCTCAAATGATTCTCTCAGGCAGTGGCAGAGGGTCCTTAGAATCCTATTACTTCCGGTTTCCCTTTGGATTGTAGTTACTTAGTATTATAGGTACAAACAACCATGTTCAGCAAGGTATATTTTGTATCGGGTTACCTCAGAAAATTGTGAACCCTTCGCCTCTGCTCTCAGGTAAATAAATAAATTAATATCAGTCTCTATAATTATTTAACTTAAATAGTTACTTAAAGATAATATTTATTGTTGTTGTTTTTCGCGATTTTTATACATATTAGATATATTTCGGGACTTAATCGCGTGAATTGTTTAAAAGTATATATTCGTCAGGTAAATAAAAGGTTTGTACCTTTAAATAATTCACGCGATTGAGTCCCAAAATATATCTAATAATTTATTGCTATTTATTTTTCCATTTCTTATTATTTAATTAAGTAGAGATTAATCTGTGGGATTTTGCAGCCTCTACCAGTGACAAATATTGTTTAAGTATGCACTCTTAGTATATACCTAGTGTATCTATAGTCTATGTTGTGCATGCACACAAAGACTCGATCTTATGGTTCGTGGGAACAAAGATATTGCACGTATTTTCAATATACATCAATAAAAAAAAATATTGTGACAAATTGAGAACCATATTCTCTATTCGTCACATTTTTTTACCTACTCGTATTTTCACTTGTAAAACTCTGTTTGCCATATTTTGAAATCTGTACTAATATTATAAAGCTGAAGAGGTTGTTTGTTTGTTTGTTTGAACGCGATAATTTCAGTAACTACTGGTTCGAATTGTTTTTTTTTTTGTGTTGAATAGCCCATTTATCGAAGAAGGCTATAGGCTATATGTATAACATCACGATACGACCAACAGGGTAAAATTTATGCAGACGAAGTTGCGCGGGACAGCTAGCACTAGATATAATTGACTAGCTGACCCGCGCAACTTCGTCTGGGTAAATTTTCCCCGTTTTTGCAACATTTCTCATTGCTGCTTTGCTCTTATTGGTCGTAGCGTGATGTTATGGCCTATAGCCTTTCTCGATAAATCGGCTATCTAACAGTGAAAGAATTTTTCAATTGAGATCAGTAGTTCCTGAGTTTACCGCGTTCAAACAAACAAACAAACTCTTCCGCTTTATAATATTAGTATCGATAATCAAAAATATTTAAAAATGTATAGAAATACAGTAAACTATACGTATTCAAATACATACAATAATAAAAAAAAAACATACAAATAACAGCCTGAATTCTACTAAGAAAATATGCCTTAAATGTTGGAAAAATACTAATGTGGGAACACTAAATCGATAATGATTGACATCTCGATTGACAAACATTGATAATAAATTATCTCAATGCGCATTCAAATATATACCTACCTAAACAAGCAGAAATTATGCAAATAACCTCCTACATGTTATAACTATGACGAGGGGTCCATGACTGGCGATCGAGGAGATCGAGATGTCTCGAGGTTAAGCAACGTTGCCACTCTCGGTTCGTACTACTTGACTGCCTCTGTGGCGCGGTGGGAGTGTGTCCGACTGCTACGCTAGAGGTCGTGGTTTCAATCCCCACACGGGACACCACTTTGTGTGATCCATAAATTGTTGTTCCGGGTCTGGGTGTATCCATGAATTGTATGTTTGTAAAGTCCCCCGCGACACAGGGCTTGTAACATACTGCGTGAAATATCTTTAAAAAAAAATGTTGTGTGACCGTGTTCGAAATATCGTGCACCGCTCCGTGCCTCGGAGAGCACGATAATCCGTCGGTCCTGTTCCCAATCTCCCTCCAGTCGTGTCGAATTTCCGTCCCATTGGGCTATGAGAGATAGGGAATAGAGAGAGCACTTATGTCTGCGCATACACTTGTGCAGTATAACATCTCCTGCATAGAAGTAATTTTTATAGGCATTTCTTGCCAAAGACTTTACAAATACAATAATTGCATTTTTGAACGATAAAAAAATTTTTCTATCGTTCAAAAATGCAATTATTGTATTTGTAAAGTCTTTGGCAAGAAATGCCTATAAAAATTACTTCAATATTCGGCCTGCGTCATCATAATTTGTTAAAATGCTCTCTGTAACGAAGCAATAACAAAAGCCGTGATAGTTCTTTAACTTCCGACTAGATGGCGCTACGGGGGCCTAACCCGTAAAAGCATTAAGAGATAGAAGAATTTGATATCTAGTAACATAGTCCAGATAGGTGGTTCGCTTCTGGCCCCGGTTTGGCTACGGAAGTCTCGGGTTCGATTCCTGAGTCTGGATTCAAATTTTTCTATCGTTCAAAAATGCAATTATTGTATCTCCTGCATAGTTAGCTAGTATTTGATGAGAGAGGCCGCTGTAATCGATATCGGTTAGGAGACCATTATAAGTTTGACGTGTGCGTCTTTGTATCTATGTGTCTGTCTGTGGTGTAGCACCTTCCAAACGGATAGACAAATTTTGATGCGGTCTTTAGAAAGCTGGTTTAATCAGGATGATTTTTACCTATGTTTGTTGAAAATCCGTTCAGCCGTTTCGAAGATAAACAATTTTTGATCTATGTGAGATCAAAAGTTGTTTATCGTCGAAACGGCTGAACGGAATATTATTAAGAGGAAATATTTGTATTTTTGTTTGTGTGTGTATGTTTGTAATGAACGAACTCAAAAACTACTGGACCGATTTCGAAAATTCTTTCACCGTTAGGAAGCTACACTGACCCCTGGTGACATAGGCTTGTTTGATACCTGTATTCCCACGGAAACGTTAACTACGCGGGTAAAACCGCGAGGCGTCCGCTTAATCTACCGTTAAATCCACAAAAAATGACATCCCCACTTTATATATAAGGGGGGGAGGAACCCTTTAAAAACATGTTTTTCAAAATTTTATTCTTTCACTTTGTCGCGAAATATGTGTGTAGCACACTAACAGTTTCTGAGCTAAGCTGCGGACGGACGGACAGAAGGACAGACGGACATGATGAAACTATAAGGATTCCGTAAAAAAACATACCAGTACTAATAATAAACTAATAGGAAGCCTGAAAATAACCTTTGTTTAGAACGTGGTGTCAGGGCATCAAATTAAAAAACATAAATTATGTTCAGGTCAAAATAACATCGTGCTAAATTCTATATCAGACAACAGTATAATAATATACTGTAGGTACAATAATTGTAACCATCATGTTTGTAGATTTTCTCACGGATGTGCTATCTAAAATTATTATCTAGGCTAGGTGTTTCTTCATTTGCCTCTTTTAAAATGCATCCAAAAGTTTCCTACACCTTCTGATTTTCTGAAGCGCTTGCGCAACTTCTGGCCTTTGACTATTTTTTACAAGCTTTTTATGTAGATTCTAGCTGACCCGCGCAACGTAACCTAAGCGTATGCGTAAATTTTCCATAATAATAGGTTATGTGCGATTTTTATTGAAATTTGAAACGGCCATCAGGGGTTTCAAACCGTTCATAGCAGACGCCTCGATCTTAAATAATAACTATATATGTTATTTATAATACGATTTGTTATCTATAACACGATTTATTTAATTTTGTTTACAATATAAAAGCTATAGAAAATACAGCACTAGTAATGTGTAAGGATTTAAAAATAATGCATGACTTTATTTGAAAAACATAAAATATTATAAGCTTATTAGATAAATGTTAAATAAAGAGAAAAAGCTGTAATATAAAGAGTTTTAAAAAGATCCCCAATATAACACATCGTCTCAAGTCAGTCATTGTACTGTACACTGTGTAGTATATTATTACATTTACATTTGTGTCATGAAATAACACGACTATGCTACATTTGCCACCTTATTACTAAGCTGTTATAACCTACAGGTACTTACATTTGTCAGCAAGTCTAACACTAGGTTTTTAAAAGGTTTTGCAAAGCAAAGAACTAAAGTATTCGTTTAGTTTTGATGGAAACCTGGAATAATTCATTTATTTTGAGTAAAAACGAGTTTTTGGCAGATGATTTACACTTCTAGTTCTTAACGAATATAGGTCACTATCGTTTTTTTATATCTATACTAATATTATAAAGCGGATGAGTTTGTTTGTTTGTTTAAACGCGCTAGTCTCAGGAACTACTGGTCAGATTTGAAAAATTCTTTTTTTGTTGAATAGTCCATTTATCGAGGATGGCTATAGGCTATATAACATCACGCTACGACTAATAGGAGCAGAGCAGCAATGAATAATAATGCAAAAACGGAGAAAATTGGCATACGAAGTTGCGCGGGTCAGTACTACGATATGAAAAGACGAGCAGGTCGCGCGCCTGATGGTAAGCGTCACGCTAGCCCATAACAGTATCAGTGGTTTATAAATCCTTGTTTTGAGACGAGCAGGTCCTTTGCTGATTACCATAGCTTCACGCTAGCCCATAACAGTATCAGCATCACTCAAAGCCTTAAAAGTTGATAAACTTTCGCGATTCGTACACGTTATGAAATTATATATACTACGGGTCCTACGAGTAGTCTACCCGTGACCACGGCCGTTGCAATACGGTCGAAACGTTGGACCATAAACAAGGTATTTTACCTTAAATTATTCACGCGAATAAGGCCCGTAGTTTAAATAATTTTATAATCTAAAGCCTTGTTTTAATTTAATTGTAATATCACCGCATTTCACTTATCATTTGAGACATTGTCTTTTGTTTATTTTGCTAATAACGGTAAATCTATACTAATAAACTAATATTATATGTAATAGAATAGAGTTTGTTTGTTTGAATGCGGTAATCTCAGGAACTACTGATCCGAATTAAAAAATATTTCATTGTTGGATAGCCCATTTATCGAGGAAGGTTATAAGCTATGTAACATCTCTAAGACTATTAGGAGTTGAGCAGCAATGAGAAATGTTCAAAAAACGGGAAAAATTTACGCAGACTAAGTTGCACGGGACAGCTAGTCACAGATATAGCGTTAAGAGGAAGCAGTAAGCGATTTACATTTACCTAAGTAAAGAGTTGCAAGAATACAAATTTAAAACTATTACTTAAGTTTCCATCTTGAATATAAACGACTATTTTTAAAAGTACGCGGGGTACAGAAGCTTGCATAAATATTAATGGCGGACAGATAATATTGTGTGCGAGTAAAAACGATGTTCTTCAATGTTATTTATAGGCAATTAAGTTTTTATTTATTTTAAAATAGCTGCCTGTGGAGATTCTAACCATAGTTGTTATAAATCAGTGCAGAGGGATATAGATCAATTTAAAAACCCCGGACAAGTGCGAGTCGGACTCGCCCAAAGAGGGTTCCGTACGAATTTGTAGGTTGCATTAACATTTTATAAAAAGTTCAGGAATTGAGTCTCGTAATTTTTAAAATAAACAGCTGAATCTTTTTAACGTTAACGTTACATTAAGTTTAATATTTGTCACAGCTTCAAGGTACTGTAGACCTGAGTATATGGTTTTAATTTCAACTCGATACCTCCACGCGTTCCCGAAATTAAGACTTGACAGGCAGACGAACGGATGGACAGACGGACAACAAAATGATTATATACGGGTTCCGTTTTTTTTTCCTTTTGAAGTACGAAACCCTAAAAATATAATACGTTTACGTTATGTTAATTTTACAGACACCTAGGTTTTTATCTAGAGTTTATCAAAAACATGTTTTGGGGGGTGAGGGGGGAGAGGGAATTTAACTCATGGTCATCAAATGTGTACTGTATACCTTTTTGCAATTTTGGTAGGGTTTCATGGTTTCATGGTCAATTCACTAACGTTATTGGTCCATCAAATCTGCTACACCCACATTAATAAAACTATTTGATAAGATTCTACGGCTCATACCAAATACTAGTTGACCCGCGCAACCTTGCCTGCGTAAATTTTCCCATTTTCCCTGTTTTTGCGTAATTTTTCATTGCGGCTCTGTTCCTATTGGTCGTAGCGTGATGTTATACAGCCTATAGCCTTCCTCGATAAATGGGCTATCTAACAGAAAAATATTTTTTCACTTCGAACCAGTAGTTCCTGAGACCAGCGCGTTCAAACGAATGAACAAACAAACTCTTCAGCTTTATAATATTAGTATAGATTTGCTCGTTGAATACAGTTCAAATATTAAAACGGTAAGCCGCCTACAATGCACCAAAACTATGAAATCGACAGCGCTTTAATTACCTATGTTTATTGCAACTATAAAAGCTTTATAGCTATTTTATCAATTGACTACAATGATAATAAACTTAAGTGCTTTCGTAGTAATAGGCTGTGAAAATAACATTATGTAGTTTGGCAAACAGAACTGGGCATATGACTTCTCTTCTTAATCGTTCCCCCACCGCTGAGGGTCGTGACTTCTTATCAGTCGATCAGTGGTTTGTCTCCAACTGATCCTGTTCGTAGCCTTGTGGCGCTGAAAGATAACTCCAGCTGTTCGGAGATCAGGGGGTTTAGACAAGGTACATTCGTTCCGTCTCAAATTCGATAACGCCGTACTAATCTTCGCAAAAAAAAATGTCTATGCTCTCCACCGCAAACGTCAAATTCTATACTTTACTTTTTTCCTATTCACGATATCGCTATTCGAATGTGACTTTGTCTAGACCCCCTGGTCGGCCCACCTTTCAGTTTTCAGCCTCTGGGTCTTCGGTATTCGATCTGTTCCGTCACTACCAATTTATACAAATTATTGGCCTTCCAATAGTCTTCGTTGAACCATAAGTTATCTTTATGTACAAATAAATAGTGTTTCTGTTTGTAATTTCAAAATAACAGTTTTCTGCATGCAATGCAGTAAGTACTAGCTGACCTGTGCAACTTCGTATGCGACAATTTTCCCCGTTTTTGCAACATTTTTCATTGCTGCTCCGCTCCTATTGGTTGTAGCGTGATGTTATATAGCCTATAGCCTTCCTCGATAAATGGGCTACCCAACAAAAAAAGGATTTTCCAATTCGGACCTGTAGTTCCTGAGATTAACGGGTTCAAACAAAGAAACTCTTCAGCTTTATAATATTAGTATAGATTTAAGGTACTTACTTATAACAAAAACACCATTTTTAATTTTTTTGTCTGTCTGTTTGTTCCGACGAACGATTGGACAGATTTTTACCGAACTTTCACTATCGGACAGCTGAGGTAGGTAAGGTAAGAAGAACTAAAAGTTATGGTGATGATAAAAATCATCACCATAACTTAAGTAAGAAAGCAGCACTGCAACGTCACGCGGACGAAGTCACAGGCACAGCTAGTTTTTCACTAATCAGGATAACGTACACTTGCATTCAGACTATATAAGTCTAACGTACTTAAGTACTTGCATTTAGACCTAAAAAAGGTCGCTGGGATGAATTGGATCCGTGCGGCGGAGGACTGGGTATTGTGGAATAAACTCGGAAAAGCCAGCATGTTCAGCAGTAGATCTATACAGGGGTCCTTCACGTTATCGCGGCAAGCCCGTGTGAACTCTCAAAATCTTGTCATAATGGTAAATTGAAAACTGCGCATAGAAATGCATCAACGCGCATGCGTGGCGGACATCTTTGAGCGCACCACGCAGGCATGGACTTGTTGCAAACTGAAATGACCCAGGCTGATTAAAATAACCAGGCAATCGTATCTTCTTAAGTCTTAAAGAGCTCGTCTGAAATTTAACGTGTTTATAAATGTATAGCCACCAAAACAAATAATAAAAAAAACCTTTATTTTTAGAAATACAGAATGTTCTTCTGAGCTAGTGGTATAATATTTTTAAAATCTTAGTTTTTAATTATTTCTCTGATTATAAAATAATATTTACTATGGATGTTAATCGTGTCAATAAACAAGGTATTTCACCTTAAATTATTCACGCGATTAAGACCCGCAGTATATATAATTTTACAATGTGTACTAATCGCGAAAGTTCATTATCATTTATGTCCCTGATATATCTGTGCCTTTTAGCAAAGGCCTCTTCCAACTGCCGCCATCAAAAAAAATACTTACTAAAAGTTTTTTTTTTATTGTTAGCAATTTCAGTAACGAAATGTGACGGTGTTGAGAAATAGTTTGATTTATATATTTTAAATCCATTTAAAATATTAAAATGTTTATAAAGTGCGTGGCCGATAAGATTGTTTTATTTGTATATTAGTTACAGTCCACGGCTAATATTAGTAGACGGAATCATTGCATTTAATTTTCTACCTCAATAATAACATTAAATATATATAGGTAGATTCTACTTATTGCTACTGGTAATCCCCCCAACGGATTTTCATCCAATCAAGCTGTGTTCTCTCCTACCTACGACATGGGGTCTTTCAAAAGAGGCGTAAAGAAGCACCTTGCAGGTGAGTAAGGTAAGGACAGTCAGTGCTGCACATAGTGCTGTACTGTCTGGCCTTGCGTTTGGACTCAATTTCTACTTAACATCAGGCGGAATGGAATCATTTGCTTACCTATAAATAAAAAATCATCGCAACTAACCCAGCATTTAAAAAAAACACTCATATTAAACTCCGTCTACATCAGGTATTCCCAAAGTGGACTCCGAAGGGTCGATATCGGTCGACAGAAACGAAAACTGAATCTAAAAATTAATTAAAACAAATTCATAATTGAAACTTTCAAGAAACTGTGTTACGTGTGAAATGACTACCTAGTATTTTAGTAGGATGTACAATTGTTGTTGTTTTAAAAAACTGTGGTAAACTTTGTACAAGATTTTTCAAGATTGAAAAAAATTCAAGATAAAATCAAGATTGTTCAAATGAAATCATTTATTAGTCTGTTTTTTGGTGATACACAACATATACATTCAACAGCCTTCCTGTATTTATTATGTTGTGTTCAATGCCTCAAATGTTTGTCTTTCTCAGCAAAGTTAATTCGATTGAGAATAGCTTACTTTTCTTAAACCAGACACTATCTTAGGGTACGGTATCTGCAGACACACTATCAACTTCACACTAGTGTTATTGATTGCAAAGCCATTTAACAAAATCTAGTATGTCTGTATTTTGCGATGAGATCATTATTTAAAAAAATATCGTTAATATTCCCATGTTAATAGACTTTCACTGTGACGCCACACCATTTAAGTTGCAAATACATCATATTATCCGTATTTTTATTGGCAATAACTTATACCAACCAATTTAGCTATTGATCAAAACGCCTGAGGCAGAGACTACTTAAGTTTATTTTAGTTTATATCTTTAACAGTATCTTTTTATTTATGGATATTAACCTTAATCAAAATCCTTCTTCCTTTTTAACTTAGTAGCAAAAAAGAGGTTCGATTAAAAAGTTATTTAGTGGCCATGAATACCTACTTATTATATGTTGCAGTAAGTTTACGACTGTTTTTGTTGAAGAAATACACAAGTAAATTGCTGTACCCAAACACTATCTTATTTTAAGTGACAGGAACGAACTGACTTGAAGCGGCGGTAGCCTAATGGCTAAGGCATCGGTCTCGCAATCGTGAGGTCGCGGGTTCGAATCCTACCCATTTTACTACCGTCGTGAACCCACTCCTAACACAAGCCTTAGAGCTTAACTTGAGGGGTTAACAAGATTGCTAGTAATGTGGGACTCATTACCACATTGCTAGTTATCTTTAAAAAAAAAAAAAAATTAAGGAACGGATTATATCCCTGTCACTTTAAAATAAATATTAGAGTAACGTTTCAAGTATCGTTCGACTTAGTCGTTTCTAAATGTGATGGGTTTTTGAATGCCAGAGGTTTTTAATTTTGATTTTAGTATTATTAAATTAATACGATCAAGTAAACCGGTAAAAACGTTCAAGTAAAGGCGTTTATAATATTATTTTGCAATAAATTAAAAAATATTTGAGGCACACTGAAATTTTAATAGGTATTTAAAAAGAGATATTTTAAAAATACAAATTATTTCTGTGGGACGTTCCATTTGTCAGGTTATAAAAAAATAAATGTTGATTTAGCACCGCTATCACCCGACCAGGCCTGAGGTTGTGTTGGAGAAGTATTAAAAAGGTTTTCAACGCGACTCAAATGCTACCACCTCTCAGATATCTGCTTGATTAGGTTTAATAGTGTAGTCTGCCATCTATGTAAGTCTACTAATATTTCAAACATTGATCATACCAGATATCTATCTATCTATCTATTTGAAAAACAAATTACAAATGAACCCTTCACCACGTCTACTTTTGTCACACAGCAATTTATCACACATCTGAGAAACCTCGGAGTAAATTCGATGTTTCTTTGTCAAGTTTAGGGCCTAAACCTAACAAAAAACAACGATTTTACTCCGGTAAAATAGTCTGTAGGTTAAGGTCATAACTCCAAAAATAAGTGGTATCTGATATAAGATCAAAGGTTAATATATTAAAATTGGTCGACTCCACTGGTGACCGTAGAGCTGGCCGCTTCCTCGCACAACGCATCAGCATTGCTATACAGCGAGGAAATGCCGCCAGTATTTGTGGAACCATGCCCAGGGGTCCCAATTTTTTGGATATATTTTAATTTTATTTAATTTTTATTTCTAGTTTAAATATAGTATTTAATAGTTAAAGTGCAATTAATAATAATAAAAATAAATAACATATATTAAATATTTTCCAAAACAAAGTTATCTAGTGTTATGTAAAGAAGCCACGCGTGGGAGGTTATTAATATGTTACAAATCATCCTGTATACCGTATACGTATTCGTGTTTCAATTTTAACCGTTATTTAGTGATATTCTGTTACCTTTAACGTTAAAAGCAACAGATAATAAACCGATAACGTACGATAATAAAGAAACTGTCAATAAAACACTTGTATAATATCGCCGTTTTCTATATCTATACTTCTATACTAATATTATAAAGCTGAAAAGTTTGTTTGTTTGTTTGTTTGAACGCGATAATCTCAAGAGCTTATAGTCCGAATTGAGAAGTTATTTTACTGTTAGATAGCCCATTTATCCAGGAAGGCTATATGCTTTATAATATCACACTATGACTAACAGGAGCGGAGCAGCAATAAAAAATGTTGCAAAAACGGGGAAAATTTACGCAGACGAAGTTGCGCGGGTCAGCTAGTTACAATATATATGGATACTTGTTTTAGGCAAGTTAAACAGAATGTTAAATTTAAAATATACAAATACCAGTTATTTATTGTTCTCTTGTATTTTATTTAAGTATAAAATTACTGTCAGGTTTTAACGGTTAATATATTAACTAACAACCCTTTTATTAGCATACGAATTGTTAAAATTCGATTCAGTCAATATTTTTTGCGAGAATTTTATTATAATAAATTTACTGGAAGAAAGGTAGGGCTTTATAGTACTAGTACAATAGACAGCCACCGCGGACTTTTACATTTGGATGATCAATGGGGTAGTTGACTACAAGAAAAATAATTATTATATACAAATTAGGCAATAGTAGGTCTTAAAATGCTTTGAAAATAAGTGTTATTCCACAATTTAACATGTTTTTGACTTTAAATACATGAAAACATATACTAAAAGTACCTAATGATTAAAAGATAGGAACTTATGAAGTCATAGGTTGTTACTCCATACACATTTCTATAGATCTTGTTGTTTTGTCATTTCATAAAAAGAGACTGATTTGACTTGACAGTCAACATCCGTATTGACAAAATTAAATGGTAGAGATGGTCAATTTTGTGAGGTTATGGCGCAGTCCTGGTCTCTACGTCAATGGTCACAACGTTAACAAAGACGGCCATTTGTCTTATTTGTCAAAAAAGTTCACAGGGCGGTCATTTGATTCGACATTTGAAATTGCTGTCACCCAATATAAATGAAATGTGAAAAGTCCCTAAAGATCACACATCTGCAAAGAATATTACTAACTAGCTGTCCCGTGCAACTTCGTCTTCGTAATTTTTTCCCGTTTTTGAAACATTTCTCATTGCTGCTCCGCTCCTATTAGTCGTAGCGTGATGTTATATAGCCTATAGCCTTCCTAGATAAATGGGCTATCCAACAGTGAAATAATTTTTCAATTCAGATCAGTAGTTCCTGAGATAACCGCATTCAAACAAACAAACTCTTCAGCTTTATAATATTACTAGCTGTCCCGTGCAACTTCGTCTGCGTCTATTTTCTCCGTTTTTGCAACATTTCTCGTCGCTGCTCCGCTCCTATTAGTCGTAGCGCGATGTTATATAGCCTATAGCCTTCCTCGATAAATGGGCTATCCAACAAAAAAATATTTTTTCAAATCGGACCAGTAGTTCCTGAGATTAGCGTGTTACGCGTCGGTGTTATAGACGGACCGTCGACACCATTTATCTACGCTTTGGTGTAAGAGGCGGACCGTTGACACCATTTATCGAAGCAGTGCAGTTGCGGACCGGCACGAGGCGTCGAGTCAGCGCTACGTGATTTCCACATCTCGCCACTTCGATTTCGCAACCGTCTTTCCATAGTTGTAGTTTTAGATTTTAATAAAGAACGATTCATTCTTGGTACATACATCGACCATTTATCACTAGTTTTAGATTTTAGTTTAATGTAATTTATAATTAAATTTATTTAAGATGTATAGACTTTCTCTGCAACCTCCGGCTCCAGTTAACGTAATTGGCGCAGTCGGTAGGATATTCGCGGGCCGGTTCGCGATAATTAGGAATATCTCAAATCGATATCCGCGTTCGCGAGTCACCCGGGTGGTTTCCAAGCACCTTCAACGAATATCCGGATCTTCGGAAGCTGAAGCCAGAGGCGTATCCAGACATCGATACTGCAGAGGGGCCAACTATACACTTATTGAACCCAGACGGAACATCCGACCAGAAGAAGTAAGATGAACACCAGTGGTCTGGCAGCAATATTTGCCACTCCGCTTGACAAATAGTTGCTGTTCTTCGGGGGGAGGTGTTACGCGTCGGTGTTATAGACGGACCGTCGACACCATTTATCTACGCTTTGGTGTAAGAGGCGGACCGTTGACACCATTTATCGAAGCAGTGCAGTTGCGGACCGGCACGAGGCGTCGAGTCAGCGCTACGTGATTTCCACATCTCGCCACTTCGATTTCGCAACCGTCTTTCCATAGTTGTAGTTTTAGATTTTAATAAAGAACGATTCATTCTTGGTACATACATCGACCATTTATCACTAGTTTTAGATTTTAGTTTAATGTAATTTATAATTAAATTTATTTAAGATGTATAGACTTTCTCTGCAACCTCCGGCTCCAGTTAACGTAATTAGCGCGTTTAAACAAACAAACAAACAAAGCAAACAAACAAACTCTTTCGCTTTATAATATTAGTATAGACTATAGACTAGCTGTCCCGCGCAACTTCGTCTCCGTAAATTTTCCCGGTTTTTGCAACATTTCTCATTGCTGCTCCGCTCCTATTGGTCGTAACGTGATGTTATATAGCCTTCCTCGATAAATGGGCTATCCATCAGTGAAAGATTTTTTTAATTCGCAACTGTAGTTTCTGAGATTACCGCGTTCAAACAAACAAACAAACTCTTCAGCTTAATAATGTTAGTATAGATAATAATCGCAAATTTGAGATTTTTTGCACCAAATGGTAAGTTTTATCATAAAAATAATTGAGACAAAATGGCAGACCATGCAATTATCTACAAACTCCTTGGTAACTAAAGATGAGAAATGAGTTAGGTAGGTATACCTATCAATGTGAAGACAAGCCACAAATCGGACATTAAGCTCCTATGTCTAGACCAAGGCACCAAGTTGATGTTATAATTAGCTAAATCAAGCTTTACAATCAAGCATTAATATTTTATCTATATTATTTTAATCAGACCAGCTTTACGGTTTGTTAAATGCTTGAGGGGAGAACCATATGTATTATAATTAAAACGATGATTCATATCGAATAATCAATATTCGATATTTTAAGTTTTACAGCAGAAGTTGAAATGAAATTTTATGTCTTTTGAATTTTATATAAATAGTTACCTAGTGATAATAAATGTACCTAAACATGCAAATTAAAGAAGTACCTAAACGCTAGTAAATCGTCTAGATGCTTGATCATTCTAGGTGGCTAGTTCCATTACTATTACCTACTAACTTCCACTACTACCATCTAACTTCAAACCTGATGACTTCTGAATCTCAACAAATCAGGAATCTGGCAAATAGCCAAGTACCGGCTAGAGTATCGTATTCGTCATTTAAAAAACCGGACAAGAGCATGTCGGATCATGCTCAGTGTAGTGTTCCGGAGACGTTGCCGTATTAATAAATCCGAATTGAATAATTGCATCAGCAGAAGACCGTACGCTCATGGCACTTAGGCTCTTTCGTTCAGACATGGAGTTTATCGGCAATAACTCAATGATGGTATAACCGATCATGTCCGAAATAATTTTAGTTATCTTCTTGATTTTTTTAATATTTTTCGGTTACACGGTTCAAAAGATAAAGCGGGGGAGGGGGGTATTTATACAGCTTTCGTAGCGATTATTTCCATAATATTCACTATTATTTTGCTTTCAAATTAAGTAGCGGCTACTACAACACACTTTTTCACGAAATTAGACAGACGGAGATGACGAAACTATAAGGGTTCCGTTTTTGCCACTTTGGCTACGGAGCCATAAAAAGTACCATAATAGGTACTTGTATGAGCAATGACTAATGTCATTGCTCTTACAAGTACCTGCACAAAAGTGTTTACTTGCACAAATACAATACAAAATGCGGCCTCTGTGGTGCGGTGGGAGTGTGTCCGACCGCTACGCAAGAGGTCGTGGGTTCGATTCCCACACGGGACATCGCTTTGTGTGATCCACGAATTGTTGTTTCGAGTCTGGCTGTACTTTGTGTCCGTGAATTGAATGTTTGTACAGTCCCCCCCGTCTTTAAAAAAAAAAAAATACAAGCGCAGTTTTGATTATGCAGGAAATCGGTTATAGCTCAGGGCCAACATAATGTATTAACGTGCTCTGGATGTGGCAATTTTAGAAATCGGTCACCCAGCTATGGACATATCAGCACTAATGTTGCTTAACATCGGTGATTTTGCTCGTTCACTTCTGAGTCACGACACTAACTCCTTTATAGGGGCCTATTAATGACATATCTTCGAACCCACCAATATTATTTTATTGTTAAACCGTTACTTTATTATCTTAAACACAAATAACGGCATTGTACAAAATAAACTTTCCGATTAAGGACACAAATTTGAAACAGTGCCATTAATTCATTAAAACAGTAAAATTAGGAATAACCATATTCAAGAATGTCTACAATCGATTAAAAAACAGTATAATTTATAAAAATCTTTTGTTATTTTAATCGACTAAAGTATTAAAATTATAATACAAACTCGTTAGTCATCGCTTAAATAAAGAGAAATGGCGCCTATTGTCATTATTGACATTTTAAACAAATATAAATCTTAATTCTGATTATATTACGTTCTACAAACGTCTGGTATTGGAATTATCCAATATTTAATGGGTCCATTTAGCTTTATGTCTATTTCGATAATAGTGAACAACGAGGTTATGTCTTAAGGTATGTTTATGTAAAACATTATTGTAAGTGAATGCGTACGCTAAGGGAAGCCTTTAATAAGTAGGAGTATTGCGAAAAGCACTTTATTTTGTTAGCTTTAACATGGGTTAGCTTTAACTCTTTCGAATAATATTCGGTTAATATTTATACCAACACGTTAATATTTCTTTCGTTCTTTCGTATTTATTTATATAATTTACCGTATTTTTATGGAAATGCACCAGAAGGAAGTTAAAGTGTTTGACGTGATAACGTCTCGATGACCAAAGTATTGTGGTCATCAGGCGTCTGCGCAATTGCATCGACATGCGATACAATTGGAACATTGAAAAAAGCTCCCACGGGCAAGCAGGCACAGGCAGGTTGTTATCATGTAAAATTATCGTCCGTAAACAGACTTTACAGACAACCATTTTTTTGAACGTATGGCATGTTCATTTCTTTGTCACGCTCTGTAGCCAAAACGGATTCATCAGGTGAGATGTCGTTGGATGCCCCTCATTTCTTGGAGTGACTATATATCTGGCTATATATAATTGTTCATTTAAATAATATTGTCAGTTTAGGTTATACGACTTTACTTCGATAGCAATGAAGTCGAGTACGCTTAGGGGAACCTTTTATAGCAAGAATATTGCGGAAAGCACTTTATTGACATCTCTATAAACCCATTTTCTTCCAAATGCTATTATGGATAAATGGAATCTGAAATGACACAAACGCGTTAATTTTTTGTTTGCGACTTTCTTTTTTTTTTTGTTGGCTAAGATAATAGATACTAATAATAGTTTAATTATAGTCCTTCTTTAGGCCGTGTGCTACCGGGTCAAAAATAGTGCCACTCATCTATTCCCGTAAGTCTCTTTTTTTTCTTTTTCTTTTTTTAAAAAGACAACTCCCGCATTAGGGTACAAGCCCTGTGTCGCGGGGGACTTTACAAACATACAAATCACGGACACAAAGTACACCCAGACTCAGAACAACAATTTGTGGATCACACAAAGTGGTGTCTCGTGTAGGAATCAAACCCACGACCTCTTGCGTAGCAGTCGGACACACTCCCACTGCGCCACAGCGGCAGTCATGGCGGCTAAGAGATTTTCAGACCGGAGGACGGGCAGCAGCGTCCTCTGCGTACTTAAGGCTTTAACTGCGATCGCCATTTAATAAATAATCGCAAATTATGGAAATTACTCCCAGGATCTATAATAAGTAGGTTCTGGGAAGATCCGTGCCCAACATAGGGACATTATATGGGTTGGTATGTTATAGTCTTTTTAAGAGTTTGCCTAAAACATTATTTTAAATTCTTTAAGAATAAATAAATAAAGAAAGGTGAAGAAACGGTACGGGTCTTGTATTGTAAAGAAACTCAGTAAGTATATTCTCATACCTAGGTATGATATCAGAGGGAAACCCAAAGTTAAAATAAGATGTTTAAATCACCAGTTTAAAATGTACCAATTTATTCATTTATGTATTTATTCATCCACATATATTTAAAGTAACATACTTTACACGATAAAACGAATTATCATTTACCAACTTAGACTTAATTCACCCAGGTTAATTCTCATGGGTGAATTAATTTACCACATTATTCATCCAGGTTAATGTAACTTCATAATTTTTCAATTTAAAAATAAATATCTGCTGACAATAATTGTAAATCTAATTATTGTCAGCAGATATTTATTTTTGCATGTGACTGTTTACTTTGTATTGTAACAATATGTACATTTTATATAAGCTATGAATTAAAAAAAAATTAAAAAAAACATCATGTAATTGGCTCTCATTCAAAAAGTCTGTCTGTCTATCAGTTCACGTAAACGAAGAGACAAACAGAGAGACGTTAAATCTTAGGTTCTAGGGCCGGTTCCAGGTTCGAAGAACAGAATCGTAGTCCGCTGCGAGAAATTAAAAAAAAGCCAACTTCCCTTTACATTCACATCAAGACAGTTTCTTGCTTAAATAAATAATCTTACGATAATTTGTGAAATGCGACTGTGACGGTTCTCCAAACTAGATTTAAAAGAACGTCAAGCGAACTGTTCACAACTAATATTGTTGTTTCATTTGAGATGTTCGATCACTTGACATATCAACCACAGTACCGATAGATAAGCATATCTACCTACTGCATACCTCTCTAATCATTAATCACACATTTTTTCAAACTAAATGTTGCGTTATTTTATAATAAATCTACAACTTGACAAATTTTAAAATGTAAGTCCAATTAAAAGAACAACTACTAAAGTAACATTTTAAACGTTTTCCATTAAATATCATCACGCTAATCCTAATTTATTGAGTATTCAAACTTGTCAAATAAATTTATATCCAATAATGTAATCAAATTTCTTTTAAATCGTTTGATGAATGTTAAATTTAGATAATTTTTATAGCATGATTTGATCTTACAATCTCGTCACCTGATAAAACATAGCTTTGAAAGTTAATAATAATAATAATAATTTATTTCTCATTACAATAGGTAATACAATATATAGGTACACATTTTCAAAATTTATTAAATTGCACAGCAGGAGGTAACTATTACTACATAAGCACTTATTATTGTGATGACTAGGACCTTAGCTAAGTTATTATAAATAACTTGTGTTAAAGATGCTAGGCCATCCCTGGAGAGAACTATTTAGTAATAAAATAGTACTAATTTTATTCTGCTAAATGGAATTACATAAAAATATTTCTATATAATGTTGTGATTGATAAAAGGAACAAAATAATATCATGGTGATTTAAATATTAACAATATTGATCACAGTTAAAACTGAAAATAAAATAAAATAAAACAAAAAGTAAGTAGTTATATGACAACAACATAAACATAATAATTTGAATAAGCTTGCCTCCGAGTTGAACGCCGAATTGAAAATGGTAGCGCAGTTTCACTTTCATACCTGTAGTGTATAAATGCTACAATATATTTAACTATACTAATATTTTAAAGCTGAAGAGTTTGTTTGTTTGAATGCTATAATCTCAGGAACATCTAGTCCGAATTGAAAAAAATCTGTTACTGTTAGATAGCCCAATAATGAAGGAAGGCTACAGGCTATATCATATTACGCTACGACCAAAAGAAGCGGAGCAACAATGGAAATTGTTGCAAAAATGTGGAAAATTCACGCAGGCGAAGTTGCGCGGGTCAGCAAGTTTATAATAATTAATTCACTAACAGATAAAACTTTGTATCTGTCATGACCACAGAATCATATAGTCGGCATCAACCAATGAAAACGTTGAAACTCCAATCAATTAATATGGCAAATGGTTAAATACTTAGATAGATACTTAATTGTAGAACGTTCAGTTTTAATCCCGTATCGAATCGAATAGGTATATGCAGTAAAGGTTATCAAAATTCAGATATTTCCGCAAATATTTGTAGTCTCTCAGGCATTCAATATACCTACTCATACAACTGAATGGGGTGACGTAATAATGTTCGTATTCAAAATGCGAGTTCTGCTGTCATTCATACTGTTTTGTTAACCACGACAGAAATAGCAGTAACACGGATCTTATAAAATTTAAAAAAATACTATAGCATTGTCATCATTATTCAGATACTTTAGCAAAGTCTTATCTTAATAGATGATTAGGTAGATTGGTTGGCCTACTCTCATTCCTATTAATGGAATTTTGAAAACTTTCTAAGTTTTGATTCTCCTTATTTATTTTGACGTACCTGTCCTAAAATATATTCTAATTCATTTTCATATAAGTCTTGCCCCCAAAATAATGAACGATAATAAGCTCTAAATTTGTGGAGGGTTGACGTCAGGCAGGCAGTCGATCTTGAGTCAGTTGAGAGCCTACAATTTCCGTGAACGGAGTCTCTGTTTCTGTTTACCGTTTTAGTGTTTTATTGGATTAGAATATACTTCTGGTAATATCGATCCTGTTCACGTTTTGTCCGTCAAACGTTAAGAAAAGACATCAACGACATAAATATCGTCGGTAGGTAGGTATATTGAAATTCATATAATAATATAATTTTCGAAAATACATCAACAACATTATGGTTGATATATTTCAGTTAACTGTGTGTTAGTTACACTGAGAGAATTATTTATTTAGCGCTACGTACACAGCGACACGATCGCCGGCCTCGCTCTTCCGCACACAACCATTACTTAACAGTGCACAGAAGCGGAGGTCAAAATAAAGTAGAATATTCGTTCGTACATATGTTAGATTACGAACGCCATGGCTATGACAATACGAAAATGCTCGTTTTTGCATTTTTCCGCAACTTCAAGATTTATTTGCGTGATCATATTAAGACATATCCTTAAATTTCTTTCTGCTAAGAAAACTCTTTGGCTAATGACACAATTTTTTTCGTGTCCTAATATTTAGGTTTTCTGTATACATTTTTGAGAGAGCCGAACCCTGTTTCGCCTAATCTACCCTTAACCAATGCAAGCATTTGGACGATTCAAACTATTGAATATAATTACTACATTAAAGAAAATAAATAAACACAGGACTGCCATTCTAAGGCTGAGATCTAAAGAGCGTACTTTTTCCTAGCTAAAGCTTATCTTAGGTAAAACACTATAAATAACTTAACAAACCGCGTGCTGACCGTTGACTTTGATAATATAATGTTCTGAGATTATGCTAAGCTATATGATCAAAATTTCAACGGTCAGGATTTGCTTTGTCAAGATTTTCTCCAAATTTTGCTTAAACTAAGCTTGAGGTAAGCAAAAGTACGCTCTATAGATTTCAGCCTAACTGCCACAAATTTAACTAATCTACGAGTATACTAATAATGAAAAACTGAAGAGTTTGTTTGTTTGAACGCGATAATCTCAGGAACTACTCGTCTGAATTGAAAAAATCTTTCACTGTTAGATAGCCCTTTTATCGAGGAAGGTTATAGGCTATATAACATAATTTACACAGGAGAAGTTGCACGGGTCAGCTAGTATTATATAAAATTATCTATCATATCTACCAACATTTGACTTTAATCGCGTCTGAATCCAGTCATACTATTCCTTATAATTAACGGTATATGTTACATTAACAACTTGACAGAGTTTAACAGTAAACAGTACTACCCCACTTAATTACAATCGTACAGATGTTATATGGTGGAATAAAAAAACTTACAAACATACTACATGATCATATCGTTTAAAAAAAAACAGATTCCCTACAATATGCCCCCTCCAGATTTCTGCTTAATTTTACAAAGATGCGCAGAACAATACCACGAAAAAAACCGAGAGTACATGATGATAACCTTCATAGGAGGCGAGCTCTAGTCATTCACATAGACATCATTTACATCATTTTCAGACTGGCATGTTGGTCTAGTGGTTAGTGACCCTGACTGCCAAACCGGAAGTCGTGGGTTCGATCCCCACCCACGGTAAATCTGTGTGATGAGCACGACTATTTATTCTGCGTCTGGGTGTAATTAATCCGTAATTTTTATGTATTAAGAAATATATAAGTGTATGTTTATCAGTTGTCTGGTTGCCATAGTACATGCTTTTTTATAACACGAAATGAAGAGACCTGATGGTAAGCGTCACACTAGCCCATAACAGTATTTAAAAAGTGCCACCCAAATCCTTGTTTGGCAAAGATTTGAATATCAGTAGCGAAGTTTTTTTAAAAGATAACTAGCAATGTGGGATTGTAGTCCCACATTACTAGCAATCCTGTCAACCCCTCCAGCTAAGCTCTACGGCTTGTGTGAGGAGTGGGTTCAAGTCGGTAGTTTAATGGCCAGGATTCGAACCCGCGATCTCACGATTGCGAGACTGATGCCTTAGCCATTAGGCTACCCCCGCTTACATCTATACTAATATTATAAAGCGGAAGAGTTTGTTTGTTTGTTTGCTTTGTTTGTTTGTTTGTTTGTTTAAACGCTCTAATCTCAGGAACTACTGGTCCGGTTTGAAAACTTTCTTTTTTTGTTGGATAGCTCATTTATCGAGGAAGGCTATAGGCTATATAACATCGCGCTACGACTAATAGGAGCGGAGAAGCGACGAGATATGTTTCAAAAACGGGGAAAAATTACGCATACGAAGTTGCGCGGGACAGCTAGTATAGAATAACTGACACTATTGTGGTATCCACCAAAACGGCCTACAGCTTAGACCTACCACTTAGATCTACCAAGTAGAAGGTAGATGCCGCGTGTGAGTTGTCCCAAGATATTATTAGCGGTAGCCTAATGGCTAAGGCATCGGTCTCGCAATCGTCAAGTCGCGGGTTCGAATCCTACCTAATGGGTAGGTTTGGAACCCGTACTACCGATGTGAAGCCACTCCTAACACAAGCCATTGAGCTTAGCTAGAGGAGTTAACATGATTGCTAGTAATGTGGGACAAAAATCCTACATTGCTAGTAAAATTTAAAAAAATAAAAAGTACGTTTGAAGGCTTCCTTCTGTACATTAGGTATTTTATAAAACAGGTACCACACAGTCAAATATCACATTTCAGCCATGGAGAATTAGCACATAGTAGTATTAATCTTATCGTCTAATATAACTTGTTTAGTAATGGTGAATTTAAACAACTGTGTTTACTAAAGAAATTGATTGACAATTACCGCTTTGGGATATGCATTTACTTTTTAATTTCACAAATGAGCCATGACCTGTTTACCTAATTTAAAAAAAATATTAAAAAAAATGTCACGTGTAAAAAAAATATCTGCACACGACCGATTTTGTGCAGATATTTTTTGTACACGTGGAGATTCATAGATTACAACCGCCACCCGGGGGGTGAAGGCACCTGAAGGCACTTTAACCACCCTTGAGCGTCGGAGGCAGTTGACTGAAGGATTCGTTACACTAAATAATAATAATATCTTGGGACAACTCACACAAAGCTATCTGATCCCAAACTAAGCAGTGTACTATGGAAACCAAACAACCGATAAACATACTTTTAAATTTCTAAATACATACATATTATAGATAAACTAGCTGTCCCGGCGAAATTCGTCTCGACTCTTTTTTTTTTTAAATCGGTTTCAATTGTGAATCTAAACCATCCTGAAATCCCCTTGAACTCACACAAAAAAAATCATCAAAATCGGTCCAGCCGTCAGGAGGAGTTCAGTGACATACACACGCACACAAGAAATATATATATAAAGATAACACACACACACACACAGAATAAACCATCCGGCTTATCACACAAAGTTTTATCCTGGGTGGGGATCGAAACCACGACCTCTTGCGTAGCAGTCGGATACACTCCCACCGCGCCACAGAGGCAGTTAAAATAAAGATGCAAACCATCGGCAACCCGATTAGAACGGGAAGCCCGTAGCTACTACGTGGGCAGGTACTGACAATGAACCAGTCTAATTCCTTGTCATAATTATTATGTTCAAGCGATAAGAGCAAATGTGTCAAGAAAATGATAATTAAAACCGGGCAAGAGCATGTCGGACCATGCTCGGTGTAGGGTTCCGCAGCCTTGAACAATTGCATCAGCAGAAAAAAGTATGTTCAGGGCACTTACGCCTTTTTGTTGAAAAACGCAACGCAGTTTTCCGACAATAACTCATAACTCAATGACGGTATATCCGATCTTTCAACGCATCTTGCAACTTTCGGAGCGATTATTTCCAAAAATATACACTCTATCAAAAAAGTTTATTAGAAACTTTAAAATGTTTTTGAAAGACCTGCCGAATAATGTGCCACACGTTATTGGTTGGTGAAAAAAAAACAGCTTCTGTTACATATATGAAGTGCCCGCCCTAAAAATATTTATATTTATTATTTAGCTATTAAACTAGGTAGCGGCTACTACAAGACACATTTTCACCAAATTTCATCAAAATTCATTGAGTATTCTTCGAGTATCGTCTTTGAGTAAAATGCCTGTGACATACGGACTGACAGACAGACAGACAGACAGACGAACACGACGAAACTATAATGGTTCTGTTGATGAAGATGTCATGTACCCCTCGGTCGTCACTAATGGCACACGGGATAGGGTTCGTAGTGTGTGGGCTCTCTTGCCGAATTGTACCGCTTCAAGGCCGTTCTGTTTTCTGTTGGTTTAGTCACAGCGACTTTTTGGGGGACGCCTGCCTTGGTAGACGTACCTAATAGAATTCATGTTTTAATTTATCCAACAAAAAAAACGTTTATTTGATGTGTACATAACACATTGATCTGATATCATGATTTCTGATGCCACAATTGAGTTTTATCTTTAAACTAGCTGTCCCGCGCAACTTCGTATGCGTCAATTTTCACCGTTTTTGCAACACTTTTCATTGCTGCTCCGCTTCTATTGGTCGTAGCGTGATGTTATATAACCTATAGCCATTCTCGATAAATGGGCTATCCAACAAAAAAAAATTTTTTCAATTCAGACCAGTAGTTCTTCAGGAACTATTGGTCCGAATTGAAATAATCTTACAGTTTGTTTGTTCGTTTGTTTAACGCGGTAATCTCAGGATTACCGCGTTCAAACAAACAAACAAACTCTTCAGCTTTATAATATTAGTTACAGACATAGATGGATAAATGTTACTTAAACGGGGAAAATTAACGCATACGAAGTTGCGCGGCTCAGCTAGAAGTTTATGTAGAGAAGGGCAGAATGTCAATATTTACTTAAAGTTACAGTTATAAAAAGGTCCTCTTCGTACGTAGGCAAATCTGAACTAGCAAAACTTAATGTAAAAGTAACTCTATTTGTTTGTTAGGCTTTCATGCTTAAACCGTAGAACCAATTAAGATGAAATTAGTATGGAAATAGTTTGAATCCGTAAAAGGACATAGGGTAGTTTTTATCGCGAATTTGGGATAAAAACTGCATGTCCTGCATCCACGTGGGTGGAGCCATGGGAGAAAGCTAACAGTAAATACGAATATATACCTGCATAGTGTTATGTAGCTATGTTACCTAACCGCAAACGTCTTCAACAAAGTACGTAATTAAAAACTGACTAAGTTGGTATAATTAACTTTAACCACAATATTTTTATAGATCCTACTACAGAGTGATTCATAGTTTATACACCGTCACTATATAAAACAGTAGAACAACATTAAGAAAAAAATAAAATTTTCCACAACTCAAAGACCGCTAACGAGTTGTTAATGATCATTTGTGTCGTATGCAACAGTTCTTGTAATTATAATGACAATGATAAATTGTAGGATGACCCTACAGTAATTACTGAGTTGACAATTACTAAGCACAAAACTTAAACTCAAGTAACAAACTACAAAACCAGGCTTTAACTTTTACAATAGAGAATAGCGAGTCAAAATATTCTGAGATTATTTTGATATAATTTTCTGTTCAGGATATCTAAACAAATGTATTAACAAATAACTATGTAAACAAATAAATCAATAAAACTTAATACCATCGTAATTGTATATAGTCTCTTATATTGTAGATACTCAAACTAACATTTGCAATAAAATTTAATTAATTAAACACTTTTCCCTGTTTTCAAACACCTTGCCAACATCATGGAAGAAGCCTCACAATATACCGTTGCCTAAAGTATCAAATCCTTCTATGCCATCTCAGTTTCGCCCAATTTTTATTCGTCTCATAATATCCAAGGTTCTCGAGAGTATTGTCTATAGTCAACTGTCATAATTACCTTTCCTCTAACGGCCTGACGTGTGATAAGACTGGCCATAGAAAACTAACAACTTACTATTATGGTACTATTGGACTTTAGCAATGCCTTCAATTCGGTTGACGTTGACCTTCTCTTAGGCGTCCTAGGTTCTCTGAATATTTCTTCTTCTGCAGTTTCATGATTTAATTCCTATCTTCAGTGTCGCTTGCAGACTGTTCGCTGTGATGATATCTTTTCTGAAAGGCGAAATTTGACTGCTGGCGTACCCCAAGGTAGCGTTCTCTCTCCTCTTCTCTTCTAGATTTTTATAAATGCTATTGCTAACGTCCTATCTATAAAACATTATCTACATGCAGATGACCTGTAACTGTATCAATACTTTAAAGCTGATGATGTAACTGGTGCTATACCTGCCATTAATAACGACCTTAAAGAAATAAGTTAAAGAAGTAAACATTTTGGACTTTTAGTCAACCGAGGTAAGTCACAAGTCGTTAGTATTAATGGTAGATATATGTTGAATTTGTTAAATACTCAGATTTTTTCTCAATTGTTTCTTGAAGAAGTCAATATCCCTTTCACAAAAAGTGTAAAAAATCTCAATTTTAGATTATGTAAATACGACCATGTCTCCGATTCTCTGAAAAATCTAAAGTGACTACCAATTCGGCAGCGTCCTAACTCACACATTATGTCTCTTCTCTATATACTGTCTTGCCTTTTCACGTAACCACTATGTATTTTGTACTATTGTGTGTAAATTTTTATGTGTACAATAAACATTTTTTATTGAATTAGTCTACGAATAGACTCATATAAAAACAAATGAATAAGACTGAAGACTCATTTAAAAACAAATAATTCACATTAATCACTAAAACGAACGATCGTGAAGAAGATATTATCATAATCAGCACATTTGGGTGGCAAACTAGACATTTAACGGGCCGCTTGGCACACGATCTACTGGTTTGCTATAAATGTAGGCATTCCGCGTATAATAGCTGTCACTGCAATGTACTGTTTCAATATAATCTTCTAGTTTATGTCTAGCACCCTATTTTAGATAGACACACAAAAAGCCGCTAAAATCCTTAGAAGTTTATTTATAAAGTTTATACTTAGAAAAAAAAAATTGCCTCTGTTTTTGTACTCGTAACAGCCGTAACTAACCCAAATCTGCTAATATAAAGGTGTCTTTATTTTGATACCCATATTCAGGTCGTTTTAAGGGCGACCGGAGTCAGAGAGAGTAAGTCATAAGGCGACGTAATCGTTCTCCGGCTAAGGAATCTATTATGGCGTCGGACGGATAAACAGTGGGGGGGGGGGCTTACAGTATTCTAACTATTCTGACGGACAAAATCGATGGGTCCTTTATTAGATTGTGGTCAAGTAGGCATGTGCGTGAAGGTATACATGCACCAAATTAAATGTAACATACTAGCACTAGGTTAAGATGGTACTAACATTATATGAATTCAATTTTATCTGAAATAAATGAATATTATAAACATAGAAACATATCTAAATCCTGAAACCTAAAACAATAGGTACACTTAAGTTTTGGAGGAATCGTGTAAAAGCTAACTTAGATATACATATATACTCAATCGTGACTATCATTATAGGCATATCAGTTAATTGTATTTAGGACATTTAAACAGTGAAAACACTTGAAATTGAAAATGTTGTAAATCGAATCTTTATGCAGTTACGGTGTAACGCGTACTCATTTTAATTAAAAAAAATAATGTATTAGGAAAAAATAAAATAAAAAACTCATTCTGATTGTTGCAGCAACCCCGGCGACGTTTTCATTTATCTTTATCGCTATTGAGGAATTTAAAATGTCAAATGATGTGTACGAAAATACTACAATAACATACGAGTAGTTACTTACAAATAATTTGTTTGAGATAAGCAACCAAACCGGTCTAGAAGTAATTTCACACTCTTTGCGCAATTGTTCAAACTAGTTTAGGTATACAGAGTTGCGTCTCCAATGTTTGTTCAAAAATGAGGAGGTTCTCAATTCGGATGTTGGTTTTTCTTTTTTATATTTAGACTTGGTCAAAATTTCAAGTAGTGAGTATTTAAAAAACGGTTCTTAATATTTGTTGCAGATTTTTTCTTGATATTTTCCACAGGATTTATAACAAAAGGGTTCCACAGGATTTGTTTCAGAGGTGTGCAACAGGATTTGTGTCAGGGGGGTGCAACGGAGTTTGTTTCAGGGGGATGCAACAGGATTTGTTTCAGAGGGGTGCAACAGGATTTGTGTCAGGGGTGCAATAGGGTTTGTTTCAGGGGGATGCAACAGGATTTGTTTCAGGGGTGTACAACAAGATTTGTTTTAGGGTTTCTGCAGACTATAATACTACACGGAAAATTACCGTTATAACTACATACCATTACAGTGTGACAGTCGTTTATATTTTAAATATTTTCTCTGAAAATCCAAAATTATTACCTAACAAGGCAAGGAGCCGACAGAGGGATGCAAATGCACACCCTTGTACCCTGCTGCTGCCGTCCATGCTTATAATATCACACTAAGTCGGTAAATCGCAACATTGTACCCCACCTTAATACCTAATAAGAAATTTAAGTTAGTAGGTATTATACTCATTTTAATAAACCTAAAACATTATTGATACCTATTAATTTTATTACACAAAAACAAAGAAATAACAATTATTGATAAGAATCTTTGTTATTTACGACCGAATCATAAAATATATTAGCATTTGATATACGACTCACACGTTTTTAACATAGAAAAACAAATAGGTATCAAAATAGGTGATTAATTTAATTGTACTAAAATTGTGTTAGATTCAATCTGAGATCACAGTTTTGCATTCAAAAGATGGAATAGAGAACTAATTAAGTAATTACAATCGCAAATTACTGACGTCCGGTGACTAAGTGCAAGATTTTCAAAGAGATATATAGACAAGAAAAATCCCCAACTGTAAAAGACCGTACTCAGAAGCAAAACATAGAAAACACTAAGGTGATTCTCACTAGTTCCGGTTTCAATCCGGTCCGGTGCCGGGCACCCGACGTAAATGTATACGACGAAATATGTGAAAGCTACCGTACATAGACTTCGCGCCGTACCCGGTCGCCGGCTACGCGCTACCGGATTGAAACCGGAACATGTGAAAAGGTCCTAATTATTGCCAGCGTCTTCGCCCGCGAGAAAATTTTATTATTTAATCACGATTCCCGAGGGAGATCCTCGTGAACCGTAATTGAAAAGGTAACAAACATCCATACATCAATAGGTATATCTAAACTTCCGCATTTAAAATATTAATATAGTTATAGATTCTAATAATATTTAATTCCTAAGATAATATAGCATAAGTTCTCGTTTTCGTTTGTGTTAAGTTGGTTCACCCACACATAGGAAATCCTTTCTTATCACTGGACTACATCAAAAAATAAAACTTTTTGGCAAAATTTCAGCTCTCTAGGTCCAAAGGCTGGGCATTGATAAGTGAATCAGTGAGTCAGAACTTTCATTTTTTTATGTGTGAAGAATGTGTTGATTTTACTTGATTACATTGCAAGTAGAGAGTGAAATATCAAGTTTGTTCGCCACATATAGGCTCATGATCTCCCTCCGGTCGTATATGATTGCTGTCCCACCAAACTTTGAGACAGAGAGATTTAGATATTAAGAGATTCTTGGCAGTGTTTTTATACGATTTCTACACTAGAAACTGCCTTCTATTTTTTTTCTTCTAAATTGTTACCATCTTCAAATAATCTCCGATGAAATCTTATTGAATAAATATTAGGTTTGAACTCCGTAACACCATAAATGTATAGACGACCCATGATCTCACACCATTCTGTAACTACTATTTTAAATAATGTACAAGTACATATTAGCATAAGTCTCAATTGATTACGTCATGGTTTGACTGCATAGAACTCTATACAATACGCTCTGTTTAATTATAAGCATTGCTTACTTCACACCTGTATCGATAGAAACTACTGGTAGTTTCAGTGTTTAGTCACGGCTTACGTATTCACCACGACAGGTTAGATTTTAAAAACTTCTTAGCTTAGTTTTTCTATCATCGTTGATTTTTGTTCCTATATCTAAAGTTGTATCTGCTGTTCTAAAACTAATGTTAAAATCGTCATTTCAATTCTTTTGTTCTTCAAAATCTTAAATATTGTTGCATTATTTTTGCCGTTTTTCTAATCGCAATTTGTAAAACTCGGACGTCGAGTTCTATGCTGAATACTTTATCTGTGTAACAATACATAATTAACTATGTGAAGAACACTTGGGTAACGCTATTTTTTACCGAACTTCGTTGATATTACAATGTAATGGGAAATAGTGTAGATACTCTAATTACTTTTTGTATATATTACATTTTGGAATATATATTTTGGCATAGTGTGTGTGTCAACTGTTTTTGTTCTATTTTGCAGCACGGGTGCGAAATACCTTTGTAATATTTCACAATTTATAAGACGCAATTAAAACAATAATTACACAGGTCATAATAACATCGTGTCCGCTGGGATTTCCCATCAATCAAATAGTGATCTCATAAAGCCTACATTTTTTTCTAATCACATGGTTCTAATGAATGAAAACATTAGAAGTTTTGATACCAAATTATTTTAGTATCTCCCTAAATGTTTTGTTATCTACGGAATTTATACTTTAGTTTCAAACACGTGTTTTGTTATAAGAAGCAAATCTAATTCGAGCATTCGTTGAGATATATAAGTATTTCATTACTAGTTTCTTACTTTTTTATATTTACGCCTCATTAGCAATGGTCATTGTTATTATTTTCTCTGCCACGTATTCGACCTCTAATATAAAATAAATTCCGTAATCGCATTTATGTTATTTATGATTTAATTTAGGTTAGGTTAGCTTACCTATAATTAATGAAATTAATAATTCAACGTCAAAGGCAACGTTCAATAATGCAGTTTTGTTACCTATTCATCATTTTTATTACCAATTCATCCACTGCCGACTCCACTGACAGTAGAGACAATGAAATTAATTCATGAACATTTTCTTTTACAGCTAGTGGACAACAAGGGGGTGGTTCATACGCATATTCAGACTCAACAGGCAAAAGGTTATCCGGAACATACGGACTGAAAGACGGAAAAGTGGTTCAATCGTCAGGAGACTTTCCAGCAGCATTCTCTGACGCAGCACTACCTGGGTACGGTTTCGGATACGACTACGGGTATCAAGGCGACAACTTCAACCCTACCAATTTTTTCTCGAACTTCGAGAATTTGTTACAAGAGTAAGAGATGAACATATGAAGCTAAATGCTTCCGGTGGAGGTACTACTCTTCCAGTGGTGAAGGAAGTCACTACTTTTGTAAATGCATCACCTTTAAATCTTCTTTATATGTTGCATATTCAAAGTTTTCTGTACCAAAGTATTGTGATTCCTCATTTTTCATATCATTAGCGATAAATCTCTGAAGCACTAAAGAATGACAAAAAAGTCCTGCACAGTAATTTATAACAAGTACTTTAACATTTGATTATATTTTATAGCTTACGAGCGGGTGGGCCAATTAGACGCCTCAACCCTATAAGAAGGTAAATCCTGGAAATCCAGGCAGTGTGTCCTTCGTAGTAACTTTATTATTTCAATTAAACTAATCCTCTTCAGCTTAGGTCTTCCCTATCGCTTCTAAGCCTTCATTATCTAACAAATAAACTGTTATCTGTGTGTGAAACTGTGAAGAAATTGTTTGTGGTTACAGGGCGTTCCAATCGGATATAGTAAATCAGAGATTAGCTTACGACGCTGCGAGAAAAGCCTACGACTTATCGTCGAATCAGGCTGGTTACTTTCCGAATTTCGCCACCAGGTTCCCTCAGCCGCAGTTCCCAGACTTCGGGAGGTTCGGAGGAGGCTACAATAATTACAATCCCTTCCCCAACTTCGAGATGCCCCATTTCCCGAATTCAGCGTACGCCAGTGGAGCGATTGGACCAGGATACAGGCAACAGATTGCTTCCATAAACCCGGCGAATCCGGTAAGGTTTTTTTACTAATCTGTGGGAAAATCTCGTTCTTGTTATGATGTTCTGATGTACATCTTTTTAATGATCGTATCACGAATTCAACATTTACTTTGTTTATATGTATTAGTTTTTGTTGTATTATTTTAAATGAAGGGTTTTATTTTTTGTGTACGTATTTTTAATAAAGTAGGTGCAAGAGTAAATTACTTATTTTAACAGTAGTAAAAGTAGTAAAAATACACATAGTATCTATTATTGTAAATATTTTTGAGATGTAGGTATTTTACATTTTTTAATAACGGGTAAAAGTCGCAATAACAGTAAAATAAGCAATTTTAGAAATCCCTTTTTACATTGTTTAGTGATGACCTAGTCTACTAAGACAGAATCATCATAGTTAATATTTTGACTTGACATTCAAATTATAAGAAGTGTAAAGACATTTTTTGTATAGTGATTTTGTACCGACATTACTTGACTCATGGCGATACAGACGTGACCAAACTGCATGATGGTATGATTCAATGGGCATTCATATACCTACACAAGAAGTCGATATGTTGCATACAATAACATCTGTTGTACAAATACAAAGATGAATCATTATTTATGATCATCTATGAAGTGCAGACCAGCTGTTTATTTTTAATTCCTCACGACTAAAGTTTTGTGGACAAAAAAATTGTTTCTAGATACATTTTACTATATTCCGTGGTAATTAGAATTATATTACTGAGTTCTAGTGTAATTTGTACGGCACCAAGAGGCACTTTAAAGAACCTTCGAGAAGGCCATAGGTGGTGTTTTTAAACCACAAGCAATATAGGAATACCTATAACGCTAAACTTAAAACCTTGTCAATTATATACCTAATTAACTAGACAAACTAGAGATTAACAATAATTTCAATTTCCAGAATATGCCTAATGTGAACATCAACAAAATCAACCACTACTCTGACACCCCTGGCCGAGGCGGTTATTACAGCGTCTCCAGCAATTCTTATGCCTCGTCTTCTAACATTAATGGCCAGGAGGTCAGTCGCAGAGGAGCTGAAACTGTAGTCGACGACAACGGCAAAATAACCAAATACAAGGTCCAAAATTAATAAAATTACATTCCAAACGCCTTTACTGTTTAATTTAAAAATGGATCTCACGATTAAAACAAATATGGCGAAAATTTTGATGTTTTAAATGAAGTAATTTCGAATATTATTGTTATTTGTTAACGTTCTGTAATGTAGAGGCGTCAAAATTATATTATTTTATTATGTTATTTGGTTAGATAAACGATCAATCACTGTACACAATCATTGTACGAGTACTTAAGATATATCATTAAAATTATTAATGTTTTTTTATTTATTATTTATTATATTTTAGTACCTATACAAAACCAATCACAGATTATATTTGCCATAATAGACTCTAATACTACAGATGATTACAACTACATTTGATAATTAACTAGAAAATATGGTAAAAACTTAAAAATCGGAAATTTATGTAAGTAGGTACTTAACAAAATATTTATGTAGAACATTAATTTGCTGTATTATCCATAATATTGTACATAGGAACCTACTCAAAACTTTGCTCTATTGCTTACTCAATTGAGTTTGTTCTTTTGTAAGTCTTCTTTTTACACGAAACAATAAGGAGTTCATTTACCTCGCTACCATGAATATAATATATCTGCCAAAAAACGAAGACAAAGAAAACATTATATTTTCATCAGTGGCGTTATTCATGTTGTCCAATGACACCTAGAGACAAAGCTATAATGTTACTCTTACTTAGAACATTCTTTCATGTGACACAACGTCAATCTTATCTTTGTAATAAAATAATTCATAAAGAAACCACATTTATCGAGACTTATATTAAATAACCAACTACAAAAAAAATACCTCCTACTGACTAATCGAGAAGATTAATAATCATAATAATAACATCACACGAAAGCAGAACGTTATATTAAAAAATACTTGGAAACGTGCAGACAATTATTAAAATGACGTCTTAAACCATGCCTCTGTACACCGTCTCAAGGTTATAAAGATAACATCACCAAGTTTTTCTGCCCACTATTACGATGTTACGGACACGGGTTGAACAAAAACAATGACCGCAAACACATTAGTTTAATTTCACCAATTTACCATCTAACTTTATCTTTGGCGTTGTTGTTTGTACAATGGGCCAAGGATTGCTCCTTGATTGTCCACAGCCTCTAAAACCTTGCATTTCTCTGCATTTATTGCAATAAAACTCTTTCATACCGTCATCTGATATCCTTCTATGGAATTTTCCTGGAGTTTGATAGGCTGGTCTGCTATTTACAGTGTTTTTAAAGCCAACATTGTAAACTGGTAGCTCCTGATCAAGCCAGTTGATATTATTGTATGAAGTCAAAGGCTTCCACTGATTTGGATTGTTGATGTAATTTGGGTATATGTCATATTCGTCCTGAATGTTCCTGTTAATGAAGACGGATTCTGGAAACACTTGGGGTCCTGGACGATTCTTATACCTAGTATCGGGTGTCCTAATAAGTGTTGAGTCTACTGACTTGTAACCTTTAACTACAGGAACTTCACCACTGTCTTCTTTAACTTCTTTACCACTAAAGTGGAATTTATCATCTAAAATAAATTTACGTGACGTAAATTATCATTATGGTAGGTATCAACATATTTCAAGATAACACATAAAGCTTAATAGCAGGTAGATACTCTGTTGTTCTTTTTTATGTTCGGTGTTGGGTCATAACTTATAAGTAAGTCTAGAAGTGGTAAGATGCTAATAATCATTTATAAGTAATTCCCCTTTACGTACCTACTTAAAAATGATGTAAGTTTATGATAATTATTATAGCTGTCTCGTTAGCAAATACTTAAGAAAAACTGTTTACCATAGATTTTAAACGAGGATTCTTTGTTGAACAACTTTTGACTTCTACCTTAAAATTGTATTTGAAAAAAAAAACAATATAATAGTTAGCCCATCAACGTCGAAAAAACTGACTTCTGACTTTGAAAACATTACTAGCTTCGAACAAAAATGACTAAGTCATAAAAATTGTATTAAGATCCTAGAGTCAACTTGACTACAAAAGTAATTACAAGCTTACCGTCTCTAGAACTATGCAGTCCTCTTCGATTGTTATTCTTTAACTTAGTCGACACAACTACTGTATGTTTAACTTCTACATTGTCGTCATCCACTTTAGTAGAATTAGTTACTGTTGTAGTTTCTTCTTCTTCGGGAAAGTCAAGTTTTGACGAGACACCGTGACACCAACACAGAAGAGCTGAAAATATAACAAGAGTACGTTTAAGATAAATTCTTTAGAGTTATGTCCTATCTATTAGTTAAATTATAACAGAAACAGAAATTTAAATTAAAACTTTTCCAACAATAGGGATGTTGACTGTTAAGTCAAATCAGTCTCTTTTTATGAAATGTCAAAACGACAAGCTCTATAGAAATGTGTATGGAATAGGAATCTATGACGCCATATGTTCCTACCGTCAATTCATAACTTTTAGTATTTATTCGTTTTCATGCTTTTAAATTCAAAAACATGTTAAAATTATAAAAGAACAATTAAAAGAGCATTTTGAGATCTACTATTACTTGATTAGTATAAAATATTTAACTTTTATTGTAGTCAACTACTCAATTCATTGGTACCTAAATGCTTTCTTTACAGGAAGTCAGTGTCAGTGGACAATTTAAGTTGGAATCGTCAAAAAACTTAAACAAAAAAAAAAAGGTCATAGACAAAGTTACTTAAGTTTCCGCTACTCCAAATGGAACATCGCGTAAGGTTCTAGTTAAGCTTATCAAATGGAGAAAAGATAAACCCTATTTTACAAATTACAATAGTATTTGAAGACTGATTGAATATAAATGCTACCTACTGAAGAAATTAACCGTCTATAATTTCTAATTCAAATTGTTTGTAAGTAAAGTTTGCCCTTGAATTACTTGATTCGATATATTCAATAGAAGGGTAAACTGCCCTTCAGTGTCAATGTCAATACTGAGACCTTTTATTAGTTAATGTCCTTGGCCTTCGCCATTGACTTCCTTTATAGGTGCCTTCTATAAATAGTAATTCGCATTATTAATGGTTTTCTATTTTTCAGGCTCGAATACGTCGATTTTAAACCATACAAAATTGATTACAAAGACTTTAGTAATATTATAAAAGCGAAAAAGACTCGTAAGTCTGTTTGTTACGTTTTTGAAATCCCAGAGGATTTGTTCTTGTAATTTTACGCTAAATTCTACCAAATACATATTGATAAATATTAAAATTAATCTTGCTAAAAAGTAGGGTAGTTAGGAAAATGTTTTACCAATAGGTATGACCTACTTCGATATTTCTGATAAACTTAATTATACTGTCGTCAGCTAATGAGTTTTTTTAACTTCTCGAAGTAATCCTACACTCAATAGTACCAATGCTATAGCTACATTTTACATCAAGCCAAAATATAGAATCAATACTATTAACTTATTGCCTGCGGCGCGCTTAGCAACTGTTAGTAATTGCTCGGTAGCCGCTGAGTCAGTGTCTCCTCCAAATCTGCCCAGGGATTTGGACAATTAAGTATACTTCGAATCGAATGCATTTGGCTTGAATACGTTTTTGCCTACATTTATAAGTAGGTACTAAAAAAGAATTTGAAGATAATTATGTCGACTATTCTTCCACACTTGATTGTGATTTTTGAACCTACCTTAAAAGTCCTTATATAGGTGCTTCAGTTTTTTTCCCATAAGGTAAATAACCTTTTTGCCTTATTATTTGTATTCTCAGAACACTTAGCACCTCATTGTAAACGTACCAACTTCAAAATAGTTAAATTCTTACCGCAAATAGACAAACAGATGAACAATGTTCTCGCCATGATGTCACCAGTACATAAACTTATAAAACAATAAGATATCTTGCGTGTCCACCACGTTTTATATAAACTACACAAAATTGCACAAAATTATGTCGCAAAGGAAACGAAGCAATTACCCTTGTGTTCTGTCGATGCTATAAGAAACTTAAAACACCTGTGTAATACCCATAAGTACTTGTAGGTATAGGAACTTTGATTTGTCACGGTTTGAGGACTGAATAAGTATCACTACGTCATACATTAGTTGACTTAGAGTTTAACATGGCCAGGTTTCTTCTCTTATTTTCTTCGGGTACCTACCTGATTTGCAGCACAAACAATGATCCATCTTACACCGTGTCCTGAGTGCCCGATCACCAGCATACGTAAGAGCTTGATGGCTGCCTCTGATGTTTGTTGACGTGACGTTACTTACAGTGTTTGCTATCGAAACCCCAAGAATAAAAACACTAAACCTACACCTATCTTATAAGCTGTTCGTCCGTTCGGAAAATGGGACCCAATCTTCCCTTAACTGATAATATGAACACAAAAAGACTAAGCTAAATAGTTGCAGCCAGTTGCAGCAGTTTCGTTGTTTGAACTTCACATGCGAAAATGGATTTATATGAAATCTGTCATATAGCTTTTAACTTAAAAAAAAAACAGCAACTCACCAACTGTCCAACAGTCTTTTTACCCTCAATAGTCAGGAGTTCCTAGGAATTTCCATTACAGCAACCGCTCCTCTCCACTGTCTGAGTCCTCTCATGTCTAATATACCTATACTAAAATGCGAAATTTTAATGAATGAATGTTGGTTATTCAATCACGCCAGATCGTCTTAACGGATCTGGATGAAATTCAGCACAAAGTTATATTATAGTTTGGAATACCACATAGGCACAAGGCTCTAGGTCTCTGGTTGTAAATGTATGGTTCCCGTAGGATCACTGTTTATACGATGAATGTTGGAAAGTTGCATGTATGTACTAAATTGCAAACACATCATTCTATTTCATTGCTCCAATAAAAATAATAAGCCGGGTAAGTAAGTGCATGTATGGTTCCGTAGTTGCCCATTACAATAATGCAATCTAAGAAATGGGTTTTTTTTGTAATTTTTGTTTCGAGTTTGTTTTAAATTTGTATGAAAAATATTGTTACTTCTAAATTGATCGGTTATTACCTACTCGTAAACTTGTAAAGCATACATAGCTGTGATAGTGTTTCCTTTTAATTTCGCTATATAAAACTACTACTATGGTTTTTGTTTTTTTTTCACATTTCCAAAAATAACCATTTAGCTGGCAGGGTTTAAAGCTTAATCTTACTAATATTATAAAGCTGAAGAGTTTGTTTGTTTGTGTGAACGTGATAATCTCAGGAACTACTGATCCGAATTGTAATATAATATTTTACTGTTGGATAGCCTATTTTATCAAGGAAGGTTATATGCTATTTGACATCACGCTACGCCCAATAGGAGCGGAGCAGCAATGAAATATGTTGCAAAAACGGGGAAAATTTACGCATACGAAGTTGCGCATGTCAGCTAGTAGTTAATGAACAAATCCCTAAATCGAAAATTGGTCACTTTGTTTTACTAAAATATTAGATTATCTGTGCTTAGGGTCTCAGAACTAACCTAGAGACGGACTTTAAGGGTTTCTTGTATCATACGGAACCCTAAAAACAAATACTAAACCTATTTCAAATTCAATAAGAATCCGAGCAGCGACATCTGTCCACTCAATTCAGAACCGTTAAAGTATGTTTAAGTTAAACGTGTCGCCGCTAGATGGCACAAACCTCGTCTAACAATATTTTATTAACTATTTTTGTAATTATTTTACCCAATCTTACAAAATCATTATTCATTCATTGCTTTTATATCACGTAAGCACTATTATAATAGTACCTAATTTCATTACTTTTTGTTTTTCAACGTCGTCTCTATCGTAGCGCCATCTAGTAAAAGACAGTTGTAACTCTATTAAAATATGTACAGGTAGAAGTAAAACGTGTATTTGTTTCTGACAAGTACATATAGATGGCATTAACAGTATTAATAAAAACAAAAAGCTCTTAGTAATGAACTGTCCCGTAGACGTAGTACTATTACTTATTCTGTGCCCGTAACGTAATTATTATTGTACGTTTTTTAAAACAATTATAATTTGAAAAATTTGAAAGTATACCGTACAATGAAATTTAAAATGCTTGTTTAAAATAAGTATCTTGATGATATATTATAATTACAGATATATAAAAGTATAAAACATTTATTAGTATTTGGAATAACGTAATAAAATTTACACAAATAACAATTTTTTACAACAATATATACTTATAATCTGGTAACCAGATTAAAAAAATCAAGTAACTAAAAAAAGGCTAAAACAGTTACTCGAAATGATCAAAAACTATAAACGAATCAACAACCTATTTTTATAAAAACAAACATTTGCTTTTATAAAAGTATAATAGAAATGCGCCAAAAAGATTTCGCCCAACGTGGGGCTCGAACCCACGACCCTGAGATTAAGAGTCTCATGCTCTACCGACTGAGCTAGCCGGGCTGGTATCTAGTCAAGCGAAATAGTTGCTTATGTTCTAAAAATAAATATTAAATAAGTTTTTATAAATTTTTTAAACCAATTTCAGGTGGGAGATTCTCAATTTGACTGTATTTTTTTTTTATGTTTGTTACCTGAATACTCGCAGACGGCTGGACCGATTTGAATAAATATTTTTGCGTTTGACAGGGTATACTTCCAGATTGGTCCCATTGTCGATGAGATCTTGGAGAAATCGAGGGAACTCTTCAAATATTAAGGGCACACCTATAGTAATTTGGGTATATTTTGTTGTATTTCGTGCATTTACTCATAAAAAGCACCATTGACTGAAATGAAACTGATGATGAAACCACAGATGACCAGCGGAACTATTCAATAATAAATATTGTGGGTTGCGATTTGAGCACCGCGTTCGATACCTGATAGATACTTCGCCTCCATCAAATCATGTAATGGAGCTGATAGTCTAGAACTAGGCGAACTCTTACAAAATAATTAAACACTTTGAAGTTGGTGCCTAAAACATAAAACTACATTTCTTGGCACCAACTTCAAAATGATTTTTTTTTTCTTTTTTGTTACCCTATATTTATTTTTGGAGTCAGTTTTAATTTTTTTGTAAAAAAGTTTTTATTATGGATGTCGTACGACCAGTTCGAAGTATTAAATACGATACGATTGCGCAAGTTTGAAGAATTCGAAGACCAATTTAGCAGAGTATGACCCATGATGATAAATATCCCATCAAACATACAAACCAGCTTAATCTCAATACTTACATCAATAACAGCATCTACCTACCTTTGTTATGACTTTGAGTTGTGCTCAAAAGCACTTAGGTACCTACTTACTTAAACGTCTTCCAGACAATTGGAAACAAGCCTTCCTGCCAAAGTGACCTTGCTTGTTTCCAACAGTGTAGACGGCTGTTGTAAACCAAATTCAATAGGTCTGTACTGAATTTGGTTTACAACAGCCGTCTATAAACTAATCTCAGAATGAGGAGCGCGGTGCATGACATTTGATAGGTCTGTACTGAAATTGGTTTACAACAGCGACAGTTGCAGGTTTCCAACAGTGTAGACGACACTATTGGAAACCAGCAAGGTCACCTTGGTGGGAAGGCTTGTTTCCAACCGTCTCAGGAAGACGATTTATTTCTTTCGCTACTAGGTACTTATTCACCTTTAAGTGTCAGCGTCTCCAATATAAACTAACATTTAAACTTTCGCGTTGCATGATTATAACTATTTATTATACGGGAGGGCATTTCCGCTGAATGGTGACTTTTGGAAGAATAAAAAAAATAATCTGATTTAAGCTTTTTTATGTATTCAGTATATTGTCACAATCATTATACAGGTCTGGCTATTGGTGTACAGGCTTTATTATAAGTGGTTTATTAAATATTCAATGTTAAAAAAATGGTAATGACACGAATATCACGGTAATGACACAATAATTAAATTTGATGACATTAGCAAATATAAATAACCACAATTAATAAAACGTCGAGAACGGTGACATTTTAAACGTATTTTGTTTTATAATTATTATAAATAATCAAATTTCGAAAGGGATGGTAAGGACCATAAAATTACGGTAATGACTGTCTTTTAATTAATGAAATTAAAACAATTTTTATATGTTATCAACTTGCATATGGTGCAAAAATACTGTGTCTTGATCTTGTTACCAGTCAACTCTTCACGCAGAACTGTGCAGTGAAACTTCGCCAATTACTGCCAATACGCATAGATTTAGACTTATTCATGATATTTAGGTCATCAATTTCTGACCAGTCCATCTGAATGACTGCTGCATTAATCCCAAAAGCTTCTTCAAGGTTTTCCATTTCTGTGTACTGTTTTTCTATAGTGAAACAGTGTTAATTTTCTTATTAAATCTAGCACCTTTTATTTTTTTCTTGGTAGTTATAAAATCAAAGTCTAGACTTTGATTTTATTACTTTCGTTTGATACAGGTTCCAGTTTGCTTTTGCACCAATAATTGTGTTCTATTAATTTTTCATCATTGAACTCATTGCATATAATAGATTTGTTTTGACAAGCAATACAAATTCTCATCATAAACTCACTTGTTTTGGGTGTACAACATAAACTTTTTATTAACTCATAACATTTTTTTTTTTTCGTTTTTAATTTTTGCTTCAATTAGTATTTTTATAATACACATGTACATGTTTCTCTGTTATTAGTTTTGGGAAATACGACCCAAAATAATCTGTATTAACAAAACATATTATCACCACTGCTTGCAACATATATGTAGATTTTTTAAGCTTGTGGATAAATACCCCTTTGACTTCCTAATTCCCTTATCTTGTGATGAACCTATCCTCTTCCAAATTTGTTTAAATTTCTTTTTTTTTAATTTTTAATAGGTATCTCTGTATTATTTATTGGTCTCTGCATATCTCGTCTTTGGTTCTTCAAACGGTGTATTTAAATCTATAGTTATTATTTTCCTCTAAAGTAATTGAATCTTCTTCACATAGTATTTTATTTTGTTTTTCAGCATACCTACTAATATCTTTAACTTGGAGATTTCACTGGGTATTACACATTATTATTTTTTAATTTTTCCAGAGGGCCTTCTTCCAGATTATTGGTTTCATCATTGACGGTATTTGTTTCTTCAATATTTATATCATATGGTGTATAATTTATCTTTACCATAGCTCTTGAATTCCTTTTGTTATTTCTTCATTGTTTATTTTCACCCCCTTTACTCTTTCAGTCCTATCTGCTATGTTTTTGAGTTTTTTTTGCTTGTATTCTTTTCTATAACGTTGTCTTTTTTTTAACAATAGTTCAGGATATTTTTCTGGATCGTTTATTATATATATGTTTAGTATATTCATAGCGTTTCCTTTTATTTATACTCTTCCACTTTTTATCTTCGGCGTTTTTATTTATGTATATTGTCTGTAAGTGTAAACACAACATTAAAATTATAATTAAAATAACAACATAAATACCATACCAAACTATGAAAAATAATAAATTGATGATTTTTTATTTAACGGTATTAAGTAATTCTTTAAAATGCAGCAACATTTTCATCACATATAGGCTGCTTTTTATTATAGCAATAGAGCACATCCATACTTATCTGTTACAGTCAAAATGAATAATCTGGTTATTATGTATATCCGCTAGTCATTCGAATTTGACAATTCAATCATCATTATCAGTTTTCATCACCATTAAAATATCTAATAGTAGTAGTACAAAAAAGTACTTAGATAAAATTACTTTGACCAACTTCAACTGGTCATTATTAATAGTAGCTATATAAACTTATCATTGTCTGCACCACTCAGTCATTATTCCTAATGTCTACAAATTAATCACATTACCGGAACATATCATTCATTCTTTTAATTTACGTAATGTAGTATGGATGCGTGACTATATTATGCAACGAAAAGTAGGATTCCGTTAGTACCTATATGCCTGCTTATCGTAGGTAAGTACTGCGTAGTCATTACCGTTGCCATTGTGTCATTACCGTAGCCACCATTTTACCACGGTAATGACAGCGCCGGCTAGGACATTTGATACATTTTTCAAAATTATAGCACTACTTACTGTTTTACAGGGTTCATATACTGGATAGGATTTCCCAACAACATATTACGTCAACTTATTCACTAACAAACAAAAGGAAATGTTTACTTACGCTAATATCTTACTGTTTACTGGTGATGACACTTTTGATATTTTCGTGAAAGAACGGGTGCTTCGACCAAACTACACAACACAACCGTCATCCTCAGCACTTTTCAGCACACCGAATGAGGCTCACATCGAATCGCTCACTGAAGTATTCATTAGGGTGCCTTTATAACTTTAAATTTGAAATTTTGTAAATAAACTGGTGATGACCGATTTTTGATTCATGCTTACGTTACAGCCAAAATAACAGATAACTAGGTCTTTTATGATTAAATTAAGATATAGTCGGTAATATTTAAGATGTATTAATTCTAGAATTGCTCTTTTATAGCCGGTATGTTTGTTATTTTTCCTATAAACTTTAAGTATAGGTGGAAAACGGTGTTTGTTACACTATATTTTATGCCTTTTATGTTAGAAAAGCTGTTTTGTTGTCATAACCATAAAATATTATTTACTGATAATAATGATACGTAACAAAAATAGGTCTCTTAAAGCAATTAAATTAAAAAATCACGAAAATAAGTAGAAATTGGACTGCTACCTGATTGTAACATGTTTTTTGGCCTCTCGCGGAAATGCCCGGGAATTAACGCGCATTGTTTACCTTATAATTGCTTGACGTTTCGACCAGGTTGCACCGGCCGTGGTCACAAGCGGACTGACCACGACCGCTTGTGAGTAAGTTATAGCCATTTGCACTACTTTCGCAATTGGGTTGGTACCTAACTAAACAACACCTTACCTTGAGGTATAATCATGTAAAAACACCACAAGTTCTTAAGAGTATCCACATAACTATACCTTGCCTTCCAAGATATCGTTGCAGACTTAAAACATTGGTACAAAGAGCTAACTCTCTTCCGGGCAAAGATAAGGCGTGTTTACACATGCATATTGCGACCGTCAAAGCTCAAAGCTAGGCTGCCTCCTAAGGGGATACAACATTCCTTTTTTTTTTTAAATATAACTACACTACAACTGTATGGTTTATTTGAACTACGTGATGGAAATTTGTAGCGATCAGTAGTTCTAGAGTGAAGCCACAGAATACTTACACTCGGTATGCTATGGCTTCAAGCTAGAACGGCTTAAAACGGCTATTATACTACCCTAAATCAGGGCCCTAAATCGAGGTGGGCTTGAAAATTTGTTAGAGAATATGTAATAAGAGTTAGACAGAACCGGATCTAGCGGGGGGGGGGTCACGCTGCAGAACTTGCCCCGGCCGCCACGCTTAAGCCCCCCCCCCCCCCATCGTAAGCACGATCTCCACGAAGGTGAAGGGCGCTATCATTAAACTTTTGCCCCACCTCGAAATAACCCTAGACACGGTACTGGAGTTCGGACCCTAAGCCCTTCAAAAGAGAGGTGCTCTTTTTATGGGTTTACGTTTAGTTTAGTGTAGTGTATTAGGCGCATTAAAGGTTCATTTCCGTGCATCGCGTTCGATCGCAAGCCGCGCGCGGTTTAAGCGACAATAGTCAGAGTATGAATGATGATGATGAATGTATGGTGCCGTTTCCGAGGTCTGCGATAGACGCGTGCGGCTGATGACTGACGTAGGCTGCGCACGCACTCTGGCTATTGTCGCATCGGCCGCGCGCGTCAGCCACTCGTCGTAAGTCTCGCGCGGCTCGCGATCGGCCGCGATGCACGAAAATGAACTTTTAGTGTAGTGTAATTAGCGCAGTAAAAGCTTTAGTGCTTTTACAAACTCATCACTATGTTTCGGATAAAGGGCGCTGTAGCAAGTGTGATTACTGGGAAATGAGACTTAAGAACTAATCTCAGAATGAGGAGCGCCGTGCATGACGGTCGTATTAGCGGAACAAAGATTTGAGTAACGCTGACGTTGCTGTGGACTGGCATGACGTTTACCATAAGGTTCGTGATCTACTGGTATCTTAAAGTATTTAGTTAGTATTTAGTTGTATAATAAAGCTTAGGTAGATATATATATACCTACCTATAGGTAGTAATAGTATAGTTAATGATAAATAGCATGACATTATCGGCCAGTAACTTTAGCACGTACTTGATTGTAATTAGTAGATTACTATCAAGTACGTGCTAAAGTACTTGACTTGTCTCGGAGGCGACGCTGAGCTGAATTATGTCTACCCGTGACCACGGTCGTTGCAATACGGTCGAAACGTCGGGAAATAAACAAAGGTATTTAGCCTTAAAATAAAAATTTACGCGATTAAGAACCGTAGCATATAAAATTCTATAAGATATATATTCGTTTGTAGGTTCCTATAATTTGATTATATTGATGTGAATTGTTAGTTTCATTTAGAGTCCTGCTTTTACATTAAGTCTAACTATTCGTATAGTATGATGATTATTAACCAATGAAGCGTTAAGTTAAGATTTAATAAATGTACCTACTAAAAATTTCGAAGACGGTGCCACAGAGTGATGAAATGTGCCGAAGGATTCGATGAATTTGGTTGTCCCAGTGTGTAGGTACTAAGTATAAAGAAGGATTCTAAATTAGATTTGACTGACAAATATTTTTTTAAAGACGACTCCCACATTAGTGTACAAGCCCCGTGTCGCGGGAGACTTTACAAACATACAAGTCGGACACAAAGTATAACCAGACTCGAAACAACAATTTGTGGATCACACAAAGTAGTGTCCCGTGTGGGAATCGAACCCATGACCTCTAGAGTAGCAGTCGGACACACTCCCACTGCGCCACTGCGACTGAATTCAAACCAATATAATCAAAATGAGGCATCATATTATTTGTCAACAATCCCCAAAAATATATGCTTAGATACGTATGCCTAAGACTGTCTTTAAAGGTACTTAACTACTTAGATAGATGTTATTGGTACCTTTAGAATTTTTTGGTAGATATGTATCTACCAAAAAAATCATCTTACACATTTTTTAAACTGACAATGCAGGCCGATACAATTTTTTTTTTATATTTCAAAAATCACACCTAATAATTTTAAAGTACAAACCCAACCAAGTGCACGTTCGTGTATTAAGGAAAGTGAAACCATAAGAAAAGAAAAGTTGTGTTTTTCATGCGGTGCGGGGGGTGGGGGCGACGCTTTCAAATTACCAAGAGGCTGTGCTAGTTTCGGTAGGCCCAGTATAGTCGGATGGGAAAATAGGAAACACAAATAAAAACTCCCACCCAATGTCAGAAAAGTTCCGTAAAAGAGGTTATTTATGTAGTTTTGTTTGTGAATAAACTTTTTTCCTTGGTTGTTTTTTTAAGAATTGTATTTTGTTTTGAAACAACTTTCAGTATTTTTTCCGGCAACACTACGGATGTGAAATAGAATAATATAATATGTGATGTGTATTGTGAAACACGATTTTCAAATATTTGAATTCAGAATCTATTAATTATTATTTGTTGGGCATTGACGTATGGAACAGGACTGCGCCATAACCTCATTAAATCGACCACTCTCTAGAAAGAGACAACGCTACTTTGTGGACAACCTGTCAAAGGCCGCACGAGCTTTTTCTCTTTCACGCTTTGTAGTCAATATTTACTTTTTAATTGAAAGAGATGGCACAGTCCAGGTCTATACGTCAATGGACTGGGGCGCTGTCACAGGCAGTTATGTACACTTCTTTTTTTAAATCGTCGTTCAGATTTGCGTGCCTAAGTACTTAAATAAGTTACAATATTTCAACTTCAGTTTCTTTTTGTTTAAAATAAAACCTTTGTCTACAAAATTAAAATTTCATAATAAAAACTCAAGGAATGTTCTTCAGTGTATGTTCAACCGAGTGTACAGCCAATATGCTGATGTGAGGCTTGCAATCAGCAGAGTGCGCTCGATGGCTGTATGACTGCTTACCTATGCCTTTTCTTTCGTACGTATGCTAAATATTGCATATGGCAACTTTTAAGAAAAGCACTTCTACCTTCTTCGTGTGGAGGCGGGAGCGCAACGAACGGTTCGTTGAAAATGAAATTGGTTCTCGATTTTTACTTTTTACGATTTGTATTGAAAATTTGAAAACAATCTCGATTGCTTTCAAATCCTACGAATATGAAATATTTGAATTGAGTATAAAGATACTGTACAGACACTTAAATAAAAAAAAACTTCAATATTTTTAGAACATTGGTCAAGACAATTTCTTAAACAATTCGACAAATAAATTCTTCTAACGAGTACCTATTTACCAACAACCTAAATTATACATTTTTACATGTTTGGATGTTACCTGCGTATTCTACAAACACGGACCCCTTCCCGACCGATAGGAATACGAATCTTCTGGTTTGATAGTTTAATATCCTTATTAAACTATCAAACCAGAAGATTTGGTGAATATTTGATTAACCTACAGTTATCTCTATCTGTTCCAGAAATCTTTTTGATTCTACAGTAGGTACCTACATAAACTTAAGTCGAAATAGATGTTAGAGGTTTTAACAAAGTTGCTCAGCATCCATTCATCATTAATAGCTACTTTTGTCAATGGTTACTAGGCAACTTTGTTATTAAACATTAGACATCTCTTTCGGCCTTAGTATGGGTGAAATTTAATGCAATACAAAAAAATCTGTACTTACACAAAACAACCGTCCGGGGGGAAGCGGCGCAGTCCTGGTCTATACGACAATGAATACATCATAGGCACAGATAATACAATATCCATAGGTAAGGAAAGTATAGTTAATTTAATCCCAATTGAAATTCCTGCTGAACTCCAATATAAACAACCATTATTCACAAATAAATAATAGCGTACACATCATAACAAAGTGTAAATTATTTAAAGTTTTGACAGCAGATAAGTGGACGTTATTTCATTACATAACAGTTTTTCAAACATTGTTAACAAGACAAAAAATACCGGCAATTTCAAAGACATAGTTATACACACTTGTATACCTATACAATTTATAGCATGCAAAATAACTACGCTCAATATCATCTGTGGCTATCTACAGGCGGTCACGATTGGAACAAAAAAGTCTTACAATGTAAATTCAATATGAGATAAAAACAGGCGACTTTGAAAGCACCGCCCGGTACTGTTAGCATAATTTTGAAAATTGGATGAGATAATTCTTTGTATGCAAATTAAAATAGGCGATAAGGAAAAAGGACTGCCTACGAGTTCTGGCGACGAAGAAATAATAATAACATAAAGATGTTTTATTCTTTTCGTACTTTGGGAACTAAGTACTAGGAGGCCTACTATAATTCAATGAGAACGAAGTTTCGATCAAAAATGAGGTGGTGACATACAGAGCCAGGAACAATTCAATCCACTCGTATCTGAAAATCGTCTATGGGTTCGGGCTTCCTGTGCTTATCCAAGAATTATTTAGAATAGTTCCCGTAAATTCAAGAAATTTAATAAAACGAAAATTCATGAATTTCGTTTTAAAGAAAGAGAGTAGGCCTACTGTTAAGAATCAAAAGCAGGCACCTACTTTCTAAACCTAGAGAGGCTATAATGTCGTAAAAATGGCGGCAAATTAAGTATATAGTGAAGTTTCCCTCCCCGGTATTATTCGACAGAGATTATGGCACGCACATTCTGTGCATACGCCAGTTTTAAGTTTATTTTCTTTCTAGTTTTCTTCTTTGAATCACAAAGTCTCGTTCTTGTCCAGTTTCACGTATTTCAAGTATATTTTACACGTTAAACGCGGAGCTGTAAAAATAGCGACATGTTAATTTGCCGCCATTTTTACAACTCAAGTGAAGTTTCAATGTTTGACATGTAAAAATGTATAAAAAAGTAGTAAAATCTTTAAGCAGATACAGCAATGCAAAATATGTTTCGTGTCAGTATACATATAGACATATTTTAATATAGACTTTGAAACCATCCAAGCGATGTGCTTATGCACCCGAAATCGTTTTCAATAAAAAGGCAATAATGCGAAGATGGTTTTCGACCCCTAAAACAACAAAAAAGGTAATCTATACTAATATTATGAAGGCTATAGGCTATATAACATCGCGCTACGACCAATAGGAGCGGAGCAGCAATGAGAAACGTTGCAAAAATGGGAAAATTTTTCCCATTCTTGTGGTTGTTTACGCAGACGAAGTTGCGCGGGACAGCTAGATAATAAATAAACGTAGTAGCACACGCCGAGTATCCGCTAGTACTAATATTTTAAATATTTTATGATGTAGGTACCTACTAATTAGTTAGTAAAGCAAATTATTGTTTTAGATGCAATACTGAAAATATAAAAAAACTTTTCCTCACAGATAGTACCTACACTATTTCCATAACATTGTGTTTCATTATCAAAATTTATATTTGAATATTTTATTTCTCTATGCCTTGTTTGTACTGCATGGTATGATTGCTTCACAAGACTATGAAAGATTTGCGTTACATTACACAATATGCACATGTTTATGTAGTTATACTTTCTTAAAATATGCTCACTTGCGTTCTTTATTCATTACGCTGACAATTTATGTTTGTACTCTCAATTATGAAAATATTGGTGATAGCTTTAACAATGATACTTTGTCTTTGCCTCGCATTATGTATTTATGTTATATAACCATGCTAATTTACATTTTAAGACACCCAAATGGCTAATAATAATTTAACAATATACTATCAGAACTGTAGGGGGCTCCGCACAAAACTGCATACTCTTTATGTAAATATTTTGTCTAATTGTTATGACATTTTAATTTTAACCGAAACTTGGCTGACTCCAGATGTGTTTAATAGTGAATTAATCGACCAGCGCTACGCGGTGTATAGGTGTGACCGTGACCGTATAGCAACTAATAAAAAGGACGGTGGTGGTGTCCTTGTAGCAATTTCCAGGAGATTAAAGTCAGTGCAAATAACATCGATTACCTCGTTACACAGCCACATTGAACACATTCTCCTGCGCTTACCCGGCTCTAACAAAAATAATTTCCAATTTATCAGTGCAGTGTATATTCCGCCGAACACACCCGAGCACATATACGTGGCTTTCTTTGACATGTTGCGAACTCATCTTGATAGTGCTAATGTTGAGTATTTCTATTTGTTTGGTGACTATAATTTACCTGAACTTGATTGGCTTCCGTGCACAAACGACGACTCTGTAGTGGGTCTGACTTGCAGTGGTACTTCCAATCATTGTATTAATTTAAATATCTTCATGTCCCAGCTCAATGCATACCAATATAATTTCTTGAAAAATATAAATAATAGAATTCTGGATTTAATTATCAGTAATAATGACCTACTATCGGTATACGCACCTACTGATATGTTAATTCCTCCCGATAATTACCATCCACCTCTGTGCATTTTGCTGCCGTGTACATCACATCAAAAGTTCATAAATAAAAAAAACTCTAAAAAATTTAACTACTTACATTATAAACATTATAAATCAGGAATTAAGTAAAATAAATTGGTGTAAATCTCTTTACAAGTTGCCTACTGATGAAGCACTTAACTTTTTTTATAATACCATTTTCTATGTGATAAAAACACATGTCCCTATGACATTTACTCCTTCTTCTAGATTTCCTGTCTGGTTCTCGCCGGCACTTATACACATTTTTAAAAATAAGGCCAAATCATGGACAAAATGGAAAACATTTCATAACATTTCCGATTATGAAAATTTCTCGATGTTTAGGTCTAGATTCAAAAACGAATGTAAAAATTGCTACCGAGAATATATAGGTTCTGTGGAAAATGATATTATAACCAATATCAATACCTTTTGGAAATTCATTTCTCATCGTAAAGCCCACGAAGGCATACCTACAACTATGCATTATCACGGTATTTCTACCAGTAGTACTGATGAAATCTGCAACTACTTTTCTAATTATTTCCATTCAGTTTATGAACCTATCTCAACCAATACTAGTAGCACCTCTAATCTAAACAGAGAATTAAATGATCATTGCCACCTAATAGATAATATTATCTTATGCGAGGATTCGGTACTGAAGGCACTTTTATCACTCGATATTACATAAGGACCTGGACCTGATGGTCTACCTGTAATATTTCTTAAACGTACAGCTCATAATATATTCACTCCCCTACACATCATTTTTAATAAATCAATATCCGAAGGTAAATTCCCTGACTTCTGGAAGCAAGCATACGTGGCACCGGTGTATAAATCTGGCTCTAGGAATGATGTGGAGAACTATCGCCCTATTTCTATACTGTCGGCCTTGTCCAAGGTCTTCCAGAAGTTGATTCATAGTGAACTGTATCCTATGCTTCATAACATCATTTTGCAACAGCAACATGGTTTTGTAAAGAAAAGATCCACTACTACTAACTTAATCACTTTTGTGGATTATTTATTTATTTAATAATATGGACGGACGTGTACAAGTGGACTGTATATACACTGATTTTCAGAAGGCCTTTGACAAGGTCGATCACTTGCTACTTCTTCGGAAAATTTCTTTTAATGGTATCCGCGGTAATTTGTTGCGTTGGTTCTCCTCATACATTTCTAATAGAACTCAGACAGTAGTGATCAACGGATATCAGTCAACTTCCATAAATGTTACGTCAGGTGTGCCCCAGGGCTCAATTCTTGGGCCTTTATTATTTACTATATTTATCAATGATATAAGTACATGTTTTAAAAATTCTAAATTATTACTTTATGCAGATGACCTCAAAATTTATAGACAAATCAAATCTCATAATGACAGCAATCTTCTACAAGAGGATCTAAACAGATTAACAGTATATTGTTTGCAAAATAAGTTACACTTAAATGTCTCTAAATGCCATTATATTAGCTTCACAAAAAACAAGAATGTTATTAAATATCCTTACTCTCTTAACAACATAAATCTTCAAAGAGTCTCCTTGACTCGCGACCTTGGCGTACTACTTGACGAAAAACTTCACTTAGATATGCACATTAACAAAATTGTCAGTAATGCATACCGAATGTATGGTTTCATTATGAGGTCGGCTACTGAATTCAAGAGGCCAGGCACTTACTTGCATCTTTATAAATCTTTAGTCAGATCGCAGTTAGATTATGCAGTAGCAGTGTGGAATCCCCATTATACTAAGTATTCCGATTGTATTGAGAGAGTACAAAAGAAATATTTGAGAGCAATGCACTACCGATGCTTTCGCACTTCTATACCATATGAAGCTTTACTCAAAAAATATAACCTGACATACTTAAACAGTAGACGTTTACTACTTGAGTCTATGTTCTTATTTGATATTTGTAACAACTCTTATGATTGTTTGGATATTAGCAATAGGTTATTCTATGTAGTTCCTAGGACGGCGTTGACGCGTAATGCACGTACTCGTGCTTTATTTGCTGTCACAAAATGCCGTACCAATGCTGGCGTGCGTGCGCCTCTGCGTCGTCTCACCAATAACTTTAATATTTATTTTAATGATCTAGACCTATTTTCTAACTCTGCGGCTAAATTCAGAAATTACGTACTCAGAACTCTTGCTGATTTGTAAGTTGTATTTGTTTTTATTTTTTTCTTTTCTGTCTATCTTTTTGTTAAGCCAAATTGTACTTTTCTTCATTCATCTGTAAGTTCATTATCTACTCGCATGACGTAACTTTTAAGTAATATTGTATCTTATATATTCTGTGAATAACGTAGTTGGTTATACAATTGTATTACTCTGTTAATGTTACTTTTACATACACATTACTGTATAACTGTTTGTTGTTCCTAATAAATAAAAATAAAAAAAATAAAAAATAACATTATTCACTTCACGATATTCAATTTTCGCCCAATGTCATATTATTAGGTAAAGGAAAATGAACAAGGTTATTTTTTCAATTGAATGAGTTGTCCTATTGTATTAATATTGTGTGTCCATATCGTTACTTCTTCTATTATGTAGTTGAAATACCTACCCAGTAAAAACGTATTTATAATGGTAATAATTTTGAACTATACTGTAATTGAATGAGCACTAATCAAAATGATAATATAATCTATATTAATATTATAAAGCTGAAGAGTTTGTTTGTTGGTTTGTTTGATTGTTTGTTTGAACGCGGTAATCTCAGGAACTACTGACCCGAATTGAAAAAATCTCTTACTGTTGGATAGCCCATTTACCGAGGAAAGATATAGGCTATATAACATAACGCTACGACCAATAAGAGCGGAGCAGCAATGAGAAATGTTGCAAAAACGGGGAAAATTTACGCAAACAAAGTTGCGTGGGACAGCTAGTTATTGTGCATAATTTGCTGGCGATCTTTAAATTACCTATTTGAAGATTACCTATTTAATTTCAGAATTTTCAAGATTTTGTTGTAGTTTACTTTGCTTAAAATTCACGCGACCATAAATCGTAGCAAGGAAGCCAAAGTCGCCAAAACATACACCCTTCCCAAACTTAGCTGTTTAAAAACGAATGAGTCAGTACTTCCGTACCTGGAAGTAGTGACTAATCCTCACTCATGTACACCCTACTCGCATTTAAGGCGGGTCAAATGTTACCCAATGAAACAAATAGGTAATCTGTCAAAGCTTATCTAGACAGTTTCAAACTTCTTGTTAGCTAAAATAAAAGCATACTTTACCGACTTAGTCATTGTCGGCTCGAGCTTCGTGAGATATTAATTTGGTTTGTGATTATTAAATTGAATGATGCGATAGTTAGGTGCAAAAAATACTTAAATTCATTATGGTAGGTAGCATGTATACATAAATGATTTATTTTAATAAATTCTAATAAGCGCTTGTTGTGGACTCCCTGATAGGTAGGTATCACATATATACTATTGGTTTATTTACGATTTTTCAAAATTACATACCTATGGCTGCTATTCATCACACTAATATTATAAAGGTGAAAGTTTGTAAGTATGTGAGTGTTTATGTTTGTTACTTCTTCACGTCTAAACGGCTGGAGCGATTTTAATAAAATTTGGTATGGAGTTAGCTGACACAACTGGATTAACTACTGGCTAATAAACCGCGGGTAACACCGCGGGGCACAGCTAGTTTTCATAAAAAAATATAGAATCCTGGTAACCTAATTTCCTGCGACTTCGTTCGCGTGAAAATTATAAAATTAACGAATCTTTCTCACTGGTTTCTCACTTTCCAGGATAAACAGTAGCCTATGTACTATTTCCAGGCTATTATCTCTCTATACAGGGTGTCCCAAAGCTATGTCACACAGAGGAAAAGTACGTTAAATATTGTAGATAGTACATTTTACTAAAAAAATACTTCATTTTTATTTTAAAAATAATACGAACGGCATTCAAAGTTTTTTAAATAATCGCCTGTCTGAACCGGGAATAGAACTGTATTTTAATGACAGTAATCTAAATTGTTAGTGTGTAGCTTAAATAAAGCTAAGACTATGAAATTTTACATTAAAAAAAATATATTATTACTGTAAAAAACACAATATCTTTAATATGTGTGTATTTACGTATTATAGATATTGTGTTTTTAATACTATGTTTCTGTTTCTATTAAAGATAATTTTAAGTTACAGACTGAAGTTAAACGTTTTATTTCAAGCATTCATCACGAAAATATTAAACATCGACAATTAGTAATAGGTATTAAACCTAAGTGTGCTAATTTGTGTATTAAAGAATAGGACAAGCTTTTGAGTATTTGTTAAGTTAAATTTGTTGTACCTAAGTTGTATTTCGGTGTAGTTATTTTAACTTAATGTTAATTTTTACGGGTTTCCTTCCATTTAAGATATATATCTTTCATTTAAGATAGATATATATATATAGATAGATAGGTACTCTTTATTGTACACCATAGGTCTTCATTAAATTACACAGGTACTTATAGCTAGAGAAACAATATGCGGTCTTATTGCAGGCTGCGATTACTTCCAGTCAACCTTGGGATGGACTATAAGACTAAAACAATGGGCAATATGCAATGACTGTTATTTAGAAACAAAATATTTATTTATTTATTCATTTATTAAGAAAACCAACAGCGATACAGTTTGTTTAACATATTGTTGACTTAAATAAATAACATGGCCAATAACAGGTTTCCCTAGTGAACCCTTACGATTTATATTGTTAAAACACAGAGTGTTTCTTATCATATTTTATGGGGTCGATTCCCTATCGAGACATTCAATTATTTAAAAATCTTTGATTGAATAACAAACATCCATCCATTCATCCAAAATTAATAATATTAAGTATTAATATAGATTATCAGAAGTTGTTTGGTATAAAAATGACTAATACACAATTTTAAAAACTTAAAAAAAAACGCACAGAGAAGAGAATAATACTTCATTTTTTATGTAAAGTACTTACCGTTTTTTTTAAACTCAAAAGTTGTAAGGTGTGTTATAAACCGTTAATATTATTAAAATACCTAACTCTTGTATCTGCATACTGCATATCATCAAAGTTGTCAATTTTTGAAGTGGTTTTTATTAATATAACCTCGCCATATTTTTTTTATTATAACTACCGCACCATAATCTAAATAAGAAATCTTTTTTATTTTTTTGCTCATAAAGATAAATCAAATAAATCAACCAAATAATCAACTAGTTACCCAATAAAGCACCATTCTACACAACGTTAATAAAAACAATTATATTCAATAATTGGAAGGCATTGTAAGGTCACCACAATAAGTGGCTACAGTTCGGACAATCTCAAAGGTTACAAAAATATAAATAAATAAAAGAAATCACTCACATGTCCAACTGTCCGTTCGTCCACTTACATCCGATAATCACGATCGTGTTTAGATAAAAAAGAAACAATAATAACAAAATAAACAACACCCGTAATCACCTCATGTCAGTCGAATGAGGACTAGGGTGACCATAAAATGGTGAAGGAAATCCTTCGAGGAATAAATAAAAGGTGCTTTAATATTAAAATATATAAGCGATTAAGACTATTAATCTATAAAAAAATATAAGGAAATCTTTTATAGTGAGAATTGCGGAAATTCAATTATTTTTACCTATTATATAAGTCAAGAATTTCGCCAACAAAACTTGTATTTTTACTTTTCTGATATTTCCAACCGTATTACACTGAACCACGCTCTGCTATCATGTAGGAATTTGCGTGGTTTTGCAATAAAAGAAATATTTGTATAAAAATGACTTTACAGTTTTATTCGAAGAATAGGGCGAGATCAATACAAGAGCAATAAAGTTAGCGCCATGCGCGGCAGAAAAAGGAACTAAAATGTAAAAAGTATAGCTACTGTTTATTGTGCTTGTTATGTACCTATTAGGTTTCTATTCAATAGAACTACACTGCCGGATAGCTAAATTGAGTTTGATATTTCATTAAGTTTGCATAACTTCAAAATAATAAGAAAGAAAAGTGGTACCTATTAGAGAAGGCATACTGATAGGAAATCAATTTGATTTAAGCTTATAAAAATTTTGTGTAGCTTTGTTTAAAAACTGTATTTGTAGTATAATATTTATCTTGTCAGTGTCTCTCAGGTAGGTACTTGATGTACAGTGAAATCATAAAACACACCCATTTTAGATATATTATCTTCGGTGTTACGAACTGCCCCGTAGTACAATTCCTCACACATAAACTCAAACTCCTTAAATGTAATATTTTTACATGCCACCTGGATATTTTAAACAAACTTAAAAAAAGAAGAGGTTCTCAATTCGGATGTTTGTTTTTTTATGTATGTTCGTGGCATAACTTCGTCATATAAAAGACGGATTTAAAAAAAACTTGTTTTGTTCGAAAAAGGTTTATTGCGAAATGGTCTAATATAAATTTCCTAAAGATGAGAGAGGATGAGTTGGCTTGTTGCTGGAGAGCAAAGACAGACAACGAAACGCCTAATAAATGTCAGCATTCACCCACAAAAAAATGTATGTTTTTTTTTGTAAAAAAAAGCTTTTAGTTAAATAATCTCAATATAAAAATGATAAATTCATCAGCGGTAGCAGCCAGGTGGTGGGAATTTATCCCGAAAAAATAAACAGCTTAGTCACACTACAGCGATGTTCGCTTCCACTTGAAAATCAAGTTACGAGTTTCGTCATGAGGCATGACGAGACTGCCTCTCCAAATATTATTATATTTTATTTAAATTATTAACTAACAGCGAGCACTCACGTTAACTTCACTTTTAACGTTTGTTTTTATGTTTTTAAAGAAGAGAGATTAAGTGACGTGATAAAGTATTACCGTAACGTGGACTCATACGGACTCAGGTTTCGTGTGTATCCTTTAATTTTATGATAAGTAGTATAAACATATTGAGAATTAATTTAACGAATACTAAGTAATAGGTACTTTAAATTTCGGATGGGTAAGTAGGCCCAAGGTACATATGTCAAATATCAAATATCATTAATTGTAAGCTTTTCAAAAGTGAGTAATGATTTGCGTGTCAATCTTTTTCAATTTTGCTAACTTTCGAATAAAACTATCGAGAAATATGTGATGTGTGTGAGTATAGTAAAAAATAGTAATAGGTATATCCAAACTAATATTATAAATGTGAAAGTAACTCTGTCTGTCTGTCTGTCTGTCTGTCTGTTACGCTTTCACTCTCAAACAGCTAAACCGATTTAGATGAAATTTGGTATGGCCGCAGGCGAAAGCTAGTATATATATGATGAGGATCCAGAACTTTGATCTAGGGGGGTGGGGGGACAACATTTGACTCAACCCCTGTATCCGCGCCTTTATGTAGCTTTAAAGTTTTATGCAAAGATTTAGTATTACAATTTTCTTCTTATACTTCGTTTACAACGAAGTAGAAAAAGAAAATTTAACAAAATAGAAGAAGAACATTTAACCCCTGAACAGCAACATTCACAGCTCAAAAAAGATCTACACACAAATATTTACTCACTTTAAATACCGTATGTCAGTACAGAGCTTTAGATCTCTTAAGCTTTATTATCCAACAAAGTAGGTAGGTATCACTGAAGGCAGTGATACTTTGGTGTACAAAGGCCCTAAGTTATTATTGCTCTCCCTGTCAAATCTCATCGGCCAAACAGAGACAAAACATACATAAATAATTAAATTGTCAAAGAAACAACCATTTATCTAAACACCGTAACTTTAGACAGTGGGTTGAGAGAATCACCTGAGCCAAATGCACATAATATCTACAATATTTGCAGTTTTGAAAACTGACAGTCTGCTTTATGCAATTCAAAATAAGGACGACTTTCCAATCGAATTAATTTTACCCCAAGCTTTGGTATATTTGTGAACATGTTCAAGGATGGTTCTGGACGATGCAACTGCAAGTTATGGTTTAGTACAGAATGTAATCCAGTGGATTAATATAGGGGAGACATCTGGGACTTCGTAAAACGATATTGGGACGAAGCCAGAAGACGTTTGAAGGGATTGTTAACATTATTTATTCATTAACATGCTATAGCGATATTCTTGTAAATTTCTAATCGTTTATACAACTGATAGGGTATGGTTGTAGCAAAGGGGGTGCTCAAAAGCTGTAAATATCAAGAAACATATCGGTTTCAAAAACAAGCTGTCAAAAAAAAAAAAAATTCCGTCTCATTGAACTATGAGAATGAGGGAATAGAGAGTGCACTTGTGTCTGCACATACACTTGTGCGTGGTTAGTCTCGGATAACATTGGCCGTTGAAACCGAAATCTGTTATGAGACCATCAATAACAGCAGTTAGAAACTAGAATCCAAGATGGCGCGTCGTATCTGTCAGTTGTTTTATTGACACTATGAAAGACCTTTTGGTCTTAATGCGTGTCGATGTCTGTTTACAACTTAGATCAGTGCGTAGAGAGCTAGTTGTTTTTACGTTAACCAGATCGAAACACTTACCGCATTTGGCTCTCTGGTTGGTTAACAGTTTGGAGCGGCGCAATCGTAGCGCCAAACGTCTTAATCGCGTTAACGTAAAACAAACTCGCACTAGACACACAGATGTTGATGTAGCGCGATGGGAGTGTGTTCGTCTGCTACGCAAGAAGTCGTGGGTTCGATTCCCACACGGGACACCACTTTGTGTGATACAAAAATTGTTGTTCCAGGTCTGGGTGTACTTTGTGTCAGTGACTTGTATCTTTATAAAGTCATTGCGACACAGGGCTTGTACCCTGGAAACGTCTTTTTTTAAGAAAAAAAAATGCTACGCGTTCATGTGGTAACGCACATTCTAAACATGTACCAAAAACAGTGTAGGAAAACATAGTGAAGCAACCGGCATGACGTAGAAGTCCTAGAACTAAAGATCAAAGATTTAACATCCAATTGTCAATAGTATGGTCTGCACCATTTCTCAGAGATGAGATATAGTTTTTTTTTCCAACTGAATTAATTATTATTATTATTATTATTATTTTTTAATTGATTTATTTTTTATTATATTGAAGCTGTGACTTATGTGGTTCAACAAATAAATGATTCTTTACTTTTCTTTTTTTTTTAAACTGTATATTAAAGAGTATTATAAAATCGATTGCTGAATTATTTTTTATTGTTATTATACTACTATCTATTGTTATTATTACTTGTTATATATTTTTTGTTTTATTGTACCTAATGTGTGTCAATATTTTATCAAAATAAATATTTCTTTTCTTTTTTCTTTCTTTTTTTCTTCTGCTACTATTATTCTTTGTTCTGATTGAATTAATAGATAAAGATGATATAATAATTATTAAGATCGCTTATAGTAAATTATCGCTGCCTTACATCAAAAAGCCAACAACTTAAAATTCCATTCAAAATTCGCCGAATTAAGCCGAATTAATAAACAATAATCTTCAAACAAATTTAAATTCATATTTAACGTTTCCCTCAGAAGGTTGCTATTATAAAGACCATATCTATCCATAACACGGCACGTTTTGCATAAAATCTTCCAAAAGTCCCTTGAACCAACAACTTTGTGCTTCCAGATAGCGAATTTGGCGGTTATCGTAAATTTTAATCATAATTTAAAGAAGGGCTATGAAGAAATACGACATAATAAGAATATACCACCAAGTTGAGAAGCACAGTCTTTGGGAAAGGGCACGAAGGGAGCAAATGAACATCTGTTGCTTAGGTGCAAAGTGGTGTAAGTTCGTTTTTAGGAATTTTGAATCAAAGTTGAAATAATATGGGGCACAGAAATATTTATTTTAATGTTAATTTATTTTGTTTTATTTGAAAAGCTTACGGCTAATTTTACAAATTTATAGGTTACTAGCTGTCCCGACGAACTTCGTTTCGACTCTTTTTTTTTTGTAAATCGGGTTCAATTGTGAATCTAAACCATTCTCGAATCCCCTTGAACTCACACAAAAAAAATCATGAAAATCGGTCCAGCCGTCTAGGAGGAGTTCAGTGACATACACACGCACACAAGAAATATATATATAAAGATTAGTAACTACACCTCAGTAAATCTAAAGCGATCTATATTGATAATCCTTCCTAGAAACGGTACTGGTAACGTAATTTAAGCCTATTTTATTGTTTCCGTCAAATGTGTTTTATTAAAAATAAGGTACTTAGTTTATTGCTCTGGTTGTTTTTCCAGGTTAATTTTAACAATAACAAAGTGATTGGAATTCTGTCTCTCTTTTTTTTCGATAATCCATTATCTCTTTATGTCCGATTGGATGTTTGTGGTTTGAACTTAGTGGTAGATTTATTTTATTTCGGCCTTTCAATCCCTAGTTGAAAGCCCGAAGTTGGATGGACGTGGAAATTCCACTTTAATATTACTTACATTATATATTTTTTTTTTCAATTTGGTAAGTTAGAAGGTTTTGGCTGTAGGGAGCGAACGCAGCAAAAGGCGGAACGGAAAATATTATTATGCATTATGTCGGCTGCCTACCTCAGTTATTTATTAAAGAAACAACCTGCTACTAATTTTTTCAGCGGAGTAAATGTTTTTGTTGTGTTTCTACCCCTCTGGGGACGAAAGGTCGTTTAGCAGATGGGCAGGTACCTAAGTTTATTGGCTTGTAGATTTTTATATTAAGTACGTTTGTGAACGTGTACTTACATAATAGAAATATGACCAAATTCAAGGTACAGTACGATCAACGTAACTTGACCGGGTTGAAGTTAGGTTCCTATCACTTTCGCGCATGTCATAGAGATGCGACCCTAAAATTACTTACGAAAACGATTAATTATGTTTAATCGATTAAAAATACTAACAAAAATTTAATTCGACAATTTAAAAACACTATTTAAATGAGTTCATAAAAGTTTAAATTTAGAACAGTTACAGTAAATACTAAAGAAACTTTGAAAAACAATTTCTTTACGAAAATAATCACAAAAAAACATGAGTGAGTACCTAATACTAATTATGACAATGTAATGCATAATCGCATCTCTAATTCTCTTGGTTTAGTTACCGCCCCCGCCCCCCGCTTCCTGTCACCATTTACTTCCAAAAACACTTGTCGCCTACTTCAGTCCGGCCTACGTACGTTGATCCAACTGTAACATGATAAATCATCAACATAAAATCGCTATAAGTAGATAATAATAGAATTATTATAAATTATATTAATTCTAACATTAATAGTAATCCATGTCTTATCGTACCTACTTATATCTTACCTAAATAAAAACACCTATTTAGGAATCACCAGGGGCCTGTTTCTTAAACAGGTGACAGATGACAGGCGACAGGCGACAATTCGTCGAATTCGTTGTTTCATAAAGAATAAGTGGCAAATTTGTCACGGTGGAAAACCTACAAGTATGTCGACTTGTCGCGACAATTCGACATAAATATTTCTGTTACATAGACATTTTCTCTTGACAGGTCCTGAGATTATCGCGTTCAAATAAACAAACAAACTCTTCAGATTTATAATAGGTATTAGTATAGATTTACTTGTCGCATTTAGACTTAATTGTCATCTTTAAGAAACGGCACTCGCGATAATGCGACTTATTTGTTAATAACTGACAAAAATGTCGGATTGTCACGTTTTAGAAACAGTCCCCTGGCTGATTTTAGTGAAGTTTAATTTGGATTTTAGATTATAGTTCGTTGAAAAACATGGTTTATTTTAAAACATAGGTACGGGTACTGTACATTCGGTCATATGGTCACTAGTTATTTTTAAAAGAACCTATGACTGCCGGAGACAATGCAGTTGACGTGGCCACGTTCTTGGGCTCCACAATATACTTATTATATTTTATTTGCTTTTACTTAAAATGTTTGCAGTCGAAACGCTAATAGGAAGAAAACAACCTACGAATATATTTCAAATCCAAAGCCACTGTTATAGGTTTATATTTTTTGCGTATAAAAAATCGCAGTCATTTGACGGGTCTTTTATACAGATTTTACCGTCTTCCAAGGGATAATACAAATAAGAAACACAAGTTCAACGACCTCCAATTTCAAATATCGAACAAAGTTACCAGCACAAAAAACTACAAACCGAAAATTATCCCTTTTTTATAAAGAGGTTTCGTTTGCTAATAGCTTTGGAATTTATACTGTTTGTTTTATCCATCAATACTCAAGTCCACAAATTACCAACCATGTCTGCTTATTGATTATCTGTCCAAGTATACAATTATTATAATGTTTACTTTTACATACCAATTTGGTAGTCTCGTTATTTTTATTTAAGGGTCTGATGTACCAAAATATCACATTGGTCACTCAGGATACTTCTTATGCGTTGATTAAAAAAAACCTTGGAAACCGTCTCATAGTAGACTAGATGACCGCACGGGTCAGCTAGTCTTGTCTGCGTCAGTTTTCCCTCGCTCGGCTCCTGTTGGATGATGTTATATAGCCTATAGCCTTTCTCGATAAATGGGCTATCCAACAGTAAAACATTTTTTTCAATTCGAACCAATAGTTCCTGAGATTATCGCGTTCAAACAAACTTAGTCAACAATATTACTCGTAATATAGATAGGTCTTCAAAATTTTAAATAAATAACTAATTATTAATGTATTCTATACTGGTCGATGTTCGGACAAAAAAGATATTCAGGAAAAGTTAATAAATGAAGTCTTTATAACAGCAAGTCTGTCAGTTTATCCGCCGGTATATTTGTACGGGCATCACGCAAAAACTATTGAACAATATTTGATATAGTTTTCACAATGGTATTGGTGTAACGTCTAGATGTCAAGTTCCACGTAGGCCAAGTCTCGGGAAAGATCATTTGCGCAAATGATAAACAAACATTAATTGCAAAGCTTAACTACCTATTTCCAAAATTTGTTGATTTGAAGAAGTTGTGAAAGCGTTAAAATGAGCTGTCATAATTTTCACAGCCCTGCTTTTATCATGCGAAAATACATTAAAATATGTACCTAGTACCCCCCATCCACATGTAAAAACCACAAGAACTTCTACATTAACTTGTGTCTATGTAAGTATTGTTAAAGTGTTGATTGAAGCGGAGGTAGCCTACTGACTAAGGCATCGGTCTCGCAATCGTGAAGTCGTGGGTTCGAATCCTGCCCAATAAGGAGGGGTTAACATGATTGCTAGTAATATAGGGACCACGATTCCACATTGCTTGTTAGCTTATAATTAAAAAAAATACACCGACAGAAAATGGCTGTAAAATAGTAGGTATTTAAAAATTAAAATTATATAATTAAACATTAAAATAGTCTGTAAATTAGTTGATTGCTATTTGCAATCAACTCAAAATGATTACTCAAAACAAGAAATGATTTAGTTTTATCAAATTAACACATAAAATGAGAAATACATTGAGTTATTTAAGATAAATTGAGTCCAAGAGTGCAAGCCGCGACTTGGTAAACGTAAGGTAGGACGACCCCCAGCCGTATGAACCCCTTTTTTTTTGGCGGGAAAAATTCCTAACGAACACCCCCACCGTCCGGGGAAGACCATGGAGGTAGTATGGGGTTTGCACCCACTAAAAAACCCGCCGTGTATCGCTCGCCACCTTCGCGAACGGGCCGCCGGAATTTGTTATACCGTCGGCAGAAGCCGTATGAACCTACGACGACCCAAAAAAGATCGCGAAGACGAAATTGATACAGAAGGCAGACGACCGGGTATTGTAGAGTAAGTGATGTGATCCAAATTTTCGCCTCCCGCATCGTCCACTGCTGGACATTTGCCGAAAGCCGTTGAGAACTGATTGATGAATGTATTAATGATCAATCTGTATCGATCCACTGCTGAACATAGGCCTATATTCAGCAGTGATCGATACAGACTGATTATACTTAGTTCTCAAAAACTTTAGCATCGTTATTACTGTTGTTATTTTAATACATGCATCTTTAGAAAAAGGTATAGTTTAGTATCAAGCTCACCATGTTCTTCTTCTGTAAGTCAGTCGTTGGATATTCCGGGATCGAGATCTCCGAATAGACTATTGCGTAATATTCCAAAAGTCCATCAAACCTTTCTTTTAAATAAAAAGTATTTTGTCAAATAAAGGGAGGAACTGTTGTGTATGCATATGCTTGTCTTTATGTGTGCGTGTGCGACGCCCTATCTAGTGTCATCATACAGAAAAAAAAAACAGTGTGTTTATAGCAGTGCGGTGTTTCACTCGCTCCCCGCGTTAACCACCTAACAGACTAAAAAAAATCTTCAAGTCTTTAGTTTTTCTATGCAATAGTATACCAGCCTCTTTTTAATTTTAAGATTTTTTTCATTGGATTTGGATTGTTTTTTTTTTTTAAGGTAAATAATACTCTGGGATTGAGTTCCACGTTACTAGCAATCTTGTTAACCCCTCCAGCTAAGCTCAAAGGCTTGTGTTAGGAGTAAGTTCACGTCGGTAGTATAATGGGTAGGATTCGAACCCGCAACCTCACGATTGCGAGACCGATGCCTTAGCCATCAGGCTACCGCCGCTTAATAACTGTAACTGAATACACCAATGTTTATTACTATACTTAGTTTATTATATTACACCAATGTGGATTAAAGCAGTAGAAATATGTAGTCTGAGCCTTAAGAAACATCTTAGCATGTTGTAAGAAAATTAGCTTGTACTTGTAATTTAATATTCTTGGAGGACTTTAATTGTTGTTTGATTATAGTGGTTGTCGTTGTTGGGGTTTGTTTGCAGGAAGTAGGACGTTGCAATTAGGTGCACCATCGAACAGATAGTTTGGACTAGCATGGGTGGTAGAATATATGTAATATTTTCTACTTGTATTATAAACTAGCTGACCCTCGTAACATATTCCCCATTTGCAACATTTTTCATTGCAGCTCCGCGCCTATTGGTCGTAGCGAGAAATGTTGTATAACCCTCGATAAATGGGCTATCCAACAGTTAAATAAATTTTCAATTCGGACCAGTAGTTCCTGAGATAATCTCGTTCAAACAAACAAACTTTTTAGCATTATAATATTAAGTAGATGATAGTTCCTACTTAGGTACTTGAATAACAAACCATTAGGAAGCAGGCGCGGTTCCAAGGGGGGTGGTAAACGGGCCCCTGTAGACCTATCCTTAAATATTTTACGTGAATATGTTGCCACATAATATCTATACTTAATATTATAAAGATGTATAGTTTGTTTATTTGTTTGAACGCGTTAATCTCAGGAAGTACTGGTCCGAATTGACTTCACGTTACAACTAATAGGAGCGTAATCAAAATTGTGCGAGGTTGGCAAGTGTCTAACATGCCTAGATTAGTAGATCAATACTATTGAACTACTAATTTAGGTATAGGTATATTTTTGTATAAAAACGCGCCCACCTATTTATATTACACTCAATAAATTAATTGTTATACTTATACAGGGTACTGATTTAGTCAGTTGATTCCTTGCAGGGGGTGATCACACCATGATACTGAACCGAAGTTATTAAAAAAAAAAATGTGTGGCACTCGGGGACTGCCGCGGTAAAGCTATTGCATAGTATTTTTATCAACTTAAGCAATTAAAAAAATATATATATGTATATTTTTAAGTGTTTTTTTTTTAATTATAAAAAAACAATGTTTGAATTTTTTTTTTCTTTAAAAAAAATTGTTTTTTTTTAAATTTAAAAAAAAAACAAATAAAAAATTTTTTTTTTTTTTTAGTTTTTAAAAAAGTTTTTTTTTAAATTTAAAAAAAAATCATTAAAAGTTCTGCTATACATTGATAGATGGCAAAAGTAAAAAGTATCACCGCTGTGCCCGTCGGAGTGGGGAGCGTGAGGTTTTTTCGTTACGGAATTTCTGGATTAGGTCCCCGCGCTCAAGGCCCGCGATAGAAGCTATGCAATAGCTTAAAAATTCTTTTTTTTGTAATTTCTTTTCCTTTAAAACAAAATAGGTAGGTACCTAAATTTTATTCATAAAAATGTTAATCAAAATTTTAATACGAAGATTCGCGCTTAAACCCGCGACAGCGTTACTGCACATCAACGTGTAACCTTATTCTTTACCGAGCGAAAACAGTTGTTATTTATCAACATAATACATGTTAGTACCCCGCCACCGAACCTTATACTTACCAAACAAAGTGGTGTTCCGTGTCAGATCAATCACTCACAAAAAAAAAAAAAAAGTACAGAACGATCAACGTAACTTGACCGGATTGAAGTTAGGTTTTTATCACTTTCGCGCATGTCATAGAGATGCGACCCTAAAATTACTTACGAAAACGACTAAATATGTTTAATCGATTAAAAATACCTACTAACAACATTTTAATTCAACAATATAAAAACACTATTTAAATGTGGTCATAAAAGTTTAAATTTAGAACAGTTACAGTAAATATTAAAGAAACTTTGAAAAACAATTTCTTTACGAAAATAATCACAAAAAAACATGAGTTAGTAATACTAATTATGACAATGTAATGCGTAATCGCATCTCTAATTCTCTTGGTTTAGTTACCGCCCCCGCCCCCCGCTTCCTGTCACCATTTACTTCCAAAAAATGCATCTGCGCAACCACTTGTCGCCTACTTCAGTCCGGCCTAGTTACGTTGATCCAACTGTTTTTAAGGGTTTCTTAGCCAAAATGGTAAAACGGAACCCTTATAGTTTCCCCACGTCCGTCCGTACGTCCTAGGAGGCTGTAATTTTGCATAGATACACTTAATACTTATGCCGACAAAGTGAAAGAATAAATTCTTGAAAAACATTTTTTTACGGTATCTCCCCCTATATGTAATGTGGGGGAGTGATTTTCTTTTTCACCTACCCCACCGTATGGGGTATCATTAAATAGGTATTTTAAAAACTTTTAGGGGTTGTAAAGACCATTTTTAGATTTAGGGATACCTTTGTGAAATATTAAGATTTAAAGTGCAAATTTTTATTAGAGTCAAGTGTCCCCCCCCCCCCTGCCAGCTAAATGATTGATGTAGAGTATTTGAAACTAATTCACGGTAATAGTATATATACTAAAATTATAAGGAAAACTATCACAGCTAAGTAGGCTTTGCCAGTTTACGACTAACAGCTGATCATTTGAGAAGTAACAAAATTTGGTACAAATTCCATTGAAAATTAATTAATAAGTAGGTATAACGTTGTAAATATGAAACAAAAACAACAGAAGACCCACTTCATAAGCCGCATTATTCGTATGGAGGGGGGGGGGGGGTGACTACGGAACCCTACATTGTGCGTGGCCCGACAAGAACTTGCTCGGTTTTTAAAATCGTTCAGTATCAAGGTACGAGGAGGATCGTATGATCACCCCCTCCAAGGATTCGACTGACTAAATCGGTACCCTGTATAGAGTTGCAGCATATTAAATAATAAAAACAAAGTGGGTAGGTATACGGTTTATACATAAACAACGAAAGTAGTTTGCACAGAATCAGTAACACTTTCTAATGGGGTAGTTTTTGTACCATGTTATATTTATCAATTAATTAATCAACCAATAATTAATTGATTAATCATTCTAACAGTCCATTCCTGTTTGCAATGAAATGTTTTTACTTAATTTTTAATAAAAACCATAGATTACGTACTACGAGACGCAATGAACACTATAGCGCGAAGAACACAAGATAACTTGAAAATGGCTTATAACTATGCAAGTTTTCAATACTTTTTGTAAAAATCTTGTTCGGGTGTCTGTGATTTGCACTTTACCAAAATTAACCTTGTATATATTTAATTCATGTAGGTTGGTATAAGTTATTGAAAAACTAAATAACGATAAAATATTATTAAAGAATTACGACTCATTTACCGTCACGTGCCGCTAGGGCTGTCACAAAAACTATTGTATTGTATACATCCCCAAATAATAACATAGAGATAAATAAAATAAACATTTGGGTATAAATAAAAAATAAAGTGCCTTTGTACGGAGGCGTCATACGTGGGAATGACAGTCGCCGGGGGTGACGCGAACGCCTGAGAATGACGTAATTAAATAAATAATCATTTATGTGTGACTTAAAAGTGAGGTTAAACTTTGATGGAATGGATTAAAAATTCAATTTAATCTTGTATGGGCACGGGGAGTGTAGGTACATGCTATTCTTAGTAGAATAAATATATGAGACCTCGTTTCAGGATATGTAGGTATTGAAAAAAAATGTTCTTGTTTTATTGGGTGGTTTCTTGTGTTTATATTTTTTAATCCATTTTATTGACGTGACAACGTCTTATAAATCGATGACCGTCACGTTACCGCCTGCTGATAGGCGGAAGTATCAGCCTATCAGCAGGCAGTAACGTGATACTGTTCAGCCTATCACCGAATGGCGATTGTAGTGACTTCCTATACTATTGGAACTAAAGCGGTCTCAGGCATGGTTGTTTATTACAATGTATTATACAATGTTTTCTTATGACGTTATCACGTAAAATTATCGTCCGTAAACCGGCTTTACAGACAACCATTTTTTTTAAAACCACAAACGTTCATTGCCTTTGTTATACTTTTAATACTTACTAGACTTACTAGTGATTAGTCAGTTTGCTTTAACTACCATTTAAAAAATAAATTATTTCAGACATGTGTCAAAAATCATGACCCCTTTTTATAGTGCCAGTATAATAAATTTTACATTAGCCCTTACAATGTCATAAAAAATAGTGATGTGCCATTTGTGCATTTTGTGTCAAAATTGTGTCACGAGCAGAATAAAACATGACTTTCTACCTTTTTGTCGAAGTGACTCAGCTTTTTATTTATAAGTCTTTTGAGTAGCGAGTAAACTGTCATGGGGCATGGTACCCCACATGACGTGACAGTTTTTGCGACAAAAAATCGAACGTGTTTACCCTAATTTTAGTTCTGGTAGCATTGAATAGATAACGATGCGACGCGACGTCGCGTCAGTAACGTCATTCCGAGGTGCTCGTGCGGAGAAATTTTAAATGTTATTAGAAACGCGTTTGTCATGTTCCACATTAGTGACGTAATTAAAATAGATGGCTCCATGTTCCGTTTTATCGGATTTTATGTTTATTACTTAAAGTCTAAGTGTTACTATACGATAATGTGATAGCAATAACTGCTTTTTAACCTACGTTACACGGAAATTACTCTAAGTACAGGGTGTACATAGTAACTGTCGAGTAACGTAGTATATTCCAATTAGAAATTCTTTATTATTTAAATCTTAGAAGCAACAGTAACGCATGTCATGATAATTCATAACGATTCTACGTATACATTTAATGCCGAATTGGCGAAGTAATAGGTAAAACCACAGAAAAGAACAACGTAGATACCTACCTAATACTCAAATAAAAAAAAATGTGTGGCACTCGGGGACTGCCGCATCAACTTATGCAATTATAATTATTTATGCAGTTTTTTATTTATGCAGTTTTTTTTCTCTTCATTACATTTCGGAGCAGCTCGTCTGGATCCTTGCGAGCTTCGTACAGTCGTACCATATACATATACGAGTACGTTAAGCGAACGCTCGGCCGAGCTACATGGTAGGTGGAGTGGGGGGTGTTAGGTTTTATTTTCGTTACGGAATTTCTTGAATCGGTCGCCGTGCTCAAAGCCCGCAATAAAAGCTATGCAATAGCTTAAAACAAATATTTACATATTGCCAATGTTTACGATGTAATTGTTAGCGGACACTCTTTTCTAACTGCCAATGTAATTTTCAATAATTCCATATTTGACAAAATTGTGCAAAAGTATGCACTTCGAAATTTAAATATTTAAAACAATAACGGTTTCAAAGACCATTCATTAAATTACTATTAATATTCTGCGTGTCCACAGGAAAGAAACATCGCCACATTAAATTAGAACAAAATTAAGTAAAATGTAATCTATTATAAATATACTACGTAGCTCGTCCATTATAAATTCAAACGAAACAATATCAAAAACCAATTTGGAGCTACATGGATTTATAGTTAAGTTGTAATAGTTTGCATAGCAAACAGCGGGGCCGTCCAATTTCCAAGGGACGACCGTCTGCCCGCCAGATAGGCGCGTAAACAAACATTAGGCTTACGATTATAATTTGATTTGACCGTAATCGATACCATCCATCATTCAGTAGTTAATCGATATGTAGTGTTATAGAGTTATAATATTAATAAAAGCGAATGTTTATGGGGATGGATGTATATTTGATATGTAATCTCATGTAAAACGTATAGGACGATTTTGATAAAACTTTCAAAAACACAAGCGAAGCCGCGGGAAATGTTAGTAATTTAATAAATATTAAATGCACTGGGTTCTTATTCACTATCTTTTTTTTCGTTTCGCGTCAAGCCCGCGCGTCTAACTGTCACAATAGTAAATAGAGCTGCGCTTAGAAATGCATCGCTCAAGCGCGCGGACATCTTTGAGCGCACGCGCCACGTTCGCACGGGCTTGTCGCGAAAACGAAAAAAAACATAGTGAATAAGGTCCCTGATCGATCTAATACGGACGCCAAATTTTAATATAATTATAATAATAATAATATCTTGGGACAACTCACACAAAGCTATCACAAACTAAGCAGAGCTTGTACTATGGAAACCAGACAACCGATAAACATACCTACTTATATATTTCTAAATACATACCTACATATTATAGATAAATAACACCCAGTCACAGAATAAACCATCGTGCTCATCACACAAAGTTTATCCTGGGTGGGGATCGAACCCACGACCTCTTGCGTAGCAGTCGGATACACTCCCACCGCACCACAGAGGCATTATACCTACTGAAGTCACAATAGAAGCAAATCTAATGACAATGCTAATATCCCTTCGGCAGTCAGATAAAATCTATTCATTTTAAAATCCCTTTCTACAATCTAAATACAGTAAAAATTTCTGAATTGCAATATTTTTCTTTTGTTTTAGTTTAATCACGTCAAAATTTCTAATGGTTGTTACACATGTATATCTACCACAGAAAAGACACACCGCAATTACTTAACTGAAAATTACACGTATCGATCTCACTCAGCTTAAATATTCATTCCTTCGTTAGGCGAGTAGTTATCCGGATCCGATATTAAAATGAGCTGCAATTTGTGCGTTGCCGATACGACACCGGAACGATCAATCTACAGGACTGAACACACCCTGTACCTATATGCGACAGAATTCCATGGAGTGGACTTCAGTTTAAGTATTTTTTAAATTGTACAGAAGATCAATTTGTGGAGTTCTTGGATTTACTCTTAAAATTCTTGGTTCTTACCTGGATCTTGCAATTGAAGTTCTTACGAAACGGAATATGGAACTTGTAAATTGGTATATCTAGCAGCTGTGATCTGTGAGCACAAACTTGTACAATTCAGGTTTAAACCAATCTTCCTATATCCTATCCTCACAAACTCATGACGTTGCGTCGTCGGTACAATTTAAGATAATATCTAGTAACTAGCTGACCCGCGCAACTTCGCCTGCGTAAATTTTCTCCATTTTTGCAACATTTTCAATGTTGCTCCGCTCCTATTGGTTATCCGTTATGTTATATAGCCTATAGCCTTCCTCGATAAATGGGCTATCCAACAGTAACAGTAATTTTTCATTTTGGTCCAGTGGTTCCTGAGAATAACGCGTTCAAACAAACAAACAAACTCTTCAGCTTTATGATATTAGTATAGATATCTTGGGACAACTTACACAACACTATCTGATCCCAAACTAGGCCGAGCCTGTACTATGACAACCAGGCAACTGTTAAACATACTTATATAATTTTAAATTTATACATATTATAGATAAACTAGCTGACCTTTGCAACTTTATCTGCATCATTTTGTCCGTTTTTGCAATTCGTAGAAAAATACCAACTAAAATCGTGATTAAAAAAAAATACTTTACAACTTATTCTCATACCTACCAAATATGCAGAAAAAAAACAATAAAACCGGTCTAGACGTTTCGGAGGAGTTCCACCACAAACACCGTGACACGAGATTATATATTAGAGAAGATGATGAGTACGATAGTATGTTCTGTATCTGGGTGTACCAGATACAGAACAAACTATCGTACTCATCACACAATCTTTTATTCTGAATGGGGATTGAACCCACGACCTTTAGCAGTCAAGGTTATTACCACTAGAGCATCAGGCATGTCAACAATAAATCATAGTGTAGGTCACTTATTTTAGGAACCAACGCTGATACTACATTACTCATTCTGTTCTGTCGATATTGAGTCATTGGACCCCGGATCCTGCTATTGGCACAGGAATAGCAGTAAATCATAACGGTATGTTTCAAACATAAATTTTGAAACATTTAAAAGCTATTCCATACCATTCGCTTTCCAAAGGGCGTTATTCAAATAAGACGCGGCGCGTATCGCAGGCGACTTGTCGCTTGATGGATAGCTTCGGACCATTTTTAATCATCCCTCGTACACCTTTTTCCGAAGCCGTAAACACTTTTACATTGTATTTAAAATTCAACACTATTCCAATGGCATCTAAGTTCATTTTTGATATATTAGTTTTGGTACTTAGTCCGTTCAGTGTTCGACACCGACAAGTTTATGTGTTTAACATGAGTTCCTCTGTCAAATAACTTTGTATCGTTTTAATACTGCATAGCTACTAACTACTGGCCACTTGATAAGTCATAACGGGGGCTTTATTTTGAGGTTTAATTTCTGTACAAGAGTAAAGAAATGTACTTACTTAAACCTGAAATTTAGCTCCCGTGCTTTGCTTTTGGGGTAAATATTTAGCAGACATTTTAAACAAAAGTTTAAAGTGTCTGTGTCGTGTAGAACTGTTGATCTTGTTGATTACTTACAATTAATTTGGTGAAGTTCTCCATTTTCCTACCAAAGTAGTATTAGCAAATATATGGCTATAGCAATCAAGCAACTGATAAACAAGTATAAATACTCTTTAAATTATAAATAAATATCGATATTTAAGCGCATACCCAATAGTAGTTTATTTTCTACTTATCCTCATCACATTTTTCGAAGCTCGAGGTTCCAAACATTTTTATCATTTGACTCCAAAACGATTTCAGGTATCGCTATACCAACTTTAGAGTGAGGCTGAAAGATATTTGTAGTTTATTGTCACAAGCTAAGTGCCTTATTTCCTTCATCTAACAGTAATCCACTAAGCGCCATCCCATCAACTATAGATCCTGGGACAAGATGAATTATCTTACTGAAACAAAGGCTTTCATTCTCATTGTTCAGTAGAAGCCTCGTTCGCTACGTACATTTGTACACCCACAACCGTTCTTTGCGACAAAACCTTCCATTACAACACAGCATTGTGCTACTCAATGCATGATTAACGATTGCAGACTTCGAAAACATATTCATTCGTGGGAGAATTCTTTAAGGGTTGACACCATTCTTCTTTTTAACACGCTGCATATATAAATTGACTTCAAAAATTCTACCCCATTGTCAGTTAGACAATGTGGTAGAATTTTTGAAGTCAATTTTAACCTACTTCTAATTATGGTATCGCAATGAAATTTTGCAAGTGAATGTAGGTTGGCTGACAACACAATAACTTGGAGCTGATCTGATGATGTGGCACTACTCAAGGATGTATAGGTTCTAACGATAAACTTAACCTAAGTACTTCTAATTAAGTTGTAATTAAGTGCAGTTCTATAGACAACACAGTAACTTGGAGCTATTGGAAAAATAAATGTAAATGTCAATATGACATTATAATTTTTTTAAGCTATATACGCAATACAGATTGATATTTTAATGAGGTAGCGAACTCTATTGTTAATTTTTAAAAACGTAGCCATTTCATGATAGATGTCACTATTTACGAAATTTCTTTGAATGGATTACAAATTTAAAAAATACAAAATAAAGCTTATCGTTTAATATTGTACCGCTACCTAATACAACAAACAGGTAATAGTAGATCTTAAAATACTCTCAAAATAAGTGTTCTTTTACAATTTCACATGTTAAATAATTTAAAAGCAAGAAAACGAATACTAATGCATAGTAATAATTTGAAGATAGGTACTTATGACGTCATACGTTTTTATTCCATACACATTTTTATAGAGCTTATCGTTTTGACATTTCATAAAAAGAGACTGATTTGACTTGACAGTCAACATCCCTATTGTGGCTACTTACTTTTAGAAAAAATGTTTATAATAGATTCAAAATTTACATCTATGTTAGTATTATTTTTTTATTGACTTACCAACAGTAACCAAGTAACTTTGCTAACAAAAGTTATATCCTAAGTTGAAGATCTATTGTTATTCAACTTTCCATAACAGGGCCAATCAACCGTGACATTCATAAAGCATCACAATTTTATCATTCGCGGGTATTTAATTGTCTTAATTAACCCTCAAGTATTTTCCTCTGATATACTAAAAAGGAAATTCAATATTAATTGCAGTATTTGAGTATAGAATATATTTGACAACCCTACCATCATCCGAGCCCTCTATCGGTCTCGCGTTCACTACAATGCGAGATATCGATATATTTCCGCGAGTAGCGAAAAATGGCATGTTTACATCCACTCGATTAAGCGCAAAGGATGAGTTTTTGAAAAATCTATGCGAGAAGATTCGTGGCGCGTGCCAGCGTGTTTCGCCACAGACAACTTTAGACTTTATGTTGATGTGCCAAGTCTCAAAATTGTGTATGTTTAAATAATTTTATCCACACTTAGTGCGCTATGGAGCGTAGCGAGGATGTTGTTTTATTGGAAACGGATAATTTATTTGGTGTATTTATTATGTTGCGGTACGTCGGATTTAATAACGTGGGAGCGAATTTGGTGGTGATGGGGCGCATTATTCACATGTGAAGAAATATCTCGCACAATCTGAATGACATCATCGAATGCTCGATATAATCAGATTGGCACTTTCAGCGGCATATTGTTCGGTGGTGACTGAATAATATTGTGAGTTCTAAGTTCTGTTTATAAGGTGGCGTATTTTATTGTTAGGTACCATTGTGACTTTTTGCGAAACAGGCATTTTGAGAAATAGCCGTTTTGCGAATAAGCCACAACGATGAGCGACATTAATAGGTACAAACTTTATTTTCCCAACAACTCTACTTGAAGCAAACCATAAACAATGATTACGCAAAACTTTTAACGGAAGAAAATTTAAGCAAAATTAAACCATGACAATTTGCTTGAGCTTGCAATTTCTTTAAAGTTTGAGTTTTTGAAAAACATGAACCATCCAGGGTGTGAGGATTACAAAAACAGAAAAGTTATCTCGTTTTACAGACAGACCCTACAAATTTTGAGAGCGGAAAATTCGTAGCCGAATTAATTCTAAAAGTAAGGCGCTACTCGGCCTAAATAATTTTGGCTGGTAACGAAATTTTCCTAAAAGTAATTCGGACTTGCAGTTGGGACCTTCTTGAGCCGCCTGAGTTATTTATGTTGATAGAAAGGTACATAGGATTGCGTATTTCTTTTGACATGACTAAGGTCCCCAATCGTGTTATAGTAAACTATAAACATGCTAACAACAAGGGAATCTCTCACTATTTCGACTGGCCTTTTGGTCTAGTGGTTAGTGACCCTGACTGCTAAGCCGTAGGTCGTGGGTTCGATCTCCACCCAACATAAAACTTTGTGTGATGAGCACGATGGTATATTCTGTGTCTGGGTGTAATTTATCTATAATATGTATGTATTTAGAAATACATATATAAGTATGTTTATCAGTTGTCTGGTTACCATAGTACAAGCTCTGCTTAGTTTGGAATCAGATATTATTATTATTATTACTTTATGCCTTCCACTTTTAACATTGGTATCTAACTGGTAATGAAGTTAGAAGTTTATATATCCTATCCAGACGTGGGGGGAAATGCATAATTCTGACAATTCCATTTGAAGATCATTAGAATAGTTGTGAAAAGACATTGTTGGCGTCAGCTGTCGTGTGACACGGGTCTAAGTTAATTTCCGCCGGCAGTCGCTCCTCGGGAATTGGGACTCCCTAATGGAGTTTACACTACGGAACTTGGGCATTTGGGGCAATTGGCAAAATGAAATAATCAAGGCGTCTTGAATGCTCAGTACACCTGACAGTTTTAGAATGATTATAAACTTTCGCAATTTGTACACATTATGAAAATATCGCGTCCTCTGCGTACTTAAAGCCTTACTGCGATCGCCAACCCGCTCGCCAAGCGTGGCGATTATGGCAATTACCCCCAGGATCTACTGGGGAGATCCGTGCCCAGCAGTGGGCCATCATATGGGTTGATATGATGAAAATATATATATTACGGGTGTGAATAATTTAAGGTAAAATACCTTGTTTATTGCCCGACGTTTCGACCGTATTGCAACGGCCGTGGTCACGGGTAGACTAGACCACGACCTCCGGCTCCGCAGTCAGGGTCACTAACCATTAGACTATTCATAGAGTTATTTGTTTATGTAGGTTCTAGAGAAAATCACTGCGTTTGGTTGGTATTTCAATTGATTATGCATGAACACTTTGATACAGATTAAGTATAGTAGTTTTTGTCATAGTCTTGTTCTTGAAGAAGCTACTCTTCTTACGACATCTGCGTAAATTTTCCCCATTTTCATAACATTTTTCATTGCTGCTCTGCTCCTATCGTAGCGTGATGTAATATAGTCTCTAGCCTTCTTCGATAAATGGGCCATCCAAGCCTAAAAGATTTTTTTTAATTCGGGCCGGAAACAAAGAAACAAACTCTTCAGCTTTATAATATTAGTATAGAATAAAAGGAAACTACAGTAACTCCTCAACAAAGACGTATTAAACGTGTGACTTTCTTTTGCTTGCGCTCTTTATCTATCCATACCTACTAGTAGATACTTCTACTAGACAGAGAAACCTGACCTGGCCGTAGTCGACTGCATGTCACTCCTCCCTCTAGGATAAGTTCTGGAACTAGCTTTAGTTCCCGATGAGTTTTACCAATCATTAATTTATTATATGTACCTACCGTATTTTAGTTGTAACCATAACTTTTTGTATTCGTCAAAATGTTCTAACCTTTTCATTAATATTTTCTTTATTGTATGTTTGTTTCCCCCATTGTTAATCTATAATATTACACGGTACACCATACAACTATTACTGCCTCTGTGGCGCGGTGGGAGTGTATCAGACTGCTACGCAAGAGGTCGTGGGTTCGATTCCCACACGCGACACTACTTTGTGTGATCCAGAAGTTATTGTTGTTCCGAGTCTCGGTGTACTTTGTGTCTGTGACTTGTATGTTTGTAAAGTCCCCCGCGACACAGGGCTTGTAACCTACTGCAAGAGTCGTCTTTTAAAAAAAAATACGGTTACAATTATATTAAAACTGGCGGCCCGCTCCGGCTTCGCACGGGTAAAAAATATATGGATGTTATGATACATATAAACCTTCCTCTTCAATCATTCTATCTATTAAAAAAAACCGCATCAAAATCCGTTGTGTAGTTTTAAAGATTTAAGCATACATAGGGAAATAGGGACGGAGAAAGCGACTTTGTTTTATACTATGTAGTGATAATGTGATACTGTATAATTTTATCATAAAAAAATTGTGAGAGATAATAATAAAAAAAACAAATTATACACTCGCAAAACCACAAAATCAAGTGGTTTTACTGCTGGCTTTAGCAAAATAGCGAGGTCCTCAAACTTAATTGACTTTACGAAACCAATTATGAAACTAGTTAAAAATAAAACTATAGTTAAAAATAAATTGAGGTAGTTAAAAGTCCTGTCCGTCGCAAAACAGGGACGGGAAAGTTCAGTAGTTGGGTTCAGAAGCCGTTTTCAATGTTACGCTGATTTTACCAACGAAATTAATAAAATTCATAAACCAAACAAACTACAGTAAAATGGTTTTACTCAAAAGACGTATACTTTACAATTTGAACCAAATTTGTCGTAGAGTGAAAAATAAAGAGAATACGAATTAAGTTTTGTATTTTTTTTTTAAAGATGCCTAGGTTTAACGTAAAAAAAACCGGGCAAGAGCATGTCGGACCATGCAGACAATCAAGGGGAGGGGGCACAATTTATGCAACTTTCGGAGCGATTATTTCCAAAATATTACATTAATCAAAAAAGTTTTTTAAAAAGCATAACAAGTTTTTGAAAAACCTGTCGAATGACGAACCACACGATGTTTGCTGAAAAAAACAGCTTCTGCTGTAATCGAGTGCTTCCCCAAAAAAATAATATTATTATTATAAAGCTATTAAACCAAGTAGCGACTACTACATGACACCTTTTCACCAAATTTCATCAATATTCATAAAGTAGTCTTGAGTTAAATGCCTGTGACATACGGACGGCCACACAGACAGACGGACATGATAAAACTATAAGGGTTCCGTTTTTGCCATTTTGACTACGGAACCCTGAAAAAAACTTTCTGGTTCTTTTTGATTTGATGACATGACAATCATGAAGATAGTAGGTACCTATGATATAATAGTATAGAAATGTATCATTTTCCAAGAATTTAACCTATTAGGAAAACCTCTGTGTTAAAAAATATTATCAACAAAATATAGCTGTCACTCTCTATCCCCTGGATCGTCAATGTTTTATCTCACTCAAGCCTAGTTGTTTATAAATAGACACATAACTGCATCCATAAACAGCATTTACTACATTTTAAACTCCAATTACTAATAACATAGCTTTCTATCTATAATATATCATAGACAAGTGGTTAAAACTATTAGAATAAGCAGTTAAATTTGTTCGGGGTAGAGTGGGGTAGAAGGATAGCCATTACAACTTCGCTCACAACATGCCGCCAATACAGTTAAATTAGGGTTCCACTTGAGCCTGCCCATTGATTGAGCAGAGAACACAGTAAGGATGTGGAGTTGTCTTACTAATAATAAAACCTAATGTAGTATATCTTCTAAATAACAACAAAAAAATCTCAAATACGAACGTTGCTAGTTAACAACTTTGCTAATTAAAATGTAATTTTAATAAACAGTCGTCATTTGTAAACAAATTCATAAACAGTTGTTAGATTTTGATTCCGTCAGCTGAAATTAAATAAAATGAAAAAAAACACTAATTAAAAATAGTTCGCCAAACCTATATATATCTATACTAATATTATAAAGCTGAAGAGTTTGTTTGTTTGAACGCGCTAATCTCAGGAACTACGTGTTCGAATTAAAAATTCTGTTACTCTTGGATTGTCCATTTATCAAGGAAGGCTATAGGCTATATGACATCACGCTACGACCTATAAGAGCAGAGCAGAAGTAAAAATGTTGCAAAAACGGAGAAAATTAACGCGCACGAAAATGCGTGGGTCAGCTAGTATTTAGATAAACCTACAGAATCTCTAAATCTGAATGGATTCGAACCAGCATGCCTCATCATTTTAGATTCGCAAAATGTATAGTATAAGTGTGGGATCTGCTTATCAATTGAAAATTGTTTAATCTTTAACACCCACGTCGTCTCCAATGGTTTTTCCTGTTCTGTCTAGGACGACGGGAATCATCGTAGAGCTAATCTTGAGGGCGGGCAGCCGCTTACGCAAATGTCATTCACGCGACCCCTTCACGCTTTTGCTAACAAGTTATATACTACCTACCCCACCCTCCCCTTGCACTTAGCCAAAGGACGACAGAGGGGAAAGGGTGCCAAGTACAAGAGCTCTTATTTCGGTCGACATTGTATAGATATGTGATCAGAATAGGATTCGGGCACAATCCTTCGTGATTGCGATGTTCCATTTTCAAATCCAAGCCGGTCGTTTGTCCTTCAAACGAACTTTGGAATGTTTCTTTTTTAAAATTTTGAATTTAGAACGGTCCAATGACGAGTTTAAAATACGTTCACGCAGGAAACAATTTTGAATAAATAATTGCCGTTTTGCCTACGAATTCTGTCATTTTCACTTAAATAAACATATTTCAACAAAATAGCTTCATATAAATTAATAACATTTTTATCCGTTATAATTTGTGATTAGTGCATCCGTTTTATAATATCGCTGATGACGTAAATAGGTAAATTCGGAATAGCAATGTCACATTTTGTTTCACTAACATTCAAAATATCATTTCCGATACACATTTCGTCCGTGACGGGTCTACAGGTAATTTTACAACTTTTATTTAGTACATACACAAATTTAGGCAAAAATGTAAGCAAATTTGAACAGGAACCGATTTAGGGCAGGGTAAACGCCCAAAGCGGCAAAAATGAAGGGCGACGAAAGTGATGCCGCGAGGCCGCTAGAAGGTTAAAGATTTGGACCGCCCTCGCGCAATGTACTTAGGCGATGTAAAATAACAATTATATATTTCTAAATACATACTTATTTTAGATAAATAACACCCAGACAGAGAATAAGCCATCGTGCTCATCGCACAAAGTTTAATTCCTGGGTGGGAACCACGAACTCACGAACTACGGCTTAGCAGTCAGGTTAACCTAACCACTAGACCAACAGGCCAAATTATTTGTATCTCGCTCCAACCTAAATCTGGCCTCGGCCGGCACTGTATTCAATATTCCATTTCGGCAAAATGCGATGTGTAAAGGGCGGGAAATATCATTTTGCCCTGAGTGGCTAAATGGCTGAATCGGGCCCTGGATGTAAACTGATGCAAACTACGACGGAACTGGCGCAGCGCGGATGTCGGACGTTATAATTTCCTGATTGCTGGCTTGGCAATCAGGAAATCTTTCGCGGACTATAAAAAGCAATTTGTTAGAAGATTAACTTTTCTCTCAAAGACCACGAGCTATCCCCTACTTTGTAATAACATTAATTCAACTAACTACTTTACTCCTACCAAATTACAAATTCCACCGAACCATTAGGATAGAATTAATCAAAGGGACAGTACCCCAAACCTAAGACACACCCGAAACCCTTAAATTGTATTGTCAAACCAACACATGGTTGCCAAAGTAGCTCTGAAAACAACCGCCAGTGACAGCCACAGAGTAAAAATATTCTCCAACAAATAAACTCCCAAATAAAGTGTTGATAGAGCAAAATGTAGTCTGTGGTTTAAGCTGTGATCACACGTGCAAAACACTTGAAGAGGGAGTGTTACTAAAATGGACCGCCACTATCACGTAATTAAGTGCCCCGTCCGCTGTTCACCGGACCGTGAGGGGACACTGGGCTAGAATAGCTGAGGTATTAAAATAACAAGTCAATTAGACAACGCAATTTCAATCTTATTTCAAAGAAATAGAGTTTAAAGTTGTGAGATTGAATTTTAAGAGTAAGGTACATTTGGCAATTGGGGTAATGTGTTAGGCATAAATTACTAGTTTTCTTTGGAGTTGAATTAAGTGCGGATAAAGGCAGTTAGTAGTTAGTGCCCAGTTTAATGACTATGGAAACGGTCGAGGGTTTCGATAATAGATTAGTGAAGTAGGCCCTATTAATTTGCTAAGCCTTCGAAAGGTTTTACTTACTCCTTAGTCTACTTCAGTCAGTAATACCTAACAATTTACACGCCACCTGACCACTTACACATACGCTATGGTTATGTTTCTAAAGGAAATATTTAAATGAGTACCTAGTAAGGAATTTCTTCTATGGTAAAGAGAATAATGGCTTGTTATGGTGCCTATTGCTTAAGCGTCTTCCAGACGGTTGTAAACAAACGTTCCCGCCAAAGTGACCTTGCATGTTTCCAATACTGTAGCCGGCTGTCACAAACCAAATTACTTGGTACTTGGTTTGCAACAGCCGTCACTGTTGGAAACATGCAAGGTCACCTTGGTTTGTACGTTTGTTTCCAACCGTCTGGAAGACGCTTTACAATTTGTTCCTGCAGTCTGGTAACATTACCGGTATGTATTTTCCAAATTAAAATTATGAAGTGTATATTTACCCTTATTAAATTTTTAGACGCATTTTCGCTAATAATGGTGGGAATGGTGGCATATCTACTAAACTTTCACCATTTTTAAAGTGCCGCATTTAATGTGTGAAACTTTAACATGAAAGGAGAGTATTTCTTATAACCAAATCCTTGTGCAGTTATTTTTTTTTCTCTTTCCGCGCATATTACCGGTAGGGATTATGGCTCGCACATTCTGTGCATTCGCCAGTTTCAAGTAGGTATTTTCTTTCAGTTTCAAATATGAATTCTTTTAAGTTTTCTTCTTTGAAACACATATTCTCATTCTTATACTGTTATCACGTATTTCAAGTATACTTTGCACTCGTAGAGTATATTTCTTCAGTAATTTTACACGTTAAACGTCGATCTGTGAAGATAGCGACATGTTAGTTTGCCGCCATTTAAGTTCTTCTTCTTCTTCTTCTTTGAATTTATGGCAATCTAGCCGTTTTAATGACTAATTTATGTCACTTTAGTTGCACAAAATCTCGTTCTTATCCAATTATCACGTACCTATCCAATTTATTTTTTACAAGTTATACTCACAGATTACATTATACTATGTAGCAAGCTAGTTATACGTGACACTCCGAGATTTAAAAATCGAAAGATTGCCATCAACTAAAAAAAAAAATAGGAATAAACATTCCAAATTCAAATTTGAATAACATAAAATCTAAATCGGTAAAAAAAAATACATACCAACAACAAAAAGTACGTAATGCACCAACCTCAAATACCTACTAATAAAATAAACAAGGTTTTATATAAATAAGAAGTAATCGGTCTTAATAAACATTAGCTGTGAATTCACAGCCGTGGACGTGGCCGGACGTCGTATAAAAACGATTAATATTCTACGTGCTGTTTGTAATAAAGATGGACACGGATTTATCGAGTACGAATATAGTGGGAAACGGTGACAACTACCTGTTCCTATGATACTGGTATCAAGAACTGTGCATTAAAACACAATGGGAGGCTGTTAAGAGAAAATAGGATATTATGAAACATTAGTATAACCGGAAAATATTTGCCCGGTAAGAAAAATTAATTAAAAAACGACGGACACAATTTTAGGACAGACAAATTCGTTAGATCCACAACTTTGTTCTAAGTCTTTTTATAATAGAAGTAGCTTAACATCATACTGACAGAAATAATTTATACCTAGATTTTTTAATTAATACCTACTAGATATCGTACAACTAAGCTATTGTTACGAACGAACGATTCAAATATTCGGGAAGCTCGTAGAACACGCGCGAGTGCATCAATAAACAAAAACAGCGAAACTGCCTCCTGCAATACAGTTTTTACTAGTGCAGGAGTCAAAGAATCCCACTTCTTATGTAATCTTTAATTTATGACAATAAATTTATTATTATTATTATTATTATTATTATAGCTATGTATGAGTGCGAACCTACCATCCTGACATATAACAATATGATACTTCACATTTTGGCAGTAGTAATTGTTATAATGTCCCTATTATTTTAAAAAAGAAAACTTCAGCAATTGATTCGTTAATTGTTGACATTGCAGGCCTGAAACAGCAAGCATAAAAGCGCCTTAAACATACTGTTGACAGTAACATGTAGGTCTGCGATTTAAAAGTTTGAAGTTTTTAACCGCTTTCCACTGCCAAACTTCCAATATGCTGTGATACGCGTATTTACATCAGTATCAAACATTGTTACCAATACCAGTTCCTTGAGCCTGCTCTAAAGTTTGATTGAATGCGTTGCGTGGACGCAATAAAATACTATTTACAAGACTTTACGCCATAAATGGATGTCGGACAGGAAGTTAGTGACTTGTTAATGTGTGTACTACATGTTAGAGATTATAGAAACGCATAATTTGATATGTACCTAATTAATTTATTGTTAATTAACTTTAGATATTAGAATTAAATGAATTAAATTACTGAGTCCAAATAAATGAATTTGAAAGTTTACGAGGATGGGCTCGAAAGTTTTTGATTTGGCTGTTTGTTGTTCTTTCACGCAAAAACTACTAGATCGATTTTGATGAACAGTTTGTTTTGAGCATTGACGTAGAGACGTGGACTGCGCCATAACCTCACAAAATTGTCCACTCTCTAGAAAAAGACAACGCTACTTTGTTGGCAATACCTGTCAAGGTCGCACCAGTTTTTCTCTCTTTCACACTTTTGAATGGGATAGCGCTGTCCAGGTCTATACGTCATATCGTATACCTATTTATGTCCTGGTCATTTCGTGGCACCCTGAACTTCATCAGCGCCGCTAATGTAGCTCAGCATCATGGTGTAATGGTTGCAGCACCTTACTGACTTTACTGTATGTATACAAATATATTGTAAAAACTGGCATTTTAAAAAAGTGGCCATGAGTTTTTATTGCCAAGTTCTTTTCTCACGGCTTTACTCTTGCGAACTTGGCATTAAATGTAGAATCATTCTATTCCAAATTTTGTCTGTCGTTCATAAAGGTTCATTTCCGTGCATCGCGGCCGATCGCGAGCTGCGCGCGACAAGCGGCTGACGCGCGCGGCCGATGCGACAATAGTCAGAGTGCGCGCGCAGCCTACGTCAGATGTCGGCCGCGCGCGTCTGTCGCAGACCTCTGAAACGGCGCGGCGCCTTACATTCTCATATTCTGACTATTGTCGCATCGGCCGCGCGCGTTAGATGCTTGTCGTAAGCAACGCGCGGCTCGCGATCGGCCGCGATGCACGGAAATGAACCTTTAGCGTTACATTAGTAACCTAAATGAATAAAGTATTTTTGACTAATGACCTTGACTTTAACATCATCTGAAACACGGATTTAGAAACAACCCTCGCACAATTTAAATACCTCACTACGATACTGTCTATTTTTATTTCTGTTAAAACATTTATTCAACCGAGTCAAAACAAGTAATTAACATATTTTTACATAATAGACAGAAAAAACTCAAAGTCAAATGTTACACAGGTAAGTAATAATGTCTCGTGTACCTCCGATTCCCATATCAGATGTTCTCACAATGGCTTATTTGACTAACAAACAGTATCGATGCGATTATCCGAAGAACGCCGGGACCACGTCATACATAATGCATGACGGTCATGAGACACTTCCGTCCTAAGCCCCGAGCATGACGTGACGGACTCCTACGCACTTTATTCAAAATTCTATGCAATTGAATTTGGAATAACGATTGGTTTTTTTTTAGTATTGGTTGGCGATGTCTATAAAATCAACGACAAAATGGAATGCCTTCATTCATTTTAATCTAAGGTTGAAGGTTGTATATGAGACACAGAGGAATGGCTTACGTCTCTATGAATCTTATGATATTTTTTTTACAGTGTTTTTCAAAAAAAATAGAAGTGCCTAACCTAAATCCCGTTATTGTAATGGCCGTTTTCCCTTAATAACTGGGAACTCTTAACCTTTTACCGTCCAAACATACCAAACATCAAACATTTTTTTTTAGCTGGCAGGGGAGGACGACACTTGACTATAACAAATATTTGCACTTTAAAGCTTTTTATTTTACAAATGGATCCCTAAAACTAAAAATGCTCTTCTCAACCCCTAAACGTTTTTCAAATACCTATCTAATGATACCCCACACGATGAGGGAGGTAAGAAAATAAAAATCACTCCCCACTTTACATATAGGGGAGGTAGGTACCATAAAAAGTTTTTTTTTCAAGATTTTATTCTATCACTTTGTCGGCATATATATGACTCCATGCAAAATTACAGCCTTCTAGCCCTAACAGTCTCTGAGCAAAGGTGCGGACGGACGGACATGGCGAAACTATAAGGGCTCCCTTTGCCATTTTAGCTACGGAACCCTAAAAAGTGACTAATGTTTGAATACGGAAAATGCATCTTAGATGATTTCAGGTTCATATTGCAGCCATCGAATATAACAGCGTATTAGTAAGACGGTTTAGTAACATCATGTCAAGATATGTCTTGACGCCGTACCTACTCGTATGGAATACGCCGAATATTGAATACTTGCTCAAACCTTCTACACCTCAGTGTAATAAAGCAACATAATCATTCATATAGAAATGAAAGTTAAAAACAATATGACAAGCCATACACTAGGTGTAACCAAAAACAAATTGTTATACAATAGAACATATAGTTTATATCTTATATTAACGTACAATTAGACTGTTAAACTATTAACGGGTAAGACAGACAGACAATGACGGAGCGCTAATGTTGCAAAAGAAAATGAAATAGGTGGAGTAGCATTTAACTAAAAACTTTTCTTTAATTTAATTTTAAACACTTTATTTATGTTTAACGTTCATTACCAATTTATAAGTTCGCGACAGGTCGATGTGAAAATTTTCTTATTCATTTAAACAGGTCAGTAACTGACACAGGATTACTGGTACGATTACCGGAGCTATAATAATAATAATAATCATTTAATTCAGACGAATCCATATTATGTTAGTAATAATTTACTTACGAACTAATGTTAGTATAATAATATAGGTAATCTAGGTATTTCATGGCACAGCATGTAGCCGCACCCAACAGCGCATCATCGGGGTCTCCCACCGATCTGTAAACACCCTTAGGATGCTATTGGTGCTGGCGCGGAGACGCGTCATCAGGGAGGCGCACCTTTTTCTAATTATGGCTGCAAAGCCGTCAATTTGCGCGTCCGCAAACATACCTGATGCGCTGCACCTCCACGGCAACCCCAACAGCACCCTAAGTGCGTTATTGTATTGGACACCCAGGTCGCTGTATGCCCGCCGACCATATCTCACCCACAGGCTGCACGTGTAGAATGACTGGCAGTAGGCTTTAAACAGCATAATCTTCACTGAGTTCGTACAACGTGCAAACCTGCGGGCCAGCATGTTACAGCGCACAGACAGCGACCTGCGCTCCCTCTCTATATCCAAATTATATCTAAATTATTTAAGTAAGGGCAGTTAAACTTCATGGATGCATTAACAGATAGGTAATATGTAGATAGATAGATAAATAGATAGATAAAAAAACTATATTAAAAACCATACATACATTTTGCATAACTCCACAAAAACCAAAAAATCGGTTTGTCTGTGGAAATACATTGCACTCAGGTTACCTACTTACAAATTTTCTTAGGCATAACATAGTAACTATGTGGTTTTATAATTAAGTACGTTACATACAGATTGGCTGCACATTTAACAAATATGTAGGTACATTAGTCGTTTACATTATATGTGTCTAGCAAATACGTCTTATAACATTTAAAAAAAATATTTTTGGTTAATAGGTCGCTCGCTTGTTTGGTGACGTCATCACTGGCTTACCTGCTTTTTGGCAGGATTATGGTACGAAATTAGCAGGACAGTCCACAATTGACCGGCTATAACCTTACTTATGTATAAAAAGCGTTTACTAGAATATGTCACCAAGAATTAATATAATATACTTTTATACAGAACACATTTTTTTTATTTTATTTTTATAAATCTCATTATAAGTGAACTGTATCTGTTCTTTTTGAGAATAAATAATCTTTAACCCGATAATAGTTTATGGTACGGCCCCTTATATTCTGACTTTTCATAAATTGAGCTGCTTATGTATTTGTAGCTATATTCAGTTTTTTTAGGCTTAGAAGTATTTATAACTAGCGGCCCATCCCAGCTTCGCACGGGTGAACATAGGGATCACTACTTTTTTCTAGTCACACTAATATTATAAAGGCGAAAGTTTGTGAGTATGTGAGTGTGTATGTTTGTAACTTCTTCACGTCTAAACAGCTGGAGCGATTTTAATAAAATTTGGTATGGAGTTAGCTGACACTCTGGATTAACACATAGGCTAATAAATCGCGGGTAACACCGCGGGGAACAGCTAGTAATAAATATAGTCCATGTTACCTACTCAGGGCTATCATTTAAAGAATTTTTGAAATCGGTCCAGTAGTTTTTGTGTTCAAGTCGTTTGTGTAAAAATACAAATCTTTCCTCTTTATAATATTACTTGCAGACCCGAACAACTTCGTCTGCGTAAATTTTCCATTTTTTGCAACATTTTTCATTGCTGCTCCGCTCCTATTGATCGTAGCGTGATGTTATATAGCATATAGCCTTCCTCGATAAATGGGCAACAGTAAAATAATTTTTCAATTCGGACCAGTAGTTCCTGAGATTACCGCGTTCAAACAAACAAACTCTTCAGCTTTATAATATTACTATAGATTAATATAGAAGTGTAGATACGTACCTACAAATTTGTATGGAACCCTGGGTGGACGAGTCCAACTCGCACATGTCCCAATTTTTATTAACAAGCTGGTCGCAACCTAGTTTGAAAACATTTGAAAACCTACATCCTTTTTTTAGTACCAACCTACTCTACCGCACTCCAAGCTCCCAATAATTAAAAAATCTCGCGGTAACGATGACTTGCGTCGGCGTCTTGTTTGTTTACATCATTGTTTTATTGCACACATCTCGTTCGAAGTTTGAACTCGTTGTGCGCGTACGCATCTACATACAATCGGTGATTGGTACCTGCGCCCGCGCCGTTTGCGCCCACCTTCTCGCGTTTGTTACCCATATTTCTCATGAATGTATGGATTTATGAGATTATTTATTTAAATGTAGTTGATAATGTTTTTCTTACTAAGGCGACATTGTTAGGCTGGAAGTCCCGGGTTTCGATTATTTATTGATGCGAGTAAAGTATGAAAAGATTTAGTATAGTAATAATAATAATATCTAGGGACAATTCACACTATCTGATCCCAAACTAAGCAGAGCTTGTACTATGCAAACCAGACAACTGATAAACATCTATACTAATATTATAAAAAGGGAAAGATTTGATTGTATGTTTGTATTGAATAGGCTCCGAAACTACTTGACGGATTTGAAAAAATCTTTAATCGTTGTGAAGCTACACTAACTCCGGGTGACATAGGCTATTCTTTATCCCTGTATACCCAAGGAAACGGGAACTACGCGGGTGAAACCGCGAGGCGTCTGTTAGTACTTATTTTTTTTAAATACACACATATTATAGATAAATAACACCAAGACCACAGAATAAACCATCGTGTTCATCACACGAAGTTTTACCATGGGTGGGGATCGAACCCACGACTTCTTGCTGAGCAGTCAGTGTCACTAACCACTAGACCAACAGGCCAGTCAAAAATAAGTACACGTTATTAGAGTGGTCATCATCACAAAAGAAAATTGCAGGTACCTACTACCTACTTAATTAATGGGATAATAGGAACCTAAATGAAAAAATAAAGTAGGTACCTATCTATTTGGTAGGTATTTCAATAAACAATATGGCAGTGTAACAAAACAACGGGCACGACTCCTAGCATCACCAACATCCCTTCAGGAAGCCTGCAGCAACTTGGGCAAGCTGCTGGTGTTTTGGGAGTGCATCGGTTGGCTGGAGTGACAGAAAGGATAAGTAGAACACGCACAATGGCCCAATCAGGAGGCTAAGTGCGGTTTTCTGGTTCGCCCAGGTAAAACTAACTAACTTACTAAACGATATAAAATTATAACTAGCTACCGGCTTTAGTTAGGATGAGTAGGATTTAGTAGTATCAAAAACAAAATATTACTTGAATGTCATAGGCGATTGTCATGTCATTATCTGATTTCTGTAAGAGTCACGTATAAATAAAACGGATAAAAAGTAATAATTTAATTAAGTATAATTAAACAATAGTGAATAAGTACTGGTTATATCTATACTAATATTATAAAGCGGAAGAGTTTGTTTGTTTGTTTGTTTGAACGCGGTAATCTCAGGAACTACTAATCCGAATGAAGAAGACGAGGAAGAAGGCTATATAACATCACGCTACGACCAAAAGGAGCGGAGCAGCAACGAGAAATGTTGCAAAAACTGGGAAAATTTACGCAAACGAGGTTGCGCGGGTCAGCTAGTTTATCTAATAAAATAACAAACTCTTCAGCTTTTTATTATTATAGTTTTACATCTCTATAAACGGAACAAACACAAAGACGTATTTTATTGAAAACAGAGGAACGAATGCTATCGTTCAGACCACTTGCATGGCTTCCAAGTCTACGATGTTATTGGAAACAGTTTCTTGCAAGTAAATTGAAGAGTTATTTGCAAAGGAATACCTACCTACCAATAGCCATATAAAAAAAATACATTCCTATTTTAAAACAACTTAGCCAATCACAGGTTTTCACATACCTATAGAAAATATTATGGATTTCTTAAACCATAACGAAGCACAATTTATTAATCAAAAGATTAAAGAGCTCACTCCACCACCTCTTTGTCTTGTTACCAATCGAGTTTTTTTGCTTTTATTTTTAGGGTTCCGTACCTCAAAATGAAAAAACGGTTGGACGGACAACCGTTTTTCCTTTCGTTTTGTCCGTCTCCGTCAGTCAAGACCTTTTATCTCGGGAACGCGTGGTTGTAATTGAAACCATATACTCAAGATTCAAGTTTACATTCCCTAGAAGCTGTGAAAAAATAAAACTTCTAAGTCAACGTAAAAACGTATATTTCGAGACTCGATTCCTGAACTATTTATAATATACACCTACAAATTTGTGCACTTATCCGAATTTCATATCATAAAACTACTTATTTTATCCCTTTACTCCGTACTCTTGAGGATTATAATATCTTGGGACAACTTACACAAAGCTACCAGATACCAAACTAAGCAGAGCTTGTACTATGGAAACCAGACAACTGATAAACATACTTATATATTTCTAAATTCATACATATTATAGATAAATAACACCCAGACACAGAATAAACCATTGTGCTCATCACACAAAGATATATCCTGGGTGTGGATCGAACCCACGACCTCTTGCGTAGCAGTCGGACACACTCCCACCGCGCCACAGAGGCAGATTATGGTGTACCCGCCAGTTTTAGGTTTATGTATTTTCTTTCTAATGTCCGTCTTTGAATTTTTGGCAACCTAACCGGTTTATCGGCTGATTTCTGTCAGTGTCAAGTATTTATTGTACACTTTAACTAAACAAACTCTCATTCTTATACAGATAATACTTATTTCAGGTTAAAAAATCAGTGGCGGTCTAAGGGACGGAGTCTAGTAGGGGCTCAGGCTCCCCCCATTCGTTTAGTTCGATTCGTGTAAGTGATGCAGGAACGGCCCAAAACGGCCCTATCTAGTTCAAGCCCCCCACCCCAAACGACAATCCTGGATGCGCCAGTATTTTTAACATATTAAACGTGGAGCTATGAAAATAACGACATGCCAGTTTGCCGCCATTTTCACACCTACATAGAACTACTTAAAATAATATGATAGTCCACAAAATTTTAGGTAGGTACTTTACTAATACGACCTAGAACGACTTATTTACAGAAATAAATTTAAAAAATATGTCTTGCAGTGAATGTTGATTTATTCTCCGTCATCCACACCAAAAACGTCCAAAATAACTGATAATAAATCACACCCTTCGTCCCCTATTTAACTCTACCCCCAGGTCTCAAGTTACGAGATCTTTATAACTGATAAACGGATACAAATTTATGAAACACCACGTCTGCCGTACGTGAAATATTCGAGGATCATTTATACCTATCTGTTAATCTAACCGCACGTGGTCTGGCTAGTGATGTGTTTTTAATCGATTGATGAACATCAATTGTCAATCGATTGCTGGCAATAGTGTGATTATTATCGATAGTTTCTAAATTCTCTAGCCTAGTAATAACAAGCAATTTCGATAATTAAAATTAAAAAAAAAACGTTCTACCTAAATGCGAAAATGTTATGTTCTCTAAAGTGAATTGATGTGTCCATTTTTTTTTCCTCTTCCCTCCAATATTAATCGGTAGAGATTATGGCTCGCACATTATGTGCATACGCCAGTTTCAAGTATACCTAATTTCTTTCTAGTTTTCTTCTATCAATCACAAAGTCTCGTTCTCGTCCAGTTATCACGTACTTGAACTTTCGCGTTGCATGGTGCGCTTGTGACCACGGCCGGTGCAACCTGGTCGAAACGTCAAGCAATTTTAAGGTAAACAATGCGCGTTAATTCCCGTATAATAAATAGTTATAATCCTGGGGGTAATTACCATAATCGCCACGCTTGGCGAGTGGGTTGGCGATCGCAGTAAGGCTTTTAAATACGCAAAGGACGTTGCTGCCCGTCCTCCGGTGGCAAATCCCTTAGTGTGGTACCGGCTTAAGAATAGTACCACCCCATCACCGTGGGTGTCGTCTAGGCGACTAAGGGATTTTGAGTCATGCACAAAAGTATTTTTGTTGTTACTATTCACCTGTCAAAACTCAATGACGTTTGAAGATTCTAGAGTTAATTTCGTGATAGTTTTACACCAACCATCGAATCGATACCATAGATATTCGATTTTATAGATCGACTATCGTTAACAAGACTATCGATAACTAAGCATCTTGTGCATGATGTACGAGCAAATAGAGACCACAGTGGAACGAAGAGCGACCACTGCGACCGCTTTACGACCGTGTGAAATTTAATAGACAATTTTATACTTTTAATGGAACCAATCAAGCTCAGATTGCTACCACAAATTGGATACTTAATACTTAGAAATAATTTGATGATCATGTTTATTTGAATCGGTTAATTAATTTATGCATTTTATAGTTATTTTGAGGTTAGTATCGTAAATGATGACATCAAAAGTTTCATTGATCGTTGAATAGTTTTATGTAGATTATTAAGTCGTAAATGCTAAAAAATGCGGATCTGCTTCTGACAAGATTTTACGATAAATATTAAACTTGTTTTATTTAATTTAAATGGTATATTTATTTCTTTAAAACTAGATTTTTGTCTACGACTTCATTACGCAGTTTCCGACTTGATTATGAAATTAATATTAATGTAAAGTTATTAAAAGCTGCTACGGGCGATGATGATGGTTTTTGTGGATAAAAATTTGGTTCTAGTATTATTTTGCCTCTGAAAATTTGGTCCGTGATCTTTTTAAATACTTTTCCAAAAAGTTGACGCTACTAGTTGATATCAGGTAGTCCAAATTTTTGGCGGGTTAATACTTCCGATAAAAGTAAAGGGTCTTGTCACTCCACAGAGATGATTTGTTGAATAAAAAACATGTCAATCATGGGCGCCGGCAGCAAGGTTCTAGGAGCACTTGCACTCCTCCGTCAAAAAAATTGTTAAAGAATTTCTTTCCAAAAGTGTGTAGTAGGTACCTTTACCTACCGACTACAGATGCCACTGTGTGTAATACCTGTTGCACCACCTTGAAAGTAATCCCGGCAGCACCCGTGATGTCAATTGAAAAAAATATGTATGAAGAGATCTAGAGCGAAGCCAGACAGACTTGTGGTTTATGAAATCGTCATTGGCCTATAGCATCCTTACAAATTACCTATTATAACAGTGTCAATTGTGGCAGCTCTTGACTTGTCTCAGAGGCTCTTGAGCCTCAGCATTTTGGGTGACTAACCTCGCCACGGACGCTGTATCGCCTGGGACTCGATTAAGATGGCACAAGCATGCCCAGATCTTGCGTCACCCTCTCGACCTAACTGACAGAACCCATAGAAATGACTAGTCAATACGTGCGGCACCAGATCGGTTGCAGGACCTCACTCGTGTCTTACGGAAGGTACCATACCGGGTTTTGTTTTGAGTTTCCTTCTCTTCGCACTGTTTATGTTTGTGGTGTATTTCTTTAGTCGTCTCTTACGACACCCTTAGGATGAGACGGGGTGATGAGACTTTGTATTCTTATTCTGACACCAAATAGATGTATAGTATATACCTACATAGAATCATGATCTGTATCTTCTCTTCTTTTTTTTTATTTTTTAAAGAACTGTTTCAATATGTGCCTCAGCCCACACGTTAATATTAAGTAAGTACTTACCGTTTTCCTGCTACCACAATCAAATTACATTTTATTTGTTTTATAAAGGCGACGGGATGCGGGAGCATTAGAGGTATGTCCCTATGTCGTAGGTCCCAAAGGGCTTTAGTTAACACACAGTCATTGTAGGTGACTGTGTGTGCAATTTGTGAATCAAATGTATGTCGTTAGTCCTTTGTGAATGTCTGGTTCCATAAAACCGTTTTTATTACTGTTAAGCTTTATTTTATACTAGCTTTCGCCCGCGGCTCCGCCCGCGTGGATGTCGGTTATCGCGATAAAAACTATCCTATATCCTTCCCCGGGACTCAAACTATCTCCATACCAAATTTCATCTAAATCGGTTCAGTAGTTTGAGCGTGAAAGCGTAACAGACAGACAGACAGACAGACAGACAGAGTTACTTTCACATTTATAATATTAGTATGGATTAACTGTCTGTGAGGCTCAGCCTGCAGAGGCGTCTATTTCCTTGGCTATATTGCCTGAAAGAGAGGTAACAACCAGAAAAGCAGATGGTTACGGGCAAGATGAGCGAAAAGAGGACTACAGCCAGGATCCCAATACGTTGGATCGACAAGCTTCAATTTAATCTATTTATTGTCAGATAACAGAGATTCATAGTATTAGTAAAATGCTTATTACGCTGCCGAAGACAAGGTGGATTGGCGAGAAATGGTCAATGAGAATGTTGTTCGCGGAGGCCACGACCCCTCAGCATTGGAGATAAACAACGAAACGTTTTTGTAAATCTTTTCAGAAGTAACAAATTGTTTGTGTTAGACCGCGTTAGAAACATGCAACCGAAATTCATGAAGCCACCATCTGGGACAGATACATTTGAGCGTTTCAATAATAATAATAATATAATAATAATATCTTGGGACTAATCACACAACGCTGTCATATATAAACAAACATAATACTTATACATTTCTAAATACATACATATTATAGATAAATAACACCCAGACACAGAAAAAACCATCGTGCTCATCACACAAAGTTTTATCCTGGGTGGCGATCGAACCCACGACCTCTTGCGTAGCAGTCGGGTACACTCCCACCGCGCCACAGAGGCAGATAAAAAGCCTAAAGGTTATCTATCTACTGACGGTACAAATATCAGTTTCGCAATTAGAGTTAGCCATTTTAACATACATTTATTATTAGATAAGTTATTGACATAGGCCGTAAATCACTCTGCTCAAGAAACCAACCCCAAGTCGTTATCGTAGAACCAAATGAAAAATGACGAGCGTATCGTAAAAGTGAACGAGTATTTGGTTGCATGACAATTATAATGGTATAACATTTTGTATTAGTATGATTTATGTCCTTCTGTCCGTCCCATGGGGTGACCCTTGCTCTGTCAGTGGAAATAGGTCGTTGCATAATGTATTCAGATGTTTTACTTCAACTTTTCGCATTTATTTGTGTACGAAACCTTTGCGGTTGTAGAGGTAGTTTGTAATCCATCAAACGAGACTGAATTAATGGTTTCGGGGCCATACTGACCTAAAAATAGGGCTTATACTATACGTATAATTCCTATAATACATGTACAGTCTCCTGATTAACACGTTCGCGGACAGTCTCAGTTTGAATTGTGTTCTAGAATGACACAATAAATTTCCATACAAAAAGATTTCATATTTCATTTCATATTTATTTATTTGCACAAATACAGTTACATAGGATGTTGTATATAAGTACATTTATATAAGTACATTAGAACGCTATATTTAGCTTTACAGCATGCAAAAGATTTGACGTATCGATTCGTTGTGTTAAATGATGACGTAAACGTTTTGTCACGTCATCGTCTGCATATGTTTTGTCACTAATAGTAGAACTAATTTTTATAATGTTAAAAAAAGTAAGTCTACGTGACAGTAAGGGTTGTAAGAGTGCAAGATACGTTGTGACACAGGGTACATTGATACAAATATTTGCCTTTAAATTCACCGTTCTGCCGTAAATAATGTACAAGTTCTTTGTCACGGATAACGGGGGAACATACAAACGTAGATACCAACAGACTGACTAGACATAAACCCGTAACCAATATATACAGCCGTGTACACACGAACGAACAAAACATGGTGAACACAAACATCGATCACGGAACATTTGGTTCATACATGTGGATGTAAATTAGCCAAGCGAACACAAACACCTTGAACACAGTTCTTCTTATGTTCACGCTCAACCCCTCAGTAACCATGGATTCTACGTTGAAAGTGGACGACAGTGAGGGAGCCAATAAACAAAACAATATTGCATCAAACTACTTCGAACACTGTCCGATCCACGAACATTTTTGATGAACACAGTGTTTGATATTCGTTAGTGGTACATACATGTGAACAAAGTGTTCGATATTCGTGTTCACCATGTTTTTTTCTTCATTCGTGCGTACACGGTTTATGAATCTCACAAAACTTCCCATGTTAGAATCGAAACTACGACCGCATGTACAGCTGCCGTGCTCTAGAAGAGTACGTGCCGCTCGTTACCGGTGTAAGCGGTGAATGGTCTCCCAACCGATGTCGGTGACGGCGGCCAATGTCTTTAGAGACAAGCCAATTACGCAGGAGATATTATAGTGCACAAGTGTATGCTCAGTCACTCTCTGCTCCCTGTCTGGATGGATATCGGAAAATTCAATTCAAAATTCTTTATTCATTTATGGTGCAAAACAACACTTATGATACATCGGCTTTCTACATGTACATGTAATGCCAAGTTCGAAAATATTATGTAAAGTCGGAGAAAACAATCTGTTTACAATGTTTGAATGTTTATAAACTTGATATGGGGGTAAGGTGCTGCCACTAATATACTATACACCATGTTAAAGGACATGCAAATTATATTATTAAAAATTTGAAACATGAGATTAAATAAATTGTGGATAGAACATAGTAGGAGCATCTACTTACAACAAGGGTAAAAACTGTTTAAATATTAGCCAACGTACCGGTAACGAATTATTAAATATAAAATATTAATTCTGGTAACAAAATAAAAAAAGAATGGCCTTTATTCGTCACACATAATCTTTACTTACAAAAATCAAATCATGATCTTAATCAAAGTGACAATTAAAAAAATTACCCAAATATAATAAAGTAACAAGGAGCAAGCAACTAGATCCATTTTTCTTTATCATTTAAATATTCATCTACTGTATAATAACCTCTACGTATAAGATGATTTTTGACATAGACACGACCGAAAAGAGATTAGGCGCAGAACCGACAGCTTAACGTGCTCTCCTAAGCACGGAGGGGTTTGACAATGTTCGAAAACGGTCACCCGCCTATGGGCCGACAGTGTTACCACTGTCGGCCCATAGGCGGGTGACCGTTTGGAGATATCTCGACATGTTCGGTCGCCACTGAGTCAAGGACCCCTCAAGCGGTAAAGCTACACCGCTGGCATATGTAGTTAGAAGCTAATACTTCAGAGGTTGTGGTATTCAATCTTCGAACATTCATATGAAAAGCTTACCTAATCTAGTCAATATACATGTGAATGTATATAAATATTTGAGAGGTTCTGGGTTCGATTCCCACACGGTACAGAGCTTTGCGATAGCCATAAATGTTGGTTCTGAGTCTAGGTGTAGTTTATTTGTGACCTTTATTTGTATTTTGTAAAGTCCTTAGTGACACAAGGCTTTTACCCTAAAACGGAAGTTGTCTCTTACAAAAACCGCTTAGTATTAACAGGATGATTTTTAATACATATACCAATAACATCATATTATAAATTCTGAAAAAAAAATACAAATTAACCCTTAACCACCTACCACCTACTTTTGTCACACAACCATACGTCTCTCACAATAAACAATTATTTTACTCCAGTAAAATAGTCTGCTGTATGTGGTTAAGGTCATAACTCCAAAAACAAGTGGTAGGTGATTATGACTTAATATATTAAATATTTTTCAAAACTGATATTACAAAGTTATCTAGTGATACGTAAAGAGGCCACGAGCGTGAGGCTATTAGTATATTATAATCAACCTGTATAAGAAACAATAATATTTAAGTTTATTTTTCTTCAGAAAATAACAAATTAACTGTCAATTACGTTGTTAAACATTCTGTACCTCAACCAACGCTCTAAGTCTTAATGAAAATCCTAGAGAATAGTTCTTAGGTAGGAAGACTAAGACTGGTAGCTTTCCATTAGTATTCAAGACTGGTGCCAGCTTACGCGGGACCTAGTGGAGCTCCCTGTGGCATCCCTGCGGCTATTAACCATCTAAGTTATGGCAGCTTATCTATCTGACTGCAGAGTACTGCCGCAAAATGCTAAGAGTACAGAAAGTAGACTTCGTACAACGCGCGCTCCAGCAACACACACAGACATTGCTTATTGACACGGATTCTGGGGCCACTTTGTGTTTAAGGCGTTCAAAGGTATTAGTAGAATTTGTGGCCGGGCAAAAAATGTATGAAGCTAACCTACTGTACTCCCGGTATTTTGACTTACTGCAGTCTTGACTGAGTAATTTCTTAATCTTAAATATATTGCTTCATTTTCAAAGTCTTCCGTGCTCGACTTACTTGTATATACATTGCGATTCTGTTAAATTTAGTTTCGGGAAGAACGTGTTTTTCTTGAACCCACTAAGTATTGTGCGTACTTGTGATAAGTATATATAGCAATAAGCGAAACTATCGGATATCTGAAATAAAAAATTTTTCATAACCGTAACCGATTCCTATATAAAAAAAATTATACTCCTCATCAAAAACTTGGTTTTTGGTTTTGCTGGCCGAGCCGACGCTATAGCGCGTTAGTAGCGAGTGTCTCTTGCAGACTGATGATGTGTTGTAATAGCTCATATAGAGATATTGAAGAATATAATAGAAAACCTAGTATAAAAATAAAACTATACATAGTTTACTTTTTCTACATCATTTTTCAGTAGATAACTTAATAAATGTGTAGATAGCTATAATAATTACTTAAGTAAACGACTGATTGTATTTTTTTATTATTTACTAGCTGTCCCGCGCAACTTCGTCTGCGTAAATTTACCCCGATTGTGCAACACAGCTGCTCCGGTCCTATTGGTCGTAGCGTGATGTTATATAGCCTATAGCCTTCCTCGATAAATGGGTTATCCAACAGCGAATTAATTTTTCAATTCGGACCAATAGTTCCTGAGATTATCGCGTTCAAACAAGTATTTTACTTAAATTGCTCAAAAATCCAATATCCGTAACCGAGATTATCCGAAACTAACGGATAATCCGAAATAATGTTACATCCGTAACCGAAATCGAAACCGATATAATATTATTCTTATATCCGTATCCGTATCCAGACACGAAATGTCATATCCGTAACATCCCTACTACTTTCCTGAGCATATATATTTTTTCACTATAGGTACATACGTAGATCTCTCGAACAAGGGTTCGGAGGTTCGATCGATTCTAACATGGAAAAGTTTTGTTAGATTCTTTAGCCGTTTCAGTATGTGCTAACCAAGTGTTCGATGTTCCTGTTTTTATTCGTTCGTGTAGCTTTCATTTGTTTTTATTAGGGTTCCGTTGCAAAAATGGCAAAAATAGAATTCTTATAGTTTCATCATGTTCGTCTGTCTGTCTATTTGTCCGTCACAGGCATTTTACTCAAAGACTACACAATGAATATTAATTAAATTTAGGGCACAGATGTCCTGTATAAGCTGCTACTAAGTTAGATAGTTAAATAATAAATAAAACTTTTTTACAAAAAAATATAACCGACTTCTACTTCGATTCTAGGTATATTATTTATTGGTTAACTAAAAAGCAATAAATAATATACCTAGAATAACAAAAAAAAATTAAACATTTTGAAGTTGGTGCCGAATAAAACATAAAGACTACTATTTCATGGCACCAACTTCAAAATGTTCAATTTGTTTTTGTTATTCTAGGTATATTATTTATTGCTTTTTAGTTGCCTTGTATTTATTTTAGAAGTCAGTAATATTTTTTTGTAAAAAAGTTTTTATTTCACTTTTTAGTGGGTTGGTTTGTAATTCACTTAAGTTACAATAGGCTTATGTCAACTGCTGAAATCCTTTTACAAAATATTGCTTACCCCGATGCAGGGCCGTTAATTGTTCAGGAGTTCACTATCAGCTCTATTACATTGTGGAATAGTAGCATTACAAGAATAAAGTGCTACTCAATACCATATTAAAGTAACTGAATCGCAAACTGTGAAGTATTGAAAAGGTCTGCTTGTCATTTGTGGTCTTCATCATCAGTTCCACTTCATCAATTGGTATTTTTTAAGAGTAAATCCACGAATCACTATGAAATATACCTAAATCACTGTAGGTGTGCCTTTAATATTTTAAGAGTTCCCTCGATTTCTCCAAGATCCCATCATCAGATCGTGATCTGATGACAATGGGACCAACTTGGAAGTATGCCCTTTCAAAGACAAAAACAATTTTTCAAATCAGTCCAGCCGTCTTTGCGTAATCGGTGAACAAACATACAAAAAAAAAAAACATACAGACGAATTGAGGTCCTCCTCCTTTTTGAAGTCAGTTGAAAATACATATTTTTAGGAAACATACATGTAACTGAAGTTGAAAAAATATTTTTGCAAATAATCGGACCGAAAGTTTTATAAATTGTGTCCCCCCCTTTATCTTTTGAACCGTGTGTCCAAAAAACATGACAAAACCACAAAGGTGCCGCCTAATTTACCGCCTACTTAAAACTAAAATTATTTTCGACATGATCGGATATATCTTAATTAGGTTATAGCCAAAAAACTGCTTTACTCAGAAAAAAGTAAGTCCTATGAACACACGCTATTCTGCTGTAAATAAATGTACTACATATGAAAAAAACTGATTTGAATAATTGCACTATTCAAATCAGTTGTTTTCATACGAGTATGTAGTACATTTATTTATATTAACGGCTGCGGAACCCTACACTGAGCATGGTCCGACATTTTGTTTACCGACATATTAAATTATGTCTTTTACTGAGTGCGAATGTAGTATTTGGTCATAAGCTAAATTTGTCTGCATTTAAAAGTACACCTACATCATCAGCTTCAGTGTTTGTTCATTATCTAAACTATTTAAATTCTTTTGATAAGGTTTTAACTACATCAACAATATTCTATATCATAATATGTAATATACATATTATGATATAGAATATTGTTGAGGATATTAGGAATTTATTTATAAGGTCGACCAAATTAAAACCTGCCTCTACTTCGCGAAATTCTTGCAGCAGTATTTTGTGTAGCATCTTAATCGTTAAAGCCAACTAATAGCTTTATTCCAACTACTTTATCTCCCTCATTAACTTTAAGGCGTTCATCAGTTTCACGAACCACGCAACTTCCAATAACGACTGCCCATTCTTCAGACACTAGATACACAAAGGAACTCTAACAAAATTTAAAGCAAACAATAAAAGCTTCATAATTTACGACGATATAAAACTGAATTGTCTCCCAGTTCATTCATTACTCGTGTAGTGCGACAGGACGTTTTGATAAATGATCGTATACGTTTAAATTGTAATATGTTTAAACGGGCTGCAATTAAAATGTTCAGCAGATTGTAAATTGTCTCTGTATCAACTCTTGACTGGTTAGTGTACTGCATCTGGCTCGTAATGTACGTAATTAGAAATGACGTGTGTTGTGTTTATTTAAATGAACTGGTGCAGCACTATTTTGTATAAATAAATCCCAAAATGTGTTTGTATTGAGATGTCTTTTCGATTTTATGTAATCAGATCTACATCTGGATTTATCGATTACCTGTTCTGCTACTTTAACCGTCGTGGCTATTGGCTTTTCGTTAAACTTATTATATACCTATACATATGATTTAATGGTTGTTTGTAGGAGTATTAAAATTCAATCGATCTTACTTTTCTTTAGTTTATCTACCTATCTTTTATGTGGCGGATCCTGAATCCGACTGTTTAAGCAACCACTGTAGTTTGTTCGCTGAGAATAGGTTAGGTTTTTATCAAGGACTAGAATACATCTGCGTCAGGAGATACTTTTTGACGGGACTCTTACCTTTATTGTCTAATGCTACGAGAATTTTATTAAAATATTCAAGGTTTTTATTTAATATAATTAAAATAGACCTTGTATGGAATTGGTACGTATTACATATGGGCAGGTACAATAAGTATTCAAAGAATAAAAGATTCATCACAGTCTAAATTTTCGGCTTTCGGCTACCGTGCCCACAACCTTTCGGCTTTCGACTACCGTAGCCACAACCTTATTTGTGGGCTGGATTTCACCTGCTCTTAGTTTCACTCTTACTCCTTCTCCCTATGGAGAACTGATTTAAGACAAACCAACAAATAAAGTACAGGTTTATATTTTTCTTAATTAAAAATTTTATTATCATTGGTATCTTTCCGATATGGGGTACGCTCATTCCCTAATATGTCTTTAAAAAAAACAACAAAAACTGACGCCAATTTCAGCTTTGTTTATCTTTTAATGAAATAGTTGATTGTTTCATGTTTTTCTCGTTTCATGATGGCGGGCGGGTGTAAATAACGACGTCGCATTTGTCTCGCGCCGGCGCCGGTCGTGGCCGCGACGCGCATGCGTGTTACTAACGAGACCCGGCTGGAGGCGCGCGCGCAATGCAATGTTGACAGAATAGGGTGTTCTGTTCATTGTTCAGTTTTGCATTTATATTAAACAGCTGGCATTAACGTTTTATTAACTTTCACATGCCGGTAGCTGAAGTTACAATTCATTTTTTATTAATAATAATAATGTCTTGGGGCAACTCACACAACGCTATCTGATCCCAAACTTAGTAGAGCTTGTACTATGGAAACCAGACAACTGATAAACATACCTAAATATTTCTAAATACATATTATAGATAAATAACACCCAGACACAGAATAAACCATCGTGCTCATCACACAAAGTCTTATCCTGGTTGGGGATCGAACCAGACGACCGGAGGTTTAGCAGTCAGAGTCACTAACCACTAGACCAACAGGCCAGTCAATATAAAACAATTGGCATCATTAAACATTTCACTAAGCTTTATTCAAAGTAGAACACCCTAACAAATCTAGATGGGCTTGCGTGCCTCGCCCTGCGCCTGCGTTCGAAACAAATAGTTGATTTACGTGCCCACTCCTTGGAGCTTACACTGGGCGCGCAGTTGTTACGCCTTGTCATGGTCGTGGTACCTCCGGATAAATAATATTGTCTCGCTTATGACATATAGGTCTGCAACGAGATCGCGACTCAGACGCAATGAAATGAGTAATTGAGATCAGGAATAAATCGAAATTATTCGCAATTGAATTTTATCTTTAATGTGTAATGCATAGAGTATTATTTGAATTGTTTTTCATTTTTAAGTGGTGTATCGTTAACATTATAATTAATTTCGGGGTTATCGGATTTAAGACCATGCTTTTATAGTTTAGGTAAACAAGTCTTAAATTAATATGAGCTGTCAAATGCAAGACTTAGCAAATATGTCAGATCACGACGATTTTGTGGTGAATTATTGTTTAACGAATATCTACTGGGCAGTGTCATGTATTTAGCCTCAGTTGTGTATTTTGTATAACTGAATAGCGATTAGATTATTTATTACAAGTATTTTCATAACTTTGAGCAACGTGAAAATGTCTACAACATATTTTAACAACTTGGTAAGAGGTTTTAAACATGGTAGGCGGCCTACCATGTTTAAAACCTTTTAACCATTAAATAATATAGGCCTGCCGTAGGCCTATATTATTTAACTTCATAAAAATGTGTTTTGCATGGCGGCAAAGCGAATTGTTAAATTTTTAACGGCTCCACCTGTAACGTGTGAAAATATGGTAAAAATAGATAAAATATTTGTCACTGGCAGAAATTGGCTGCATAATTAGCAACATTGCCTATCAAATCAAAAAGACGATTTTTTTTAGAATCATATTTAGCGCACGTTTTAGTTTGCGGGCTGGGAGGCTAAACTGAAAAAAGTGTTACATTTTGACATCGATTAAAAATCTATTATTTATGATTATGTGAAGCTAGATTAAGAAGGTTGTGTTAAATATGTTGTTCGTACTTTTGTAAAAGGTTGTATTTTTTATTTTACCTCTGTCAAACTGGCTGCGTGTAATACAGGGTAGTTCAAAAATAAATTCACTTTTATAACCGCAAATTTGAAACTTTGAAGGGGAGCATGCGGGGCAGGTAGTAGCCAGGAGTCACTACGCGGAAGAACAGCACGCGTTCTGCGTGCGTGCTTTCTACGAAAACGTGCGTTGTCACGTGACGGTTCGACGCCTTTTTCGTACAAAACTTGAATTACGGCGTATCAGTGTGTCCGAGTACTAATATAAGGCCGCAAATCATTTATCAGGTTCCAGAATCTGTACACACAAATCCAATATGTCTACGCGGTAATTTTCTTCTGCTCTGGACGTGTCTAGGTCTACGTTGCAGCGAATTAATAATAATAATAAATATATTACGAAAAACCTTTTACAAAAAAATAACATATACATAAAATTAGACAGCATAAATACAGATACAGCATTTGAATGAATTGAATCATTATATTCTATTAATTTAAATATATATTGATTTATGGATTATTGTTTCAGCAAGATGGAGCCACGTGTCACACTGCGAATGAGAGCATGGTGGTGAGGTATATGTTACCTCAGAAATTGATCTAACGGAGAGGTGACATATCCTCCTAAATTTAAGTTACAGCAGACTTCTTTTTGTGGGGATACCTCAAAATTAAGGTATACATTATATTAAGATCCAATTGAAGCAGTAGATAGCCTGTTTCAATTGCCGCAGCCGGAAATGGAAGCGATTTAAAAATAAATTCCTACAATTTTTTTCTCAAAATTAACTTGTCCGTTTTGGATGTCTTATCGATGATTTAAATAAAAATTAAAATTGCATTAAATACACTTTACGCTGAATAAAACTAAATGATTTTAATTAACATAGTTTTCATTTCTTTCTATTTACAAAAATAAACATTTTTAAGCCTACGTTCCAACCGGGTGTCCATAACAGACCTCTCTGTTTTAAAAAAATATATATATTCCTAAATTCGAACTTCAAATGTATAGTCATTATCAGCCTATCGCAGTCCACTGCTGGACATAGGCCTCTCCAATTGCACGCCACTTTGTTCTATCTTCGGCTTCTCGCATCCAGCTCCTGCCTCCTGCTCCAGCTTATACCACCACAAATGTATAGTATCAGTTGACAATTATTTCCTTCAGTCTCTTAACACCCTTTCACATAATAAAGCGCCTACAAGTTTGCGTGTCACGTAATACTAATGACGCGATATTTACAACAAAACTTCAACAGCTCCCGCTTAATTGAATAGTTTGTAAACAAAATAGTTTCCAACTTATTTTATCGATGTGGCTGAACGTCGCGTGCCTTTGCCTGATAGAGATTAATATTAACTAGCGAAGTGAAGTGTACATTATGGTAAACAGAGCAAAGCTTTTAAAATACTTAATTTCTTGATTTAATTGATGAATACTTGAAAGTAAGCTTTTAAAATAAAATATATATAATAGCTGCATAAGTTTCGTTATACCTGAAGTGTAAATTATAATTTATTTTCATTGTAGTCGTCTACCCAATTATTAATTCATATTTTGATTCACCAAATATGACAACACAGTCTCCATAGTTCTTCTTATAATATGGATGTGGACTGTCAAGTCAAATCAATCTCTTTTTATGAAATGTCAAAACAACAAGCTCTATAGAAATGTGTATGGAATAGCAACCTATGACGTCATAAGTTCCTATCGTCTAATCATTACTTTTAGTATTCGTTTTCATGCTTTTAAATTCAAAAACATGTTAAATTGTAAAAGAACAGTTATTTTCAGAGCGTTTTAAGATCTACTATTACCTGATTAGTATAAAATAATTTACTTTTATTGTAGTCAACTACTTAATTGAGCTGGCGACAATGAAGGCTATGGCATGTGAATTCGCCGCTAGAGGCTCTAGTGTAGAGTCAGGTCTCCAAACTGTCAATTTTCGAAGTTAGTTGATGCAATATGCGCATATTTACTAAACTGTCTCTGTTTTATCTTTCGGCATCACGGTTTTAAGGAATTATAAGCCTGTGATTTAAATATCACTTAAACTTTGACAGCCAGACCTGACTGAACAGTGGCGCCAACTGGTGAGCATAAAACGGTAAGCCTCATCACGTTTCCCTAGTTTTTTTGTTATTGATAAAGTAATATTCAGTAGCGGAATTGCGTCACGCTTGGCATTGGTCATAAAGTAAACATTTGCACTTGTATGCACCGAATACAATCAAGACCAAACCTTATTTATGGTGAATCGTTCGAAAACCAATCACGCATGCTGCATCACGTGCCAGTAATGGTAGACCACCCTCATTATTGTTATCGGCGACATTATTACTTTTATTGTCCGATCGATCTAATTTGGCTTTGGGCATCTGTTGTATTGTTCAGTTTGGAAATTATTTGAGCAAATTTTATTTTGATTAAACTCCAAGATGAATCTTTGAGGGTACAATCACAGTTTCAGTTTTTTTTTTTAAATGGCACTACTGCCGATGTCGACAATTCTGCCAAACACAGTGTCAGTTATTCTTTTCTGAAATAGTGATGTGAACTGTCACTGTGTTTCGGTTAAGTGTACTGTAGCAAGTGAGATTACTGGCCATGACAATAAGATCTTTTCCAGATTTAAGTGCCATTGATATCTACTATTATGAGATGAGTTAGAGTGACGTTTAACATCTGGCTCACGACATATGTGTCCATTTAGGGGTTTAAAATAGTTTCTGTGATGAGCTCGATTGTTTATTTTGTATGTGTGAGTTTAATTTATCGTACCTGCATTTCTTTTATTTTTGTGTTGCTGGCAATCTAGCCGATTTTTCAGCCAATATCTTCTAGTGCTAAGTATTTATTGTACCAGACACTCGATCTTACTGGCTTTCACGTATTTTGACATGTTGCTGTACATGGAGTTGTGAGGATGATGACAGTTCAGTTTGCCGCCATTTTCACAACTCTCATAATTTTGATTTACTAAAAAATATATTAATGCACTAGCCTTCACCCGCGACTACGTCCGCGTGGATATCGGTTATCACAATAAAAACTATCCTTTGTCTTTCCTCGGGACCCAAACTATCACCATACCAAATTTTATCTAAATCGAATTCAGCAATTTAAGCGTGAAAACGATAGTCTCACACAATAAGTTAATAATAGATATGTACTTCATTTAGGTACTATCATCGACTGTTAGCATGTTGGAAAACATGGCGACGACAACGTTATTAGAATTAAAAATACAATTTGTATTCTTATTTCAATTCCTTTAATACACATTCCAAATTCCATTTTTAAATCAACAAAAATGTCTCTGGTATGTGAAAACAATTTGTATTCGTCTAAAAATATTCTTTCAGAAGTTCTTTTTGAAAATAGAACCATTAAAAATACTATGACGGCATTATGTTGTGTTCTTGAGAGTTATATATTTTAATTGTAGCAATACCGACGAAGATGCGTAGAAAAGTAGAAAACTTCAAAATTTGAAATTGTGAAAATACGGGACATGGGGGCTACCGTTTTTGTGCTCACGAGTTGGCACCACTGTTGAAGCAGGTCTGGCTGCCAAAGTTTAAATTATATTTAAATCATTTATAACACCTTAAAACCATGCTATATAAATATAAAGCATTCCGCAGTCCCATTTTATTCGAAAAAAAAAACGGTGGATATAAGTTTCTGAATGAAACGAACACAGTTTAGTAATTATGCGCAAGCTGTACTTTTAAAGGACTGACATTCATTGACCTCTCAGGTACTGCCAAATATTCACAACAACAGTCTAATTAGAAATAAACCCGCGTTACTCATCCACAAACTATGAAATTTGACATTTGGGAAACCTGACATTACTACTAGCGCCTCTAGCAACGAATTCACACGCGACAGCCCTCATTGACCTGTGTGTGTTAACGTGTAAAAACACATGAACTAAATACATAATTTTTAAACAATAACATACATAAACTGCCTCGGTGGCGCGGTGAGAGTGTGTCCGACTGCTACGCACGAGGTCGTGGGTTCGATTCCCACACGGGACACCACTTTGTGTGATCCACAAATTGTTGTTCCGAGTCTGGGTGTACTTTGTGTCCGTGACTTGTATGTTTGTAAAGTCCCCCGCGACATAGGGCTAGTAGACTATGCGGGAGTCGTCTTTTAAAAAAAAAACATTAATAGTATACATTTAAAATATTACATTATACACTTTTAATGTCTTCACATTCATGATAAATAGCAGCCCGTCCCGGCTTCGTACGGGAAATAAAATTTGAACCTATGACACTCACAAATAAAGTAGCTTTATATTGGTAAAATAATTTTTAAAATCGGTTCAGTAGGTCCAGAAATTACCCCGTCACAAACTTACAAACTTTACCTCTTTATAATATCAGTAGCAGTATGTAAATAGCATGCCTGCTCCTACTATAAACAACAATAAATCAACGAAAAAAAAAAATAACCTGTTTAAAATCGTAACGGTACAAATTATGATAATACCGGATACTTATCAAGTGTCAATATGGGGCGTGGGACGGTAATGAGTCCGTCGATTGAGACGTAGCGAGTCACCGGGTCAGGGGCAGGGGTGCTAATCCACCCCAGTGTTTACTGCCCCACACTATGACTGTATTTTGATGGGTAAGGCCACTAAAATGACGCTTGAATTTAACATAGCAGATGAGGAAACTAGAAAAAAGTCATCTTCCTTTTTTTATTACTTCGTCCTTCATAATTGCTCATACAGTGTTTTTTGGGGAAACTTCTAGACAATATATGTTGTTAAACAACCAGTTGTTGAACAACAGATACAGGTTTTTGGTTTAATTAGTTTTGGTTAATGTTTTATTCTGTGGTGGATGAATATCTACATTTTCACCATTTTTATTGTATTTATATATACAATTGAGGCAAAAACACTACACACTACAACTACATAACTGAGTTGTAGATATTTTAAGACCAAGAGACATATAGGATCATTTAAAAAAAAAAGATCTGCATTTAAAACTATTGCGCTACTTTTGATTTCACCGGTAAACTCTTATTGTTTTTAAACTTTCGCGATTTTTATACTTAATAGATATATTTCCCGACGTTTCGATCGGTGCAATTCGATCGAAACGTTGAGTAAATAAAAGGATCGTACCTTTAAATAATTCACGCGATTAAGTCCCCAAATATATCTAATACGGTAAACTCTTGATAACTTATCGAAGATGCGTATTAAAATGGCAATGGTAAAACTTTTAAAGAATTTTAGTAACATGCAACCCAGCCAGATAATAAGCAATAACTAAAAAAAACCAAAATCGCAAATCAACCCACCCAATTATAGAAACGAACACCGATAAAGATCATATTTCTTTCCATCCAAATCTGCAGCAGCTCAAACTTTTTTGATTAATTTGAGCCATGTCCATAATAGATCTAGGAGCTTGTTATTTTCATACCGGGTTACTGGGGACGTGACCGCGCATCCCTAATTCCATAACGTCCACCCTACAGCGGGTAAAGCCGGGGGGATTTATAATGGCGTTTTATATCGGCATTAGTGAGACGCCTGTGTGATTGGACTCCGAAATTTCTGTAATCTGTTTTAGTAATATTACTTTTAACAAAAAATGTAAGCCCTGAATCAAAATTCAAAATTCTTTATTCACTTAGGATGCAAAACAACTCTTGTGATACGTCGAGATTCTACATGTACATGTAATGCCAAGTTCGCAAACAATAGATAAAGCCGGAGAAAAGAACCTGGCAATAAAAACTCGCGGCCACTCTTTGCAAATTGCCAATTTTAAAATGTTTGAATGTTTTTAAACTTCATATGGGGGTAAGGTGCTGCGACTAATATACTATACATCATGTTAAAGGACTGATGCAAATTGTATTATCAAAAAGTTAAAACATGAGATAAAGCAAAATCAGCCTTAGTGGGTACAATATAGTAGGAGCATCTACTTACAACAAAGGTAAAAACTATATGTGCTTAAATATTGGCCAAAGTACTTGTAACGAATGGGATTTGGGATTCATTCTTTTACCCATTATCGCCCAGGACCTCTTGGATTTACTCCTAGAGAGGAAAGACGGAGGAACGGGGATTGAAATTTAACAGAGAGTTTTCATTTGTAATGTAAACAAGTAATAAGAAAGATTAGAGTAAGCTTGAATTCTTTTAATGCGAGCTAAGTTACTTATAGGCGAGTGCTAAAAAATGTTAAACATGTGCATATCATATTGTATTTTTATATTTTCTTAAGTAACTAAGTACTTTATCATTAGTACTTAGGTATATCAAATGTTTAAATTATTAAAAAACCGGGCCAGAGCATGTCGGAACATGCTCAGTGTAGAGTTCCGAAGCCGTTGCCGTATGAAAAAAAAACGGATTTTTAATAATTTCACTAGCAGAAGAGCGTATGTTCATGGCATGAGCGTATTTTCGAAAATAACTCAATGACGGTTTAACCGATCATGTCTGTAACAATTTTAGTTGAAAGTAGTATTTGTTAACCGCTACCTTTTAGATTTTTTCATATTTCTTTGGTCACTTATAATATTTCCAACTTTCGGAGCGATCATTTCCAAAACCATTTATTTAATAAAACAAAAAGTTTCTTAGAATCCTTAAAATGTTTTTAAAAGACCTATCGAATTATGAGCCAAACGTATGTTCAAAAAAAAATAACATGTATTATTTAGCTCTTAAACTAAGTAGCGGCTTTTACAACACACCTTCTAACCAAATTTCATCCATATTCATTGTGTAATCTTTTAATAAAATGCCTATGATACACGGGCACACGGACAGACGGACATGACCAAACCGTAAGGGTTTTTGCCATTTTGGCTACGGAACCCAAAAAGTTGTTATTGTCACCAAAAAAGAGGAAAATTCAAAGCCAGCTAACAGGCGATTAAACACATAAAATATACCAAATGTGCCTATGTCCTACAACAAGGCTACAATCGTTATAATTATTAACCTGAAACAGAGGTTTATGTTTAACCTAGATCAGAATATAGCTAACTTGTAATTAATTAGCCTAAGTCAGAGGTCATGAGTTTAATCCCCAGTCAGGATAAACCTTCGTGTAATGAGCACGATTGTTTATTCTGTATCTGGGTGTAATTTATCTATCGTAAATATGTATTTAGATATAAGTTACTTATGTATATCAGTTGTCTGGTTCTGGTTACCATAGGCAATAGCTCTGCCTAGTTTGGGATTAGATGACCGTGTGTGAGTTGTCCTAAGGCTATTACATATTTACTGACTTATTATTGTATAGTTTTTGTAAAAGCTTTTTCAGAATAGTTTTTATTATTATTTAAAAATAGCCCATTTTTAGCACTAATACCAATAGTGATGGCATTTCTCGTTGTGATTCACGTAATTCAGCATTCGGTTACTCGTTTCTCTGTCATCCGCTGTGAAGCATAGTGCTGTATGTCAAAGCTCAAAGATATCAAGACGCCATTTTAGGTGTCGAGTGAATCAGTGCTATTGACAGAATTAACGAGCAAATTCGTTAACGTTCTGTCTACCCTGACGATTAATCAGCTTAACTAAATCCGTTCGAAGGCATCAATCGTATTTACTGAAGTAAAATTGATTGAAAAGATAAACAGTCTAAATTATCGTTTAAATAAAAAAAGATACGGTTAGGTTAGGTTAGAACCTACCAACTACGATACCAAACCGTATCTTTTTTTTTTAAATAGCATGTAACTAAATCCCAGGATCGAATCGATAGGTCTTGGGATACCTTTACATACCTGCTATTTTAAAAAGTTTTTCAGTAAAGTCAAACTTACAACTTACCGGTACAAACCCGGTACTCGAACTATTTTCATACTAATTTAATTCGCCTGATTTCTCGGATTTTTTTTTTTTACTGCCAGCACACTTTCTTCGGCGACAGCCGTCGTGGGATGACCACTCCTTGCTTCATCCCCCAATGTAAGGTGACCGTGTTTAAAATACCAAAGTCCTTTTAAAATCGCAAGAAAATGTTCTAGATACAGATCCATTTTTAAATGAGACTAGATATTTTAATTCGGTTCTCGAAAAAATGTGGAGGGAAATTCGAAATTCGAACAATGGTATTTTTACTCTTAAATAACCAAATATTTCAAAATAATTTCAAGTGGCCAGTGGCTTATACATAAAAACTTTTTTTTGCCAAACTTTCTGAGTGGGTGGTGACATGTACGTGTAAAATCGACTTATCACGTGAAGTATTTTGCTTCATATGTAAGAAAAGAATTTCCCTTATTATTATTATTCATTTTTTTACTCATAAATTACATTTATAAATATAGTTTCTAAACTTTCGCGATTTTTATACGTATTAGATATATTTATATATATCTAATAACGTATATATATATGTACGTATATATATAAAAACGTATATATGTAAAAATACATTTAAAAATTATTATTTATTATTATTACGGCGAAGTATTCAAAAATACTAGCAACACTTTCTCTCAGCCATAAATTACAAAAACAATAAAACAATTCAAATCTCTACAATTAAATTTTCAACGAGGAAATTAATTCATTCCTTTCACAACCCCTTCATTCTTCCTCAGTTTATCATCAATTTGGTCGAAAATATTTACAGCTTTGTCATTTCTATCTTGTTTTCTTCGTACACTTTCAAGTAAATTACAAAATAAAACTTCTCCAAAACAAAGTCACTTTGAGGGAAAAATATTACGATCACGTTTATGAATACGAAGACAGAGAAATAAGGGCTCGTGTTTTGACCAGCGGAGATGAGATGAGGAGTGTAAAAATATGTCAATCAAATAATAATAATGTCTTGGGACAACTCACACAACGTCATCTGATCACAAACTAAGCAGAGTTTGTACCAGACAACTTAAATATTTCTAATTATATACATATTTTAAATAAATAACACCCAGACACAGAATAAACCATCGTGCTCATTACACAAAGTTTTATCCTAGGTGGGGATCGAACCCATGACCTCACATCACTCCCACCGCGCCACAGAGGCAGTCGGTTGGAGTTGCTGCCGTAGGACCTTTAGTTAGACCGCGGCAGGTTGACATGGCAATTGGGGACCGAGAGGAGTAATATTAATCAGGGAAAAAATCAGTACCTAGGTACCCTATATCTGTGCCCATGACGCCCTAGCCTACAAGAATTTATTAATATTGCTGGATTCTGCCTTCATTTTTGTGCTAAATATGAATTCCAAAATTACCATGTCAACTTTTCGCGAATTAAATTATCAGACGGGGAGTTACTGACTTAATAACATTGCATTTTATTACTATTACTAGACCCGCGCAACTTCGTCTGCGTAAATTTTCCCCGTTTTTGCAACATTTCTTATTGCAACTCCGCTTCTTATTTCTCACTATTTAATGGATGTTATTATACATATAAACCTTCCTCTTCAATCACTCTATCTATTAAAAAAAACAGCATCAAAATCCGTTGCATAGTTTTAAAGATTTAAGCATACATAGGGATATAGGGTCAGAGAAAGCGACTTTGTTTTATACTATGTAGTGATATGGGCACTTGTACTTCTTCCTACATTTTTGAACACCCATCATCTCTTCGCTCCGTTCCGTCAGTCTCAGCATCAGTTCAAACGCACACTTATTAAAGTTGTAAGAATAACTCACGAAGATCGTTCCCCTTGATGACATTCCGCCATTTTTATTTTATGAAGTTTTATTACCGAAACATCCGAAATGTTTCGCTTTACTTCGTGCAAATCGTCGTTCCTTTGGGTATTATGACTCTTTGGCATTGTTGCGTACTGAATTTTCATTTTATTGTTTCAGATTTATTACACGTCAAGGGCGTAAAATACAGAGAGTAGGTACAAAAGGTAACCTACATACACATAGGCATTGTTTTTGCAAATATAATTACAGACCACTTCAAACCATTTTGTACGGGGCCGCCTTGTTTCATGATTATTTGACTATAGGGTACAGTAGGATCAACGTAACTTGACCGGATTGAAGTTGGCAAAAAGAGATTGGGGAGATCCATTTTTTAGTAGTAAATGGTGAAAGGAAGCGGGGGGCGGGGGCGGTAACTAAACCAAGAGAATTAGAGATGCGATTACACATTACACTGTCATAATTAGTATTACTAACTCATGGTTTTTGTTATTTTTTTTCGTAAAGAAATAGTTTTTCAAAACTTTCTTTAGTACTGTAACTGTCCTAAATTTAAACTTTTATGAACTTATATATAATATATAAAGTATTTTTATATTGTCGAATTAAAATGTTGTAAGTATTTTTAATCGATTATACATAATTAACCGTTTTCGTAAGTAATTTTAGGGTCGCATCTCTATGACATGCGCGAAAGTGATAAGAACCTAACTTCAGGAGTTGTAAAAATGGCGGCAAACGGACATGTCGTTATTTTTACAGCTCCGCGTTTAGGGCGCCTTCAAATTAGCCGCTAAGAGCCGCGCTGAGGCAGCGCGTCTGCAGCGCTGCAGTCGCGCTGCCGTCGCTTTGTTTGAGAATGGTAGTGCTGTATTTTTACGATGGACTCAGACGAAGAAACACTACTCTTAGTGTTACTATTAAAAAGAAAAAGTATTTTGAACAAAAAACAAAAAAAGAAGCCTAAGAGAACGTTGCCATTATTTTGTTTAACTCAACAAACTGAATTTTATAAAGTGAAAAGTTACAGTGATCAACAATTTCAAAATTATTTAAGATTGTCAAGAAAACAATTCTACGAATTACTTTCTCGTTTAGAACGTTATATTGGAAAACAAAATACAACCTTTAAAAATACTATTTGTGCTGAAGAGAGACTATTTATAACACTCAGGTGAGTAAAATAATACCAAAAAGACATATTATTAATTATCGTTTTATTTTTTGAAGTAAATTACACATTTTTCTTATTACTATTTTTAAATATTTTCATTACTCTCTGAAAATAAATTCTCGTAAATAGACGACATATCAGTCAATTGCGATTCTTGTATTGACACATTGGCTGGGCTTTGGCTTGACTGATTCGTAGAAGTAAAGTAGCCATGATGTTGTTGATAAGAATATTCTAAATTATCATTGATAAATCGTCGTATCAGACCGATCATTTCGTATTTTGCGTCCGTCTTGCGGTGTTCAGGTATTTTCTTAAAATCACTTAACAATGATAATAAAAAACACCGATCGCCATCATTCTCAATAGATTCATCTTTTTTTTGCATTCTTTCAATGAGTATTTTCAAAATTTTATTAGTGTCATCTTCTACTGGCTCCGAAACTTTTCTCTTTTTTGACGTCGAGGGCTGAGTAGAAATATCAATAGGTCTGGACTCCGACAAACACGATAAAAATTGAAGTCGGTCAAAATGTTGATATTTTCGATGTGATGAGGCAGCTGATCCACTCTTTGATGCTCTTTGCTTATTAAGTTCACGACTATAAGAATCCCTTAGGTTTTTCCATTTGCGTTGCAGTAGTATAGCTGAAAAATATCAAACAATTTTTTTTATTTACAGGTTCTTGGCAGAAGGTTGCAGTCTTACAAATTTATATCATACGTATAATCGTGGACTTTCTACGATTTGTGCTATTGTCAGAGAAGTTTGTCGAGCAATATACGAAAACCTCCATACTATTTATATACCTGAGCTTCAGGAAGAAGATTGGTTAATTATTGCTAACGGATATTACACTAAGGCCAATTTCCCTAATTGCTTGGGTGCTATTGATGGAAAACATATAAGAGTAATCAAACCAAAGCATAGTGGTTCTCTATATTACAATTATAAAAATTACTTTTCCATTGTTCTTTTAGCGATATGTGACTCAAACTATTGTTTTACGTACATAGATGTTGGGTCATATGGAAAAGCTTCTGATTCGCAAATTTTCAAAAATAGTAACTTTTACAAAAGACTACATGAACAGGACTTAAATATTCCCAATCCGTTGCCAATTACAAATAATGGACCACCAGTGCCTTTTATTTTCATTGGTGATGAAGCATTCGGAATTAGTAATTTTTTACAACGACCTTACGCTGGCAATCACCTAAATGAGAAGAAACGTATTTTCAATTATCGTTTATCGAGGGCAAGAAGATACATTGAGTGTTCGTTTGGCATAATGGCTAATAAGTGGAGAATTCTTCACCGTCCGATAAATGTACAAATACCCTTTGCTGAAGATATCGTTCGCGCGTGTTGTGTGTTACATAATTTACTTAGGAAGGAATCCAACTCCAACCCAACAATGCTGAGATACGATTTACAAAATATACAACAAAATAATCACCCACAAATAAGTGCTACGACTATACGTGATACACTAGCTAATTATTTTGTTAGTCCAGAAGGAGAATTGTCATGGCAAACGATGAAAATATAAATCAGTTGTGTTAAAAATATACTTACATGCTTCATTTTTTTCACTGGCGCTCTTGTTTGTGAAATTTTCAATAAATTTATTACATATTTCTTCCCAAGCCTTTTTCTTTTCAATTTTATTACTATACTTATCGGACCTCGAATCCCATATCGCTGGACGACTTTCTACTTCATCGATAAATTCCTCAACCTGATTTTCGTTCATGTTTAGACTTGAACAACAACAATAAAAACAATACGTGCACACCGTCACTAGTCGATCGATGAACTGATGCGCGGACGCAGCGCGGGCGTAGCGCTGCAATCGCGCGTTTTTCATTTGTATGGATTTACAAAGCCGCGCGACCGCAGCGCTACAAACGCGCTGCGTCCGCGCGGCACTAAGCGGCAAATTTGAAGGCGCCCTTAATGTGTAAAACAGTATAAAATATGCTTGAAATACGTGATAACTGGACGAGAACGAGACTTTATGAGTGGAAGAAGAAAACTAGAAAGAAATTATACTTGAAACTGGCGTATGCACAGAATGTGCGAGCCATAATCTCTACCGAATAATATTGGAGGGAAGAGGAAAAGAAAAACCTAACTTCAATCCAGTCAAGTTACGTTGATCCTACTGTAAGCGCCATTAATAATTTGTGTGTTTCAAAAACAAATTCAATAAAAATCCAAACAAATTGTCTTCGTAAAACTTCTGCTTATTAATCAAAAAAATTGTGCAATACTACATTTGAAAACGTTAACAAAATATTCACAGAGGACAATATCGTTGGGTCATTGTTGCGAAAGCAATTTTTCTACCACTCGTCTATTGAATGAGAGCTATCAATACAAGAGTAGAATGCTGTCTCACTTCTGCCACAATTCAATAACGAGTCTGACAATCCGAGTGCAGCTGCTTCAAGGCGCAAGGCAATGGCGACTGACGTTGGGACTTCATCAATCAATAGTTTATAAAATGATGATTTTATATTCGTTTGTTACCTAAATCAGCATTGCAAGTTTGTCGTAAAACTCGTAACATATATGCTGAATGGGACCATTTATTGTCATAGTTGTAATGTGCAAACTCAAATTGTGCTAAGGTTAAGATTGACTGGTTAAGGTTTTATCATTGACGTATAGACCTGGACTGCGCCATAACCTCACAAAATTGACCACTAACTAGAAAGAGACAACGCTTCTTTGTGCACAATACCTGTCAAAGGCCGCATGAGTTTTTTGTCTCTTTCACGCTTTGCAGTCAATATTTATTTTTTAATTGTAAGGGGTGGCGCAGTCTCTACATCAATGGGTTCTATCATATATTTTTGTAAATATTTTTTTTACTATAACCTGCAATTTGGGAAATTATATATGTGGTCTTAATCGCGTGAATAATTTAAGGTAAAATACCTTGTTTATTGCCCGACTTTTCGACCGTATTGCAACGGCAATACGGTCGGAATGTCGGGTAATTACTGCAATTAGCAATTGCTTATTAGCAATCCTGTTAACCCCTCCAGCTAAGCTCTATGGCTTATATTAGGAGTGGTTTCACGTCGGTAGTATAATGGATACGACATGACCTCACGATTGCGAGACTGATGCCTTAGCCATTAGGCTACCGCCGCTTAAAAAATATTAAAGGCTGCTTATTTTTTGTACGTCATATACATGGCAATAAAGAAACGTTTCTTCTTCTTCTTCTTCTTTTTTCACGATGGTACAGCTGAAAATTGGCAAGATATAGTGTTTTGGGAAAGAACATAAGATATAGATATAAGAAGATATATATTTATTGCGATAACAGGCATCCACGAGAGCGGAACCAGAATAACAAATGAATAAATAAATCAATAAACGGGAAACAGGGCTGTTGCCTCCAAAATTTAAAAGTGGCCTAGTTATAGTTATTTCATTGTTTTCACCCAGCCAAATAGGTTAACAATGAGAAGGTAAGCAGAATACTCGTTTTAATTTTCTATAATGATTAATACATATTATAAACACCCGACTTGTTAATTTTGTGCAGTAGAACTAGTGTAGAATGAAAAACGAAAGTAACGATCCAAATCTGAATAATGTTCTTTTTTGTGACTAAAGACATGGTGACACGTTCGATAAGCCGCAGCCGAAGCGGGAAACGGATATCGAATTATTTGCTCATGTCAGTGATATAGAATGACATGAACATACACAAAATTTCCATCGATTTTGATATCGAAATGTGTTTACTGAGCTGGCGTTTTGCCCCTAAATATTCTTTGGATAAAAAATAAAGAGGATCTTTTTAACTCGCGCCGAACTGCCTATTAATAAACTTTATCAATAAGAGAATCAATAATAAAATCAACATGTCTTAATAGTTACTAGCTGACCCGCACAACTTCGTATGCGTCTATTTTCCCGTTTTTGCAACATTTTTCATTGTTGCTCCGCTCCTATTGGTCGTAGCGGGATGTTATATAGCCTATAGCCTTCCTCGATAAATGAGCCATTCAAATTGTCTTGTGTTCTTCGCGCTATTGTGCTCTTTGCGTCTAGTAGTAGGTTTTTTTTTTCTTGCGTATAGTTGGCAGACGAGCCAGCGGCCCACCTGATGGTAAGCGGTAACCGCCGCTCATGGACTACAGGAATGTCAGGGACACACCCAAGCTGCCTACCGTGAAGTGAAAACTCTCTTAAAACCTCGTTTGAAGAAAGACATGTCGTAGCGCTCGGGAAAACACCGCAGCAGGTAGTTCGTTCCAGAGTCTACACGTTCGTGGAAGAAAAGAACGCCGGAATCGATCCGTACAGTACCGCATTGTTTCCAGGTGAAATGGATGAACCCTAGGTACGTATTCCATGGTTATTATTGAAAAATAAGTGATGATTACATTTCACATCACATTGTAAACAGGATTTAGACTGTTAAATTGATTAATGAATTAATTAATGATTGATTAATAGCCTATGACACTCACAAATAACGTGGTTTACTATTGATAAAACAATTTTCAAAATCAGTTCAGTAGATCCAGAGATTACCCCCTACAAACTCAACTCACAAACCTTCATCATCATCAGCCTATCGCAGTCCACTGCTGGACATAGGCCTCTCCAATTGCACGCCACTTTGTTCTATCCTCGGCTTCTCGCATCCAGCTCCTGCCAGCCGTTTTGCGTAGATCATCACTCCACCTGGCCTGAGGGCGTCCTACACTAAGTTTGCCGAGACGCGGTCTCCACTCAAGAACTCGTTTACCCCAACGGTTGTCGGTTCTTCGGCTAATATGGCCAGCCCACTGCCACTTCAGCTTGTTAATCCTGTAGGCTATGTCGATAACTTCAACGTCACAAACCTTACCTCTTTATAATATTACCATAAAGTGTAGATTCGTCAATAACTTGCGGCATATTCTTCATCCAGACTCTACCATTTCCCGACTCAATAATTTCCTTTGTGGTGCGTCCTATAAGTTTAGAACTTCATTGATTAAAACCAAGTGTAAATGCCATGGTCCATCGCCTTCCACTCTAGGCCTTTGTTCAAACTTACCAACTTTCTTTGTACGGTATGAACAATTATTGGAAATTGTGCTCCTTCCACGGCTGAGTAGCAACAGATTTGTGAGAACCCAGCTTTATTAAACTCTTTTGTGTTTAGGTGCTTAACAGACTATAACGGAATCGGGAAAAATGTTAGATAGGACTTATCAGTGACAATATAGAAATAAGTTTTGGATCAAAAAAGTTTAGATTAAAAAGCAGTAAGCGGCTTAATGATAAGGTATTGGACTTGTAAGCTAGAGGTCGCGGGTTCGAATTCTACTATCCATTATACTACAAACGTGTACACATACCACTTCTAGCTCAAACAATTAAACTTAGATGGAGGAGTTCATAACACTGCCCGTAATGTCCGACCCAGAGCATTTTTTTTTGTTGCATAAAAAAACGCTAAGCATGAGTAGATACCACGATCATCAAATGACCTCAAATTGACCCCAAACAGGTGTCATAGAAAGAAAGAAACTAGGTATGCACATAACATACTTATAAACGAATATATACATACTTGAAATAGGGGCTTTGTATATTTTTAGTACACTTTAGCGGATAGTGTCCTGAAAGATCGTCTGGATTGGAAGAACAGTAACCTTCTGTCATTGTCATCTTACTAGAAACAATAAGACGCACACAGAATAATCTCAGAAAAACACCCTTTTTATTCAACAAACTAAATTTTAATATAAAATAAAGTCATCATAACAATATGCTGTAGAAACCAGACGTCAGTTTAAAGTTATAAGTATGGAGACAACGCTGGAATACGAATGAGTTTCTCCTTGAAAGTTATATGAACGAGTCTTGGGAATAGTTTTTTTTTTGTTAAGACAAGTATACATGAACGTATTATAAAATGAAATAGGCGTTGTGGGAAATACAAGGAATGATGGAGGATCGTTGCAAAGTTTTTTTTATGTAAAGGCTGTTTAGAAGTACATAATAATGATGTCGTTTAATGTAAAGATTGAAGAACAATTTTGTACTGTTGTAATACCTATTTATAATACTACTAGCTTAGGACCGCGGCTCCGCCCGCGTGGATGTCGGTTATCGCGATAAAAACTATCCTATGTCCTTCCCCTAGACTTAAACTATCTCCATGCCAAATTTCATCTAAATCGGTTTAGCTGTATGAGCGTGAAAGCGTAACAGTGCCTTTTTAAAATATTAAATTAGAGTAGTATGGATCTACTAATCTAATTTAATATTTTAAAGAGGTAAAGTTTGTAAAGTTGATCCAGATCCTTAGGTATCTCTAGAACAGATTTTACGTCAAAGTCACGTTATTTGTGACTGTCATAGGCCCAAAAAATTGGACACGGGTCAGCTAGTTTATGATAAAAGTTAAAATCTATTATTACGAGTCATAGATAGTTTTATTTTAGGTAAAACGCCATTAGTTTACCTACCTAAAATAAGACAGTTTTCATTAACATAATAAGTATGTAACTTTAATGATTTTTATAAACAAACATTGCCCACTATTTGACATCGGATATCTGAAAAATATTTATTACAAAAATAATAATAACTAAAACACTCAAAACCAAAAACCCGAATTCATTAATGCCTCCGACTGCATGATATTAAATATGAAGGGTATCTTGTTTCTGTAGTTTAGCAGGAGGGTTTTTTATTTTTCAACTTATATTTTTATTTATTACTTTTTAGTCGATGTAAGATCATTACAAATTAATTTAATAAAAACTATTTGTTTTATCATTAACGTTGTATTTTTTGTGATTTGTCACTTCTTACCATATAATGTAATCAAGTATATAAACTGCTCGTTCTCAAATATATCAATTCATAAACAAAATGCAAAATGTTCACCCTGTATCTGTTGAGAACAATCATTCATAACGTTCACCAACACGAGTTACTACACACATTTATCATTTTATATGCAACGATTGTTCACTCAATAGAGGGTGTTTAAACTTTCAACTGTATCAATGAGAGCTACATTATTCACTACCCACTATTTGGCGATGGCGACCTCCCCTTGACAGAAGTAACGCAATTCTACCAACGAGGTGAGGGTTTTTTGTATTTTGGAGAACTGTAAGGTCTGTAGCACACACGATAGATTTCATTTATACCATATTTATTCTCATTTAAATATAATGATTAGAAATAATAGGAAAAAAAAAATAACATTGGAAACTCATAATTGGCCTTCATCATGATACACAAATTTTGTACTGTATTTTACCTAGCCGTAAGTTTCCCTAAAATTCTAAAATATAATAAAATAAAATAAAATTATATCGTATTATTTCAGAACCGAGGAAATAAATAAAAACATCGTCGGAGAATCGACATGCCCTAGATACGTTATTTACTCCATGTTGCAAAAGGAATAGCGTCAAAAGTTTTACGTAAAACATGAAATTGATTAACTTCAAAACAGCTGCACCGAATTCAATCAAACAAAACCAAGAGCCAAGTTAACAAACTTTATAATAAAACAAAGCCGCATCAAAATCGGCTCTTGCTTTTAGGAGTGTCATAAATTCAGACAGATACAAAGATACATACATGTAAACCTTATTTAAAATAGCGCTCTTCTTTGTCAGCGGCTTAAAAAAATGTATCTGTAAAGTCGCCAGGATTGTGCTGATCGCAAATAAAAATTATAATTTCGAACTAAAATGAGCAGTTTCTATTACCTCAGAAAAGAAACTAACATTCTTCTGCTACGGAGCATACGGCCCTACGGCAACAGCCAAACTAGGTACTCTTTTTATAGGCGATAATGTAACAAGTACCGGTTGTGCAATACCCTTTAGTACCCTTCTACCCCGCTGTGCAAGCCCCTGTATTTCTTGATAACTTCATTGAGAATGCGCTGCGAACTACGGGATGCTGTTCAACAAGAATGGAACATGATTTGCACTTTTTATTTTGTTTGTCTTTTGCTTTTGAAGTTGCTATTTTTTTTTATTTATAAGGAGTATATTGTGTAACTGTTTGAAAAAGGAATCCATATTGGCGTGGCACCTGCCTATTCATACTTAGTTGATATCTTTAGACTGCTTACAAACCATTGACATATACATCTGGACTGCGCCATAACTGAAGAAAGAGACAACGTTACTTTGTGGACAATACCTGTCAAAGAGACAGGGCCGCACGAGTATTTTCTCTCTTTCACGCTTTGCAGTCAATATTTACTTTTTAATTGGAAAGATGGCACGGTCCAGGCCTATACGTCAATGCTACAAACCATCGAGCATATAAAACCAACCAATAGTATTTGCGTATCGCGTGTCGTATTAATATGACCGCCAGTACTCGAACGCTATTGGTTATTCTATTGGTTCTATTGTCTGTTAGCTCCTGTAACCCTAGGTTCAGATGACATGTGCTTAACGTGCGTTGACGAGCGTTTTGTTTATTTTATAACTATGGTACCATACGAACACCTGAAGACCTACTCTAATTCAATGAAATCGAAGTTTCGATTAAAAATGTGGTGGTGATATACAGAGTCCAATCCACTCGTTCCCGAAAATTGTCTATGGCTTCGGACTTAGAATTGTAAACTTAAGAAATTTATGAAAACGAAAATTCATGAATTTCGTTTTAGAGAAAGAGAGTGGACTGGAATATTAAGGAAGAAGTTGTAAACACGCGTTAAATGTAGCGTTAAAGTAGGGACAAGATAATAGGTCACTTTTGACATTTCATCAAAATTCAACAACGTAACCTTGTAACGGCGGGCATAAAATAAGAACTGCACAATTGCTTAACTTTTTTCAATTACGTTTACATATTTATTGTAATAATGACCGATACGAGTAATTTTACGATTTGCTTTCACTAATAAACCATTCTAAACATAATAAACAATTTCTGATCTAAAGAACTGAACGTCGTTACAATGTTGCGTCAGTCAACCCTTTTTCTTTTTAAACACTAGGGATGTTACTCTAAAAATCGAAAGCTGATAGGATTGTAAGTTGAATCGAATGCAATGATTACTTGTGAAGAAAAATCACCATAAATTTATAACCACGTTGTGATTATAATAAAACCTAATTATACATATTTATTATTCTTTTAACTAACTATGAAAATACAAAAAAATAACTAAATAGAAAGGTCATTGATGTTGGGTGCAATTTAGGTGGATGTTGCTGGCAACACCAGTGCCTGTCGATGACGCATGTCATGTCGCCATAACATGATGATGACGCAGTCTTTTGTTGTTGTGCGAAGTGACTGTGCGTTTTTGGTGTGCTCTCTGTTATTTTCTTCTGATCCGGCTTTTTCATTGAACTGATCTTACTGACTACGTTTACCTGGCTATAAATTGGACTCCGATTGCTTAACGATTATTAAACAAGAAAAACATTACAGTCTTACTATGTCGAAACGAGGGAAAACTCTAAACAGTCAATCTCGCGAACTAGTGCTGAAATTGTACAATTATTTTGGACGTGAATCAGTTAACGATGGGCCTCTTTTACCATTGAAACCACCGAGAGAACGCGTTGCCGAAGCATTGGGAATAGGGAAGAAGACAGTAACTCAAATTCTGAAAGAGAAATACGGACCATCAGGCTCAGAAGATAATACTTTACGTACACCGAAAAAACGAAAGAGGGACAAGAAAATTGTTGACGTTGATAATTTTGATGCTGCTGCAATTCGCAACCACATTTATGGATATTACTCGAGAAAAGAATATCCTACACGGGAAAAGCTATTGAGTTCGTTAAAAGGCGCAGGCTTATTTTTTGGAGGCAAATCGTCTCTATCAAAGGTTTTGAAATCGATTGGCTTTAGATTTAAAAAATCCGACAAGCGGAAAATCCTGCTAGAACGCTACGATATTATTTTGAAGAGAATAACATTCTTACGTCAGGTAAATAAAATTACGGATTGGGACAATGTCGTGTTTATTGACGAAACATGGTTGAATGCGAACCATACGGTTGCGCGGACATGGACCGATGATACAGCGGCCTCCACCTCAAAAGTTCCATCGGGAAAAGGAGCCCGACTTATTATATGTCACGCGGGATCAGCTTCTCAAGGTTTTATTCCAGACTGCCTCCTCGCATTCGCCTCTAAAACTACAACAGATTACCATGAGGAAATGAACTTTGATGTTTTTAAAGAGTGGTTTGAGAAGCTGCTAGTCAGCTTAGAAAACCCATCGAAAATTATAATGGACAATGCTCCGTATCATTCTGTACAAGTTGATAAACCACCAACTCAAGCAAATAAAAAGCAAGAAATTGTCTCGTGGCTGGTAAGAAATGGTGTGGAGGCAAGTACAACTTTATTAAAAGTTGAGTTGTTAAATCTGGTAAAAGCAACTAAGCCGTCCAAGCTCCGCTATGTAATCGATGAACTAGCCCTAGAGCATGGACACGAAGTTATTCGATTGCCTCCCTACCATTGCCAGTATAACGCCATCGAGCTTATTTGGGCACAAATAAAGGGTCATGCAGCGCGGAACAATACTGAACCACCCTTCAGTACAGAAGTCACTACAGAAGACTGGCGAAAAGTCGTGGAGAAGACAAAGAAAATAATTTTACAAGATTTTGAACGAGATGTGAGAATAGACAATATTATTGAAAATGAATTAATAATATCTCTGAGTGCTGACAGCAGTGATGAAGATAGCAGTTCCGATAGTTCAAGTGAATAAAAGCAATTTTTTTGTTAAATTACGTAGGTACTTGTCTTATTTTGCTCCTTTAATTTATGAAAGAAAAAATAATAATGGGACAGGGATTCGCATGATCATTTTTAAAATTCACATATGTTTCAAGTCTGTATCGATTCATTCGATTCATTCATTTAATCGATGTTTTTAAGCAGGTCACCTCACTATGAATATAAAACTGACATCTGTCAAAAGTGACCTATTATCTTGTCCCTACTTTAGTTTTAAATATCACATGCCATTGTAACTTTTCAAAAAACTATTCAACATTGTATCTTCATAATTTTACTTAGCACATTTTACTAATGTTCTTTAATTAATTTTCCTAACTACTAACTACTTTTTTTTTAACGTATGTGAATGTAACGTACACAATCGTAGCTTCCCTATACAATTGTTTATAAGTGAAAACCTGTAATTAGCTTTTTGTTTGTATTCTGTCATTTTCTTCCACAAATGTTGTAGCTGTTGGTTTTCCGAAGTGAAATAAATCACAAATTTAAGCATCATTTTGAAGGTACACAACTGAAGGGATTTTGCAATGAAACACATCAAGGATTTTTTTTCTCCAGTAAATTTATCCGTCGTTATTCGTCCCACTCGTCCCCTTTTGTCCCCATTCTGCATGACACGTCCGCACAAAGCGCATATGCAGGTCGGATGCAGTTCAATCCCAGGGGTCTAATTTTCGTAACCCTGCCCTACAGGGACTTGACACGTAACTAAATTGTTTTATATACAGAGTAGAGTAAGTAGTGTGTTGCTTATCACTTTGGTGTGACAGTCTTTTAAACTACTCGATTGATGTAGGTGATTTAGCTGCATTTTAGTCACCCAAGCTAAATTATAAATATGGCCACAATTATTTTAAAATAATTAAGACTATGTTGAAACTTTATGTATATTATTTAAGTTACATAGTATGCATAAATGCATGAGACAGTTACAGGTACCAATTTAACAATTTTTTAGTTTTTTTATGTATTTGCGTTAAAAAAATCATAGGTGGCATAAAAATAACTTAAATATGTATTTAAACATTTAAAACTCATAACTTCAAGAACAAATTCCAATAATAAATATTCTAATTCTAATAACCTTGATTATTCCAAGAAGTCCGACATCAAGTTACATTACAAAGTCATTCGTGAACTAGAATACTTTAAAAAGAATAACTGAATACTTGGACATACTTTATTACGATTTTATTACAATAAACTTTATGAAGTTTATTGTAATAAAATAAAAGAGATAGAAATTAATATTTATCCAAAATAGCACATGTACCTACTTATTTTCATTTTCTATTTAATAGGTAAGTAGGTATATCATGCTGTGGCATACGTGCGATTTGTTTCGCATCACACAGTATATTCTTATTTAAAAATACTAGTATAAGCACGTCATATACGTCATACTTTGAAATAATAATTTAAACGCACCACTTTCGGTTAAAGGGCACTGTAGTAAGTGTAAGATTTATGAACTTAATGTCTCAAATGCGGTGACAATTAGATCTTTGCCAAACAAGGATTTAGGTGGCACTGATATTAATGTTGATAAACTTTCGCGATTTTTACACATTATTAAAATATATATATTACGGGTCTTAATCGCGTGAATAATTTAAGGTAAAATACCTTGCTTATTGTCCGACATTTCGACCGTATTGCAACGGCCGTGGTCACGGGGTGGTCAGTCTTCCCGTGACCACGGCCGTAATATATATATTTTAATAATGGGCACTGATATTGTTATGGGCTACCGTGACGCTTACCATCAGGCGCACGACCTGCTTCGTCTCTTCATTTTATTGTATAAAAAAATATAAAACTATTGCAACATCTCTATAGCATATACATACATTTAGTTTTTACCCTAAAAAGTCGAAGATATTCGTTAATCTTCAACAACTAGATGCTTGTCACTGAATTGGACGTCAACCCCCGAGTTTTGTCGATCTCCCCCGAACACCCCCGAACATATTTCAAGTACTGGGATTAAAATGTCTATAAAGTGCGAATGTGGCCCGTTTGGTCCTGGCAGAACTAAAATTAAGAGCTTTTATGGCCCAGGAAATCTTTTAAGCTTACACACGACCCATTTAACAGGTCCACATTTGTTACAGATGTTTAAAATTTTGTAATTTATTACTTGTGACTGTTTTAGCTATGGGCTCCTTGTCTATGATTTAGGTATGCGTTGTAATAAAACGAATGGTGTGATAAATGATTGTCGAGTTTATAAATAGTTGATCAAATATTAATAACTAGCTGCCCCGTGCAACTTCGTATGCGTAATTTTTTCCCGTTTCTGCAACATTTCTCATTGCTGCTCCGCTCCTATTGGTCGTAGCATGATGTTATATAGTCTATAGCCTTCCTCGATAAATGAGCTATCTAACAGTGAAATATTTTTTTAATTCGGGTCAGTAGTTCCTGAGATTACTGCGTTCAAAAAAACAAACAAGCTCTTCATCTTTATACTACAAATATAGATAGTAACTTTAATATCTTGGGACAATTCACACAAGGCTATCTGATCCCAAACTAAGCAGAGCATGTACTGGAAACCAGATAAACATACTTATATATTTCTAAATACATACAGATAAATAACATCCAGACACAGAATAAGAAATCGTGATCATCACACAAAATTTTATCCTGGGTGAGGATCGAACCCACGACCTCTGGCTTAGCAGTCAGGGTCACTAACTACTAGACAGGCAGAACCCAAAGATAAAGATTTTTTCCTTATCGTACATTTTTGTTTGCGGGCTAAGAAGCTAGACGGGAAAAAGTGTTACATTTTGACATCGATCAAAAATCTATTAGGTATTTAAGATGTTGTGTTGTTTGTATTTTTGTAAAAGGTTTGTAATGTTTATTTTAAAGATGTCAATCACATGTCAATCTGTGTGAAAAATATTAATTTGAAATAGGACATTAATTCTTAAAATGTTATGTTCTTCTAGATATTTTAAAATATCCCTATCTCTACTTATTATATAAATGTGAATGTAAGTTTGTTTGTTACGCTTTCACGCGAAAACTACTCAACCGATCATCATGATACTTTGTACACATATTCTTGGAGGTATTAGAAGTGTCATTGGATTATAAAAAAGGGGAAAATTTACGCAGACGAAGTTGCGCGGGACAGCTAGTTAGTTAATTCAAACACAAATAAGATAAGAATAGCAAAAGGAACTACGTTCCAACCGGGTGTCTATAAGACACCTCTATCTTTTTTAAACAATGAAATGAAGAGACGAGCAGATCGTACATGGTGCGACTGATGATAAGCGTCACGCTCGCCCATAAGAGTATCAGTGATACCCAAATCCTAGGTTAGCAAAGATATCGATGTCACCGCACCGCGCTCCTCATTTCAGACATTAGTTCGTAAATCTGTGCCCTTTAACACAACATACATTGGCTACATTACTAATACAGTAATTATCTACACTTGCTGCAGTGCCCTTTAACACAACATACATTGGCTACATTACTACTACAGTAATTATCTACACTTGCTGCAGTGCCCTTTAACACAACATACATTGGCTACATTACTACTACAGTAATTATCTACACTTGCTGCAGTACCCTTTAACACAACATACATAGGCTACATTACTACTACAGTAATTATCTACACTTGCTGCAGTGCCCTTTAACACAACATACATTGGCTACATTACTACTACAGTAATTATCTACACTTGCTGCAGTGCCCTTTAACACAACATACATTGGCTACATTATTATTTCACGAAATAATAACTAACACTGTTAACTGAATCTGAACTCCAATTCAATGGACAATCCTATTAGTTGCAGCCTCACATAAGGAAGCAATTTGTATAGGAACTCATACATCACAATAGGAAATGATACATCACAACAGGTTAGGTTAAGTTAGATTTTTTAATTGGTCTGTTTGCTTATTCCGTCGATTAGGTGTATATTGTTTATCTAATATTAAAGACCTGAAAGGAGCGTTAACAGTTCGAAAAAAAAATAGAAACAAAATTATATACGTCAAATTGGTTTTTTTTTATCGAATATTTAAATTCACGATTTTAGTACCTAATTTCCTCGAAATGTGTACATTTTCAATATTGTTTGTATAAGGCCTGTTTACCTAATAAGAATTCCGCCAAGAAAAAAAAATTGTTTTTTTTTTTTTTAAAGATAATTTTGAATTCTACTGAATTTTGACAAAAAGACAGACAAAAAGATTTTTTTAAACTATACTTAATTAAAAAAAAATATGTTTGTCAAAATTCAGTAGAATTTTGAATAGATATTTAGCGTAGGATAATAAGATTTTTTTGCGTAGGACAGATAGAAGATGCATTATCTAGGTAATAATAATGCAACCAGCTATGGCACGAATGTAGGTGCAATACTGATAACATACCCTATCCGCTGCTGAAATTTGACCACACATTTCTGTTACACCCTGTATAGATATTATGGTCTTGGGGCCAAAATCCAACTCCTTATAGGCCGGCTAAAGGCACCTGTCCCACTAACGGCGAGAAAGCGAGTAGCAATTTTTAGATTTTCAATTAAATAAGAATATATATTATTATAGTGCTACAAGGATCTTTTAGCGCTTCAACATTGAAATGAGTGCGCTTTACAAGATGGCGGTGTTAGTTCTGATTACGGCCACGTGCCAATGCAATGAGTTAACAATACTAGCCAATGGCACTTGTATGACATTGACTTGAGGGCGCATTACAAGATGGCGGCGTTAGTTCTTAGAACCTTGCGGCACTATAGTTAATCGCTGACCGTTCACACTGACGGCGAGTAGTCACTCTGTAGTCCATCTCTTTTGTTTACACGAACGGGATTTACAATGTATATTGAGCGGGTGGTGTGGGTCGGGTCGTCTTCCTTTCTTCCATTAAGGCGAAGGGGAATCATCCCTCATCACCAGTTTGAGCTATTGCATAGCTTTATCGCGGGCTTTGAGCGCGGCAACCGAATCAACAAATTCAGTAACGAAAATAAAACCTAACACCCACTCCGCCTACCATGTAGCTCGGCCGAGCGTTCGCTTAACGTATATCTATATGGTACGACTGTACGAAGCTCGCACGGATTGAGACGAGCTGCTCCGAAATATAATGAAAAGGAAAAAAAATACTGCTTATATAAAAAATAAATAAATAATTATAATTGCATAAGTTGATCAAAAAAACACATTTTTGTTTAAAGACACCCCCAGTAGGGTGCAAGCTTGTGTCGCGGGGGACTTTACAAACATACAAGTCACGGACACAAAGTACACCCAGACTCGGAACAACAATTTCGTGGACTACACAAAGTGGTGTCCCGTGTGGGAATCGAACCCACGACCTCTTGCGAAGCAGTCGGACACACTCCCACCACGCCACAGACGCAATCAATTTATAATAAATATTTGGATAATTTGTAGTTTTTTCTTAAAATAATCGAATCACATGTTGTCTTTACCCTCTTCTATAATTTGTTGTAAGTTGATGCTCCCATCCACACCATATGAGGCTAATTCATTTAAAACTTGATTATACCCACTTTACGTACTATGGTGTAATGGTTACAGCACCTTACTGGCATAACTATATATACATATATAAATATATTGTAAAAATCGGCATTTAAAAAAGTAGCCATGACTTTTTATTGCCAAGTTCTTTTCTCACGGCTTTACTCTTGCGAACTTGGCATTAAACGTAGAATCATTCTATTCTAAATGTTGTCTGATATTCATAAGCATTGCATTTTGTATTGACTTTGACTTTAAGCGATTAAATCGCTACTTGCTTCTCGCTTATCGCCGGCGGTGGGAGAGGTGCCAGAGGCTTCTTTTTATTCCAACAAAATACACAGTTTCGCTCACCAAATGTAATGTTATGTGACCCAGATTTTGTTGTACCGACCCGAATCTCCAAGTAATACGATCTTCCCAAATCTTGAAGTAGGTACTCATACGATTTCAATGTTTCTAAAGATTTTATGGTGGTGGATGCGAACCAAATATGATAAGTTCTCTATCGAAGTTTGATACTTGGCTTGGTCAGTTGATTGAGTGACCCTGACTGCAAAGCCAGAGATCGTGGGTTTGATTCCCACTCTGGATAAATATTTGTCGGGGTGTATTTTTTTTTTAATATATACATGTTTTATTGTACAGGCTCTGCCAAGTTTGGGATTAAATGATCGTGTGGGAGTCGTCCTAAGATATTTATTTTACAAAAAGAAAACAAGAAACAACCAATATTCATCGATCTATAGGAGTTTGTTTACTAAGTAAATAATAAAATGATTCACGGAACATTTTATCACCTCTATTAAAATAACACCGCTTGATATGAGACAAAGAGATAAGCATAAAATAATAATCTAAGCTTAAAATTTGTGCGGTAAAGCTCTGAGAGGTATTAACTCCGCAATAACAATAAATCTTAGCTAATTCCTCGTAAAAATGTACCTAAATATATCTATTCTGATTATCATACATGTTTTACAATTCTCAGAAATTTCGTAGGTAACAAAATTGTTTAAAATTTTTGAGTTCGCAAAGAGGTCGTGTTTATAACATAAGTCTTTAATTCATGGTAGCACAAATCATCGAGAGTACGCAAGCGCAAGGGTTCATACAGCGCACTGTATGTGGAATAAGTCACAAATAGCTGTGATAAAAATAAATATGATTCTTCACGGACCATGTTATAAATCACACACTAATGATATCGCAGTTCGTTACGATATAAGTTAGGCGTAATACAGTGACTGCGAGTGACTCAAATATGTTATCTCGTAAAGGTGCTAGTATTTTAAATGTTCATTCCTAACTTGATATAATATAACATGTGATATAAAAGTGATAATGATTTAAATGTAGCAATAATTTCCATGCCTACGACGCGAACATATACATACTCACAGTCATGAAATTTTGGAACACCTTTGCAATAAAAAAGGCTTAATTGCAAGATGTATCTTTCGCAAAATATCTCTTTTACAAAATGTCTCTTTCGCAGAAAGTCTCATTCGCAGAATTTCTCTTTCGCAAAAATATTGACAAAGATTTGTTTGTTCTATGACCAATAATTTCAACGGTCAAATTTTTCTTACGTTTTACTTAAGCCAAATATGTTCTGGGTGCCGATAGTTACTTACCTATTTATTGCCACGCTGACTGGTTTTAAATGCTAGTCTCCATGGAAAAAAAATGGCAAACATGGACAAAATCAGTGTGGTGTGCAGTGACCCTAACTTGAAAATTGATGAAGATTCATCGGCCTGACGGAGTCTTAACATCCTGGTGCAACCTGGTCGAAACTTTAAGCAATTTTAAGGTTAATATTAATATTTATTAAGAAAAACTTTAACACACAAAAAAGCATACAATGGCAGTAAATATATAATAACATCTAACTAATAACATCTTAAGACAACCCACACTCGGTCATCTGATCCCAAACTAGGCAGAGCCTGTACTATGGCAACCAGACAACTGTTAAACATACTTAATATGTATATTATATATTTATAAATATATATTTATTATAAATAAATTACACCCAGACACAGAATAAACTATTGTGTTGCTCACACAAAGGTTTGTCCTGAGTGGGAATCGAACCCACAACCTAATGATATAATAAAAGTATTAAGCCTTAAAAGAAAATTAGAAAATATATTGAGCTATATTTTAAGTTACAAATAGGTATAGGTTAAGTTACAATAAGGTAAACAATGCGCGTTAATTCCCATATAGAAATAGTTATAATCATGCAACGCGAAAGTTTAAATGTTAGTAAGTGGAGATGTACCTCAGTTGCAAACAATTGGCAACAAAGGTATAAAGACGGGCCCTGTATGAACTTTCCTTAATATTACATCATTACGTAGCTACTTCTCATTTTAATTACGACCACAAATTAACAAGAAAAACAGACACCTAATTAAAATTAACATATTTTCATTAACTATTTCCAAAAATAACAAACATATCTGACTTTCATCTGTTTCTATAAACATTGTTTGTTTCACATACTTACTTTATACAAAGAGTTGCTTACGTAATAAATTAACGCTTAACGAATTGATAATAAGAAACTCATGAATTAGGTGCGTTCCCACGAATTATGTTTAACAAAGCCCTTTATAACTAGATAAATTAATTCTGTACTTTTGATACGAATATTCTTATATTTCCTTATAGTTATCGTATAGTTAATGCAATAGGTAGCATGCAGTAGGTATAGAAACTAGTGAACTTTGAATTAAAATATATAGGCTAATATTAATGCGTTTTTGATAATATTCTCATGTTATAATTTATGGTCGGGGAAAAAGTATTTTCATATTTGTAATACAAAGAAAAAAAATGTATAGGTTGTAAGTGCAGTTTTGATCGATGACTTGTTGCCGTCTTGTGGGTAGCCATGATTTCATTGCTGTAAAAAATTTGAGATTATTGATCAAAAAAATCTGACAGGTAGTTTTCACAGTGTTCTTTTGAGGTTAACTTTATGCTTTCTAATGAGTTCTGAAGTGACCGAAACAGGTGGAAATCTGATGGAACAATATTAGGGCTATACGAAGGATGCATTAACACATCCCAGCCAAGCTCTCTCAATTTTTGCTGAGTGGCTATAGATGAATGCGGTCTGGCATTGTCATGATGGAACACCACGCCCTTCCTGTTCACCAGCTCCGGCCGGTTTTTTCTCAACGCCTTCTTTTAACCTCATCAGTTGCTGATAGTAGAGATCAGACTCGATTCATACTCATTTTACCCGGTGAAAACCCGGTGGTTCCAATCCCACCATACACACAGCATCACTTTGTTACGAGTCAAGCCGGGCTTTGCCACGATCTGTGGGACTTGTCCATGCTTCGACCACGATCTTTTTCGGGTATTCTTATCATAAGTGACGCATTTTTCATCACTCGTAATCAACCGTTTCAGAAATGGATCAGAATTGTTACGTTTCAACAAAGAATCGCAAATGGAATCACGTTGCATTAAGTTTCTCTTAGTAAGATCATGTGGTACCCAAATATCAAGTTGTTTTTGTACCCAGACTTTTGTAAATGACGTAGAACTGTTTTGTGATCAACATCCAGTTCTTCTGCAATATTGTAACTACTAATATGTCGATCTTGCTCCAATTTTTCAAAGTTGGCACTGATTTTATCCGTGAGAGATCCCGTCCAGAGCGAGCCTCATACTTAACACTCAAATTTCCAGTGGCAACGCATTAGGTCTGTAAACCGCACCAATTTTATTCGCGGCGTTCGTCGCATTTTTACCTTTGTTATAATAAAATTACAAAATTTAATGGTATTAAAAAACCAACAAACCAGTTACATTCAGTACAACCAAAGAGGCTTGATTACTAACAATACGTTCAAAATATTAAAATACTTTTGCCCCTACCTATAATAATTTGATTTATGACCAACACTACGTCAAATTATTTTTTCTGCTTATTATTTTTCTGGATGGCAAACTGATTTTCCAGCCAAATTCTGCCAGTGTCTAGTATTTATTATACACTTTAACTGCACAAGGGATCGATCTTTTGGATTTTGCAAGAATTTTATGTATTTTCACAATGGTGTAGTGTAAAAATGATAGCACCTCAGTTTAATTCAAAACTTGCCCACTATTTCATATTGCGATAACAGTACAAAAATATATAAGATTCGTGCTATAGGTACTGTACTTGTTCAACTAATTTCCCTTCCCTTCACGACAATATACGTTTACGTGTTAATTAAACATAAATATTATTCGCTCGTAATTAATAACTCGTGATAAAGTAACGACATAAAAAGGTGGCGTTTCACATAACATGAATGTGTGAACTAGTCCTTATAAATAGGGTTGAAACTAACTTAGAACACGAAGTTTTTTTTAGAAAGAAATTAATAAAAGTATTTTTGCTACCCATTTCATACATAAAATGGTAGATCTTCCAAATCACAAGCTATAATCCTAATGATTAAAGCTTATGAATTGGAAGAATTAGTGATAATTATATTATTTTTAACACTTTCTTTTTATTGTGTTTTCACGAACGAACGAACCACATAGATACAAAAATGCAGTTAAAAATAATAGTAGCTGTACGAGTTGGGTAAATAAGTATATTTTGTACTAAAGGATAAAAAAACGAGAGTGTACATTGTAACCTAGACTTCCAAACCTATGTGGAGAAAAATGACTAAGTAGGGTAAATATTACAAAAAAAGGTTAAAGTCTTGAGTTAAAGCCTAACCTAACCAAATTTCCAATTAACTTTTACCAGTGTCAAGCATTGAAAACTGCACAAAGGCCCTTTCAACTTTACAATAACTTTCACACAAATCGCATAGCTACGGAAATGATGTCAGTCAATTTTCACAACTCTACGAGTACTTGTAGATTAGATTGATATGATGATGACTTCCCTGTTGAGAAGTGACAACCCTAACTCACCACGTAATTAAGACCACCCCAAGTAATTGCTTTGAGGCATGTAATTGATGTTAAGTATTTATTGACACGTCATAACACTTTTTTATTTTTAATTGGGGGTAATGCGGGAGTGTGAGACCCATTGTTATTTTATTCATATCATAGACAACTATAAAATTGCTTTTAAATGTTTGTTTTTATGTTTTCATTCTCACCTTAGACATTGGAAATGGGCGGCCAACTCAGCTGTCATTATTTTCACGGCTCCGCATTTAACGTATTAAGAGCAAAATTCACGAAATGCCTCCAAAATCCTGTAAGATCGAGAATTTGTGCAGTAAAAGTGTATAATACATGCTAGACACTTGCAAACAGTTGGCCCGCAAATCGGTAAAATTGACATGAACGTAAAAATATGGAGACATTCAAATAATTGAATATAGAAATAACTTTAACACCTCTGTGGAACCAATAGAGCCTCAAATAAATGCTTACCATGCCTTACCACGCTTATTAAAAAAAAAAAGGTCAGCCATCTTCATTTTTTATCACGTTTTTTTTTCGAACACACATTTATTAAAAAATGAATGTTTAGTGCGTGACTGTGGACAATGCAATTAGAAACGGTAAACTGCTACGGAAGCTAAAATGACGGATAGGCCACCGATTCGGTTGCTACCGACAACATTGTAAATAATGATTTATTATCTTACTTATCTGCTTATACAAATATACGATATAGTTACTCGTTATAGGTATGTAGAGTTGGTATAAGGAGGTGTGATTATTAATATTGTAATAAAGCTTTATTTTATTGCTTTTTCCACGATCTTTTGCGTTTTAAAGTTCTGGAATTCTTTTTTTAAATCTAACATAGGTTCTCCCTGTGTTGATGTGTACCTACCTATAAGAATCTACTTAATAAATGTTCTAAAAATTTTATCTTTAATTTCAAATCGCATCGAAATCAAGACCTCCGGCGAAACCAGGCTTTAACAATTCAATGGTTTAGGGATGGTTAATAATGGGCTTAGCTGGACCATTCGTGACTATCCCATAAATATTTCTGATGTAAGGACGGACGGACGGCTTACACTTGATAGAATAGACTCTTAGTAGAGTACCGACTGATGGAATCAGGCGTCACATGGCGGAAATCCATCTTAAGATAAGGAAGGGATCCCACCACCAACCCTCGATCTGTGAATCACCACGATTGAAGAAGTACCTAAGTAAAAGTCCTTAATACAACAATCGAAATAGATCGACAGACCACACTCAATAAGAGAGGCCTGGCATCGACAGTGCCAAATTGTCCTGGGGATTCCTTATGATACGCGTGTCGAAGTTTCACTTCGTTTAAGTGGAATATTGCAAGTCAAGGCTCCGGATGTGAGAGTACCTGTCACTAAATTTCTTTGTTGCATATCTGCTGTACCGTCTATCCTAGCGGCAGACGGTACAGCAGATTGGAAGGCTTTAAAAAGACCACAGGTAACATTAATTCAATATTGTTAAAAAAATGTGAAAGTAACTCTGTCAGTCTATCTGTCTGCTTTAAAGCTTAAATCGCTAAACCGATTTAGATGAAATTTGGTTTGTTTGTTTTTAGAGGGCTACAAAAACCGCACTAAGCCTATTGGGCCATTGTGCTGGATAAAAGATGAGGAATCAAATTTGGTATGAAGATAGTTTGAGTCCCAGAGAAGAATATACGCGGGCAGAACCGCAGGCGAAAGCTAGTAAGTCATAATTATAGAAGCGTCAGTCTCTCACGACAATTACTACGGTGTCAAAACGGAAACGGTTCCGTCCGTCCGGGCGATTGGTGGGAATTGGACGGAACTGGGAAGATTTATGTGTTTGTGTGGAAATACTCACGTAATGTGTTTAGGGGTAAATAAACTAGAATTTATTGTACTCATTTTATTGGGCAATAAAAAGTATGGGGACATGTGGTTCCCATGCATTTTTTTATGAGTTGTAAGTAGGTTTCTAAAATTTAGCAACCTTCTTCTTTTCTTCTAGGTTTCTCTTTTAAAATTATCAAGTATAGGTACAATTAGGTATTTTCGTTTAATTCAATTCAATTCAATTTGTTTATTGGCAGATAACAGAGATCTATAGTGTTAGTAAAATGCTTATATCTATGTTATGTTAGTAAGTAATTCAAATAATGTTAATTCTCATAAGCGACGTTAAAAAGGAAGAGTTGATACTCTCCGCTATCGTTTTCAGAATGCTGTTGTCAATGACCCGCGTTCTGTGTATCGCTCGGCCGCAGGTTTAGGTTGTGATTTTCCTCTGGTTATTCAACCTCATCATTTCAAAATTATTAAACATACACAAGACGTAGCCAAGATCTCGTGGTACAAATAGCCCTAAATCTACTAGAACCAAAGAGATCGCCCGCCAACGACCTGGTGGTCAAATATTGGAAAAGATCTCAAGAAAGCCCAATTGCCTGAAGCGACAACACCAGACCGTCTGTGGCGTCTTGGCGCAGAAAAGTGAGAGACCCGACCCCGAATAACGGGATCAAGGACGTATGGATGAAAGGATGAATGAACATTCTACTGTACAGAATAATAATTTTAAAATTAGATCGTTCAGTAAAAATATAAGGTGTCGAAATGTGTCTTCTACGTTTAATCGACAGTTGAAAGCAACATTTTGTGTATTGTAACCATAAATTTATTAATTCCATTAGAATGAACAATATACATAATCTTTCAGTAGGTGCCCACAAATTACCGAAGACACAGAAGGCAAGCGTCGTCCAATTCTATTCAAAATTCTTTTTTCACTTAGGATGCAAAACAACACTTGTTATACGTTGAGATTCTACACGTACATGTAATGCCAAGTTAGCAGTGACTAGTAAAGCCGGAAAAAAGAACATGGCATTAAAAACTCGCGGCCACTCTTTTTAAATTGCCTAGAAATAGAGCCTGTAATACACTATACACCTAGTTAAAGGACTGATGCAAATTATATTATTAAAAAGTTGGAGCATGAGATAAAATAATATATATCATCCTTAGTGGGTACGACATAGTAGGAACATCTACTTACAACAAGGGTTAAACAATATGTGCTTAAATATTAGCCAAAGTACTGATTACTAATAATTATTAAATATAAAATATACATTTTTTATAATTATATCACAGACACGGAATGAATGAACACCTTCGAAACAACTATTTTGATTTAGACTATTTCCAAAGAGGTCACAGATTACCTACATGTCCACGAATTGCTTACGTGTGCGTTGCTCTAGCACGTTTATATGAAACTTTTCTTCTGTACTCTCGGTATTTTGTGGTACCGATGACAGATGTCTGTCCGCATTTAGAGAGCATGTGATGAATAGAATACCATTTCACAACAATTCTTCCCAAAGTACGTGAAAGAAATGTATATTTTTTTCACAAAAACAATGTGCCAAAAGATTTATATGATATGAAATTATTTGTAATAACAACTCATCGTGCAACGGACGAGGTGAATTTTAAACACAATCATAAAAAAAAAAAAAAACTACAACTTTTCAAAATTAAACGGCTATTACACTACCTACCCTGAATCAGGGCCCTAAATAAAGATGGCCTTGAAAATTTGTTAGAGAATTAGGGCTCTAACTCTTATTACACCGCTTTTTTTAGGGATTCAGGATCCCTGATTCAGTGTAGTGTAATAAGCGCATTCAACTTGTTTTTCATTCAGATAAAATACCTAGGTATGTAGTCATAAACAATCGGAAGGAGTTGTAAAAATGGCGGAATACTGACATGTCGCTATTTTCACAGCTCCGCGTTTAACGTGTAAAACATTGTAAAATATACTTAAAATAACTAATTACTGGACAAGAACGAGACTTTGTGATGCAAAGAAGAAAACTAGGAAGAAAATAAACTTGAAACTGGCGTATGCACATAATGTGCGGCCATTCCTATCGAGTAATATCGGAGGGAAGAGGACAAAAAAAATAGGAATCTCAAGGAAGACGACCCAACAAAATTAACAAATAGGGTTTCCTAGTACAGTTATCTCAATGTAACTTAGCCGGATTCGAATGTAAGTTCGTTCTTATTGTTTTAAATTTTAATTTAGGTTCTTTTCAGTTTCGCGCATGCATAGATGCGACCCCAAAATTACTTACGAAAACGATTAATGATGTTTAATTGATTAAAAATACTAACAAACTTTGAATTCAAAAATATAAAAAAAACTACTTAAACGCGTTCATAAAAGTTTAAATTAAGAACAGTTACAGTAAATAGGTACGAAAGAAAGTTTGACAAAAAACATGAGTTAGTAATATAAGTATTACTACTATGTTTTTTGTCATGACAATGTAATGCGTAATCGCATCTCTAATTCCCTTGGCTTAGTTACCGCCATTGACGCGAAGACCTGGACCGCACCATCACTTTTAATTAAAAAGTAAATATTTACTGCAATGCGTGAAAAAGAGAAAATCTCGTGCGGCCCTGTCTCTTCGACAGGTATTGTCCACAAAGTAGTTATCTCTTTCTAGAGAGTGGTAAATTTTTTGAGGTTATGACGCAGTCCAGGTCTATACGTCAGTTGTGACCGCCCGCCCCCCGCTTGCTGTCACCATTTACTTCCAAAAAATGGATCTGCGCAACCACGTGTCGCCAACTTTAATCCAGCCGAGTTACATTGAGACAATTGTAGATTCACAGGTTTTCAATTACCATTACGAGTTGTAAAAATGGCAGCAAATTGAGCTGCCATTATTTTTACAGTTCCGAGTTTAACGAGTATAACTTGTACCTAAATAATTAATTGAATACAACGCAAAAATGCAACTATAGTGTACAATAAATACTTGACTCTGGCAGAAATAAGCCGTTAAAACGCCTAGATTGCCATAAATTCAAAGAAGAAGAAGAATTACCATTAACATTTACCTATTTAAATTATGTTGCTTTTTTTATTAGTTTCAATTTCTAACATTTAAATAAGTCAAAGATTTACCGCAAAAGTGAACGTTCTCTCTCACCATGAAGGGATAATCTGGGAAATATGAGGGGCGTTATCAGTCCATGACTGTCCCGACAAATAGCGGGATTATGCTAAACTTACTATTATGGAAGCTATCGGACGGGTATGGATATAACTTACTAGCTTTCGCCGCGGCTCCGCCCGCTTGGATGTCGGTTATCGCGATAAAAACTATCCTATGTTTTTCCCCGAGACTCAAACTATGTCCATACCAAATTTCATCTAAATCGGTTCAGCTGTTTGAGCGTGAAAGCGTAACAGACAGACAGACAGACAGACAGAGTTACTTTCACATTTATAATATTAGTATGGATTAGTAGTAGTACGTGGACAAATAAGTTGTATTTTTTGCATGTCAGCCGTTTTCGTACGGGATTTTCCATATTTTTAGATTTATTGTGCATTTGTGAAAGAAATTCTCAACAAAATTCGTAGATCCGAAGGGGACGACACAATATGAAGTTACCTAACTGCAAGCTAAAGTTGTGGAGGAAATTATTTATTTATTCACTTTATGCACAAATTATGTTCAAAGGTGAACTTAATGTTAAAATCCTTCTTTGCCAGTCTACCTTAGGGAGATGTAGAAAAATAATACGTATTTAAAAAAAAAAAAATACGCCCGCCTGCAAAAAGACGGAAACAAGACACCCTTCACATTTAATATCATGCAGTCGGAGGCATTAATCAATCCTGTTGAACTTAAAAATTGTGTCTCTATTACTAGAGACTACATTAGACTGCGTGATATTAAATGTGACGGGTATCTTGTTTCCGTCTTTTTGCAGGCGGGTTTTATGTATATTTTTTTATTTACGTTGTTTTTTATACTTTCTTAATCCAAATTACAATTAAGTATATACGTTATATATACAGGGTGTTTTTTTAATATACTTATAACTTCCCATTGGTGCCTTCTTTACATTACATCAAATAACTTCATAATATAACTACTACCTATCACCTACTTTTGTCACACAACCATTTATCACTCATCTGAGTGACCCTGGAGTAAAATCGATGTTTCTTTGTCAGGTTTAGGGCCTAAACCTCACAATAAACAACGATTTCACTCCAGCAAAATAGTCTGTAGGTGGTTAAGGTCATGACTCCAGAAACAAGTAGTAGGTGATTAGCGGTTATATATTAAATATTTGCCAAAACTGGTGTAACACAGTTATTTAGTGTTATATAAAGAAGCCACGAGCAGAAGGTTATTAGAAGCCATGAAATCCTGGTAGCCGCAGCCAGAAAAACGAGTCTGACTGCATCGTAGTTAATTGGCTGCATCCAGCCAGATCGAGTAAGGGCTTGTCAAGTCAAACACATATCACATTTCTTTCTGCCGTCCGTGCATGCGCTTCAACTTCTACGACATTTCGATCTGCGACATTGAGTCACGGACGCAGATATATGATTAATGAGTGATATCTAACAAGAGATGGGCCAACTGTGAGTTTGACTAACCGGTTAATCGACTAATCGGTTGCAAGAAGTCAACTGACTAATCGGCTTCTTGCAACCTACCTCTTCTTCTCTCTTCTTGCTCACTAGCCAGTTAAGCCGACCAGTTTACTTTTATTATTTATTTTTTGTTAAATTGTAGTCGCAACTTTTAAGTAAAGGATAGCTTGACATTTCAACCGGGTGGAACCTAAATTAGTCACGATGACTCGACAAGATGACTCATTTATCTTCAGACCACGGTCGGTGCAACCCGTCTTGCAATCTCTACAGTTCACCTACTTATTCAACGAAAGAAGAGTTGTTAGACCTTAGGGTACCTTAGAGTACATTGATTCAAAAACAAAAAATATTAATTAACAAGGCACGATTTCATACACCTTAATTTATGCAATATGTCTACACCTATATTACGAGCAAAGTAATAAGCCGACTAGTCGATTATTTTTACCGATTGGTCGGCGACTAATCAATACGTATATCTCTTGACTCTATATTACTAGTAGTTTTTATTATAGGGCGGTTATTACTGCTCGATTTACTAAACTAGCAGTAATAAGTAAGTAGATATTTATAAAAACGAGCTGTAATATCAATCTAGCTATAATAACCGCAGTTTCATAAAATTACATACTAAAATCAATTTATCCTAGGCCAGACGGACTTATTTACGCAATAAAATTATCGATACCTATCTAAACAGTAGTTAAACTACCATACAAACATACTGTGATCGATTAAAAGATATTCATACCTCGTTGCGGCCATTATGTTCTTCGTAACGAGCTCGCAGACTGAAATACTACAAGCAAATACCACAGGACACTGAAAGTACAGAAGCTTCATAGTAAACGCTCTCGACAAACGCACTCATAGACTTCGTTCATGGACACGGAATCCTAAAGCACTCGCTCTATCACTGATTTCACGTGAACCGTGACTCCGGGTCAGTAAAGGGTCCATTAATCTCGTTAGGTTCTAACGGGAAGGGAGACGGTTCTGAGACGGACTGTAGTGAGAGAAAATTAAAAGTTGTCTGAAACCTCACCACCTATCGCCATCGAGGAGTCAGGGGGGGGTCAATAAATGACTAAAAAAACATCACCTGTTTTTACAGACGACCCCGAAGCGATGTCTATGTACCTAAGCATGCGTCAAGGTCGTTTTCTATAAAGTTTGTCTTCTGTACTTTCTGATATTTTGTGCAAAACGCCATCTTGTATTCTGTGTTGCATCGCCTACGCATCTTATTTCTCTCGGCGCTTACGAAGTATGGGCAGATAACGTACTCGTAGGGCATGTTTTTTGTTCAGAGAAAGGTAACAATTTGTATTTCATTCCGCTTTATGTAGTGAGAATAATTCTAAAATGCGAGAGCTTATTTTGTTATCGCCTATAAGTTATGTTGCGACGCCAAATAATGGTAAATAATAGTAGTTTAGTGTCATGTCATTGCGATGGCGCAGTAGGTGGAGATCTATTACAATGTATATATCTACTGAACGTCTTTTTAAGCTTGCGGTTATACCTACATTTTATAACCGAGATAGCAGGTGATAACAGTCTTATGCCTCTAAATATATCTACATAGTAGGGGCGAATGAAATTTGCCTAAATCGGACCATATTATTATTTCTGAACGATGACGTTCATGCAATCAGTCGTTTGACTATAAGCAGATGTGATGAATGCTTCATGCGTTGAGGGCGCTACTCCCAGTGGAGTCAGCCCTTTCATTTAGCAAATCTAATGGTCAACGATGTCCCGTCGCTTTTTAAGTCGACGTATAGTTTCAGGGATGGTAAGTTGACCAGCAAGTTCATTTGGGTGAACGAAGACGTAAAAAAAATAAAACTACTAGTCGAACATGTTATCTCATCTCATTGCTTTTACTCTTTCAAGAAATAATAAAAAAAATTAGGTAAAAGTGCTGTCTTTAGAGTTCCGTAGCCAAAATGGCAAAACGGGATATTTTCGCCATATCCCTCCGTCCGTCCGTCCGCAGCTTAGATCAGAAACTGTAAAATTTTTCGAATTACAATAATATAAACGAAACAAAATAAGCAGGGTCACGGTTACCCTTCCACATCCTCGTCGCGTAAAATAATATAACAATATATCATCTTGGGACAACCCATAAACGACACCTGATCCCAAACTAGGCAGCGCCTATACTATGGTAACCAGACAACTGATACACAAACTTATGTTTCTAAATACATACATGTTATAACTATAGATAAATTACATTCAGCATGGGTGTACCCATTTTTGGATTTGGGAGTTGAACCCCCCCCCCCCTTCCTGTGATGTAAACTGCCAAGGTATCATGCAAATACATCATACCTTTATGCGTGAAACTCGTTTGAGATTAGGAAAAAATAAAAGCCAGTCGGGGACTGAGTTTCTCAGCCGACCCATCTACGACCGGTCGTAATTTATGATGTTCAATGTTATTTAATAAGAGTTTGTTTGTAGTAATATATTATGATGTGCGTGTAATACATATATTTCAGCAATAAACATTGTGTTCGATTTGGGGAAAATGTGTTTTTATTTCAACGCCCTGAGGAACAGCCCCGGTACCAGCTCGACCAAGAGCTGCGTCAATGTGACAGTACCTATGTGAAGAGTTCCGCTTTAAACACAAGATACAATCTTGGTGCCGAGTTCTAAACGCGAAGTCGACACGTTTGAAAACGCAATAAACAAACAGCGAAAGGCAATAATTTACTGAGCGCTGTGCGTGACACTGCGATAAGACAGTCTGTAGGAAAGACAAAACAGCTGAAACAGTAATGACGTGTTTTGTACTTCATAGTGAAATTAAGATTTGGACGTTACACGACTGGGAGATAGATTTGAAATCTAGGTAGATCCCAAATTAATAATCCACACTAGTTTTTACTGTAATTAAACTTTCGCGATTTTTATACATATTAGATATATTTCGGGACTTAATCGTGTGATCGAAACGTCGGGTAAATAAAAGGTTCGTACCTTTATGTAATTCACGCGATTAAGACCCGAAATATATGTAATACATACTAGTTTTGTAAATTAAATGTGAATAAAGCTTTATCTATCTACCTGTCTGTCTGTTACGATTTTACGCTTAAGCTGCTGAACCGATTTAGATGAAATTGGTATGGAGATAGTTTAGTCCCGGGAAAGGACAGTTATAACGTGACACCCGACATCCACGCGGGCGGAGCCGCGGGAGAAAACTAGTCCTGAATACTTTGGAACCTAGTTTTGAAATCAAGCTCAAACAAGAAGTGTAATTCGCAGCGGGCAACGAGCCGTCGGCTTTTGGGGAATCTTTGAATTTTACACGTTTCAGTCAGTATGCCGCAATTAAAGCCCAGCCTGAAACAGGCTTCAACCTAGTTGAGGCAAATACTCAACAGGGCTTATTGTTATTTATATAAATCTGCCTAATGATAAGTTTTTGTACCCTTACTTTCATGAATAAATTATATTATTATTATTTAAAAAAAAAAAGATTCCAAGACAACCTCGTCGGCAGACGAATATGGAGCAAGGGCGAACTACGAGCATGTTTGCACAGATTTGTAACATAATGCTCGCTCTGAATGGTACATTACGCCGCGTAGCGTTAGTCAGTTCAGTACACACCTTAAATAGGTACCTAACGCTTGCAAGGATCTACACAAGTTTCAATTAACTAATGGAATAATGGAAATTATGAAACCCTTAGATAAATTTATGACCAACACCATGCTTTTTCAGTTATTGGCACCTCATTAGATGTGAAATCTAACACCTAGCTTTCATTATTGAAAGCTAGGTGTTAGATTTCACATAACTGGACAGGATATTGTGAGTCATTTTGATACTTACATAATAACCACAGTTCCTGGCTTTACTTGTCTAAAATAAATCATGCTATTTATATTACTCATTTGAAATGGTAACATTTGTTCATTTTTATTATATATTTATTTTATATAAATACAAAATCCATTTTTTTTAAATTTATTATAATCTAAGAAAGTACAAAATCTGTAACATTAAAACTAATTCGCAAACTGTACAGTTTGTTAGAGAAAGAAACGCTCAGTTCGTTACATATTAAGCTTAAACTATTCTATCTTCCATACTAATATTATAAATGTGAAAGTAACTCTGTCTGTCTGTCTGTCTGTCTGTCTGTTACGCTTTCACGCTCAAACTACTGAACCGATTTAGATGAAATTTGGTATGGAGATAGTTTGAGTCCCGGGGAAGGACATAGGATAGTTTTTATCGCGATAACCGACATCCACGCGGGCGGAGCCGCGGGCGAAAGCTAGTTAGAAATAAAGGAACTTTGTTACGTACAATCATTAAAACTCATAATTTTATCGTAACACTTGTTCTTCATAAGGTGTTTTAGGCTAGTGATACCTACTTATGGTATCAGGCTTTCTATTCTCTAAACTATCTATGTTAATGTAAATTATAGGTGTTAGGTACTGTCTGATTCTTTGTCCATAGTAATTGTTAACTCGAGATATTACCAACTTTCCTTGCTTCTTGGGACAACACAATCAACGCTATCTGATCCCAAACTAAGCAGAGCTTGTTCTATGGAAACCAGACAACTGATAAACACTTATATATTTCTAAATACATACTTATAGATAAATGACACCCAGACACAGAATAAACCATCGTGCTCATCATATAAAGTCTTATCCTGGGTGGGGATCGAACCCACGACCTCCTGTTTTGCAGTCGGAATCACTAACCTCTAGACCAACAGGCCAGTCAACTTGTTTGTATAGTGTGTATAGTGTTATATTAATGTTTTAATCACGGGGCTACCATCCAATCGACATAAGTACACACATCAAAAGTGTCTAGGGATCAAGCATTTTTATGCGGATTTCTTGAGATTGAGATGTGGCTTTGTAATAAATTTATGATTTTATAAATTTATATGGATCCTTTTTGGTGCATTTCATAATTTGTAGTAGAAAGAATCAGTAAACAGAATCAGGAACTGTGAATCAAATTCGAGTAAAAGATGAAAATCAGCTGTCAATATTTTCCCTATAAAAACATACAACGCATTGAAGACATTATTAGTGCTAGATACTGTTTCCCTACTACTGATTAAAACCAACGTTATTATGGAGCGGCGACGTCATTTAAGCAGGGAAGAAATTCTCAGAGCCGTGGGAATGATAGAAGCTGGTTCCCGGCAACGTACTGTGGCTTTAGCTCTGAATACAAGTTAGAGTGTTATCAGTCGACTTTGGACACGTTACCGAAGCACTGGTACCGTGGCTGAGCGCCATGGAGGACGGTATCGCTGCACCACACGGAGACAAGACCGATACATTCAAATCTTAACTCGAAGAGGTCCAACAATAACCGCCATGATGTTAGCCGTGAGGCTTCATCACTCTTCAGGGAACTTAATTAGCGACCAAACAGTCAGAAACCGCTTGCATGAAGTGAACCTTCATTCCCGAAGACCGCTACGGGTACCACCTATAGCAATGCACAATCGTAGGATTCGATATCAATGGGCTCTTGAACACAGAAATTGGGCAGAAGAACAATGGCGTTTCGTGTGCTTTTCTGATGAGTCTCGTTTTGGTATGAGACCGGATACAAGACGTATACGACACTGGAGAACCCCTGGACGCCAACAGCGATTAAAATCCTGCCAGGAAGTCCATCCTTATAGTGGTGGAACCATCATGGTATGGGCGGGTATTTGGATCGGCGGAAGAACTGAGTTGATTTGGATCAGAGGCAACTTCAACGCTCAAATTTATGCTGAGACGATTGTATCAGACGTCATCGTTCCTCTACAAGTGCAAATCGGTCCCTTATTTCAGTTATGCATGATAATGCACGACCGCACATCGCAAGAGTTGTAAGACAGACTCTCGCCGCAGCTAACATCAATGTCCTGCCCTGGCCTGCTCAGTCGCCAGACTTGAACCCGATTGAGCATGCATGGGATATGCTACAGAGAAGAGCTCTGCCGAATATGGAGGGTATCCAGTCGCAAGAAGACCTTTTTTTGTTGTTGCAACGAACATGGGCGGCCATTCCACAGCGTGATTTGGATGAACTCATTTTGAGTATGCCAAACCGATGTTCTTGTGTTGTTAGTGTTCGCGGTAGAAACACGGATTATTAATTGTTTAAGTTACCCAATAAAATTTTAAAGAAAACTGTTATTTCAGTCTTTTTTTCGAACTTTAATGTTAGTGGTTCAAATGTCAAAAATCCCTTTATTAGGAAAATGGCAAATTTCTTTATTAATGCAAAGGTGACTTGGTTTATCGTTACTGTGACAAACGAAAACACTTTATTTGATGAATCCTTAAAGAAATAAAAGAAATAAAATCAATCAGGAGAAAAGTTATTGCAAAAATATATGTTGATCCCTAGACACTTTTGATGTGTGTAGTTGCACTACCTCTTTTCTTAATTAAGAACTAAAAACATATTAGTTTTTAGAGTCGTTGATAACTTCACATTTAAAAAAATATTTCTTAATAATAATAATAATAATAATGATTTATTCACTTAGGAAGCAAAATGCTACACTTGTGAAAAGTCGATTCTAAATTTACTGGTAATGCCTGTTCGCAAACAATAGGTAAAGCCCGAGAAAAGAACAGGCAATAAAAACTCGTGGCCACTCTTTTCAAATTAATAATAATAATAATAATAATAATAATAAAACCCCTCGGGGCTAGTCGTTGTCTCCCTATATGAGATTAACGCAACACTCTGAGGGCATAGTAGCAGCTCTTGAAATCCTAATGACACCAATAAAAAATGTCTCATGAGGGTGAAATAAGAGTACACAAACCGCAGGGCAGCTCTGTGGCGAGCTGAATGTGCGTGGCGACACTGCGGTCCTGATACCTCAGAGAGTCGGTCAGGGCCTCGTCTCCCGCTTGCCTTCACTGGCCGGCGGGAGTGGAACACCAAGAGCGCTCGCAGGATTCTCAACTCTGGCTTGCCTTAACCGGCCGGCCAGAGGGAGGTTGCCAGAGCTTGTATGCTCGGGGGTGGAAGTGTCATTTTCAAGGGCATAACTACGGGGAAACCCGCTCACGGGCCTTCTTCGTGATGGTGAAACCGGCGCCGCACCGCTCGACACCCCAAGCTGCTCACACCCATGTTGCTCCCTGTCGCCTGTTTGGCTGTATGCCTGTGGCGGCCAGAAGGGGGCCCATCTAGTGAGTGGCGAGTCACCGCCTGCCCATTTGTCCGTGTGTTTTTACCATGTGTTTGCAGGGCAGGTGCCATAGTCCTTCAATAGTACCAGTTAACCATTCCACTAACACATCACCTCCATAACCCAGTTTCTTAACTACCACTTTTTGACAATAGTTTTTACACTAACCGGGGAATGTCGTTGGGTACATTTATATAGTGTATACAACGATATTCGCCGGTTTGTGTCACATAGCCTTTAGATTAAAGTGTCTAACGGGCCTCTACGTGTTGGCTTCGGCCCCACGCACGCCTCCCAAATGACCGGGACTCCATAGTCCCGTGATATGGAAACGACATACATAATAATAATAATAATAACAACACACATGATGGCAACACTGAATGACGGTTGACGTGTGTCGTAAAATTTTCACCAAATATTTTATTTTATATTATAATATTTCGCTAATGTTCTTTTAATACTTTAATCAAATATACTCCAGCATAAATACTTCTAAATTATTATAACTCCCATAAATTCGCAAAACCGGACAATAGCCAAGAAATTTACACTATGACATTACATGTCAAAATGAAAATTAACAATAACAAGGAAAAAATGATTTAACTACATTGAGCCACATGATAACTAGAAGCAGAGCCAGAGACCGAACAGCACACCCTCCAATCCCGGACTCGTCTCTCCGCTCCGCCTCGCAACCACAGGATTCAACACCAGCCGTTGCTGAGGCGTCGAGCTCGTCGAGTGACGAGTATTTCTCTCCGCCAACGTCGCCACCACCTGTACGTCGGCGAGGGAGAGGCCGGCCGCAGACCAGCTTAGGACCCCGAGGCCCACCGGCCTCAAACAGGGCCCCCGCTGTCGGTGGTGATGTGCGCCGCATGCGATGGACGACGTTGATGAACGAGAACGTCATGCGGCTATTTTGCGGCTACAGAGGGGGGAACTAACCTTACTGTGTACCGTGAACGGATGCTGCCTCTGTTTCAGGTGCTTGAGCCGACTGTCAACGTTTCGGCACAACGATTATCGGACCAAGTGCGGGCCATTCAGCGCTGTCATCTGCTAGATGAGGCCGCACTTGAGAGACTACGCTCGGAGTACGCCCAGACTAGCCGCGAGATCCCTGCCCCGGTACAGGTTCCTACAAATGTAGTTGACTGTGAAGCTACGGGGCCGGATACCGCGGCTATTGTGGTAAGTACTCAGTGCAATGAGGAGATTAAGGCCGCTTTGGAATTTGCGCTTCGCGAATATCGGTCCACGCCCCACAATATTAGGCCACGCCTGCCTCGGTTACCTATGCATAGACGGAACATTTCGCTGGTGTGTGCTCTTGATTCGTTATTGCCTACTTACCTAGACAATAGCGAAGACCTCGGCGATACCCACTCAATCCTGTATTGTGCAGCTGTTGCGGCATGTCGTATAGGAGGTGTTAAGCTTTTAGCAGAAACCCCTACTATACGACCAAGGTGCGCCGTACCCGCGTGGCAATGCAGGATTGAGCGCCGTATTGCCGGGGCAAGGGTACTCATCGGCAAGTTGTCCTGCTTCAGGACCGGGAACACTCGCCCGAGAGTGATGCGCTTTGTGAAACGGGCATTCTTGGGGACTGACATCAGACCTCAGGATTATATGTCGCGTGTCACAGAGCGCATCGACTTCCTGAAGCAAAAAATCTATGCATGGGCAAACCGAATACGCAGGTACAAAAAACGCGTGGACAGGTATAACGTGAACTGCATGTTCCAAAGGGACCAAAGGTGGGTTTATAGAGACTGGCAGCGAACGGATCAAGGTGTGGATGGCGGGCATCTACCAAATGCTGAAGCGACAAGCTCGTTTTGGCGTAACATTTGGTCGGTGCCTGTCACCCACATAGAGGGGGAATGGATGCGTGACGTTGAACGAGCGTGCGAACTTATTCCGGAAATGGAAGATATCAACATTAACAGCACAGACGTAGCCAGTGCAGTCCGTCCTTTTTCTAATTGGAAATCTCCAGGCCCAGACGGACTGCACAACTTTTGGCTGAAATGGCTACGCAGTTCGCACGCTTGTTTGGCATCGCAATTCCAGTCCACCCTAGAATCTGCGTCGCTGCCAGCCTTTATGACTAAAGGAGTGACCCACCTGCTCTATAAGACCGGTAGTACCTCGGACCCTAGAAATTATAGACCGATAACTTGTTTACCATCGATCTATAAACTTCTTACATCCATTCTGAGAGCTAAAATAAATAAACATATACACACAAACTCCATCATGTGTACCTCTCAGAATGGATGTAGAAGTGGGGCCCGGGGTACTAAAGAGCTTCTCCTCATTGATATGACTATTAGCCAGCAGGTTCGCCGCAACCGAAAGGATCTATCGGCATGTTGGATAGATTATAAGAAGGCGTATGACTCCGTGCCACATACATGGCTTCTGAGGGTGCTGAAGTTGTATAAAGTTAATACAACTTTATGCACCTTCTTGAAGTCGTGTATGGGACAATGGAATACGGTTCTTACCTATCCAGGGTGCCGAGGGATCCAAGAAAGTGGCGGCGTACCTATAAGGATTGAGCGGGGTATATTCCAAGGTGACACTCTGAGTCCCCTTTGGTTCTGCCTAGCACTGAACCCACTTAGTACCTTACTAGAGGGTTCAGGGCTAGGTTGCAGGTTGCGACGTGGTGGTCAGGTTATATCTCACTTGCTTTATATGGATGACTTGAAGCTCTTTGCTCCCACCAGCTCACAACTAATAGCGTTACTGAAGGTAACTGAAACCTTTAGTAATTCTATTAGAATGGAGTTTGGTGTTGACAAATGTGCAGTCGTTCATATAAAGCGAGGGCGGGTAGTGGAATCCGAAGGGACTCAACTCTCGGATTCCATTCACTTAAGATCACTTCTCGCAACCGAGACCTATAAGTATTTGGGTATATCGCAGGCACTGTGCATTAATGAGGTTGACATGAAACAGCAGTTGCAAGAACGTTTCTTCGGTCGCCTGAAAAAAGTGCTTAATAGCCTTTTGTCAGGTGGCAATAAGATCCGGGCTTGCAACAGTTGGGTCATGCCACTTCTAATGTACTCCTTCGGTATACTCAAGTGGACTCAGACAGAATTAGACACCCTGGATCGAAAAGTCCGTACACTCATGACGTCATACCGAATGCATCACCCGCGTTCATCTGTGATGAGATTGTATATCCCGCGGAAGTGTGGGGGCCGGGGTTTGTTGAACCTCAAGTCCCTTCATAACCGCGAGATATACAATCTCAGAGAATATTTTCTCCATATGGACGTGGGTGTGCATCGCGATGTTGTCGCGGTGGACACCGGGCTTACCCCGCTCTCCTTGGCTAAAGAGAACTGGCGCAGGCCTGTAGTACTTGGAGTCAACGAACGCAGGGAGGTATGGCAGAGCAAGGAGCTTCACGGTAGGTTCTTTCGGGCTCTTCATGGGCCCGATGTGGACCTACTAGCATCTGTGGCCTGGCTACGGTTCGGTGACCTCTTCGGGGAAACCGAGGGTTTTGTCTGTGCAATTGCTGACGAAGTTATCATGACGAATAACTACCGGAAATATATACTGAGGGATGGCACTGTTGACATCTGTCGTGCATGTCACCGACCTGGTGAGTCCCTCAGACATATCGTTTCCGGCTGTTCACGTCTTGCTAACGGCGAGTACTTGCACAGACACAATCAAGTAGCCAGGATAATCCACCAGCAACTTGCTCTGAAATACCACCTTGTGGACGTTGAAGTCCCGTACTACAGGTACGTTGCTGAGCCAGTTCTTGAAAATAGTCGTATCACCTTGTACTGGGATCGCTCTATCATCACAGACAGGACTGTTGTCGCTAACAAGCCTGATATTGTGCTGATAGACCGATCTGAGCGCCGTGCAATGATTGTCGACATCACCATCCCCCATGACGAAAATCTCGTGAAAGCCGAAAAGGATAAACAAATAAAATATCTGGATCTGGCGCACGAGATTGTCGACATGTGGGATGTTGATTCGGCAATCATTGTACCGATAGTCGTCTCCGTTAATGGTTTGATTGCCAAGAGCCTCGACCAACACCTTGAGAGGCTCGCGTTAGACGGTTGGATCAAGCGCTTGATGCAGAAGGCAGTACTTCTGGACACGGCTCGCATTGTGAGGAGGTTCCTTTCTCTGGGGCCGTAACCACCGGTAGCTTGGTCCCTGTACCCGATGCCGGTGGGACACTATTTTTTATATTTTTAAATGTATTTTTATATATATATTTAAAAATGTAATTTATGAGAAAAAAAAGAAATAAAGAGAATAATAATAATAATAATAATAATAAACCCCTCGGGGCTAGTCGTTGTCTCCCTATATGAGATTAACGCAACACTCTGAGGGCATAGTAGCAGCTCTTGAAATCCTTATGACACCAATAAAAAATGTCTCATGAGGGTGAAATAAGAGTACACAAACCGCAGGGCAGCTTTGTGGCGAGCTGAATGTGCGTGGCGACACTGCGGTCCCGATGCCTCAGAGAGTCGGTCAGGGCCTCGTCTCCCGCTTGCCTTCACTGGCCGGCGGGAGTGGAACACCAAGAGCGCCCGCAGGACTCTCAACTCTGGCTTGCCTTAACCGGCCGGCCAGAGGGAGGTCGCCAGAGCTTGTATGCTCGGGGGTGGAAGTGTCATTTTCAAGGGCATAACTACGGGGAAACCCGCTCACGGGCCTTCTTCGTGATGGTGAAACCGGCGCCGCACCGCTCGACACCCCAAGCTGCTCACACCCATGTTGCTCCCTGTCGCTTGTTTGGCTGTATGCCTGTGGCGGCCAGAAGGGGGCCCATCCAGTGAGCGGCGAGTCACCGCCTGCCCATTTGTCCGTGTGTTTTTACCATGTGTTTGCAGGGCAGGTGCCATAGTCCTTCAATAGTACCAGTTACCCTTCCACTAACACATCACCTCCATAACCCAGTTTCTTAGCTACCACTTTTTGACAATAGTTTTTACACTAACCGGGGAATGTCGTTGGGTACATTTATATAGTGTATACAACGATATTCGCCGGTTTGTGTCACATAGCCTTTAGATTAAAGTGTCTAACGGGCTTCTACGTGTTGGCTTCGGCCCCACGCACGCCTCCCAAATGACCGGGACTCCATAGTCCCGTGATATGGAAACGACATACATAATAATAATAATAATAATAATTTATTCATTTCTATTAAATAATTATAATTGCCAATGTTTACAATGTTTCTCTGTTTATAAACTGTATATGCAGGTAAGGTGCTGCCACCATTATATTATACACCATATTAGAGGACTGAAGCCAAAAATAAATTACTTATTACAATGTACTATTCGGATTGAATAAATCGAGTTTATCTAAAACCCGATATTTCAAACAAAAAATTCGCAATCATGCGACCATTATTTATAGAGAGTAGTTAGCAAAAGATTTATACTTGTCATAAAAATATTTATTACTCCCAACATAATATCGAAAAGTAGAGTAAATTTAACGGTCCTGAATAACGTTTAGTGTAGTCGTCTGACGTACAAAACCACATAAAGTCCTCGGAAATTGTCCTATAAACCTCGTTCAGTAGATATCAGGAACAGATATGGGAGTACCAGTGACTTAGTAACCTAATTCGCAAATATCGTAAATAAATAACTCGTCGGATGAACGGAAATAAAATTGCATGTCTTTCCGTCATCTAATCTAAAATATGTTTTGGAGTTTTTATGGATTTGCGTATTCAGGAAATCCGTTTTCCCGTTGGTATAAAAAGATGAACTAACCAACTAACCAGATAGGTACACTTCGTATCAACTCTACATAATATCCATAGCTTTATGTATTTTGGTACATAATCATTTTGTATTTTTTGTTTGTACAATAAAGAATTTGAATAACGTATCAATTTCGTAATTATTATTACAAACTTCCTGACCTAGTGAATTTTGTAATACCTAAATTTGAATGTCCATAAAATTATGAATGTTTTAATTTTCGATATTATCAGTTATTTATTTTAGATTTATTCCCTTATTTTTTTGTAAATAGAGTGAACAAAACAAAAAAATATCTATTGAAATCAGTTGAGCCGTTTTATAATTTTATCGAGACTAAGTAACTAATTATAGATGATTTTATTTTGTGTTTGTTTTGTTACCTACTGTACTGTACCATAATTATTATGTAGTGTGCGTTATCTCAACGAATAAATACGTTTTTATTTTTATTTAATTTTCCTAGATAAACTCGAAATTCAAACCATGAAAAGCGATTCTACCGCCATACGTTAGCCAACTAAACTCCTCATTCACTCTCGATGTCTGCCGGCGCCGCGCCGTAACACCAAACGACATCTGCCCCCTCACGAATACTTCTAAAACCAATAATTCACTTCAAATGACTTTCAAACTGGGATCAAAAGTCACCTAAACTTCCTAGTTTTTGATCTCCCTCACCTACTACGTATAATTGCTACAAAATAAAATCTAATAGACGTAAAACTTCCTCGATCACGTGTTTAGTAACTGAAGGGAATCAAGGAAACAACAACAAATAGAAATAGTATCGGAAACAGTAACGTAGGCGCGAACACATTTAGTGAACGGCACTGGTGCGCGGGCGCATGGTGACAGACAGATCGACTGACGACAACGCTCTAAGTATGTAAGTAGACGGCCATTAAGAACTCATAGCTATAAACACTGCAATATGCTGAAACTGTAGCTACTTTGTAATGTCACGAGTTTGCATTCATTGGACAAAATAAGATCAGGATTTGATTCTGGGGGGGAGGGGGGGGGGCACGGGAGTCAAATGGCAGTGCCGGATTTAACATGCTTACGACGGAGGAGGTGCATTTAGTTTCGTCCGACACCGGCCAAATGTGAGTTGCGCGCACGTCGGAGGGGTGGATGCCCAAAAAAAACGTTCTAGGGGGGCGCGCACAAAAGGCAAATGAGCAAACAAATTCAGTACTTACACAAAACAACCGTCTGGTTGTACTTGGATCTGTACCCCTGGATCCGCCTATGCATATAACCATTAACTTAAATACAATAAGTCTAATCATTAATCATTTTATTTTATAGCTTTTTAATATACCTTATGTAACCTTGCTTGGTACTGATGCTATGGGATGACTCATAATATGTTAGCTAGAGTAAGTCAAATAAAAAACTTAAACACATTATTTTTTAGAAAATGATCAACTATTTATGTATCTGTGGTATCGGTGCCTATTCCTATATAATCTATAATCCCTATTTAATAATATTTATATATATTACCACGACCATTGCAATACGGTTCAAACGTCAGAAAATAAATCAAAAATATTCACCCTATAATATCTGACGGGAATAAGACCCATAGTCTACCTACAATTATATACAAAATTTGCCATTAGTAAACTACGTAGGTAGGCATGTAGGTTTTGGCTCCAGTTAGCTCAAACTATGCTGGGTTAGATCTGACAGTGAAGTTATTGCGGCGGATTTAATTATAGATATCCAATTTATAACACCTGCGGCCTCAACATGCCCAGTACCAATCACAAATATAGAAAATACCAGACAGTTTGAAAGCTGGTGCAGTTACGACAGGAGGCACATATCAGAAGCATGTGCCATTAAAAAACCGGACAAGTATGAGTCGGACTTGCTCACCGAGGGTTCCGTCCATACAAATTTGTTCCAATAAATAGTTCAGAAATAAAGGCTCGCAGCTTTTTAAAATAAACGCCTGTATCATTTAATAATAATAATAAATTCTTCATTTGCACAAAAGTTGGTACATCTGTGGTCTCGACGATATTTTTCCCAAAATATTAACTTAACTATTCCGTCTTTGCCATTTGGCTACAAAACCCTAAAAACCAATCACACCCAAATCATTCCATTCGTTTTAGCGCTATGATACAACCGAAAGACACACAAGCACACTAATATACACGTTAAACTTATAATCTTTTTCAAATTTTAATCTGACATAAATTTTGTACGCCATCGAAGCTATCAAATGTCGATGCAATTTAACAAGAGTTGAAGGCACATTAAACTACGTGCTAGCTCTCAAAATATAGAGCTTCCATACACGTCAATATTAATCATCGTCATATACCACAACCGTTAATAATCTAATAAATTATCTAGGACACGGAAAACCGCAAATTCGAACATCAGGAACTGAAATTTACTATACGCTAATTCAGTCAGCTTTGCCTTTAAAATAGGGTTGATAATTGCTTGGATATAATCAAGTCTGTGATGTAGTATATTGGACATGCTGTAATTGAATTCATGGGATAAGATCGAGCTTAATACAGACTTGTTAGGTTAGTTGTGGCAGAGAATTGTTGTCCTTATAACGAGTAGGTGCTAGTGTGCGACAAAAGCATAGCATTTTTGTATGACGATAAACTAACCTTATGATATCTAAACGTAAGTATTTTTATTACGCTTTTAATAATTACATTTGTTATGTTCTTAATCATCTTTAAGCTGATTTTAAGTTACTTCTAAGTACCTTCTAACAATGGCGAATGTTGTTGATAAATAATAATAAAATAATTAAAAAATGGTTGTCTATAAAGTCGGTTTACGGACGGTAATTTTACGTGTTAACGTCATAACAAAACGTTGATGACATATCGCCATTTGTATTGCTTAGCAACCAATCAATAACGTTAGTTCCAATTGTATCGCATGGCATGTCGCTGCAATCGCCATTCGCTGTTGCTTAGCAACCAATCAATAACGTGACTTTTTTTGAGTAATGCTATTTATTATCGTGAGTGCTGGTTAAAGATTTATAAGACGTTTACACGTCAAAAAAAAACGGATTTTATTTTACTACTAGCTGACCCTCACAACTTCGTCTGCGTCAAACTAACCCGTTTTTTGCAAAATAGGGGTACATAAAAAATAGGGGTTGATCGTAAAAGAGTGAAAATTCAGGGTTGTATGTATTTTTGAATCCGGTATCATAAAAAAATAAAAATTAACCTAAAAATAAAAATAAAAAATTAGGGGTGGACTACCCTTAACATTTAGGGGGATGAAAAATAGATGTTGTCCGATTCTCAGACCTACCCATATGCACACAAAATTTCATGAGAATCGGTCGAGCCGTTTCGGAGGAGTTAAATTACAAACACCGTGACACGAGAATTTTGTAAATTAGACTTTGTTGGCGTGCTTATTAATAATTATGTATACGTAAAATTAAAGCTTTCTAGTACTGGGAGTCTCTAGGACATTATAAAAGTTCCTTATTGCCTGCGGAACCCTAGAAAGGCAAGGTGTATATTTACTAAAGATGATTTTTATGATTCAACGGCTTTTACATATGCTACTTGCCAAGTAAAAGGCATAATCGTTGAATTACAAAAAAAAACATGTTTTATTACAAATGTATTTGCGACACTAAACTTGCGGCCATGTTGATGTATGGGGACAATAGTTTTCCAACGGCAAAGGTAGTAGACCTGGCTACACCCTCAATCTTATTTGCACAAATTCTCGTTTGTGCAAATAAACATGTTCGTTAAGACGGCAAAACGGTATACCGCATAAATGGCTTGCACAAAACGCTTGTTTGTTCAAATTTGATTTGCATAAATAAGCATGTATGTAAAGACATTACGTAAACGTTTCACCAACCGATTTGTGCAAATAAGATTGTGAGTAGAGCGTGCAGGGGTTGGCTACCCGTAGCGACTTGTATGCGCAAACTGTTTATGCCAATTTTTGCGCATGCAAGTCGTTATCATGCAATTTTTGCGCAATTTATTGCACTAACTGTTTACGCATGCAAGTTGTGCTTGTAGCCAGATCCTAACACCTATTTTTTCACTAACGTACTACATTTTGTCGTATACATAAGGGAGCTCGTCTCTGCCATGACTATTCTAGCTTAATATCTATCATTTTAAAATGTGTTCTAGGGATCCTAACCTATATGATTGATAGGTTAAGAACATTACTATTCAGCTATAATAAAAAAAATGCCAATAATGCCACGTCTGGCACGTGACAAAAAGGGTGAAACATGAAAGAAAGTGGTTGGAAAGGCAAAGGCCGACCGAAAAAGACATAGACGACTTGTGTCAAAAATAAAGAAATAGATGAATGATACTCAACGATACCTGACAGAGATTATTGGAAGAATTGAATTTGAGTGGTGCTGATATTATTATAGGTTGGCGTGAAGCTGATCATCCAATACGCGACTAGCACGTCTCTTCATTCTTAAAAAAAAAAAAGGTTGTCTGTAAAGGTTTACGGACGATAATTTTACGTGGTAATATCATAAGAAAACATTAATGACATTGTAATAAAGAATTCACTGTTGTTTTGCAATCATGCCTGCGACAGCTTTAGCGGTCAAAATATTTCAGCCTATCAATAGGTGGAACGTGACGGTCCGTGACTGTGACACTTTTTCGTGCATGTAGCAGGTCATCGATTTATAAGACTTTATCATGTTAAAAGCGATACGATATAAAAAGAAAATTATATCTAATATTATATCCATATATAATCTTTTTCAAAATACGCAACAGATATCTACAGTACATCACAGATCACGCGAACACCATTACAAATCACAAAATACATCCCACACAGAATCGTTTATCGTTTCTATCCAAATCTACCAACAAATTAAATTCTCTAATAATTCCTATTATCCGTGGTGAAGCGATACAACGCGAATATAGCATGGATTCACGATTCGCACATAAATAACGTTCGTAGGTAATAAACGATCAGTTTGGGTGCACCCATCCGACGTGAAAGATCGCGTGCACCCATATCCACCCCTACATGGGTGCCGCTACGTTGGTTTAAGAATATTATATTACTACTGTATGCTATGGTATGATCTGTTGCTACTGCCGGTGCTTAATAATTTGTACAAATTACTGACGTCGACTTATCTGTACTATATACTATAATAATATTATAAAGAGGAAAGATTTGATTGTTTGTTTGTATTGAATAGGCTCTGTAACTACTAGACGGATTTGAAAAAATATTTCATCGTTGTAAAGCTACACTAACCCCCAGTGACATAGGCTATTTCTTATCCCTGTATTCTGACGGGAACGGGAACTACGCGGGTGAAACCGCGAGGCGTCTGCTAGTAGATATGTAAAGTTAGCCGAAAAAAACAAACGGACATTTTTATGATTAATGTGGTTTTTCGACAAAATTGTACCTACATTACCAGGTACATGTTGTGGACAGGGTCCATATTCACGACCTTTTTACGTGTCCACGGTAAGCCCATGCGGAACTGTCAAAAACTTGTCATAATGGCAAATGGGGAGGTGTGCTCATGTGCTCCCAAATGCATCAAGATGCATGCTCGGCGCGCTCAAAAATGTCCGCCGCGCATACACGTTGATGCGTTTCTAAGACAAGATGTTGACAGTCCCGCAAGAGTAAAATGTGAAAATTTTGAAGTTCTGTCCTTGTGGTCTGCGTTCGTATATCCTTGGATTTGGCAGTTAATTTCAAGGATCAATTCATTTATTCCTACAAGGTAAATAATTTTTTTTGGAAATTTATTTTTTAACTTTTCGAATAAATATATAGAAATAATTTATTTCGACATATTTACCATTAAAACAGACGTACATGATAAAATGACAATACATTAACAATATAAAAATAAAATTAAAAAAAAAACTTTTTAAAAAAGTATTTATATTTATTTCATTATGTCGAAAATAGGACCTAGTTCAGCATATGCCAGGCTGACACCTGACGCTGATTTTCAACTTGGCCGTAAAGTGACTCCTATTACATTTTTTTTTTAAAAGACACTTTAATTTCAAAATAAATAAATAAATAAATAACAAAAAAAAACAAAACAATAACACAAGCAATGCAATCGTCTAAACGATTTCAGATTGAAAATGAAGCTTAACCCACCAAATATACCTACATACATTCTGCCTCCAACACCAAATTGCTCCAGTAACTGCGATTCGATTAGTGCACTCCCCGTGGAACGTATAATCAAAAACTATTCAACCGAAAAATGTTTGAAAATGTGAGCAGACGGTACGAGCGAGAGTCAATTAAGGCTTCCTGTAAACTACCTAGTATAGTTATGCATGTCGGTTATGTACATGTTAGCCTACTCATTTAGTGGTCCCTCGGTATAAATTTGGCAAAATAATTTATTGGTGTATGTTTGTTTTTATGGTTCTGTAGCTAAAATGGCAAATACGGAACACTTACAGTTCCATCATGTCTGTCCGTATGTCACAGGCATTTTACTTTTTTTTTCAAAGATGATTTTTTTTGCAATGTGTGATTGTGGTCCCACATTACTAGCAATCCTGTTAACCCCTCCAGCTAAGTTCTATGGCTTGTGTTAGGAGTGGGTTCACGTCGGTAGTCTGCCAGGATTCGAACCCGATGCCTTAGCTATTAGGCATAAGACTACTCAATTAATCTTGATAAAATTTGATGGAAAAGTATCTTGTAGTAGTCGCTACTTAGTTTGATAGCTAAATAATAATAATAAATATTTTTAGGGGGTGCATACATGTAACAGAAGCTGTTTTTTTTCAGCAAACATCAACGTGTGTTACATCAATCGACAGGTCTTTTAAAAACATTTAAAGGTTTCTAATAAACTTTTTTAATTGAGTGAAAATTTATAGAAATTTCGCAATATGTTAGTTGCTAAATCGTGTCCCCCTCCCTTCACTTTTGATCCGTGTGACCAAAAAAATATGGAAAAAATCACAAAGATAGCCCTTAATAAATACTTTAAACTAAAATTATTTCGGATAAGATCGGACATACCGTCATTGCGATATTGCCGAAAAACTACGTTTCTCAACAAAAGGGCGTAAATGCCAAAAACATACGCTTTTCTGCTATGCAATTGTTCCAGGCTTCGGAACCTGAGCATGGTCCGACATGCTCTTGCCCGGTTTTATTATCTTTCATTGGCCTTAATGTGCATAGGCGGTTCCGGTTATTTTGGGGCATACCCTCCATCGTTCGTACAACTCACACTTGGCCGATGTCGGGCGAAACTAACAAAATGCACCTCCCCCCCCCCCCTGCCGTAAGTATGTTACATCCGGCACTACCATTTGGCTTTCGTGCCCCCCGAATCAAAATCAAATCCTGGATCCTGTTCATGTGTACATTTTCATCACGAATTCATGACGGACAATAAATCTAGCTTTGTCCGTCAGTAGAATTGACGTGTTCGTAAAAAAATACAGTTACAAATTTAACTTATTTTAGCTCACATTTTAGCGTTTTTTGTACGCCATATGTATGTATGGCATTACTTTTTCCAAATCACACCGTTTAGAGTGGTTACATATTTTTTATATTTTAAACTAAAACGCGTAAAAATTCTTCGTTCTATTAACAATCTATTGCTTTTATATCCTTCTGAATTCGTGGGATTCTCTTTCCTTGTACAATCTATGTCCCCAAATTAGGATGGCACCCAATCGCTTCAATTTTAAGCTGAAGGTTCGTACTCTTTTCCTAAACTATTTAGCTGAACCGTCACAACGTTAGCGACTTATATGATAGAACTACCATCCTTGTTATGTATTAATGTTAAGTTAATAATCTGTCAACATTCTGCACCTACATTTTAAATCGCTACATCACCCAAAGGTACACTAGTAGATAATGCTTTTAGCATGAAGTCTGCTTTTGTACAATAAGTAAGTTTAAAAATCAATAAATATATAAATAAATACGCTAAATCTCTAACAGCATCACAGTTGATCGAAAAACGGACAGCTCTAAATAAAAAAAAACAGTAGGTACTAACATCACTAACTACTCTTAATAAATCCGACATCTTTTAACTTATCGAAAACTTTCCCAAGATAAAAATCTCTCGCGGCGTACATTAATGGACCTCATCTTTGATTCCCCGATAAACATCAAACTCACCATAAATAAACCCATAGAAGTCACAGAAAAGCTTGTCTTAGTAAAAATAACAAGCCGAACATCCGTTCACTAATAAGCACACAATCATTTTTGATTTGTTATTATAAAACAAGCGCGTATGCAAATAACGATTTACCTCCCGTTGGGCTTTGGCACCACGCAGGGCCTTCTTACAAGAATCAAGAACACCTATAAACCTGAAGTATACCTTGATGGTTTAAATTAAAGTTTAATTTCCTTTGTAGTTGTTATGGTTAATTCAAGGTTAAGGCTTGTAACAAGTTCAGAATTTATGTAGACGATATGACGGCATGCGCTGGGTGCATATATCAATTTCTTGTGGTAGATGATAAATTACCTGAGATATGGTATGCGCCAAGACGCGTCGAATGTAGTAAGTAAGCATATCTCTTATGATTAACGGCTTGTAACTCGTGTGTATTTATTTTATGAAGTATGGTGATAACTCTCCATTGTCTTACCTCGTATCTTCACTTTATAAATTACTTTTACTAATGGAATATATTACTTGGTTTTATAACAGCTGCTTATTATAATATTTTTAACTTGAGTAAAATCAATTGCGTATCATATTTCATTTCTTTGTTTGTTTTGATGTTGTGTAAATTTTTCTTGACAATGTTAATTATAGTACATTTTTCTTTATCATAATAATTGCAGGTAAAGTTGGGAGAACATCCCACTCTAACCTTTTTTATTTTTGAAGTCGTCAATTGAGAACTTTTATTTCCCAGTAATTAAAAGGACTTACTTATTGCAAGCATAAGTGCAGATGCAACGTTTGGAATGAGAAGTTTTAAAGACATATACAGTATAAGGGGAGAGAGAAAAGCAGCAGCAATTAATGGGGATGTTGACTGTCAGTCTCTTTTTATGAAATGTCAAAACGACAAGCTCTATAGAAATGTTTATAGAATAGTAACCTATGACGTCATACGTTCCTATCGCCAAATCATAACTTGTAGTATTCGTTTTCGTGCTTTTAAATTCAAAAACATGTTTAATTGCAAAAGAACACTCATTTTCAGAGCATTTTAAGATCTACTATTACCTGATTAGTATAAAATAATTTACTTTTAACTTTTACTGTAGTGAATTACCCAATTTACCTGATAACCAAACAAATTATACCTATTTATGTTCATCAACAGATATTACAGACACAGGAAAAGGTCACACAAAAGTTATTTTCTAAATAAGTAAAGAAAAGAATTAAAGACACCCCAAACAGAAATTCTAACTCCAGACCCGGCTATTACCACACTCAAAGTTATTGTTCCAGAATAAACTTCATACTTTGTGACCCAAATATATTTAGACCCGAGCGCTTAAACTCCGACCCACTTTCTCACAATGAAAAGAATCTAAAAGTACGCATAAATACCGTGAGAATTTATTAACATTCTGGTATTTACAGCGGTAATTAATGAAATATTTTTCCTCCACGTTCATTAAACATTCGGTCCATGGAAAATTTTCAAGTCATTTGGAACCCATTTCAGTGGAAGTATTATTTTTACCAATTATAGGGACTGCGTATGATTTAGAACGCTGCGTAGCTATTTCTAAGACTTTACGCAAATAATATTTAAATTATGAAGAACGACTTGATTAATTGTTAGAAGTATTGCCAATTTTTATTTTTATGCCACTAAGGTGGGTGGCAAGCCTGCGTCAATCCGTATGATGGCAATCAATTAATATAAATAATGGATGTTAAAAAGGCCAGAGGTGTCGCACTCGCGTTGTGACAGACCTCCTTTTTAATTAACTGCATTCAAAAAAGGTTCTCTGTTTGACCCATGTATGTACATTGCCATTTTCTCGAAAGCTAGTGATCCGATTTAGATGGGGTTTTCGCTTTTCGACTGCATATTTTGATTTTAATGTATAAAACGTTGTCTTAGCATACATAACACCAATTTTAGACTAAATATAGGAGTGAGTCAGCGAAATTTGCGTTCGGTAATGTGGTTGCAATTTTTTTTTTCCTTGATACAAACAAAGGTTTACAAAACGAAATCGTTTTGTAAACCTTTTTGTTTGTTGTTATTGTTTCGCTGTTCATAATTGACATGTTACATGACACAGATAGCAAAACTTTTTGATCTACACTGGCAAAGTCCAGAAAATACCAGTAGAGATTCATCGGGACTTCTTGGCAGTACAGTGACTGCCCGAGTAGCTATGGCAACTATACTCTTTAACAAGGACTTATTTAGCAATGCTTCACTGCGCTCTTCGACAAGATAGAGGTTGACTGCTCAATTTGAACTATTAAAATCGACCCTCGAAACGCGAAACCCTCTTATCCTGTATCTAGTCAGACGCGGATTCAAGATTTTTTTCAGATGGGGTATTACCTCCATTAATCGCCTCCTCTTTGAATCCGCCACAATAACTACATAGTAGTAACATCACCCTCTGCATCTGTATCGCAAAAAAGTAATGTCAAAATAATAGTTTTTTTATCAAATGCAAAGAATTTATGAAAGAAAAAAAAAATATATATATATTTATTTATTTTTTTTGTCTATCTCTCTCTCTCTCTCTTTGTTCCGACTAATCTCCGAAACGGTTGGACGGATTTTGACAGGACTTTCACTGTCAGGCAGCTGAGGATGTACAGAGTAACTTAGGCTTACACGCGTGCGTATTCGCTGGAACAAAATACTTGGTTAACTATAATTCTATAAAGAAAATAATATGAAATCCAAACGCAAATTAAGCTTCCTATTACTATAAAGGGTATAATATGAGCAAGCAGCCCTTCCATTCTCATATATTTCTCGGGATAGATAACGGTAAGTACTTTGATAATAGCCCATTTGGGGCGGTTTCGTAGATGTCTGTGCGAGTGTGTGAATGGCAATGAGCAATGTAATACGTATGCTAAACGTGTAGGGGTCAGAGAGACTGATGACTTGCGATTTCTTTCTACAGATATTTATAAACAAAATCTTAACTGAACGGAACTAAAAAAATAAAAGTTCAAATATATTTTTTCCAAAGTTGTCTTTTAAAAAATCATGTGGAAGTTTTAAAAATACCAAATCTCATCAAAAGATGTCTAAACAAATATTAATAAACATGTACTGGTCGCTTTTAATAAAAGTTGATCTGTTTATTTGAAACTAGCTTTCGCCCGCGGCTCCGCCCGCGTGGGTGTCCGTTATCGCGATAGAAACTATCCTATGTCCTTCCCCGTGACTCAAACTCTCTCCATACCAAATTTCATCTAAATCGGTTACGCTGTTTGAGCGTGAAAGCGTAGCAGACAGACAGAGTTACTTTTACATTTATAATATTAGTTTGGATATGGATTAAACATAATATGAAATCTGCTCATTATCTTGGTACAGCATGAAAACTCATGACATTTTGAAAGGACTCCATTCCTATTAAACAAAGAGCTTTTGGTTAACATTATTTATCGGCCTGTGTAACAGAAACACAGATAAACTATCTTATTTATATCAGTAGCATCTCAATACCAATATCATTGAGCATTTGCGCTGTCCATAATAACTCATGTAGAACTGTAACCACAGCACGAGCTTTACTCCAATACGAAGCTACACATCATCAAATGCTTACATAGCCATGTTCAAAGCCTGAAGGCGCGTTACAAATCGTCTGGTGCGTAATGGAAGCCCTGTATTTCAGTAGAGGGGCCCGACGCAAATTTGCTGACATATTACAGGCAATATACGAAGATATACTGTGCAGTCAGTCAAATTCACCGCCATATTTTAACGTCCGGAATATAGTCGTCTCCGAAGCCTTATAAATGTGGGTTCGTATGTAGATGCCGAGCCTTCAATCGATGGTTTGCATTGGAGGCTTTGGTGCCATAGGTACTTGAGGAAACGATGGCACTATTCCTTCTTGGGCTTAGAACTGTCCGTATATAGGAAAATGTGAGAATTATTTTCGTCTTTAAAATAAAACATAAAGAAGGTGTAAAAGGATCACTCTCATTCAATGATTCAACACTGATTCAATTATGTTAAAATAAACTCCAGGTCGACCTTTGACAACTTTGGTGCAATTCGATCGAAATGTCGGGTAAATAAAAGGTCGTACCTTCAAATAATTCAAGCGATTAAGTCCCGAAATATATCTAATATATCTAATAAAAAAAAAATATTTGAATTTGGACATAATGCCGTTCATGCCAACAGGTTTCTGGTCTGTATGAATTTCAAACACGTACCACTTGAATTTTTGCTTTGGAAAAAGGATTTTATGCTCCTAAACCACCTGAAAAGAGTGTTCAGTCGTTAATTATGCTATGCCATTTTTGTTAATATTAGGGCCTGTTTGGCTCAGCAAAAGACAAAACAAGATAACAAAGACTAAAAAGATGTCGTCGAGACTGGGTTTTCTAAACTACGCTACGAATTGTGATGCCGTTTACATTATCTTTCGGATAATTTGTTGCCGCCATCCGTTTAAATGGTGTGCAGAAAACTCCTGGGAAACCAGACGGGCCGCTAGTAGCCTAAAGTCTAGTCTAAGATTCCAGCGGGTTTCTTGAACACCTATATAGAAGGCAGAATAAGCACGCACAGGAACCGTTTTCTGTGGCCTTATGTGAATGTAAAAATAACTTTTACGATCGCGTGGTTGGTTTTATTTCGTGTTAATTAAACGACTGAACTTTTATTACATTGGACACGCTTTACACGGAATTTTAAACACTTGATAAGTGCGGGTACTCGCCGCTAGGTAAACATTTTATGGACTTTAAATTTTATTTGCGATTTAAGTGTAAAATGGTAATATCAAACTTCGTGTAACTTTGGAAGGACGTAAAGCGGATGTACGTGAGGCCTTGACTGAATGTGTCCTTTGCCTAGTTTATAAAAAAAAAAAAACATAGGTACTAGCTTCTCACTGTCTAGGCAGACAGCGGAATAGGTAGGTAGGATAGCTAGTAGATTGATTCAAGATAGGCATCTTGAATCAACCTACTAGCCATCCAACCTACCTGGTTGTATTGTTATTAATACATTGGGTATCATCAAAAATTGAATGCACTTAATCAGTCATTAACGTATAGACCTGAACCGTGCCATCATCCCTTTCAATTAAAAAGTAAATATTGACTGCAAAGCGTGAAAGAGAGAAAAAACTCGTACCGCCTTTGACAGGTATTGTCCACAAAGTAGCGCTGTCTCTTTCTAGAGAGTGGTAAATTTTGTGAGGTTATGACGCAATCCTGTTCTCTACGTCAATGTTTGCAGTCAATTTAGAAGTACTTTTTAATTGAAAAAGATAGCATGGAGTTTATTACCTACTTCTTCTTATTTTTAAGTTGATGCCAATCTGGCCGATTTTCCAGCATATTCCACCAGTGTTAAGTATTTATTTTATACTTTACCAGCATAAAGATTAAGTCTACGGGTTTTGTATGTGTTTTGTACCTGTAATGCAAAAATGTGAAAATGATAACAGCTTGGTTTGGCGACATTTTCAGAACTCTTGGGTTTACAAATACAATAATTGCATTTTTGAAAGATAGAAAAATTTGAAAACCAGACTCAGGAATCGAACCCGAGACTTCCGTAGCCAAACTGGGGCCAGTAGCGAACCACCTATCTGGACTATGTTATTAGATTTCAAAATTTTTTCTATCTTTCAAAAATGCAATTATTGTATTTGTAAAGTCTTTGGCAAGAAATGCCTATAAAAATTACTTCCCTTGGGATTATTCATTCTGTTCAATTCCGTTTCCTAAAAGGCACTCTTAAAACTCTGTCCTTGTAGTAAAAAAAAACGTCAAAAAAAAAAAAGTCTCAAACCACACTTTCCTGTAGACACCCACAATCTTTAATATCTGCGAATCTCTACTCAGTATACACCGAAAAATAACTATATGAGAAAGAATTCATTCTAAGTAAATGAACAACCCTCGTATAATATTATGAAGGCTACTAAAATTCCGTAGAAGAGCAGGGATCGCGTGAGGTGGACCTCTCCGGTGCTAAATAATATAAAGTTGATTTATTTCACAGCCCGCTTCCGTGTCTTCACTAGGAGTAGATAAATCTTGAAATTAGAGAGCCAGCTTTGTGGATGAAAGATAACTGAGATTCTGTAGCGAACCGAGAACATTAGTCTTGTTAGCGCAGCGAATTTTGCGGTCTTTGTACTAGATTAAAATTTTCTGACTGGCTTTATGCTTATTATACATTTTGGGATTAAATTTAATGCTTAAAATGCTGCTTCGTTTTGCTGAACTTTGAAAATGAGGCTCTATTTTTATTTTACTTTTCTGCATTAACGACAAGGCTGTTGTAAGCGTACTACTTCCAGGATAGGTTTTACTACAAAATATAAAATAATTTTTTTTTCGGAAGACCTTCTTTAAATGATAGTGAAAATCGTATCAAAAGCTCTTGCATAGTTTTAATGAATTAAGTACATATACCTATAATTAAGACTGCCTCTGTGGCGCGGTGCTACGCAAGAGGTCGTGGGTTCGATCCCCACCCAGGATAAAACTTTGTGTGATGAGCACGATGGTTTATTCTGTATCTGGGCGTTATTTATCTATAATATGTATGTATTTAGAAATATATAAGTATGTTTATCAGTTATCTGGTTTCCATAGTACAAGCTCTACTTAGTTTAGGATCAGATAGCATTGTGTGAGTTTATATATAAACAGACGGCCACTGAATGCGAATTAATAATGCTGTGGACATAACTAATAATTGCAGTAGACAGAGGTAGCTGTGGCTGTAACTACAACTTCCAATAAATACAAAAGATTTATTTAATGCAATTCTTCGAAAAAAGTCTGTGCAAAACGGACATAATTCACATAATACGTGCAGTAATCTCATTTACTAACAGCAAACGGATACCAAAGAATTTATAGAGTAAGTGCACAGAACAATAATAATTGGTACAGCAGAAGGTAACTGTCACATAACGCCCGCTTGTGCAACGCACACATTCGGGTACAGAATATCCTCACGCCTTCCGAACAAAGTGGACCGAAGTGGAATTATTCCACTTCGGTCCACTAAGAATCAGTATTCCACTGGAATACTGATTCTTTGCTACTTCGGTCCACTGATTACTTTGATTTTCTCTTTCTTTTCTATTTTTTCTCGTTGTTTTTTAAAATTACAATCCCGATTACTTTAAAATAACATTCTACTCTAGATCTCAAATGTTTGCTGGTAGAAAACTCAATTTTCAGTTAAGCTCGCCTTTGTACATAATTACTTTTTTTTTGTACTTATTGTTTGTATTTTATTTTTGCCTACAGTAAAGAATTTGAATTTCTTTAAAACGAAATTCATTACCTTTTGTACTCTTAAATTTCTTAAGTTTACGGAAACTATTCTAATAAATTTCTGGAAACGCACAAGATATTCCAACCCACAGACAATTTTCGAGAACGAGTGGATTGAATAGATGTTGCTGGTTCTATATATAACCTCATTTTGAGGGTTCCGTAGTAAAAGAGATACCCTTATAGATTTCTAATGTCCGTCCGTCTGTTCGTCTGTCTGTCCCCAGGTTATCTCAGAGACCCTTTTGCATGGATATCTATACATACTAGTTAGGCCGACAAAGTGTTAAAATAAAATATTTTTTTGGGGTACCTGCCCCACACGTAAACTGCGTATATTTTTTCCAATGAGCGTCCCATCAGATAAATCCCATCGTGTAAGTTGTCGTTGGATAGGCCCATTAAAAATATTTTGGGATTTGTGAAATATAAAGCCCTTAAGTGCAAAATTTTCAAGAAACGAACGAAGAAACAATACAAAGCCCACTTCTAAGACCACATTATAAATATAATAAATATGAAAAGGATTCAAACGTTCCGGGGTAGCCGGCGGGAAGTGTATATCGATGTACGGTAGCTTTTACATGTTCCGGCGTCCGTCCGGACCGGTCGCCGTACATTAGCCGGCGAATTAAAACCGGAACTGTGATGGACAACTATGGAATCCGAAATATTCTCTTGTAATTCCTCGTCCTTGAACGATGTTTATCTATACGTTGCTCGTGCTAGGAAAGAAAGAAGAAATAAAGAAAGAAAAATAATTTATTAAATTCACATTTTTTACAATTATTTTTTTACTGTGTAAACAAAAGATTCATTAAGTGAATTTAAAGGGCCGCAGCTCAGCTTACGCTACAGCGGACTGCAGCGCTGCTTTTCAGCTGAAGCCATCGGTGATTTCACGGGCGTCTGTACAGTTTTTTTGGAAACATAACATTAAAAAGTACTTAAAATAAATAAAATAATATATTTATATATATATGAACAAAAACAAAAAACACAATATATAAAAAAGAAAAAACATACATAATAGCGCTATTGCATATTTAGAAATAAAGATTTTAATTTTTGCCTAAGTAAGACAGTAAGACTAAGCTAGGTAGGCACATATGAACCTTTACCCTCTGTACTATCGGTATTTCGTGGTAGGTATATTCGAGGAGACAACACGTAGGTTTCACATAAAACATGATGATCTACGTCGTCCGGCTGTCGGACGATATTTGCATCAAACCGAACCATCCGCACATTACATTCTGCTAATATAGTTTCTACTCGTGTTCACTCTTTGTTGACCAATTAATTAAGTTTTTAACTGCATATGAGTCAGCGTTGGATAAATAGAATGATGTCTTTTGGATCTCTTGTATTATTTGCAATGAAGTATACTTTACCGTAATAATAACGAAAAATGAGTAAATAGCTACATATATTACTCGTTTAGTTGTTTTCTCGTTGTCGTCGTCCGCACGTGGCTTCGTCTGGGCCATTGACGTATAGACCTGTAGGCCTACTTTCTTTTTTTAAAACGAAATTCACGAATTTTCGTTTGCTTAAATTTCATATGTTTACGGGGACTATTCTAACAATTTTTTGGAAAGGCACAAAAGTTCAAACCCATGGAAAATTTTCTGAAACAAGTGGATTAATTAGATGTTCCTGGGTTCGTATTATATGTACTACCTCAATTTTGATCGAAACTTCGTTTTCATTAAATTAGAGTAGGCCTCCTGGACCGGATGGCACTTTCAATTAAAAAGTAAATGTTGACTGCAAAGCGTGACAGAAAAAACATACTCGTGCGGCCTTTAACAGGTATTGTCCACAAACTAGCGTTGTCTCTTTCTAGAGAGTGGTCAATTTTGTGAGGTTATGGCGCAGTCCTGTTCTCTACGTCAATCGTAGTCACCAACTTAAAGTTTTTTTTTTTTTACCTTCGGCTTAGAACTCAATTCACCTCTGCCACTCAGCTTTCCTCCGAATTTATGAATAAAAAAATTTAAGCTCAATCGTGGGATTTTATCTCACTGCATTTGAAAATAGGTATCTCTACTGGTTAAATACCTTTATTCTAGACGCGCTTTTATAATTGCATGTGAGGAAGTCATAGACAAAAGCCAACATATTATGCCTACAATGTTAAACTGCCTCTTATATCTATTTGGTAATTTCATCAAACAAATAGATATGAAATTATTGTTTGTACGTCAATTTTGATGCCCTGTATGAGCTCATGACAGTTTACCATTCCGCAATATATTTACCACTAACAGATTTTCACTTCCCCCAAAATTGAAGTCTTTATTATTCAAATTACAATATTAACGCCTTCATTCGTCTCGTACCATTCTACATAATCTTAATTCTGTTCCGTTCTTATCAAAAGGCTGAAGGATGGGCCCCCTGCCAACGATTTACACAACAAAAGGTGAATTTGAATCACCTCTAATGCAGGCTCTTGTTTAAGAAAAGCCTCGAAAAGCTAAATCATATTAAAAAGGCGACGGAAAATTGTATGGAAATCTGTGCGTTTGCTTGTGCATACCAAGTACCTATATTACAAAGTTTACTTCATTTGTGTTAGCACAACAAGTCTTTTATAATTCTAACGACTAATCCGCTCTGCAAAATCTCACGATTCATTCAAATAGCGGATTTTCACGATTTACTTTCAATAAACGGTATTCACAACAATAAACAAGAGCATGTCGAGTCACGCAGAATCTTATATTCTATAGTCCCGTAGTCCTCCCTCTTCCGAATAATGTGGCTTAAGAAGTGAGTTTTCTGTTGTTTTTAGGGTTCTGACCTATTTAATGATAACACACGCGTAGGGTAGGTGAGAAAAAAATCACATCCCCTCTTTATATATAGGGGAGGTATCCTAAAAAAATATGTTTTTCAAGATTTTATCTTTCAATTTATCGGCGTAAGTAATATGTGTAGTATCCATGCAACTAGTACTACTAGTCTCAGAGCTAAGCTGCGGAAGGCCGGACGGATAGACATGGCGAAATTATAAGGGTTCCGTTTTGCCATTTTGACTACGGATCCCCAAAAACTGCAAATATTAAATCGCAACTTCGTATTTCCTTATGATTGTAAAGAAAATTTGATTTTTAGAATTCACTAAGGAGATGCCATTAACTGATCTGCTTGCGCCTTCGCCTTCGTCCACGCCTGTCTCTGAATCGTTCAAATTTTAAACCACCTAAAGTAAATTTTTATTAATGGGATCTTCTGTCTGTACCTACCTACATCCCAGCACAGAAGAAATACAAATTGGAGCTACTTCTGCTTGATTCAAGCAAAATAACTCACCCTACTTTATTGCACATTCTTAATAATGTCAAAGGAATAATGGATACACATTTTAAATGCGTTTAAAGCAAAATCACACCCGTAAAATTAAACACTACCTATATCCAAAACATATCTCAGAACGGTAACAAAAACTCTATTGACATAGCCCACACAACAATACACAATACGAGTTACGTTTCATCAATTAAAACCACCATTATTTTTTGTTGTAATTTCACACCAATTGTATTTACATTTATTCGGGCGCGTGAAATCACAAACGTCATCAAATAAGTACATCTTAATCCCTTATTGTAACAAATTGGTGACAAAAACTGTTTTTGTAAGACGCCATATGGCAACTAAAGCCCGACAAAGCGAGTCGGATTAAGCGAGTTTAGTTATACGATTGAATTTGACGCTTGTGCGAGAGGCAGGCCCATATGTCGACTCATGGCACTATAGAGAAACTATTTGCGAAGTAATTGATGAACGACTTGTATGCATTGGTAGTAGTAGAGTCCTGGCAACGAGCCAACGTCGCCGGTAAAAAATGTGAAAACTTGCCAACTATTTTCGCTAAAGGTGACGCGAAAAATAGAGGTGTTTATTTGACAGTTGTAAGCAATAAATAATTTGAAATGAGCAAGGAATATAAAGTGCAGATTTGAATAGTAACATTAAACAATTTACCGAACTCTTTTATATTTACATAAAACACGCAAAATCCGCAATATAATGCGTCTTAAAATGAAAAGTTTGATACGAAAAAGCTTCCACGAGCACTAAAGAAATTAAAAGTTTATTATTAAAAATACTTCAACTGCAAGCGTAATGGGGAAATTTATTAAGCGTTTTAACAAGAGCTTAAATTTATTTAAGCAGAAGCGAATTTTATGTTGCAGAATCGTGTCGCCCGCGGTGGTACTATAAATAACTCAGTAATTATAATACTCTTGAGCACAATAGGCGATGGTGCTTGAGGGGGACACAATGCACGCATGTAAGGCCATCATTCGTACATTAAAATCATTACAAATGGGCAATAGATGGGCGCGAATCACATTATGACAACAAACAAAGGCAGTCTTCTAGTAAATTGAGTTAGAGTTTATTGAGTTAGAATGAAATTATGTGTCTCTTGTTAAAACAAATTTAGTTTGGCTGGCGGGCGGGGTGCAGCAGCTTGCTTTACTCTCGTATCCGGTCGAGTTATACATAGGTACATAATTCGATAATTCGATCGCTATATTGTACTGTAATAAAGTGTCTTGTTGATTTGGTAGCGTTATAATACAAAACACAACTACAGCTTATACTTGTACCTACGTATGAAGTCTTGCGTAAGACATCGGACTTGTAATAGTGAGGTCGCGGGTTCGAATCCTAGCCATTGTGTACACTACCGACGTGAACAGACTTCCAACAAGCTAGCTAGTATTATGGGACTCACAATCCCACATTGCTAGTAAAAGATTTCCGATGTAGTAAGTTCGTTCTAATGCCCTTGGTGTTTTGTAGTAGGTAATAATTCCTATATCTAAATTAGTAGAGTGCTTTCTATACATCAGACTTGCGTCATAACTATTGTTTGAAAAGAAATATTTAATAATACAGTGATTATGATTAATTGTTATTAATATCATGTAAAGCTGTGAATACAATTCTGTAACGATGAGGTCATCTTTTCTAGGTAAGATGGAAATAATGTTTAAGTTTTCGCAGAGTTTCAATAGCGTTCGAAATTGGGATTTTCATTTCTGAGGCCTTTACTTTTATAAAAAGAATGGTTGTCTGTTAAATCGGTTTACGGACGATAATTTTAACTGATAACGTCATAAGACAACATTGATGACATTGTAATAATCAATTTATCAATTTATAAGATGTTGTCACGTCAAAAAAAGCGAATATACCTAAAGTGTCAAGGTATAGGCTACGCAGATGTAAATCCATAGGCCTGGAGACTATACAGCTTGAAATCGGTCGACAAATTGATAGTACCAGTACCTGTAACGCATTCATTTTACATTGAAATTTTGTTAATTAAAATTAAACTATCGATAAAAATGTAAACAGTAGTAGTAGAGTAGGTAATTAAGGGAAAATAGCTAGGTGCTGTAGAGTACGGTTTTACAATCCACTAAAAGTGTAACCATGAAATATGTAATCAAAATATGTTGGTATTTTCTTGCAGGATATTTGTCATAACGAAATGGAACTTTTACTCTGACATTTAAAATGGTGAATTTGATTCAAAACCAGTACACCAGCCACCTCCGCCGGGTACACTGGTGCAGTGTCAAAATGTGAAAAAAGTGGGCAACAGAGGCAATTGATTATATATATTTAAACATAATTACCTCTGTTGCCCACTTAATCGGGTGAAATATATAAAGGTACTAGCTGACCCGCGCAACTTCGTCTGCGTAAATTTTCCCCATTTTTGCAACATTTTTCCTTGCTGCTCCGCTCCCATTAGTTGTAGCACGATGTTTTATAGCCTATAGCATTCCTCGATAAATGGGCTATCTAAAAGTTCTTTTTTTAAAAGTCCTTTCGTCGAAAAGTCCGTTCTTTTTTCAGTTTTTAAACAAACTCTTCTCTCTCTTCTAATATTATAGTATAGTTATAAATGTTAGGGGTGGATAACCCTTATCACTCAGGGGCATGAATAATAGATTGTAATTTTCCCATTTTTCTTCCTTTTTTTTATAACATTTTTCATTGCTGCTCCCATTGGTCGAAGCGTGATGTTATAACCTATAGCCTTCCTCGATAAATGGGCTATCCAACAATAAAATATTTTTTCAATGCGGCCCAGTAGTTCCTGAGATTATCGCGTTCAAACAAACAAACAAACTCTTAGGGGGATGAAAAATAGATGTTGTCCGATTCTCAGACCTACCCAATATGCACACAAAATTTCATCAAAATCGGTCAAGCCGTTTTAGAGGAGTATGGCAACGAAAACTGTGACACGAGAATTTTATATATTAGATATATATATATATATATATGACTGCCTCTGTGGCGCGGTGGAAGTGTATCCGACTCAAATCCGACTGCTACGCATGAGGTCGTGAGTTCGATCCCCACCCAGGATAAAACTTTGTGTGATGAGCACGATGGTTTATTCTGTGTCTGGGTGTTATTTATCTATAATATGTATGTATTTAGGAATATATAAATATGTTTATCGGTTGTCTGGTTTCCATAGTACAAGCTCTGCTTAGTTTGGGATCTGACCCTGATTAAGTCCCAATAATATTCTAATATGTGTAAAAATAAAAAAAAGCTAAAAAAAGTTTAAAAACAATTATACTCTTTGTTACATTTTCACGCAAGAGCTACTAAACGTAGTAGTAGTAGTTTTTGAAGGCGGATGTGTGTGGTATCGAATCCCACACGGGACCACTTACTATATATATATTTTTTAATTTATTTATTTGTATCAAATAAATAAATTAAAAAAAAAAAATTGTATCGCAGCTATTAACGATCACCTCCGGATGACAAGTGGTTTTAAAGTGTCTCTGTTCCACATAAGTGTTAAACAAAACTGAGTTAACATAATCTTCAAAATAAAACAAACATCAAAACTCACTTACTAATATATGTTCGTAAACTTCCGCGATTTGTACACATTATAGAATTTTATAACCTACTGGTCTTAATCGCGTAAATATTTTATTTTAAGGCTAAATACCTTTTGTTAATTGCCCGACGTTTCTACCCGTGACCACGGCCGTTGCAATACGGTCGAAACGTCGGGCAATAAACAAAGGTATTTAGCCTTATTAATATTTTAAAATATTTACGCCATTAAGACCCGTAGCCTATAACATTCACTTACTATTGTTATTATCTACTTATTAATGATTCACAAATAAATTGTTGTTCCGAGTCTGTGAATTGAATGTTGATAAAATCCCCCGCGACACAGGGCTCGTACCCTACAGCAGGAATTGTCTTTAAAAAAAACTTGAAATCTAGACTATAAGAAATCAATACAATTTGACACGGGAATAAACGCGTTTAACCTAGCTGACCGTGGTCAGCTTGTGATCACGGTCGGTGTAATCCGGTCGAAACGTCAAGCATAAGGTAAATACTTTATATAGGTTAAACGCGTTTATTCCCGTGTCAAAATGTATTTATAATGCAACGCGTAAGTTTAAAAGTTATAAGAAATCAAACGTAACGCGAGCGAAGTCGCAGGAAAAAGCTCTATAAAATAACCGTATCGAGTTAAACGGACTGTAAGGAGTCAGTTCCGCTGACAGTGGCAGCCCGGCTTCAGTGGACTTCCTCAACAATAGTGTTCGTTACACCACCATATTTATGTTCAGAACATTCCCGATCTGCTAGTTCTACCCACGAACGAAACGATATCGACTTATTCGTTTTAATTCGATTTCCAACGGCTGTTGCCATGGCTTGGTACTTAGAAATTAGGTACCTGTATGTACAAAGTGTTGGCAAAATAAACCGTTACTCTAAAGTACATAAAAATGCTCAACATAATTAGGTATAATTTTTGAGCATTTATATAAGAACTACAAAACTATTAAAAAAAAAAAAACATTTATTTTTATGTCACACATGTCACGTAATATTAGTTAGTTTTGTGAGTAAATAGAACATAATATAAATTAAAGCATACTTATTAGCGCAGAAATTCCACAAAAAGTCAGTTCGATAATATAAAAAACAAAAAAACAGGTCGCTCTTGAAACAGTCCGACAGATAATCGGACCTACAAAAACTACCTCACTACAGAGGTAGCAGAGGTCCTACAGAGGAATTAATAGTACCTACCTATTGATAAACGAAGATTTAACATTTACCAATGCGCGAACGCTAAGCAACAATGACAAGATCTTTTGGCACTTTTAATATACAACAGAAAAAAAAACAAAAGATCATAAAAACTAGGCCTGTCACCACTTAAGTACTTAAAAAAACTAACAAAATACACAAAGCTCTAAATCACGACACTTTTAACAAGCATCCCACATAAGCCAAAAACTTGAACCAATTCCAAATAGGATTAACTGTGACTAAACTACCTAAGCCTATTTTCTGCCCGACAAAGCCTTTAGGCGCGGCGCAAACGGAGACACTTTACTGTCCAGTGACTTATTTACAATTTCATAATTCAGAACTGAAGTCCATTTATCATTATGACATATACATAAGGCGAACCTTGTACTATACCTAATAATGTTTTAAGGAGTTGCTATTTGTAAGTTAATAAAATATTTTATTATAAACTCAAGTCACTCATAAGCACATGTAGTATTACTATAGAATTTTATAAGCTACAGGTCTTAATCGCGTAAATATTTTATTTTAAGGCTAAATACCTTAAAATAAAATATTTACGCGATTAAGACCTGTAGCTTATAAAATTCTATAGTAATACTACATCTGCTTATGAGTGACTGAAATTCTATAATGTGTTGTGTGAAAATTTACGAATATATATTGTAGTATTACTGTCAAGTCAAATCTGTATATTTTAAAAAACATTTTTTTTTTTTAATCCACGACGGGTGTTAAAAATCAAATAAAATTTTAAAACCCCCCCCGACTAAGAGGAGGTAAGTAACCGAAGAAATCCGTCGGAGACTGCCATTCACTGACCTTTTACAAGCACAAATATTTGAGTTTAATTCAGGACTATAGCAGACCCGATTGATTTTTCAAAATTTTCAATTTTTTAGTGTTTTTTACAAAATATACTAAGTAGGAACTTATTCGTGTTGAGAGTAAACATTTAATTGTAATGAAACTATTTATTAGTTTTCGTCAGTTAGTTTGCTCTAGTTGACCTAGAATTATCAGTTTTGGTTAAAAGCAAGATCTTACAGCACAAGTAAAGAGAAAACTCCGGAAAACTTTGGTACTTGCAAGTTTTCGCGAAAATCTAATTTCTCCCATAACTTTATTATTATCATAGATTTTTATGTCTAAATTTCAACTTGCTAGGTCCATCCGTTCCTGAGAAAACCGGTGGTGACACACGGACAGACAGACACAGACAAGAGAGTGATTGAGAAGTGTTCCTTTTTACCATTTGAGGTACGGAACCCTAGAAGTAAAAAACCGTTTCAGAGAAACATGAGCACTAAAGCACCCCCTGGAGGTCTAAAACATTAAAACTTAGGTAAAAACATACCCGAGAATGAGACTTATACAACGCAATAAACCGTTTCAAAATCGGCCTAGCCGTTTCTGAGAAAACTGACACTGACATGGTTGTTTTGGCGATTGCAGTGACATGCGGTACAAATGGAAACTAAAGAAAAGATGTCACATGCATGGTTGTTTATTCAATGTCATTAATGTTTTTATATGACGTATCACGTAAAATTATCGTCAGTAAATTGACTTTGCAGATTTTTTTTTTATTATTTTTTCAAAAGAGGCAAATGGGTAAAGAAATTTAATACAATACCTACAAGTATGACGTATCACGTAAAATTGTCGTCAGTAAATTGACTTTGCAGATTTTTTTTTATTATTTTTTCAAAAGAGGCAAATGGGTAAAGAAATTCAATACAATACCTACAAGTAATCCAGTAGGTACTCAAAATAACTGGGGCACGTGCCCTTCCTCCCACCCCCTACCGATCCGCCTACCTATTGTATTGTACCTGGATAGAGGCCGGGATATGATGCCCGGAAGTCGCTGCGACCTAAAAGATCTTTTGTTACGCCTCTTTTTTCCTTAAAGGATATCTCCAAGGTTTAGTCTGGCCATGAAGTCGACTATGTATCTTGGTGGAGTAGCCTTAACGTCGTCAGGTGTGATTAAGTGCCCTCCAAGCTACTGGCTTCTGGTTTGGTGAATTGCATCGCAGCCACAGAGGATGTGTATAGGTATTTCCTCATCCTTGTGGCAGAACCTGCAAACTTTAGTATCGTTAAGACGCATCTTGTGTATGTGTTTGTTTAGTCTGCAGTGCCCAGTTAGGGTTTTGGTAAGAATTCTGATCTGATTGTTACTCATAGAAAGTACCTCTTTAGTGAACCTTGCGTTGAAGCCCATTAAGAGCGCTTTGGAGTGCTCTTGAGCTGATGACTTTGACCAGAGCTTGATGCTGTGGTTTAACCCTTGCCTACCTATGGTCATCTTCCTAATTGTTTTTGTTGCTTTCACTTGACACAACTTTAACAAGTTGCCATTAGAAAAAATAAAAAAAAAAGTTTAGCGACCAGTAGTGGCTCAACTGTCGGCAACTGTGTCCGAGCAACAAAAAGTGTCAACGTTTACGCTCCCCAATAGTTACAATAAAGTTTGCCTATTTCACCCTTCTATCGTTATATTCTATAGTTTTCCATAGTAAAATTCTGCCTATTTTACTCTATCTATATTGGTTAAAATTTAATCAAAGCCCGTTCTCCCTGCGTTCAATTTGAATATAAATGAATACGGATAACAAGGTTTGTGTACAGTAATTAATATTGCGACATTCGATACTGGCGGGTATCGCCTAACGTATGGGGAAATCCGATTTGGGTATAACGAAAATGGGGTTATATAAATTAGGTACCTATTTCAATGAAAATTAAAAGGATTCCATGGTGGATAAGATTATGCTATAATTAAATCCTGTTACTTAATTTAATATTGACTTTAAAATGCCAAATACACTTAATTAATTGAAGTAATTTTTATAGGCATTTCTTGCCAATTACTTTACAAATACAATAATTGCATTTTTGAAAGATAAAAAAATTTGAAGTCCAGACCCAGGAATCCGAATCGAACCGGGGCCAGAAGCGAACCACCTATCTGGACTATGTTACTAGACCTCAAATCTTTCTATCTCTTGATGCTCGCGAGTTTGGGCCCTCGCATGCGCCATCTAGTCGGTAGTTAAAGAACTATCACGGCTTTTGTTATTGCTTCGTTAAAGAGAGCATTTTAGCAAATTATGATGTCGCAGGCCGAATATTGAAGTAATTTTTATATACAAAATTCAATTATTGTACTCTTAATTAAGTAGCACGGAAGCACGTCTTTGGGAAATAGTAGGGGAGACGCTGAACATCGACCTTTACCCAGTGGCGGATCTAGGGGGATAGGGGCTAACCCCCTCTCCCCCCTCCTCGTAGGTACAAATCATTAAGTGAACTAAAACCTATACTCGAAAGTCAGCCCATATGAAACATACATAATTAGGTTGTTGGAATCCAAAAAAGGGCATGCGATTCATGTCATTGGTGATACAATGGACCTATCTGGTTCAAGACTCCCCCCCCATCCTCTCCCCAAAAGCCAATCTTGAATCCGCTACTGCCTTCACCAATTCAAAACCAGATGATACATATTTTTTTATCAAATTTCATTGATTTATAAACCTTGCCAATCGAAAAGTGTGTATAACAAATATGTCTTATCTAATATGGGGAAAGCCGATGTTCATCGTCCTAGACCAAGACTGCAATGAAACGACTTAATGCTGATATTATTATTATTATATTATTATAATTACACTTTTCGTGAGTCTGAACTTTGCGCTATATGAAAAACTAGCTGTCCCGCGCAACTTCGTCTGCGTAAATTTTCCCTATTTTTTTCAACATTTTTTATTACTACTCCGCTCCTATTGGTCTTAGCGTGATATTATATAGCCTATAGCCTTCCTCAATAAATTGGCTATCCAACAGTTAAAGATTTTTTTAATTCGGACCAGTAGTTCTTGAGATTGCCGCGTTGAAACAAACAAATAAACTCTTCAGCTTTATAATATTAGTATAGACTAGCTGTGCCCGCGACTTCGTTCGCGTGAAAGTCGGGTTTAAATTAAGGTAGTTTAGGTAACGAAATAACTTCTGTGTAAATATGTTGGAAACAGTCCTGTTGACTAAATACTTACTAAATAAAAATCGATCTGTTCTATTCTTTTAGATAGTTAGTTTGGTGTGCGGCTTAAGAAGTGGGTTTTCTGTTGTTTTTGTTTCATTCTTTCAACGTTATACCTACTTATTACCTAATAATTTTTAATAGAATTTGTACGAAAATGTTGTTACTTCTCATGTGATCGTAAACTTGTAAAGCCTAAGTGATAGTTTTTCTTATAATTTTAGTATTTATACTACTACCCTGATTTTTTTCACATACCCAACATCAACCATTTAGCTGGCAGGGGGACACTTGACTCTAACAAAAATGTTCACTATAAAGCCTAATATTATACACAAAGGAATCCTTAAATCTAAAAATAGTCTTCACAAACCCTAAACGCTTTTTAAAAGACCTATCTAATGATACCACACACAATGGGGTAGGTAGGTGAGAAAAAAACCACATCCCCACTTTACATATAAGAGAGGTACCCTTAAAAAAATAATGATTTTCAAGATTTTGTTCTTTCACTTTATCGGCGTTAGTAATTTATTCATGCAAAAGTTGCAACCTTCTAGCACTAACAGTCTCTGAGCTAAGCTGCGGACGGACGGACATAAGGGAACTATAAGGGTTCTGTTTTGCCATTTTGGCTAAAAATGGGGTGTATTTCATATAGTGTTACAACGCAATACTAATAATAAAACTGCTGTAACACTTTAGTAAGCAAATACAGAGCGTGTCATGTGTGTCATGCCCGCGAAAATGTCAGATATCCCTAAAGGTACGGTTGACAAACAACGACCCCCCTCCTCCCGTCACCCGAACTACTCACACTTGACCGATGTTGAGCCATTCATTATCGTTGAATTGATGAACACGTAATCTCCAACCATAACCCCAAAACATGATCCTCGATGCACCTGTGTGATGCGTGGTCAAACAAACGGACAGACAGACAAACATTTCTAAAAATCATAGCAATGTGTTTCTTTTTAAAACTTCTTTTACTAAGTATAGAACGTTATTGAATACAACGCCGTCTACTTTCAAGAATGTTGCCACTCAGCATCTCAAGCACCTCTACCCTAATAAATGTTTTCACAAATAAGGAATTATATGATCACGGTGAACAATTTGATTTTATAGATGGCGCTACATGTTTTTTTTTTTACGTGTGTAATGTCTTTTTTTTAGACAAACGCATCATTTCTGGAAAATGTCGAATACTTTTTAATTATAATGTAATATTGTTTTTCATTTCTACTACGATTAATTAATTACTCTCAGCAGTGCATGCAATTCCTATAATTAACTTACCTACGTGCATAATTTACTTGATTTTTAACATAAAAAAATAATAACCAAAGTAAATAAGTTACTTACGGTCGAAAAAATAACTAAAACATTGAGAAAAATATTAAAATAGGATAAAGACAATTTTAAAAAATACAAAAAAGAACATAATCAGACATCGGATTCGAGCCCGGGACTTCGTCGTCAAAGTCCGCTAGCATAGCTTCGAGGCTATACTGTTCGCTACTTGCCACGTCAAAATAACTGTTCTTATGAAACTTAACAATGTTGTGTTTAGCTCCTTTTAGTTTTAGCGTGAAGTTATGTATTCTTTGCCAAACTTCTTGGCAGTATATGATTAGGTATAAATGAGACAAAAGATGTAGTATAGTCTGGTTATAATTATCCAAAGGTGCATCTTATATACTAACGACTTCGTGTTGATAACAGATAGTAGAAACATTTAATAGATACTGAACGTGCGATAAGGAACATAAGATTGTGATGTAGATTGTAGATACAGCACAAAGATATTGTACTGTAACAGTACACCCCCCTTTAAAAAAAAAAAAATGGTAATAGTGTTTACAATATAAATTTGACCTAGACCTTACTAGTTATTTGCTGATGTATATAAATAATAATGCTATTGTACGCGGTGGAATTTGATGACGCCTGTTGTGGTGTGATTTGCTGACGTCTGTAATTTTGACTTAGCTGTTGCACGAGTGTTTATTATTTTTTTCCGTTAAACTCTTCCTTCTGTCCAGTGTTTTCATTATGCCGTAAATTAGGATCACGCCGATTGTTAAAATAATCTGTCCCATTGCAACATTTCTTGTCCACCGTAAGTCCTCCTGGATCAGGTTACGGAGTTGGTCCGCTTCGTTTTGATTGAGGCAATTGTCCGTATTGTATGTTATCTGGTCCTTAGAACTTTGATTTCCCATTTTAGATGTCTTGTTGTTACGAGTAGTTGTGAGTTAATGGTATATGTTAAGATCTATGTTAATATATATACGAATAGCTTTCTTATATCAGCGATTTTTTTTATAGACGTACTACTGGCTTTACTTTACGTCCCGATCGTGTAGTGTACGTATGTGAATGCCTGTCGCAATCCTTTGAATCTGGCACGTAGTTTGATTCGTCATTGATCATGAAAGCTGGTTTCAATCTATCAATTGATATCACTGTCTCTTTATCCCTAATTCTAATGCAAAATGTTTTATCTGTTTTACTAATTACTGGGTAGGGTCCTTCATACGGCGGTGTCAGGGCTTTCTTAATTCTATCACACCGAACAAATACGTGTGAGCATTCTTTGAGTTCGGGATGCACAAATATAGCTTGATTGTGTTTTTTTCTTTTCGGAATTGATGTCATTTGTGTGATGTCCTTTTGAATTTGTTTTACAAACTCTTCGTACGTTGATAACTGTGCTGCTGATGACTCAAAAAATCCTCCAGGGAGTCGTATTGGCGTTCCATATGTCATCTCTGCTGAACTATAACCTGTGTCTTCTCGCAAGCTACTCCGCAACCCGAGTAAAACTGTTGGAATTTCTTTTAACCAATTTTCGTTGGATTCTCTTGTCATTAACGCCGCCTTTAAAGTTCTATGAAATCTCTCTATCATTCCATTGGATTGTGGATGATAAGGTGTTGTCCTAATTTTATGTATTCCCAAAAATTGTGAGAGTGACTCAAATATTCTTGATTCAAACTGTCGGCCTTGATCCGTAGTAATGCGCAATGGACATCCAAAACGAGTAATCCATCCTTCGAAAAGTGTCTTGGCTACTGTTTCTGCAGTTATATCTTCTACCGGAAATATTTCGGGCCATGACGTACAACGATCTATGATTGTGATTAAATATCTCTTCCCTTGTGAAATCGGAAGTGGTCCGACGATGTCAATATGTAAATGTTCAAAACGTTGCGCTGTCATAAATGTACCAGGAGGTGATATCGTATGTCGTTGTATTTTTGATTTTTGGCAGGCTATACATGATCTACACCAATTATTGATATCTTTGTTCATATACGGCCATAAATACCTTTGGGTTATCATTTTTCTCGTAGTTCTTTTTCCTGGATGGCTCATACCATGAATGGTATCGAAAATTTGTTTGCGAAAATGCTTTGGTAAGTAGGGGCGGCTTTTTCCAGTAGATGTGTCGCAGGTGATGTTTATTGTGGAACCCGGAAGCGTAATGTTTTTGAATTTTAATCTTTTATTGTCATGTAATTTACTTAGTTCATTATCTGTTGATTGACATTTTTCCAATTCAGCGTAATCGATAGGTGATGGCACGTATATTTCCTCTATTCGAGATAAGGCATCGGCGGTAATATTGTCACGTCCGCTTATGTGTTGAATGTTGGTACTGTATTGTGAAATGAAATCTAACTGCCGGACCCGTCGCGGTGTATCGTTTGATGATGGTTTTTGGGAGAATGCGTATGTCAAAGGTCGGTGATCCGTAAATATTGTAAATTCTCTTCCCTCGATTAATCTGTGAAAATGTTTGACGGCCATGTATATTCCTAACAGCTCTCTGTCAAACGTAGAATATTTTTGTTGAGTTTCGCTCAATTTTTGTGAAAAAAAATCCTAATGGTTCCCATTTGCGTCCGGATTTTTGTTGTAAAACTCCACCAACGCAAGTAGCACTAGCGTCGGTCATGAGCGCTAGTGATGCGTTGCGGGAAGGATGCGCTGTTAACACTGCGTTTTTCATGCTTTCCTTGCATTTTTCGTAAGCTTTGTCTGCTTCCGTTGTCCAAGGAACAGGTGAATTATCGTTCTTTTTTGAACCATGTAGATATTCGTTTAAAATTCTTTGATTTTCCGCTGCGCGTGGAATATTACTTCTGTAGAAATTGACCATGCCCAAAAATCTTCTTAATTCTTGAATTGTTTTCGGTTTGGGAAATTCCATGATTGCTTTGTAATTTTCTTCGGTAGGGTGTATTCCTTGGCTCGTTATATGATAACCTAAGAAATCTATTTCCCTTCTGAAAAATTCGCATTTTTCGAGATTAATGGTTATTCCATTCTCGTGTAAACGTTTGAAAACCGTTTCTAAATGCTGATAATGCAAATCTTCGTTGTCCGATGCGATGAGACAGTCGTCTACAAATATAAATACGAAGTTTAAATCTCTAAATAAGGAATCCATGAATCGTTGAAATGTTTGTGCCGCATTGCGTAATCCGAAAGGCATTCTTAAGTACTCAAAAAGTCCAAAAGGTGTGATGATGGCTGTTTTTTCTATATCTTTAACAGGAATACAATGGTATGCTTTACGTATATCTATCTTGCTTAGTATCTTCTTATTTTCTAATATGTATGTAAAGTCAGTTAATCTTGGTAGTGGGTATTTGTCCGGTACTGTCGTGCTATTGAGCATTCGATAGTCTCCACACGGTCTCCATTCGCCATTTTTCTTTTTTACCATATGTAATGGGCTTGCCCATGGGCTATCTGACGGTCGGCAAATTCCGAGTTCTATCATATTTTGAAATTCCTTTTTGGCTATGTCGTATTTTTCTGGAGGTAATGGTCTTGCCCGAGCTGCGACGGGTGGTCCTGTAGTGATAATGTGATGTTCAATCTTATGTTTGGGCGCATTGCGGAGAGAGGACCCTTTCGTGATGTCTTCGTATTTGTTTAAAAGTTGCGTAATACGTGGATTCGTTCCCACTGCGATAGTACGAATTGTTTGTTGTGTCGCTTTTTCCGAAGTTACATGCGTTGTCAGCTCTGTAACTTTGTCGATAAGTTTGCGACCTGCTATGTCGACTAATAGTTTATAGTGCTCTAGAAAATCTGCTCCAATTATTGGTTGTGTAACATCGGCGATTACAAAATTCCATTTATAACATCGTTGTAGTCCTAAATTCAAGGTAAGCGTCTTCTCGCCGTAAGTCCTAATTTTAGTCCCATTTGCAGCGTATAGTGTGTATTGTTCATTTTGTAAAATTGAATGTCTCTGTTGCTTGCTAATGACTGAAATATTTGCGCCCGTGTCAATCAAAAACTTCATACCACTTTTTCGGTCGGTAATGGTGAGGCGATTGGATGGGTGGATTGCACAGAGTTTCGCCGTTGTCTGTGCTCTTATTCGTTTCCCTGGTTCCGTACGTAAGTCATTGGTTTCCAACCGCATGGTTTAATGCAGTTCTTTGCATATTTTCCGAATCTTTCGTGGTAGTAACAAAATCGATTTGCTCCTCTATAGTTTGTTCTCGGCCTCATAATCGGGAATTGTTGACGTTTCTTGAAATGATTGTGCGTGTTGGGTCGATAGCCATATTGACCTTGCTGAATTGCGTCAATATCTATCTGTAATTTTGCTAGCTGGGCTAAAATGCATGCTGTATTGTTGTCGTTTGAAGTGTCGTTGCTAACAGCTGATATTTCGGTTACTTTTGAATTCATTATTATTTTGTCTGCAATTTGGCTCAGTTTGTCAATTTCCATGTCTTCCGTAACTGCTAGAACCGTAGTAACTGATGTTGGTAAAAGCCTGAACCATAGTAGTTTAATTGTTTCGTCACTGATTTTTCCTCTCCCGAGGACTCGCATTTGACGTAATAACTGCGAAGGTTTTTGATCACCGAGTTCTGTCTCTGATATTAATTTTTGAAACTGTCGCTGTTCTGTTTCTTCGTAACAATCAATTAAACGTTCCTTGATGTTTTTGTATTTATCTGTAGTCGGTGGTGAAGTTATTAGGTCACTAACTTGTAGTATTTCTTCCTTGGATAACTTTGCTATTACTGTACAGTATTTGTATTCGTCTCCTTGCTTCTGTGGTGCTAATATGGCTTCTAGTTGCGTGAACCATAATCTTGGTTGGTCTTTCCAAAATTCCGGAATGCGGGATAAAACCGAGGTGCCAGCAGCTACTTCAAGTGTTCCTTGCTGATTTATGTTCGCCTTGCACGGTGATTGTGCCATGTTTCTTGCTGCGTATTCGTTCGTCGGGGTCACCAATTTGCCAAACTTCTTGGCAGTATATGATTAGGTATAAATGAGACAAAAGATGTAGTATAGTCTGGTTATAATTATCCAAAGGTGCATCTTATATACTAACGACTTCGTGTTGATAACAGATAGTAGAAACATTTAATAGATACTGAACGTGCGATAAGGAACATAAGATTGTGATGTAGATTGTAGATACAGCACAAAGATATTGTACTGTAACATATTCCATGGGTTACAATTATAGATAATGATCTAATTCTGGAAAATTTTGTGATAAACCATTATGGTGCGACAAAAAATACGTTGCTACTCGTTCCCCATAGACGTTAGCGTAATGATTCATAGTGTAAATAATGTCCTATAGTATTTACTATAAAACTGCAAATTTTCATAAAGATCCGTCTAGTAGTTACTGTTTTATAACGAAAAATAGCTACAGACATTATCCCTTACTGCTTAGCTCCTATGGGAAAAAGCGTGATAATTTATAGCCTAAATGTTAATCTGCATCTATTAGATTGCACGTGCAAAATTTCAAGCGAATCTGTCGGGTAGTTTTTGCGTGATGCGTGTTCAAACAAACTGACAGACAGACAGACAGACATTTCTAAAAATGCAGCAAAGTGTTTGAATACTCTTTTCGAGCATTTCCTAATATTTTTTTTCACTAAGTTCGGCCATGTACAGACACGTGAAATTTACAGTTTTATTATATGTATAGATAAAGTAATATCAATTTACTAGCTGTCCCGCGCAACTTCGTATGCGTAATTTTTACCCGTTTTTTAAACATTTCTCGTCGCTTCTCCGCTCCTATTAGTCGTAGAGCGATGTTATATAGCCTATTGCCTTCCTCGATAAATGGGCTATCCAACAAAATTTGAATTTTTCAAATCGGACCACTAGTTCCTGAGATTAGCGCGTTTAAACAAACAAACAAACAAACTCTTCCGCTTTATAATATTAGTATAGATTGGATACCTACAAAATGTACACTTTACAATACTGTTTCATTATTGAGATACTCACAGGCACATAATTATAAATATTATTAGTGTATGATATTAGATGGTTGATGTGTGTGAAGAAGAAGATAAAAAGTGTTTTAACGGCTTCTCCTCTTCCCCTACTGCCTACGGAACTTCTAGATGTACTTGTAATATATATCAAACAAGTTTAAAATCGATGTCTGTCCAGTTAGATTAAAAACTAAAGCCACCTTCGAAGCCTACCTACCTTATTTTGTCAAAACCGCAAGTACCATAACCCAAATGTACGTGCCCACAAGATACCCCATAGTGGCAGGTACCCACGTGTCGGGGTCATTGACCGGTGGCATCACCTCATGAGCAATGAGCAGGCAATTAGTTTAATCACCTCACACGTCTGTTGCAGCCTAGATAACTTTGCTTGTGATTATTATGATTGTCGAGATGAGCTCCATGTTACCACGATATTTGTACGATAAAACGTAAATTTGTGGGTACTTATGTGAAATAGAATTTTTCCTGTTTTATTTGAAAGCAACTCGTTAATAACAGAAGATTTCATCGTCGAACAATCTGTACCTACCGTCCGTGCATTTCGTACCTATATATCCACATGAGCAATATTGTACAATGGCTGATTTCATGGATTATTTTAATATTATCGAGGGGGATAAGCACATCAAGATGAAACACACACTGTAACACCTATCTATTGTTGTAATAGGTTAGTTTCCATTTCCAACTAGTCAAAACAACAACTCTTTAAGAAATTTCAAAACGCATATTTTACCATCACAAAGATCTTATACAAATACCGGCCTATGACGTCACTATTTTTTCTAGTCAAATCCTTTATTTTTATTACATCATTATTAATAAAAATAGACAACGAGGATTGAGTAGACAACCCAAGACCGACTGTCTTGGCGCCGTAAAACGAGGAGGGCCGACCCCAAATATAGGGATAAGACATGGAAGAATAAGACTTTAAATGCTAGTTTTATTTACTATTACTAATTAGTCTTCTTAAGTAGCTTATAATCCATTAACTTAAAACACTACTAGGTTTTAGGGTTTAATAATATCATCAATATTATTTTCAATTCCCAACTTAATGTCGTTTCAATCTCGCATTACCAATATAGTCACATCCCACGTCCGTCATTGTTCCTACATTGAAAGAACTATTTGTCCCGATTCTGTTGTCCAAGCTCCACGTCCCACATAAGGTATTATCAGTACCGCTGAGCTTTACTTAATTACGTTGTTTTTCCGTTTTCTACCTTTAAAAAGACTTTGCAATATATGTTCATAAACTTTCGCGATTTGTACACATTATAGAATTTTATAAGCTACGGGTCTTAATCGCGTAAATATTTTATTTTAAGGCTAAATACCTTTGTTTATTTCCCGACGTTTCGACCGTATTGCAACGGCCGTGGTCACGGGTAGACTCATCAAGTCTACCCGTGACCACGGATTTAACAGTTTTTGTTATGTAAGAACAAAGAATAGAATTGTTCTTAAGTGCCTGCTTAAATTTGACTCAAGTGATAACGAATGTCATGGTTTCATGCGATTAAAAAATTACGTGAAATTTGACAAGACCTCACCCCTCCCCCGCGTAAGAATTTGGTAGGATTCGACTTGACCCCCCCCCCCCATTCTCACGTAAATTATGGATGCCCCCTTAACTTAACTGTCTAATATAATAGTTAACTTTAGCAGCGAAACTGAAATTTGTGCAGAAAACAGGTAGTTTACTATTTGTTTATATCTATTATTATATCTATCCTTTGGTTTTCTATTTATCGACGGTTATCCAAACGCACTAAGGGCATACCCAGGGGGAGGGGGTTAAAGGTTGACCCCCCCCCCTCTAATTACCCCATAAATTATGTGAACCCCTACCAAAAAAATGATGGCTATTATGACACAGTAAAATTTTCAATTAATTTGAAATTACCTGCGCCAGAAAGTACCTACTTATTTCTGTAACTAAATTAACGAAGCTTTTCTACAGTTAGTAGGTATAACAAAATTAGAGAAACCATAAATTAGACACAGTAACAGAAATCTTTTCGGAATAAATTACTGTAATTATTTTATACCTACATAGATTCCAACCTATCATAGAACGTCCACATTTCAGAAATAAGTAGAAACTTTTACGCTTCATTTCCATCTCTCAAACGTCTTCAAAATTTCTTCGATCTTACTTCAAAACTGACGAAGATTCAAACAAACTTGAAAACCTTATTTTACCGTCTTAGGTAACGAATCTATATATCTATAAAACCTTTCTTAGTGGATGCCTACAACGTAAAAGGCATCAACTGCCAAAAGCTTAGGTTTGTAACCCTTGGAAACAGTCAGTCAGTCTATCATTCAGGACAAGTGATTATTATAGTGTATAGTATAGATAATATTTATGTCTAAATTATGGTTTATTAATATATTAAGAGCACAGTTGATGATTCGAAAAGTGTCGTCCTAGAAACTGTGATAACGATAGATGAAACTTAGGTACTATCTACTTAATCTATACTAATATTATAAAGCTGAAGAGTTTGTTTGTTTAAACGCGGTAATCTCAGGAACCTAATTAATAATCTCAGGAACCTAATACTGATCCGAATTGAAAAAATCTTTTACTGTTCGATAGCCCATTTATTGAGGAAGGCTATAGGCTATATAACATCACGCTATGACCAAGAAGAGCGGAGCAGCAATGAGTAATGTTGCAAAAACGGGAAAAAAAATACGCAGACGAAGTTGCGCGGGATAGCTAGTATTCAATATTTCAGCATAACGGTGAAAGAATTTAAAAGTGAAAGAATATAATTCTTCTGTACGTGAGTATATCACCGAACTCCTCCTAAACGGCTGAACCGACCCTTTTTTTGTGTTCTAGTGGATTCGAGAATGGCTTAGATTCACAATTGAACCCGATTTACAACAAAAAAGAGGCAGTATGATGTTCATCGAGACACCTAGTATTAGTATAAATATAGATAGAGAAAACTACAACTACCCTTTAAACCTCTTGTTCTAGTTTCATACACAATGAACTATTAACGTAAAGACCTACTTAAATGTGTAATGAGCTTAGAACTTAGCTTGCTAATGAGGTTAAGTAGCACAACACACATGCATCGCTTGCTTCTCTCACATCGAAGTGGTTATAGGTAAAGCTTTAAGTTAAGAGAGACTTATTCACCGGCATACTAAAAAGATACGAGAATTTAGGAACTTTGGGTAGTAATCGAAAGTATTACTGACTGGCCTGTTGGTCTAGACTCTAGACCGTGGACCAACCAGTGGTCCGCGGACCATAAGTGGTCTGCAGGAATCAAAAAATGGTCCGCGAATGATTTTAAAGTTAGCGTGCACAAGTTCAAAAATGACATTAATTTAAAATTGATAATATTTAAAAAAAATGTATGTTTTCTATTAAAATAATGTAGCTAGCAAGTTACTTTGAGTTTTTGGATAAAGTTTATTTTCGGATTGTTGTAGTGTCGAGAACACTTCAAATCTATACTAATATTAAAAAGCCGAAGAGTTTATTTGTTTGAACGCGGCTATCTCAGCAACTACTGGTCCGAATTGAAAAAATATTTTTCTGTTGGGTAGCCCATTTATCGAGGAAGGCTATAGGCTATATAACATCACGCTACGACTAATAGGAGCGGAGTAGCGACGAGAAATGTTGCAAAAACGGGGAAAATTTACGCATACGAAGTTGCGCGGGACAGCTAGTCTATACTAATATTAAAAAGCCGAAGAGTTTGTTTGTTTGTTTGAACGCGGCAATCTCAGGAACAACAGGTTCGAATTTAAAAAATATTTTTCCGTTGGGTAGCCCATTTATCGAGGGCTGCTATAAGCTTTATAACATCACGTTACGACCTATAGAAGCGGAGCAGCAATGAGAAATGTTGCAAAAACGGGGAAAATTTACGCAGACGAAGTTGCGCGGGACAGCTAGTATGTAATACGGAGGCCCTTGCGAACAACAAAAAACTAAAAGTGGTCCCTGTTCAAGAAAAGGTTGGGAGCCACTGTTCTAGAGTTTAGTGACCCTGACTGCTAAGCACTATATAAAAAGCTCCCCATCCGCTATACGTAATTTGTGGCCAAAGGTCATAGGTTCGATTCCCACACGGGACACCACTTTGTATGATCCACAAGTTGTTGTTCGAGTCTGAGTGTACTTTGTGTCTCTAGTTTGAATGTTTAATTTATATGTTACTAGCTGTGCCCCGCGGTGTTACCCACGTTTTATTAGCATATGTGTTAATCCAGGGTGTCAGCTAACTCCATACCAAACTTTATTAAAATAGCTTCAGCCGTTTAGACGTGAAGAGGTAACATACACACTCACACACTTTCGCCTTTATAATATTAGTCTGATTATTTGTATCCTCCGGGACACAGGCCTTGAACGTAGAGTTGTCTTTTAAAAAAGAGATCTGTCTCCACTATTTACAATTATGTGAATCAACGGGGACTTTAAAATGAAGTAGGGTTTGAATATTCAACGGTTAATATCTTAAGAAACTGTGTACCTTAGTAATACATAGATTTAAGAAATGTAGGGTAAGTACTACGTAACATCCACCAATTCGCACTAGACGAGCTCATGGAGGAGTCTTGTGTCACAGCAGAGGAAACAACACAAGGCTAATGAAGAAAAGCATTGGTGAACCCATGATCATTCTCGGGAGGAGTTTTCGTAATTTGGGAGGAGGGGGTAGGTAGGTGTTTTTAGGTAAAATCAGGTCAACCTTACCTTACCAATAGGGTATTTAACCATTGACGTTGAGACCAGGACCGCGCCAGCCCTTTCAATTAAAAAGTAAATATTGACTGCAGAGCATGAAAGAGAGATAAAACTCGTGCGGTCAAGTTAACAGGTATTGCCCACAAAATAGCGTTGTCGCTTTCTAGAGAGTGGTCAATTTTGTGAGATTATTGCACAGTCCTGGTCTCTACGTCGAAGTATCTATAATAATATTATAAAGCTGTAGAGTTTGTTTATTTGAACGCGGTAATCTCAGGAACTACTGATCTGAATTGAAAATTTCTCTAACTGTTGGATAGCCCATTTATCGAGGAAGGCTATGGGCTATATAAAATCACGCTACGACCAATGTGAGCGGAGCAGCAATGACAAATGTTGCACAAACGGGGAAAATGTACACAGACGAAGTTGCGCGGGACATCTAGTTTAATATAGTTATAACTAAATTTAAATCGGCCTCTTTTTAAGAAACTTCAATTTTTTTTTAATTAGAAATGCTGAAAAAACAAGTTAAATAAGATACCCTTCAATTTTTAAGTCCAACAGGATTCATTATGCCTGCCCTATTTCAAGCGAACCAATTAACAAAAACACAGCACAAATTTCAAAAGCTTTGTCTAAAAAAGTTATAAATAAGTATTTTTCTTTGGCAACCGACTTAACCCAGCTTGCAAATTCACGTCACGCGTCGAGTATCGAGCGACCTCGCAAAGATAACACCAGCCTTCCGCCTCGGCTCTTATCACGTCGCGACTGAGTCACGCTCCTAACACGCTACAGATATTAGTGACGTGAAATTGGTACGTGCTAGTGCTGGTTTCATAAATGGGTGGTGGCTTTGTTTATTTCTTAGAAAGATAGCTCTCACACTAGGTTACAAGTTCCATGTCAGGGAATTTTGCAAACATACAAATCCCGGATACAAAGTACGCTAGGACTCGAAACTAACTTATGAATCTCTCTACAAATCTAGGGAATCAAACCCACCGTGGTTGTTAAAATATGTTATGTATGTTTGTTGCTTTGATTATATAATGTCTAGATAGAGCATTCTCTCAATAAGCCTATACAAAAGATGAAGCATTTCCTCTTTGACGTTTGACACTCGTTGATGAGAACAACTATGGATTTGTTCCTGATTCGTCATATTCCAAATTGGTCATCTTCCAAACACGACACTTTCCAAACTAGTCATACTCCAAACTAGTCATATATTAGATTCGTCGTCTTCCAAATTTGTCATACAATGTACATTTGCCTGCACAAATTAATTCAATAAATCCTTTGTGGTAAATTTTATGATAAGAACCTATTTATATGAGTGTTACTTGTCTATCATGAAGTTAATGTCATTGTCACTTTATTATTTATATTGAGTGAATATAATTTTAATGAAATAAAAAGATGGCTTCTAATAATAGTACGCACGAAGAAATGCATTTTATCGCAAGTGAAAGAGGGAAAAAGTTACTTTTGTATTCTGGATACAAATACAGTCTACACAAAAAAAATAAAAATGGTACTGTTACATGGAGATGTACAAAAAGGGGTGAGTGTGCAACTTCCATTACTGTAAATGATAATAATGTCGTCATGAGGCAGCCTAACCATGTATGTAATCCGGAGTTTATGAAGTTAGAGGCTGACAAATGCTTTGATAATATGAAATTGGCAGTCACCAATAATTTCGCACCTATACCAAAAATATTCGAGAAAATTGAACAAGATTTTATAGAACTTAATGGAGAATCTTCTCTGTCGGAGCTACCGATATGGAAAAATAAAAAAAGTACTTTATACAATGTCAGAAACAGATTTCTTAATGTGCGAAAATGCACATATGATAAAGTAAGCGATGTTTTGATCCCAGAACAGCTATCCAAAGATTTTTTAATTTGTAGTGACGGACTTGACGATAAAATTTTAATATTTTCATCGCCCACTGCTTTGGACTTTCTATCAAAGACTGAACATTATTACGCTGATGGTACATTTAAGGTTGCGCCACCCCCTTTTAACCAACTCTATAGTCTTCATGCAAATTTGGAGTCAAGTGTTATAAATTCATATTTTGTACCACTCGTTTATGCGCTTTTACCAAGCAAAAGTGAAGAGATTTATCGGCGTTTATTTTTCCTTCTAAAAGAAAGGTTTGGTTTAAATATCACCAAGTTTAAGTGTGACTTTGAGTTAGCTGGTATAAACGGTTTTTTATCAGTATTTCCGAACGCAACAGTAACAGGATGTTATTTCCATTACCAAAAAGCCTTATGGAAAAAATCTAAGGATTGTGGAGCATTCGCTACTGAAGAAGGCAGATTTTATACAAAATTATGTGCAAAACTAGCTTTGTTACCTAAACAATACGTACCGGAGGCATACTTAGAAATATCTCACTCTGCCTCAGATTCAAACGAGATAAGGTTATTTCATAATTATTTTGTAAATTTTTGGATGCAAAAGATCACTAGCAATTTATTTTGTGTTGATGAAGATAATTTCCGCACAAATAATGCCGTAGAAGGTTGGAACAACAGAATTAACCATAGATTAAAGAAAAAAGGTTCATTGTATTTATTTGTAAAAAAGATGAGAGAAGAAGCACTACACCAGGATATAAGAATAAAAATTTTTTTTTTACATTCCAACCAAACGCACCGCCGCCGACGAACTACAGAATTAAATAAATTTACAAAAGAAAAGGAGATAGTACAGGATTTTGTAGATAAAAAAATAACTGTTGTGGAGTGTCTGAGTAGGCTATGTGAAGTATAATTTTATTAATGATTTATTTTCTCTAAGGAGAATACTTGGTTATTTTATTGCAAAGAAAGTGTGTTTGCTTTTAACATAAATAGGTATATTTTAAATCTTAAAAAATGTTTTAACAAGAAATAAATTTAGTTACTTACATTATTGTTACTTTGGTTTTTATTAAAATTCAGTTTGACTGTACAATGACAAGTTTGGAAGATGACGAATCTAATATATGACTAGTTTGGAATATGACTAGTTTGGAAAGTGTCGTGTTTGGAAGATGACCAATTTGGAATATGACGAATCAGGAACAAATCCAACTATGGCTAAAACATCGGATGGCGGTTGTTACCTGTCAAAAAGTACGTCCATTTGACCGTACTTTTTGACAGTACTTTGCTTCAATTTTAGATACCGGATTAGGAATCTAGAGTTTGTTGTTAGAATAGGCACGTGAATATAAGGAATCGATGTGTTCTCTTCACACCTAGTTATATCAAAAAAGAGAAAGTATCATAACCCGGACACTAAAAATGTAATAAGGGAAACCAAATTTTGATAAAATAATAGATAAACATCGGTTAACAAGTACTAGGTTATAAACCGAAGCTTTTCTACTATTTTAAGTAAGTCATCTTGTTATAGGTATTCACAATTATGTTTTAAGTAAAAAGGTGTACCTACTTAGATAGGTTACTTAAACAACATTCGATCTGGAGTTGTAAAAATGGCGGTAGACTAACCTGTCGTTATTTTTATAGCTTCACGTTTATCATGTAAAAATAGTTTGTATATAAAGTGCATGCAAATAAAGTGTATTGTTGCTTTAAATACATGGCACTGGCAGAAATTAGCCTTTAAGAAGGCTAGCTTGCTTTACATTCGATCTTTAAAAACGGCAAACACATAGATAACCTGTTATAATTGTCGTAAAAGTAGTAAAACATGGTTATATTATCACGAGCGAAAAGAGAAAAATTTAATCCACTGCGTTCATCTGTAAACGTCGGCGATACGACACTCTGACATAAAATTAGGTCAATTGTCAAAACTTTAAGGTGCCGATTACTGAGCACTTATAACCAATCTATATCTACACCTTTTTACTTAAAACATCATTGGGTATACACATATGTGAATATGAGCTCAAAGCAACAACTCTCAACTCCCCTGAACCCAACACTCTCCAATACAAATTTCCATAAACGTTTAACTTGGACAAAAACAAACGAGCGAAAATAACAATAACAAACAAATTCCCTTCAATAGCTAACACTCGAAAGTTCAAACACATAATTTTACTTAATCCTTTGTACGGAACAGGGAAACTGCTCACACGAACACACAAAACATTAAAACGAAACAATCCCGCAGTTTCCCGAAACAATTTACTTACCTCCCGCAGAGAACCGCAAATCACCATTTAAAATTTTCAAATAATCACATTTGTGCACAAAATTATAAACAAAGGAACAATTTGTGAGCAAAATATGTACTCACAAAGTTTACTGTACCGATTACATTTACTCTGTTTGATAACTGGTAGAGTTACATTAGGAGACGTTCGGATTAGGCAAACTGGTAGTCATATACCAGCTAACGGAATGATAAATTATAATATTAGAGTAGCTGTTTCCCGGTTAACCCGCTACGATATCGGTTCTCGCAATATTTTTTTATAAATTTCCGACACCCAATTTTCCACCTTTATTGTCACTGCATATTTCGTATCGGCGCTACTTTATGTAACAAAATTTAGCCATATTATGGCTTAGAATGGATAATAAAATATGTAAATCGTTTTCTTAAAGTCCCTTTTATTTTCATACGAGAACACGCATGAAAAAAAAGAAACGAATAAACGGAATAAGAGATATTTTTTGACGACATTTGCTAAGTAGGTACTTAATTTTTACACTCATGAATCATGAACAAAATTCAAACTACTTCTAAAACGCTGTTAGGTAACAATAGACATATCTACTTACTCGTACTCCGAATCTTAACTCAGCACGTTTGAAATTTGTAACTTAATTATCATTCAATGTATATTTTACCAACCATAAACATTTGCTAAAACAAACAACATGATTTTACTTTAACCTTTTGTAAGTTGTAGCTAACGGTTTGTCACCAACTTAAAGCAATATAGGAGCGCACCTTAAAGTAATTCTGAAGTAATTCGCGCCCCTCTGCTTCCGTTAATTTGCCTTAATTTTCATTTTGGTATGTTTGCTTTACCGAAAGTGAGGTACCTAATTGCGCATGGCTCAAGCGAAGACGTTGATTAATTATATTTACTTTGTCTACGTTATATTATATACGGTTCGGTGGACACTTTAATAGTCTTGCGACGACGAAGAATAAAAATGAGAGCGACATTGGTGCTTTAAATAAGGGAAGATTTACCTTACATTATAAGTTGCACTTTGTACACTTGTATTTGTTTATATCCATGTATCACATAGGCTGGAACTAAGTAGATACAATGGGATCTTAGTTAATTTTAACCGCGAATTCGTCTCTCTGCCATGCTGTTGTATGTTATTTATCACTTAGGTATCTGTGTACGTATATGTAGCATCGTGGAGACTAGACTGATTAACCGATTTGGATACTAAGCTAAATTTGTTATGTTCAGTAAACGAAGTTTAAATATACCCACATTAATTTATCTGATACTAGCTGTCCCGTGCAACTTCGAATGCGTAAATTTTTCCTCTCTCCGCTCCTATTGGTCGTAGCGTGATGTTATAAGGCCTATAGCCTTCCTCGATACATGGGCAATCCAACAAAAAAAGATTTTTTCAAATCGGACACGTAGTTTCTGAGATTAAACAAACAAACAAACTCTTCCGCTTTATAATATTAGTATAGATTATATTGTTTGTTATAAATGAGGCTTCATAAGATTAATATAAGCAATTAGGACTGAAACCAAAACAATCGCTTCAAATGTTTTATCTATGTACCAAGTCTAGGGATGGACCAAACCAATGCGGGGGATGCATTTTGGAGGGAAAGTACCCCAAATATTAGATTTAGCGAATTTTTCTGAAAGGGAACATTTTTTTATTTTTAGAAATAATATAACTACAGTCAAACATTATCATGATTAATAATTAAAAACCACATCTCGACCTATTTTACTATTTCTAATACTAAGTATTTCTGCTTCGTCTTGCCCCTGTGATAATACATTTGTAAATTTTATTGTTAAATTTCATGGCCTTCCTCAAATTTCAGATACAATATTTATTAGAAATATTTGTTATAATGATATAATAATTCATATATCTTGGGACAACACACACAACGCTATCTGATCCCAAACTAGGCAAAGCAAAACCACACAACCGATAAACATACCTATATGTATATTTCTAAATACATACATATTATTGATAAATAACACCCAGACACAGAATAAACCATCGTGCTCATCACACAAAGTTTTATCCTGGGTATCAAACCCACTACCTCTTGCGTAGCAGTCGGAGACACTTTCACCGCACCACAGAGGGAGTCAAATCCTTATCATTGACTATTTCATTCAGTGTCATAAAAACACAGAATGTATATTTTCTTCATTTTCTAGCGGGTTCGATTCCTGGCTTTGTCAAGTGATTTTTAGAAAATCTTTGAATGCATATTTATTTAAAAAAATAAAATAATGTTTCCTTTGAGTCATCATCATTATCATCAGCCTATCGCAGTCCACTGCTGGACATAGGTCTCTCCAATTGCACGCCACTTTATTCTATCTTCGGCTTTGAATAAAATTAGCTAATTCGAATATTTAGGCTACTTTCCCTCCAGCGTGCATTGGTTTGGTCCATCCTGTACAATATGGCAGTCATCCAATACTCAATCCAGAGACAAGGAATGGAAACAATTACGGTCTAATCGTTCGCGAAGCTGTAATCAATCAATTGAAATCCTTCCTGTGGAAATTTTTAGACAATGCTGCAAAATTTAAGATCACTCAGCCGATTTGAATCGGATAAAATGATCGATCGGCTAAGTCTGATTTTGCTTGCGTTGCCTTCACTTCAGTTTGAATGAACTCTTTCAAATATGAGAGGTGAATTATAAAACTGGGTTAATATGATATTTTGTGCTTAATGTTTAAGTTATTGCTTTAGCTAGCGATAAGATAGGAATTTATTGACAGAATACTTCTTTTTAATGACAAACAGACTTGGATGTTGGAAGAACAAGTCAAAGTTACAATATTTGTTTTAGTATTTCTATACTAAAATTAAAAAGCTGAAGAGTTTGTTTGTTTGAACGCGGTAATCTCAGAACTACTGGTCCGAATTGAAAATTCTTACATTTTTGGATAGCACATTTATCGAGGAAGGCTATAGGCTATATAACATCACGCTACGACCAACAGGAGCGGAGCAGCAATGAGAAATGTTGCAAAAACGGGGAAAATTTTCGCATACAAAATTGCGCGGGGCAGCTAGTTTTACATAAAGCAGGAAAATATTCTTATAATCACTGTACTTATTCTTATTGTAATACTTGAAAACGCAGTACATTGTACATAGATTTTAAAAGATAGATTTAGAGATTATTTGTTTTCCCAAATTAAATAAAATTCTTGATTGACTAATAATAAGGCAGCGGCTACCTTTAATTATTAATAATATGAATAAACTTTTATTTGGCAAATACACATTTACAGTAAATTAATCGGAACGTTGGCTCCTATACTAGTCTTTGACTGTATTACAGGAGACAGTCCTCTTTCACATCTCTTGTATTAAAACTAGGCAAAATACATTATTCAAGTGTAACAACGTATTACAATTTCAAGCTTAATCTTAGTTTCAATTAAGCTATTACAAATGTACAAAGAAAGAAATATAAAAAAAAATACAATAAAATTAAAATCAATTATGAGGACCAAACAGAAATACTTTGTTGATAAACAACAATAAGATACTACACTTACTTAAATAAAAGTTCAAAATATTATTAATTTTACCTTTAAACATAATAACGTACCTACATGTAGTACTTCTTCACACCCCAAATTATATTCTTAAAAACATATAAGTGCAAACGGAAACACATCCCTACCTGCCTACACCCTAACGTAATCTGCGAGCGAAAATTTCATACTCGTCATATTGCAAGGTATTATTTGTAGGTACCCCTGAACTAAACACGTGTCATACAAAAGGGCTGAAGTAAATGAAGTGTCGGCTTTGAGAAGCCTTTGAGGGATCGTAGGGGATCCCATCATCCTTGGAAATTGCAAGCTTTAAGTCATATGATAGGTATCTATTAGATTTTATTTTACGTTCGCTCTGAATCGAATTCGTTTTATGAATGTTTTTGGTGTGAATCAAAAATAGGTCAGTCACCCTTTTGTGGCAAGGGTGGTGTGAATGTGCAAAGATGAGTCAATGTACTAAGGCATGGGTTGTGCCACATCGATTATAACGTACCTAAAATAGACTTTTCAGACAGTAAAAATATTGTCATCAGATTATAAAAAAATGCTTACAATTTTGAAATTGTCATTATTAGGGTTCCGTAGCTAAAATAGCAAGAACGAAACCCTTATACTTTAGTCATATCCATACGTCTGTCTGTCCGTTCGCATGTTACAGGCATTTTACTCAGAAACTACAAAATAGATATGGATGAAATTTGGAGCGTAGGTGTCTTGCATAAGCCGCTACTTAGTTCAATAGTTACATTACAAAAAAACAAACATAAATCATTCTAGGGGGCACACTCCATACAAGTAACAGAAGCGGAAAAACAGTCAGCAAACATCTACGTGTTAAATTACAAAAATAACAACAAAAATAAATATTTCTTAGGGGGGTACTTCGTACACATAACAGAAGCGGGAAAAACATCAGCAAACATCTACGCGTTAAATTACAAAAATAACATTACTAAAATAATTATTTCTAGGGGGGGAGGGCACTCCATACAAGTAATATGTGTGTGTAGCACATCTTTCGACAGGTATTTTAAAAACATTTCAAGGTTTCAAAGAAACGCTTTTGATAAAGTGAATATTTTCGAAAATAATCAAAACTGCAAAAATTGTGTCCCCCTTTTATCTTTTAGACCGTACAGCCAAAAATGTGCAAAAAAATACAAAGGTAACGCTTAATAAATACTTTCTTCAACTACAATTATTTTCAACATGATTGAATATACCGTCTTTGAGTTATTGCCAAAAAACAGCGCTCAAAATCTCAAAAAAAAAAACTTTCTCAGAAATCAGAGAAAAAAACTATACGTAATAGTTAGGCAGATAAATAATAATAATAATAATAATATGTTAGGACAACTCACACAACGCTATCTGATCCCAAACTAAGCAGAGCTTGTACTATGGAAACCAGACAACTGTTAAACATACTTATATATTTCTAAATACATACATATTATAGATAAATAACACACCTACACATAATAAACCATCGTGCACATCACACAAAGTTTTATCCTGAGTGGGGATAATAAAATAATATCCACCAAAGTACCTACTTCCTTTCGCAGTAAAATAACAGCAAACACCACCACCATACCGTATTTATTTGTAAACACAGTAGAACGTTTGAATAAATATGATTGCGTGTGAGAACCAAATAAATATATCGTAGGTAACGAAAAAGTTATGAGTTGAATGCTAATTTCCATGAACTAGGCACACCGGGGCTCATATGAACAAATAGCAATCACACTGCGTTTGCAAAAAAGGAAATAAAAATATGGAGTGCGTGTGAATCTATGTCAAAGGTCGTCGGATAGATATGTACATAATAGCTCCTGGGGAGTTACTTTATTCATGTGGAAATTCCAGACTAATAATATTTATATATATAGTCTGGAATTTAATTTAATTTTCTACTTTACCCCCCCCCCCATTTTTGGGGGGTAAAGTAGGAAATTAAAAGAATAAGTTTCCCAAACTGTATCGTGTAACATATCAAATGAAAGGACTTTTTGTAAGGTTGTAAGTAATGTCAAATATATTTCCTTTTATAATTGTAATATCGTTATTTTTAAAGTCATTTAGAAAAAAAACAAAGACCAGCGGCCACCCCCCCCCCCACCCCCCTCTTATCTCCTAAGCTAATGAGTCTAATATTCTGGAAAAAAATGATATAGTTCTTTACCTATAGGTTACAGGAAAACCTATGAGAGGTCTGAATTTTGAACATGAGGGCCATTTTAGGGGTAAAACAGGAAATTAAAAACTTTTGGAAAACGGTATGATGTAACATGAAAGCAAATGCTTGGTATAAGGGTCTTTTTTTGGTTATTTACGTGAGTTCATGCAACCTGATTGTGTCTAGCCAAGAACTATTTACATACCTATAAGTTGGTACGGAAACGGCCGCTTTTTTTTACCATAATTAGTGTTCCTTTTGGTTCCTCTTATTAGCTGTACTCCTTCACAATTCGTTATTTTACGATACACAAACCATTTTCAACGTTGCCGTTGTCTAAATAAAGTTTAAAGTAGCGGGGTTGAGTCCGTGTCAGTGGGATTTTACGGAGACAATCTAGTGGCTTGGATCCGTGCAACTGGGGCATGAGAGGGGGCCTAACTAGATATACTATTGATAGAGTCTCTTGTCAATACTACCTACTTTAAATGTTATGTTATAAAATTATTTAACGTGTAACAGAAAGACGTACGTGGTCATATTCATGGGTTGGTATGTGCCCATGATACTGAGTTATCATACCAAATTTTATCAAAATCTACCCTAAAATTGTATTTATTACCTATTTACTAGCTGTACCGCGCAACTTCGTATGCGTAAATTTTCCCCGTTTTTGAAACATTTCTCGTCGCTTCTCCGCTCCTATTAGTCGTAGCGCGATGTTATATAGCCTATAGCCTTCCTCGATAAATGGGCTATCCAACGAATTTTTCAAATCGGACTAGTAGATCCTGAGATTAGCGCGTTTAAACAAACAAACAAACAAACTCTTCCGCTTTATAATATTAGTATAGATAAGTGAAAAAGTGATCAATTAGTAAAAGTATGACTAAAAAAGTTCTATGCCATAGTCCAATCGAGTTATGCACCAGGAAAGGTATGACAAAAAGAATATGCTATATTTATGTAATAACTAGCTGTCCCACGCAACTTCGTCTGCGTAAATTTTCCCCGTTTTTGCAACATTTCTCATTACAGCTCAGCTCCTATTGGTAGTAGCGTGATGATAAATAGCCTATAGCCTTCCTCGATAAATGGGCTATCCAACTGTGAAAGAATTTTTCAATTAGGATCTGTAGTTCCTGAGATTAGCGCGTTCAAACAAACAAACAAACTCTTCAGCTTTATAATGTTAGTATAGAGATAATGCAATCGGCTATGGCACCAAGGCAGGTGCAATACTGCATAGGTACACAATCCGCTGGTGAAATTTGAACACACCTTTATGTTACACATTGTGTATACTACGGGTACTAGTATAGTATTATATCTGTGCTACGGGTCTTAATCGCGTGAATAATTTAAGGTAAAATAACTTGTCAGGCAATAAGCCCGACGTTTGAACCGTAATGCAACCACGACCGTTGCAATACTGTCGAAACGTGGAGCACTAAACCAGTTAATTTACCTTAAATTAGTCACGCGATTAAGACCCATAGTAGGTATACGTAATTTTATAATACTACCTACTTTATCTAAAACACTAGTCACAATATTGTGACTCTTGTCAATACTACTTTTTATATAAATCATCAATATCGATTCTCTGGATAGTGTTGCTCAATATTGACTTAACAAAAAAAGTGGGTCTATTTTGGAGAAAACAATACATATATCAAGTATTGATAGTTATGCAACACTTGTCCACTTTATTTTGACATTTATTACTGACAAGCTTAAGTAAAATTGAGTCTGCTTTTTCGTGAGCACATTATTCACCTTATTCATAAACTAGCTGCCCCGCCCAATTGCGCGCGTTTACGTAATTTTTCTCCATTTTTGCAACGTTTTTTATTGTTGCTCCGCTCCTATTGGTCGTAGCGTGATGTTATATAGGTATGATACTCACAAATAACGTGGCTTTCTATTGGTTCAGTAGATCCAAATATTACAACCTTACAAACTGACAAACTTTACCACTTTACAAAAAGTAGCAGACGTTTTAAGAGCATTTTACACATTCCATTTTTAAAATTGAGAAGAAGCACGATAATTGAAACGCTCTAAAAACGTCTGCTATTTTTTTATGAAAAAGGATATAAATCTGGAACAATAGGATGAAGAGTAAAATATAGTTTATTTTATTTCGTTTCGCTCAAAATCTCTGCATCCAAATAACATTAGATAGGTACTTAGGTTCTCGAAATGACGTAGGAAACCATCTATCGGCTCTATAGATGGGCGACTGTTTAAAAATGTAACAACCCTCCTTGATTCGGAGAGCACATTAAGTACCTAGTCTGATTTTGCGCCAAACCTCTCTCAACTTAAGAGAGAGTACAGTAGGATCAACGTAACTTGACCGGATTGAAGTTGGCGAAAAGTGGTTGCGTAGATGCATTTTTTTGAAGTAGGTAAATGGTGACAGCGGGGACGGGGGCAGGGGCGGTAACTAAACCAAGAGATTTAGAGATGAAATTACCTATTACATTGTCATAATTAGTATTACTAACTCATGTTTTTTGTGTTTTTTTTTTCGTAGAAATTGTTTTTCAAACTTTCTTTAGTATTTACTGTAACTGTTCTAAATATAAACTTTTATGAATTCATATTTATATTATTTTTATATTGTTGAATTAAAATGTTGTTAGTATTTTTAATCGATTAAACATAATTAATCGTTTTCGTAAGTAATTTTAGGGTCGCATCACTATAATATGCGCGAAAGTGATACGAACCTAACTTCAATCCGGTCAAGTTACGTTGATCCAACTGTATTTGTATTTGCACACACACACACTTATGAACTATCTCCTGCGTGGTTGGCTGGTCTCCATTTCGATCGGCTGTCATGACTCAAAGCACCTGGGGTAAAACAAGGTACATTCGTTCCATGGCGAATTTGCTAACGCCGTTCTAATCGATCGCAAATAAATAAAGAAAAATGTCTATGGTCTCCAATCCAAACATTGACATATAGACCAGGACTGCACCATTACCTCACAAAATTAACCACTCTCTAGCTTTCTAAAGTGAAAAAGTCTACAAACGTTGTCTCATAAGACAACGTGACTTCGTGGACAATACCTGTCAATGGCTACACGAGTTTTTTCTCTCTTTCACGCTTTGCAGTCAATATTTTTTAACTAAAAGGGATGGTGCATTCCTCTTCTATACGTCTATGAATCCAAACGTCAAATTCTATACTACAATACTTTTCCATTAACTACATCGCTATTCGAATGTGGCTTTGTCTAGGCTGGTTAGAGTGGTTATATAATAGAAACCATAACGAAAGAACTTGGTGATTAATTAACTTCGATATTAACCATCTCTTTAGCTCTAGGTATACTACTGAAAAACGTTATTGGGTATGCTGAACACGTTTTGTAGCAATTAAGCCTAAAGTTTTTTGTTCTGTTAATTCCATTAGCTAATTGCCTTAGACCTTTTTAACTTGTATCTACTTTACTAGACTTAAAGTCTTACTAGACAAAGCAATCTGGAAATGTTCAATCGATGGAAAGGTTCATTGAACCATCTATTCTTAAGCTGAAGAGTTTGTTTCTTTGAACGCGTTAATCTCGGGAATTACTGGTTCAATTGAAAAAAACTTTTAGTATTGGATAGTCCATTTATTGAGGAACGTTATAAGCTATATAACATCACGCTTTCATCATCATCATCATCAGCCAATAGGAGCGGAGCAATAATGAAAAATGTTGCAAAATCGGCAAAAAATTATGCTGACGAAGTTGCACGGGTCAGCTAGTACACTATAAAGACCGAAAAAACAAAGATGGTTGCGTGCCTTTGTGGCGAACGAGAAAATCAAAAGATAATTGGGCTTAAGCAATGTTACCACTGTCGGCACACAGATGGTGGTTTTTAAAATATGTCACACCCCTTGGTGCCTCGGAGACAGTCAGTCCTATACTCTTTTAGGAGGCCAATTCACATATTTAAAGCAGTGCAGTTGCAGTTAAGTTTCGATTAAAACCGCAATTTTTGTATTCTTTGGGATCGGTCTTAAATACGCTTGCGCACCATACTAGAATGCCACTATTGCACTCTCGACACGCATACTTGACGCAAGCGTATTTGAAATTGATTCCAAAGTTACAAGAATACAAAAATGGCCGTTTTAATTGAAACTTGACTGCAACTACGCTGCAATTGCGCTGCAACTGCATTGCAACTGCATTACTTTAAATACGTGAATAGACAGTGTACTGTTTTACTATCTCCTGCATAGTTAGCTAATCTCTGAAAAGATTGGCCGCCGATACCGAAATCGGTTAGAAAACCATTATTAATATGACATGAATTATACAAGAACGCCATTGGTTGATTTCATCGGTCGATCACCTCCAAATTGTGCCGGCTGTAGCGTTTAGATGGAAGTAACGTTATTTGTCCGTCAGTATCCTTTCACAAACCATGGATACGAAACACATTTGCGAACTGTTGCTCCAGCTGCATGTCTTATCGTAATAATAAATTTTGCATTTCATACAAGCTTAGAAAACAAAGGAATACGTCTAAAACAGACGAACAATGAACAGTAATTTGTACGAAACTACTGCTGGTTTTCGCACCAACTGAATTGGTTTATTTACATTACCTACTTTTAACAGACTTTAAAAATGTATGATAAATAAAATTATATATAACTCTAGACTCCGGGTCTCCAGGTCTACCCGTGACCCGGCCGTTGCAATACGGTCGAAACGTCGGGCAATAAACAAGGTATTTTACCTTAAATTAAACACGCGATTAGGACCCGTTATATTTTTATAATGTGTACAAATCGCGAAAGTTTATCAAAATTTAAAGTAAGTTAAGTATTCGAACGTGGTTATTATTAGGTATGTTATATTATTGGAATTGCGTGATTTTTTTATTTCATAAATCTGTTTAAGATTTATGAAATAAAAAAATGGTTTCTATGTTTGTCCAATTATGTCTCCGAAAATAGAGATAGCATTGTGGCCATCCTTTTTTTAATAATTCATATTTATTCCAACTTAGGGAACAGTGCAAGTTTTATTAAAATCCTCCTCATAGACCCCAAAAAAATGTAGGGTAATTTCGACGGTTAATTTTTTTAAACATTTATTTTTATAACATCTTAGGATCTTAAAATCCTAATATGTAATAAAAAAATATTGGTTAAGGTATAATACCTTAACCAATATATTGGACGCTATTTAAGATATTGTATGGGATGTAGGTAAATGTATCTACACATTTACCGCTTTTAAAGATCGAATGTGTTTCTTTTTTCTTAAAACATCATTGCCTACTGATTCGTTGATTTTGCTTTGATAGACAGGCCGTTAATATACCGAACAGGATTGAAGTCTTACAGTCTTAAATATAGATAGTATCTTTTATAATTACCAGGTAACAATCGGCCGTCTGCTTAATACATATATTGAAATCACACCAAACGCCATACAGCTGTCATCTTACACTCAAACACTTCGCTGGTAACAGATATTAACGAACAGATCGGAAACGTTCAGCTAATGAGTTGGCGAGAGATGTGCCAAGTCTTGGGCGGCATTCTACCGAAGCTTCGGATGACAGCCCGATGGCCAAAACGAACGAAATAACGAAACGACACGAGACACAAATGGAAAAAGTATTTTTCTCGGTACGAACGCCAATACGAGAATATTAAAACCAACGTCTCATGCACGGTTTTAAAAGAAAAGTAGGTACGATATTTCACAATCTTTTTGTAGTAATTATTCTCAAGATGGAGTTTATTTACCAACATATCACTGCATAGTAAAAGTCATAATCATCGTGTGTCTGTGTCTGTGTACACTTAGATTATCTAAATACGTGACGGATTTAGATACCTACGGTTTATCTACATTCACTACGGAATGTCTTCTGAAATCTTAATTGTAGCTTAAACCAAGTTTCTACTTAATTCGTGCAATGGACTTTTAGAGAAAAATCCATGAGACGAACTTTAAAATCAACGAACGACCTTTAAAATCAAATTCGCTTTGTGGAACATTATCATAGCGAGTACCTGATTTCCTCGGAACGTCGTTGGTAGCCGACATAATCTTAACGAATTTTCGAAGCTCAAAACTCACGGGCCGGCGGGAATTTATAATGTAAAGTAAGGGATGTCGTTGATGTAGGCGCAGTGAAAAGAAAATGAAGTGTCACCTCTTTGGTCGGGTAAACAGGGGTGAATGGAAACAAGGATACACAAGAAACTGTATTTTCCACCTTTATATATTCCTAAGATTTAGGATAATTTATATTGTGATGCTTTTCTTCCTTTTGATATCAGAATTAATGTTTTATATTTAATCATTCGTTACCAATATAGCACATATAGTTTTTACCTTTGTTGTAAGTAGATGCTCCTACTATGTTGTACACACTAAGGCTGATTTTGGTTTATCTTTTTGCTTTGCGATAATACAATTTGCATCAGTCCTTTAACATGGTGTATATTAGTCGCAGCACCTTACTCCTCCAAGTTTAAAAACATTCAAACATTGTAAAATGGGCAATTTAAAAAGAGTGGCCGCGAGTTTTTATTGCCAGGTTCTTTTCTCCGGCTTTACCTATTGTTTGCGAACTTGGCATTATATGTTCATGTAGAATCCCAACGTATCGACGTACGTACGACAAGAGTTATTTTGCATCCTAAGTGAAAATTTTTAATTTTTGTTTTTTTTTTAATTGATAAGAGGTTATCAGGTAAATAATAAAGTGATAAAAAAATAGATTGTACTAGAGTCACTTTTTTTCTTTTGTATAAATTATTTGGATTATTTTTTAATAATAATAAATAATTTGTATGTACGAAATATCAATTGAGACTAAATTAATTAGATAACCCGGTTGAGCCATCAGCCGGGTAGTCTGAATAATTTAGACAGGAAATACCGAAATTTAGATCGTAATTTTTTATAGAAAATAAATCTCAATAAGATGTTAGTTTAAATTGTCAGTTTGTCATTTCACCCGCTATATAAATTCTAACATTTCCAAAAACAAACAGGGTATTTCAAAATTTGTAATAGCAACACTGAACTGGTTAGCTATGAAACGCGGAATATTTTGCGGCACATTTGACATTGTAGTGTTTTTGAATATCAATGCAATGTAATACGTTCGTGTTCTGTTTTAATATCAGATCAAATACTTTTGTGCAGTGAATCGTGAATGCAAACTATGTTAGTTTGTTTAGGTGAGAATATACAAATCCACGGAGAACAAAAAGTAGTTTCAAGTTTTCCTTATCGGAGCTTCGAAAGTTACACGGCTTTTTTTTGCTATAATAAGTTTCGAAGGATTTTTGTTGTTCCACGAAATTGTTAGTACTTTGAGTTCAGACAAGCTTTGTAACTTGTACCTAGTAATTGGCTTTCAGTATGATTTACTGCTTTTGCAATTTTTTAAGCTATTGCATAGCTTTTATCGCGGGATCGAGCTTTGAGCGCGGCGACCGAATAAAAATAAAACCTAACACCCCCCACTCCGCCTACCATGTAGTCGCCCGAGCGTTCGCTTAACGTATATGTATATAGTACGACTGTACGAAGCTCGCACGGATCAAGACGAGCTGCTCCGAAAAGTAATGAAAAAAAAATACAGCATAAATAAAAAAAAACTAATTATAATTGCATACGTTGATAAAAAAATGCTATACAATAGCTTTACCGCGGCAGTCCCCAAGTGCCACACATTTTTTTTTTATAACAAGACGACTCCTGCATTAAGGTACAAACCCTGTGTCTCGAGGGACTATACAACCATACAAGTCACGTACGCAAAGTACACCCAGACACGGAAGAACAGTTTGTGTTTTTGTATCGAACCCACGACCTCTTCCGTAGCAGTCGGACACACTCCCACCGCGCCACAGAGGTAGTCAATAAATAAATACATATTTCTTTACCACGGCTGCGATCATAACATTACATTACGGATCCATATCCGATAATAAAATCTCTTATTAAATATTAATTCATTATGAAACCAAAACATTAGCTCGGCAGAACTGCATCAATTAATTAAAGTACTCCCATATCGACACTTCACCAACTTTTTAATTTCAACTAACGAAGCAACCAGACCAGAGAATTTTCATTAATAAATCTTACAATTTCATACATGAGCAAGTAAATTAATTAAAAATGGAAATGATTGATAGCGTGTCTCGCTCACACCTGACATATTTCGCTATAGTGCTACAAAGAGTAATTCAGAGTTGCCAGGTTATTTTCCCCGTTTAAAAGGAAAATTATAAGAATATAAGTAACAGGAATTTAAGAAGTCCTAATAATTTAGAGTTTAATGACAATTTAGATTTTCTCTGCAATAACCTATGAATCCATTGGTTAAAGATTGTAGTTAACCAGGATTAATTTCTGCAATAATTGATAGGTATAAACCTCCCAAAACTTTTTACTTCGACATTTTTGTGGTTAAAATACTTACTTAATGTAAATTCCAGTGTGTCTAAAAATTTGATACCTATTGTTAACTATATGAATTAATTAATACGAAACAATGTAATTTGATATGATTCCTTATGTTCAATGTACCTATTAATTACCTATATAAATTTTGCACGCCACATGGGGTGGAATAAGCGGTACCTACCTTACACCCAACAGCCTGTAATAACTACTATATTGAAGCAAATAAGTGTGTTAATTCGAAACAGTATTTTCAAATGGATTGGTTCCAATAACGAAAAGAAGGGAATAAAAGGATACACTTGTATCTCCAACTTGAATTAAAGCTTCATTACCTACGCATTGCCTTTAATTTGTCGTCTTAGGGTCGTTATTGGGTCCTTGGTTAGATCTACCTGGGTGAACAAGAAAACCGCACTTAGCCTCCTGATTGGGCCATTGTGCGTGTTCTACTTATCCTTTCTGTCACTCCAGCCAACCGATGCACTCCCATAACGCCAGCAGCTTGCCCAAGTTGCTGCAGGCTTCCTGAAGGGATGTTGGTGAAGCTAGGAGTCATCCTAGCACTGGGTCCTTATTCATATTCTTTTTTTCCGTGTCCGTGGCAAGCCCGTGCGAACTGTCAAAATCTTGTTGTAATGGTAAATAGAGAGCTGTGCTTAGAAATGCATCAACACGCATGCGCGGTGAAAAAAAGATTCGTGAATAAGGACCCCGTAGTGATCAATCATTTGTGTATGCGACAGGTCAACTACCGCGCTTACGTTCATAACTTTAATGATATAATATTGTAATGAAACGATAAAGACGAGTGTACTACAGCAGTTAATCATTATATGTAGGTAACTAGATAAGTTTTGAGACAAGAAAAAACTATACAAGATATTAATACAATAATTGCATTGTAATTGGCAAGAAATGCTTATAAAAATTACTATTATATTCGGCCTGCGACATCATAATTTGTTAAAATGCTCTCTGTAACGAAGTAATAACAAAAACCGTGATAGTTCTTTAACTAGCGGCTAGATGTCGCAAGCGAGGGCCCAACTCGCTTGCAAGAATGGATAGAGAAATTTGAGGTCTGATAACACAGTCCAGATAGGTGGTTCGATTCCGGCCCCGGTTTGGCATACGGAAGTCTCGGGTTGGATTCCTGAGTCTGGACTGATTTTTCTGTCTTTCAAAAATGCAATTATTGTATTAATAGAGTAATATTGGCAATAAATGCCTATAAAAATACTATTACACAAGATTAACCATACAATACTTATTTTATATTTTTTCGAAATACTCTCCTTTTTTCTATGCGCAAACTTTCATTCGCATAAACCAACTATTAAAACACTTTTGCCACTATTGAATTGGTCCGAAATTGCAACTTCGTAGGCGACCACGGCCTCTTCGGCATAGGAAAAAAATCCCTTTTATTTTTTTCCTTGATTATCGGGAACAAAAAGAAATCACAGCTAAAGCAGGGCTGTTTGGTGGTTGGGACAAGGTTTTAACACCGGATTCCTCAAGAAACGCTTTTGTTCTGAATGTCGTATGTGAAGAAGCCTTGTCGTAATGCAGCATGATTCCTCGAAGCCCAGTCTTTGGTCTCCTCTCTCGCAGAGCTTTAAAAACTGCTACTGTTGCATACCATTCCGAGTTAACAAATCTTTGATTTTCCAAAATTATGATGTCCGAGTAAGTAATTCGTGGGTCTTAATGCCGTGTGGTGCCGGCTTAAGAATAGTACCACCCCATCTCTACCCGTGGGTGTCGTCAACGCGACTAATGGATTTCACCCCGGAGGACGGGCTGCAGCGTCCTCTGCGTATTTAAAGCCTTACTGCGATCGCCAACCCGCTCGCCAAGCGTGGCGATTATGGCAATTACCCCCAGGATCTACATACTAGTAGGGGAGACCCGTGCCCAGCAGTGGGCCATCATATGGGTTGATATGTATGTATGTATGGGTCTTCTTGCACCATAATTTCAGTATTCAACACATTTTCTGCAGTTACAGCCACCACTTCTATGGTCATCTTCGAGGTTTGTTTTACCCTTTTTAAATTCACTGAACCATATAAAATGCTCGCGATGGGGTAGACTCCCCTAACGCTGATTGTAATCGTTGAAGGCTAAGTTTTTCAGTTAAACCAAATTTAAAATCATACAATATCTATCATAGCACGCAAATGTTCGTTAAGCTCCATCTCATCAAAAACGAGGTGTAACCGTCTTGGTAAAATGACTGGAACATCATTATTTTTATTTAACCAGCAACCAGGCTACTTGCGTTCTATTTTTTAATAAATTTTCTAGAACACGGCGAGATTTTCCTAATACTTTAATTTTTTTTTAAAGACAACTCCCGCATTAGATTTCAAGCCCTTTGTCGCGGTAGACTTTTACAAAAATACAAGTCACGGACACAAAGTACACCCAGACTCGGAACAACAATTAGTGGATCACACAAAGTGTGAAGTTGATGTTCCCGTCTGGGAATCGAACCCACGACCTCTTACGTAGCAGTCGGACACACTTCCACCGCGTCACAGAGTCAATCATTGGCCTTAAGTTGAGTCAAATCGCTAGAAGGTTTTGGTATCGACCTCGTGACATGCTTTTATCTATACCAATACTAATAATATTTTAAAGAGGAAAGATTTGATTGTTTGTTTGCATTGATTAGGCTACGAAACTACTGGACCTATTTTAAAAATTCTTTGATTCATTATCAGGGAGTATTTTTATACCTGTATTCTTATACATTACATAGGCCATATTTTACTGTCAAACCTTAGACATCCCTACGAAAACTACAATAATGTAACTCAAGGTATAAAAAAAACTACAATATGACAACCGTGCGAAGCCGGGGCAGGCAGCTAGTGTCATAGAAATGGTATAATGTAACAAATTAATGGATTTGTTTTAATTTAAAAATTATTTTCTGCCAGATCACTTAAATAAAGGTTGTTTTTTAAAAAGTTTTATTAAATGTTTATTAAATTACGAGCATCTCAAAACCTATCGATAAACCTACTGAATGACGTCATAAGTTTAATGACTGCGATACCAAAAACTCTACAAAGTTCTTAGAGTAAGTACAGAAGGCAATCTTCATGAAATCTGCGCGGGACACAAAACCTAGGAATATCTTCCGAACCAAGTGGTCCGAGATGGTCTTGTCCGTGTACGATGTGTGCGTTGAACTGAAGATGCAATGGGTTCCATCGCATACTGGCCTCCAGGGTAACGAGAAGGCTGACATGTTAGCGAAAAAAGGAGCTATAGACGGAAATGAGTTTTAGAATTACACAGAATTGTAACCAAAATACAGAAACTACAAATACTGCTACAATGATTGGAAAGAATACTTCAATGAAAGGTCTTTAAAAAAGGGTATTTGTATAAGACAATTCAATGTGAGCCCCCTCGTATAATTTGGCAGAAAACTAATTGTGACAGCCTTCCGTTTGAGATCTGGACACATGCCATTAAAAAAGTTTGCATTTTTGATGCGAAAGGCAGATTCCCCAAATTGCGACATATGTGGTGTAGTGGATGACGTACATCACCTACTGATGGAGTGTGTCCGGTATCAAGCAGACAGGGTGTCTGATGAGGGCTCTTAGCTTTAACAGACTAGATATAGGACTGTTTCACTCATTATTGTCAGCACCCCTATAAGAAGCGTCGAAACATCTGTTTATAGCCTTTAGTCCTCGTCAGTAGCAACTCTCTTTGTACTAGGTAGTTAGGTTAAGTTAGCTTACATTTATTTTGTTTAAATAGCATAAATTAAGTTATAATGGAATTGGCATAGGTATACCTACTCAATGTATAAACGTTCCTTAAAATAAAAAAAATAAAATGTGTGGCACTCGGGGACTGCCGCGGTAAAGCTATTATTGCATTGTCTTTTTTATCAACAAAAAAAAAACAAAAAAAAAATAAAAAAAAAATTGTAAAGTTTTTTAAATTTGCATTTTTTTTTCTTTTCATTACATTTCGGAGCAGCTCGTCTCAGCTTCGTACAGTCGTACCATATGCATATACGAGTACGTTAAGCGAACGCTCGGCCGAGCTACATGGTAGGCGGAGTGGGAGGTGTTAGGTTTTATTTTCGTTACGGAATTTCGTGATTCGGTCGCCGCGCTCAAAGCCCGCGATAAAAGCCATGCAATAGCTTAAAAAACATGTGTGCGTTGTTGGAGTGAAGTACATATAAAGTTTACCTTTTGTACTCTCGCTATCTGTGGAGGTATGTACTGTATTGCACGGCAAAATACAGAAATGTATACGTTATTAGCATTTTATTCATAAATGGGTGGCTTTTTGATTTATGCGGGCTGTAATTAACGCGTTTGTTTGTTGGTAAATAAATAATTTATACGGGTAATAAATTGTTAAATGAATCGCTGCTGACAATTTGATAAATGCTGTAATTGCCTATGTATAATTAGTTGAACACGGAATCTAAATTGATTGGTTCACTTGTCGTTAATTATTATATTTGTTTTGTTGTGCTGTATTTAAGAACTTTGAATTTACGTAAGTTCTTAGTTCATATCTACTGTTTTTAAACTTTCGTGATTTTTATACATATAAGATATATTTCGGGAATTAATCGCGTGAATTATTTAAAGGTACGAACCTTTTATTTACCCGACGTTTCGATCGAATTGCACCGATTGTGGTCACGGGTCGACTCAAGTCCAGTCCTCCAGTCGACCTGTGGGTAAATAAAAAGTTCGTTTAAATAATTCACGCGATTAAGTCCCGAAATATATCTAATTCATATCTACTCCTAATGTATGACGAGTTTTTGGGGCCTTGACCCCATTGCGCAAATCCAGGGGGTCGTTCTTTGCTTGACCCCACTGTGGGTATTTATTATCATGAAAAATGACAAAAAGCGCACATACATAGAAGGACTATGATATTTGAGGGGGGAGACATGAGCCACTTAGCACTGAATTCGTCACAGAATACAACAACAATATAATAAATAATAATAATAATATCTTGGGACAAATCACACAACACTATCTGATCTCAAACTAAGCAGAGCTTGTACTATGGAAACCAGATAACTGATAAACATACTTATATATTTCTAAATACATACATATTATAGATAAATAACACCCAGACACAGAATAAACCATCGTGCTCATCACACAAAGTTTTATTCTGAGTGGGGATCGAACGACCTCTTGCGTAGCAGTCGGATGCACTCCCACCGCGCCACAGAGGCAGTAAAAAAAAATCTAAAATTGTTATTAGAATTTGACTTTGACAGACCTTTCAGAAACAGTACGTAAACACTGGGTAGAGTTGTAAAAATGGCGGCAAACTGACTGGCCATTATTTTTACAGCTCCGAGTTTAACTTGTAAAAAATGATTTGAATACGTGATAAATGACTAAGAACGAGACTATGTGCATGTAATAAGTGCATAAATACTTGACACTGGCAGAAATTAGCCGTTAAAACGGCTACATTGCCATAAATTCAAATAAGAAGAAGAACACTGGGTATTCTCGTTGACAGTAAGAAGGTTAACAGGCCAACAAGGAATAGAAACAAGAGAGACAAAAATCTAATTACCTTCAAAACAAATTAAAGGATTATCTTCAAATAAAGATAAGAAACATCCTGATAATATCTGGTTTCTAATTAAAAAAACCACATTCAAATTCGTTCAACCATTTGGAGGCTACGGGACTACAATGCCACAGACAGACTCGAGATACTAAGATTTCACTTATAACATCCTTTTGTGTGTCTTTCGGGTTAATAATGGAAGGGAGGTGGGAGCTTAGAGAAATTCGTGACCTAAATTGAGCTGTACCTATATATTTATTACTAGCTGACTGCTCCGCTCCTATTGGTCGTAGCGTTATGTTTTAGAGCGAGCGTGATGTTATATAGCCTTCCTCGATAAATAGACTACCCAACAAAAAAATATTTTTTTCAATTCAGACCAGTAGTTCCTGAGATTACCGCGTTCAAACAAACAAACTCTTCACCTTTATAATATTAATATAGATACACCACCACACCAGGGTACAAGACTAGAAGCCCGTTGCGGAAAAGTTTACCAATAAGTGTAGTACCTCTTGACGCGGTGGAAGTGGATCCGACGGCTACGCAAGAGGTCGTGGGTTCGATCCCCACCCAAGATAAAACTTTGTGTGATGAGTACGATGGTTTATTCTGTGTCTGGGTGTTATTTATCTATAATATGTATGTATTTAGAAATATATAAGTATGTTTATCAGTTGTCTGGTTTCCATAGTACAGGCTCTGCTTAGTTTGGGATCAGATAGCGTTGTGTGAGTTGTCCCAAGATATTATAAAAAAAACGTACAGGTAAAACAACTTTTCATACAAATTTAAGAAACGTCATGACAGCCATCTACTGACATGGCGTTTCTTATCTACTGTCATGACGTTTTAGTAAATAATATTGTTCAGGAAGGAAATCAAAGATTTTTTTGAATATAATTATAAAAAATACCCGTAGCTGTTTATAACTAATATGACCTAATATTTATGATTATTTTTCTAATTTACTTTATTTCATTTTATGATGAAATTTGACTATATTGTAATTTATTGTGCCTACTCTTTTTTGTGAATTTGAAATGGAATAGTTGAAATAACGACATATAATAATAGATATTGGAAAACATATTATTGTATTATTGTTCGTGTTTGCATGCCTAAACTGGTGAAGTGTGATGATTCAACGCTCCAATATAGCAACAATTTCGTAATAGGTACAATTCTTGCAAATAAAATGATTATGATACAATCAACAAACATCATACAGAACCTAACTTTAGGCTTGTCTTGTAACACTTGCTAACCATGCCACGTTAACAAACAGTTCTCCCAAAGAAATACTTTCCATATATACACCAAACGCATCTACGAAGACAACACTAAATATAATACCGCACTCTTAATTACACAAACAGCACTAATGATCCGTCTGAAGTATTTTTCGTCATGTAAATGAAAACGATGGTCGCCATCAATCACGGCTTGCGTAGACAGATTAAATAATTCTGCATATACCCTCCCTTTTACAGAATTCCTCTGCTGAAGAAATTCCGGCTTTAATGACAAGTCAGAGAAGAATTGACGAAGGTTTTTTTTTTAAAGATACCTAGCTAGCAATGTGTTTTATGGTTATTTTTGCTAGATATTTATAATGAAATACATTTACATATACCTTTTTTTTTAGTTTTAAGCTTAGTATACTTATTATGGTACTCACACACTTTTTTTGAGAAACGCAGTGTTTCGGCAATAAATCAATGACGGCATATCCGATCATGTCCGAAATAATTATAGCTTAGTATTTGTTAAGCGAATGAAGCCTGTCGAATGATGTGCCACACGTTGATGTTTGCTAAAAAAAAAATGTCAGCGGCTGTTACATGTATAGAGTGCCCCCCCTAAAAATATTTATTTTAATTATTTAGCTATAAAACTAAGTAGCGGCTACTACAAAAAAAACCTTTTCACCATGTTTATTGTGTAATCTTCGAGTAAAATGCCTGTGACATACGGACGGACTAAGGGTTCCGTGTTTCCCATTTTGGCTACGGAACCCTAAAAACTAGCTATAACTATTTTACTTGCAATAATCGATTACTTCTTTTTCATTACTTACTGTAATTTATTATTCCTAGTAAACATATTAAAGGTTCTGTTCTTAATAATACTTGTTAATACCAATATATATATTTATATTATATATAAATTACTAGCGGTGTTACCCGTGGTATTAGCCTATGTATTAATCCAGGGTGTCAACTAACTCCATACCAAATTTTATTAAAATCGCTCCAGCCGTTTAGACGTGAAGAAGTTACAAACATACACACTCACACACTCACAAATTTTCGCTTTTATAATATTAGTGTGATGATTGCCTCTGTGGCGCGGTGGGAGTGTATCCAACTGCTACACAAGAGGTCGTGGGTTCGATTCCCACACGGGACACCACTTCGTGTGATCCACAAATTGTTGTTCCGAGCCTGGCTGTACTTTGTGTCCGTAACTTGTATGTTTGTAAAGTACCCCGCGACACAGGGCTTGTATCCTACTGCGGTAGTAAGCTTAAAAAAGAAAAAAAATATCTTGTATAATTATTTTAGTATGTAATACGGATATATTCGATGTCCTTCGGCGTTAGTACATTTGGAAAGTTTTAATAAACAATGACGTAAAATGTTTTCTCATAATAGGTACTTGCCTTTACCGCAACTGCTCCCAGCGGACATATTGCCCTGTAGCTATACAAATTAAGTTGCTAGTAGGCTTACTGGAGTGGTAAAAACTTTTACTAAAATGGGAAAAGTCTCCACATTCATATCGCAGAACTAGAGCGGAGTTCTTAAGATTGCCTAATCTATACTAACATTATAAAGCTGAAGAGTTTGTTTGTTTGAACGCGGTAATCTTAGGAACTACTGGTCCCAATTTTTCTATTGGGTAGCCCATTTGTCGAGGGAGGCTATAGACTATACAATATCACGCTACGACCAATAGGAGCGGAGCAGCAACGAGAAATGTGGCAAAAACGGGGGAAAATTTACGCTGACGAAGTTGCAAGTTGAAAATTAAAAAATTATAAAGCTGAAGAGTTTGTTTGTTTGTTTGAACGCGATAATCTCAGGAACTACAGTTTCGAATTTAAGAAATATTTTACTGTTGGATAGCTAATTTATTGAGGAAGGCTATAGGCTATATAACATCACGTTTCCACTAATAGCAATGGAGCAGCAATGGAAAATGTTGCAAAAACAGGGGACATTTAAAAAGACTGAAGAGTTGTATCATAAAATACTAAAGTTGTTAAATAGAATATTCCCCTACTTACTCTTTCATAGTATTTATTATCAGTACTTTATCTACAATTATTCTATTATAGTAATTTTATAGGCATTACTTGCCAATTACTTTATTAATACAATAATTGCATTTTTGCGAGGGCCCAACTCGCGTGCTGGAAAGTATAGAAAAATTTGATGTCTAGTAACGTAGTCCAGATAGGTGGTTCGATTCCGATTCCGGTTTGGCATACGGAAGTTTTGGGTTTGATTCCTGGGGCTGGACTTCAAATTTATATCTTTAAAAAATGCAATTTCTAATATTATATTTTGAAATTGAATGAAAAAAAATATATATAGAAATTAAAAACCCGCCTGCACAAAAGAGATGGCGGAGGCATTAATGAATCTCGATGAACTTAGTAAAGTGCCTCCGACTGCATGAAATTATATAATTGTGTAAGGGATCTTGTTTCCATCTTTTTTGTGCAGGCGGGTTTTTTTAATTCTATAATTTTTCTTATCTCCTCTTTATTTTGACATCTCACAGCGCCGCCATGTTTGTTTTTTCAAACGTTAAATATCTAAGAACACTTGGGCAATCAGGACGAATCTAACGACGTCCTAATTGTGTAAATCCGTTCAGTGGATTGTGAGATATCAGGTAATACGAGGTAGTCCATGAGCGGCGGTTACCGCTTACCATCAGGTGGGCCGCTGGCTCGTCTGCCAACCATAGGCAATAAAAAAAAAAAAAAAAAAAAAAAAAAATTTAACATACATAAACGCGCGAAAAACATAACCCTTCTTTACAGTCGGGTAATAAAGACAAAATATTCTCTAGCTAAATTGCTGTTATGTTACAATTATGAATAGGTACCTACTAGCTACGTTTGTTATATGAATATGAATATGAGAAAGGTTTTTGATGAACTCAACAAAACAATCCCAAAAAAACAAAGCCTCTGAAATTACGTAGGTACGCGAATATTTTTTAGTAAAAAAAAATCTCGCAGTTTTCCATTCGTTGTTCTAAATGAGAAATTCCTGGGCACCTGCAGTCGAGACGAGCGAGTAATTGTCGCAGTTTCTCTCAAAATTAGGCGACGCCGGAATATATTGCTATAGTAAATGTCTAATTACTTTTTTAGAGACGTTGAGCACGTACAAGAATAATTAGTTAGATAAGTAGACATACTTAGGTACAAATTCAGTTATAACAACTATTTAGGTAATAATAGAGATATATCTATACTAATATTATAAAGCTGAAGAGTTTGTTTGTTTGTTTTTTGAACGCAGTAATCTTAGGAACTACTGATCCGAATTGTAAAATTCTTTAACTGTTCGATAGCCCATTTATCGTGGAAGGCTATAGGCTATATAACATCACGCTACTACGAATAGGAACAAAGCAGCAATGAGAAATATTGCAAAAACGGGGAAAATTAACGCAGACGAAGTTGCGCGGGACAGCTAGTTAAATATAAAGCATCTTTCATTGGAAGCCATTATTGAAAGTAAGAAGGATTAATTCATTAAAAATAAATTTAAACAGACTAGTGCTTGCCCCGGCTTCGAATGAAATTTCCTCGTTTAATGCTGTTTCAATTAGAGAAAACCCTGTCAAAACCATTGTTATAGTTTTCCTTTCACGAAAACTTTTACACTTGACTTTAACAAAAAAAATCTCTTTAAAGCTTAATATTTTACAAACGGATAACTAAATCGAAAATGGTCTTCACAACCCCTAAATATTTTTAAAAGATATACCTATCTAACTATCCACACGATGAGGTAGGTGAGAAAAAAATCACATCCCCGCTTTTACATATGGTTGGATTACAATGTAATTTTGTTATGTGAGGTGTAAAATAAAAAAATGTCTATCTATCTATCTACAAAGAGTATCTCACTATACATTAAATATATGATGTGTCCTTACTTGAAATCAACCATATAAATATAATATTTAAACCTACCCTAAAAACAAAGTGTTTCAAGATTTTATTCTTTCACTTTGTCCGCGTATGTAATATTTGTGTCCATGTGAAATTACAGCTTTAGCAATCTCTACGCTATCTGCGGACAGACATGACAAAATTATAAGACGTTTTACCATTTTGGCTACAGAACCCTAAAAATAAATACACAGGTCGTGGTATCATCAACTATGCATTTTATTTTTGTTAATACGTACTTCACCGATTTTAATTAAAGATCGCTAGGTCTGATTGCTCCGTACATCAACAAAATGATTGTGGGGAGATTGTAAGACCCGCTCCCTTGGGAGACGGGGAGTTTTCCCTGATTTTTCCACCAGTCATGCACTCTCTGATATTGTTTCCTACGAACTGATGGTGTTTCATACCTGTAGAGCATTATTTAAATTTATGTGCGGTTTCGGGGGCGATTAATCGATCCAGCTAGGTTTCATTTTTAGAAAACATTGGTCATCAAAATGCAATTAAAGGTGTTGGTTTAGGTAGATACTGTAGCCATCAGGCGAGCTCTTGAGCAGGTACCGGGGGTGTTCCTCAGAACTTTTATCGAGCTTTTAAATGAAACTTGTGGATTTCCCTAAAGCTAATACACTGTTTATCACTGAAAACCTATTAAATACATAATTATCAAGGTGACTGACATCTCTTTCTTTTTATTCTGTTATATGAGTTTCATCTACTACAATGAGGTCTAGCGTGAGAGGTGTATCATCTTCAACACACCTGCCCTAGTACCTATACGATAATTTATCACTGTGTGACAGATAGTTTATTCAGTATGCCTAAATTCACAAATCGAATATCAACCATTTTCGCTGTTTCATAAACTCGATGACCAAAATGACAAACGCATAATTAAATGCACATACCAAGAATGACAGTTCTTTTTCTGATTAATCGAATGTTACTAATAGAGGTATTTGGAACCCTTTTGCAGCCCGTTTTGTAGCTAGCTACATTTTTAAATATACGGATAGATCACAGATTAGCGAATTGTTATATTTTGAGTGTACGCTTAATTAAGTCTATGAAACAAAGTAACCCGCTTTTATAGCAAGACTACCTAAGTTATTTTTTAATTGACCCAACTTAAATTTGACTGCCTCTGTGGCGCGGTGGGAGTGTATCCGACTGCTACACAAGAGGTCGTGGGTTCGATCCCCACCCAGGATAAAACTTTGTGTAATGAGCATGATGGTTTATTCTGTGTCTGGGTGTTATTTATCTATAATATGTATGTATTTAGAAATATATAAGTATGTTTATCGGTTGTCTGGTTGCCATAGTACAAGCTCTGCTTAGTTTGGGATCAGATAGCTTTGTGTGAGTTGTCCCAAGATATTATTATTATTATTATAAATGTAAATCCATGTAGAGCAATGTAACCATCTACTTATATTATGTAAGTAATCGATTTTTTAAATTTTCTCATTTGCTGATACGAGTTTTTATCCTATTTGTTTAAAGTTCTTTTATCTTTTCCTTAGATTTAAATAATTGGTAATGTTTTTTTTTTCACTTTCCGCCGATATTACTCGGTAGGGAATATGGCTCGCACATTCTGTGCTTTCGCCAGTTTCAAGTATAAATTCTTTCAAGTTTTCTTCTTTGAATCAGAAATTCTCATTCTTATACTGTTATCACGTATTTCAAGTATACTTTGCACTCGTAGAGTATATTTCTTCAGTAATTTTACACGTTAAACGTCGATCTGTGAAGATAGCGACATGTTAGTTTGCCACCATTTTTACAACTCCTATTTCGTAATGTTACTATCGACGAAACTAACCTAACTAACGTAATTCAAATTTAACATTCAAAGAAGACAGTTTTAAGAAGCTAAGAAATATACTTGTGGTTATTGGTCCGGTTTCCTGTTACTTACACAGTAATAGGTAAAATCGGACAAAAGAACAAGACAATAAAAAAAAACTCTGCCACTCTTTTCAACAATACAAAGTATATACAATACAATACAAGCTACCAAAGAGTAACAAACGTTACTAATCAACAAGAGCAACATACAATGTTTTAACTAATCCATAACCACGAGGTCCACTAAACCCCTGCCACAAAATACCGCGAGCACAGAAGGTTACCTGCATACGCGACTGCCTCGGTGGGGCGCCAGGAGTGTGTACGACTGGTGCGGACCTGACCTCTTCGGTAATGGGTTCAATTTCCACACGAACCAACACTTTGTGTTATCCACAAATTGTTTTTCCGAGTTTGGTTTTACTTGCGTGTCCGTGATTTGTATGTTTGTAAAGTCCCCCGCGACACAGGTCAGACAACTCCCGCACTAAGGTACAAGCCTTAGTGCAGGTTTTAAAAAAAATACATACATCTGCTCAAACAACGCATACATAGACATCGTTCATGGACGCGGAATGAAAGGCACTTGTCCCAACAACGGGGAGAAAGCGAGTAGCCATTTTATCGCTCAAGAAACGTGCATACGTATGTATATCTGGTGTAAATAAAAGGGATACAGTTTTTTTAAGATAACTAGTAAAGTGGGTTTGTGGTCCCACATTACTAGCAATCCTGTTAACTACTCCAGCTAAGTTCAATAACTTGTGCTAGGAGTGGGTTCACGACGGTATAAAATGAGTAGGATTCGAACCCGCGACCTCACGATTGCGAGACCGATGTCTTAGCCATTAGGCTACCACCGCATTTTTTATATTAAAAGTTGATCGCTGACCGTTCATACAACCGACGGGTACCTACTCGCTCTATACTGCATCTCTTTTATTTACATGGACGGGATCTACAGATCTCTTGAGCGATAATCGCCGTTGGTGGAACAGGTACCTAATACGCCTTCCAAACAACCCCTCTGTTTGGAAGGCATGTTAAAATGTCCGAAGTGGTCTAACATTCGTGTCTGCGATGTCTTAGTATGCGTTGTTTGAGCGAAGTGTGAAGGTTACCCTGTGTACTCTCGGTATTTTATGCTTACTACCCTATTTCCATGGAATCTCGGAACACCTTTCCAACAACGTGGTCCGAAGTGATGTAACATTCGTGTCCGTGAACATTGTCTTTTGAGTAAGGCACGAAATATGATGTTACCTTCTATACTCTCGATATTTTGTGCCCTAGCCTACCTCGCTATCTTGTAAATACCAAACCGCAGTTTGGACCGGCACTCCGGCCGGTTATCTGCCAGGATTACCGTCCCCAGCTCGCTATCTCAACACAAAGAGTCCCATCAGTAATTACTCCCCCATAGCCAGTACACATAACTAAAACTTCATTACTACCGCAAAGTACAGAGCCCTATTTGACGCTACGTAAAATTAAGGAAATTATCCTTTTAAATTTATAGGCTTGGTAACCTCAATTGAGCTTAAAAATAGACGAGGAGGAGCTAAATTTGAATCGCTTTAATTTGGTGTGGATCATTTTACTATGTGTTTTTTTATGAATTAACATGGGCGTGCCCAAAGGGAGGGGATGATTTTATTTATTCATTTATTGGTTTACTTACAATTGTTACACTTATTGAAATACATATTAGTACAATGCCAAAAAACTTAGTCTAGTGTACAATATTAATCAGTACATAAAAACTAATTGATCAATGTGGGAACATTAACAAACACAGTAGCAGTCCTAGTTATATTAAGTATTCTATAGCCAGATTACGGTTTTTCAATATATAATAAAAAATAAAATAAAAAAAACTTGGTATACGTACTACTTAAAAAAAAAATCATACTACATAAATGTAAATAATAAAAGTAAAAAATAAAATTAAAAAATAATAATTTGATTTGGTTATAATTTGGGGGTACAACCAACGACTCAAAATGGAAGTAAAAATTGAGACCTTAGAACAAAATCAAAAAGGGTAATAAAAGTAATCTAAAACTTAGATAAAAGTATAAATAAAACTAAATTTTAAATTTACTTACACTTGTCTTGTCTGATGTCGAGCGAGTCTATCTTGCATATGGCCGTTGTTATTTTAATCTTTACACCAGGACTAAAACCCTCAAAATATAATCCTGGGAACGCCTATAACAATGGCTGAATATAAATCAAAACCTAACGTTCAATTTACTTTAATTCAAACTCCTTTATTCCTAATTTATGACGTCCGGCGTTCCTGGATCCCTCTCTGTACTGTACCATGACTTTAAGAGCCAAAATATTTCCCCATTTTCTTAACAACAATCGCCTATTGAGGGCCATAAGCGCTTATCGCGATGAAATGTGCGATGTCAGACAAGTCATAGTCCTCTTAATATTGAAGGCTATGAAATATTCAACTCATTATGTAGGGAGGCATTGGCAATTCCTTATTATCTAAATTATCTTAGCGATGCAAAATATAATATTAATAAGATGGATCTTAAAGTGGCTAATTTATTAGGAATGCTATTGAAAAACGGTTGAAAACTAATTTATGGATCATTCAAGAGGTAAGTATATAAAAAACGAATGCAATCAATCAATCATTTATAGAATTTTATAAGCTACGGGTCTTAATCGCGTAAATATTTTGCAACGCAAAATTGTAATGTTTTATTGCAATGGCCGTAGTCGAGGGTAGTACCCGTGACCACGGCCGTTGCAATACGGTCGAAACGTCGGGCAATAAACAAAGGTATTTAGCCTTAAAATAAAATATATACGCGATTAAGACCCGTAGCTTATAAAATTCCATAATGTGTACAAATCGCGAAAGTTTACGAACATATATTGTAATCATTAATCATAGATGTAAAATCATTGATGCATAGACCAGGACCACGCCATCCCTTTCAATTAAAAAGTAAAAATTGACTGCAAAGCGTGAAAGAGAGAAAAAACTCGTGCGGCCTTTGACAGGTATTGTCCACAAAGTAACGTTGTCTCTTTCTTCATGTGGTCAATTTTTTTAGGTTATCGCGCAGTCCTGTTCTCTACATCAATTGGTTATAGCGCAGTCCTAGTCTCTACGTCAATGTGTAGAATGCCATAGAAAAAAAAAACCTGGCAACTATTATAAGGTATTTTTCATTTTCCTCAATTTAGGTAGGTATATATATATATATTCAAATTAAATCACGTTGCCATATTAATATTTATGTACCTGCCTACTCATCCTTTTGCAGACTGTTAAAGTACCTAATACCCATTAAGTATTAGATTATGCCAATTATTTCCAGTAAACCTTGCTCGGTAAACCTGACTGGCTTATAGGGATGTGAGTGGTTGTAGCTGTACCGTTCTGTCTCTGTCCAAAGCCATATGGTTATGCTCAATAACATGTGCTGCTTAAGCTCGTAATAATACAGGGAAGCTTTGACGCGCTTAAAAAAAAAATGCCTTGTATCTTGACTATGCAATTCCAGCTTCAAATTATTGGGAACAATTTATCTTTGCCGCGTATTTACATACAGACACTTTTATTTATCAATTTAAATTGTATGTAAGTGCTTTCTGGATTCAGATAAATCTTAAAAAATAATTTTGAAAATGATTTTTGTATTACAGTAGTATGGAACATAGAATGATGGATGACTTGATGAAGAATTCTTAAAGAATATGCAAGTGAATATGCAAACTACGTAAGTAGGTACATATGTCTTTTTTTTTTATAAGCACGGAGTCATTGGGTGGATATACATACTTACAAGTACATAGGTACGATAATAACATATTTTTAACTGGAGACTGTTTTGTTGTTGGTTTTAAATTATATTTTTAAAATAGAATATAAGAAAATAAAACGTTCGCTAGTTAAAGTATTGTTTTGTTGTTTGAGTAGGTTATGAAAATAAAAACTTAAGTAACGTTATAAAAATACTCCTAAATAAACATAATGTATATGTATCAACAATGACTAAAAAATATGTAAGTATAAATACGTAAGTGCCTACAATTACCTACTGTTACTAATATAGTATTATATTATCTATGCTACTGTCGACAAAATTTTAGATATAAGTATTTTAAAAGTACTTAAAACCTATCAGATAATAAAAAATTGCTCATTTATTCGCGAGTGATTTTATTAATCTTACAAAATTAAAATGACTTTTGTTTGTCTTCCCGCCGATATTACTCGGTAGGGATTATGCCTCGCACACTCTGTACATTCGTCAGTTTCATATTTATTTTCTTTCAGTTTCAAGACTCTGAAGTCTCAGTCTTCCCGTGACCACGGCCGTTGCAATACGGTCGAAACGTCGGGCAATAAACAAGGTATTTTACCTTAAATTATTCACGCGATTAAGACCCGTAATATATATATTTTAATAATGTGTACAAATCGCGAAAGTTTATCAACATTTATAGCAAACATGTCACTTTGCTCTACTCCTATAATGAATTTAAATACTAATGACAGCCATGTGCACAATAAATTCATACTTCCCTTTTTATGACACAGCACAACATCCGCTATTTATCACATGGGAATTTTCATATCTATATCACCCGTAAAGAGAATACAAAATGTTAATGACCGCGCTGACCAACATCTAAACAGGGGACTAATTAATTTTACGTAAACCGTTACAGCCCTATCCCTTTTCTCTGTTATAGCTTTTTTCCACTTTCCGACATAATTACAGATACAGCTAGATAGCTACCGCACATTATTTCCCGCCCAAACCCCTAGCAACTCTCAAAAACGAACCCCATACATTAATTCGAACATGTCCAATAACTACGTAATGAAATACCGCACAAAATATTGCCTGTGCGTGCAATAAAATCGCTCGTTTAATACCTAATCGCAATAACGATGGCTGATAAAAAATAAATGACCCAATAACAATGATAAAATGTCAATTAGAGATGTAAAATATTGCAAAAAGAGTTCGCAGTCGGTAGGATTCGAACCTACGCTCCCAGAGGGAATCTGATTTCTAGTCAGACGCCTTAACCGCTCGGCCACGACTGCCGCGAGCGGATGACTGAAATTAAGCTTTGCAAGCTTTTTAATAAATTATGTATATTAATCAGATTATTTTATCAGATTATTTTTTTTCGTATGTTTTTTGTAAATTAGAGTAATTGAAAGTTGTAATGCGCTTCCTTGTAAAGTTGTGGCATTTTATGATGCAAATTCTTAGTTTTAATAATTAAAAAAATAACTTACCGTAATTTTTAACACATGAGGACCCAGAGAGTCAATTTCTTACATTCACTACTTTCTAAACTAAAAGGAACCGACCACGACCACATAGAAGGCGCAAGGCGTAATAAGATGTTTCCGTCACGTCTAGGTTAGCTTACCTATAAGTAGGTATAGCTCCTATACCAAGACAAGTTGTGTCTGATTCACAGGACTAAGAGAGTGCACTATAACCGTAATTGTCTTAAATATATATAATATCAGACGTAATACCTTTTTTTAATTATACAAAAAAAAATATGATGTGGTTGTACTTACATAAATAAATAAATAAGAATCACTCATGTACTGAAACAAAGGTATCGCTCTTTTTTTAATTTTTTTACTTTTATATTTATATTTTCATTTTTAAAAGTCTTTATAGAGAAATCAAAGATGAAGGTGGATCAACACTGGTTGTGTGTGCCTAACAAAATACACACTTTTTATAAAATATCTGCTCATGGTCGACAGACCGATCGCACGACAGAATTATAAATATTAAAAAAAAATAATTAAAAGTCAATGTCGAGTAGGCCTGTGACTTAGAGGTAGAAAAGTATTCCAAAAATGTTGTAATAAAAGGTGCTCTATTTAGACTTTTGAATATATTTTTTTATGAAAGAAGGACATTTGAAAAATAAAAACATGCAATGCAAGTGTTACACATATTTTAAATTGTCTTAATTAGACTCTTTATTTTGATGCCCATAATATTGGCCCAAATACTTAGACAGGAACAAAATCGAGTGAGATTATAATCGCCATGTGATGGCCAGGGAAGTTGTTGGGGTTACAAAGTTATTTTAGAATAAAGAAGAAAATTGACAACTCTTCCCTCCTTTCTTCCCCATATTTCTCAAACTACTGAGTAAAATTTAAAAAAAATACAAAAGATAATAATAATATCTTGGGATAACTCACACAACGCTATCTGATCCTAAAGTGGGCAGAGCTTGTACTATGGAAACCAGACAACTGATAAACATACTTATATATTTCTAAATACAAACATATTATAGACTAGCGGACTCCTTGCGGTTTCACCCGCGTAGTTCCCGTTCCCGTGGGAATACAGGGATAAAAACTAGCCAATGTCACCCGGGGTTAGTGTAGCTTCACAACGATGAAAGAATTTTTCAAATCCGTCCAGTAGTTTCGGAGCCTATGCTCCGAAACTGGACGGATTTGATTGTTTGTTTGTATTGAATAGTCAATACAAACAAACAATCAAATCTTTTTCCTCTTTATAATATTAGTATAGAAGTATAGATTAATAACACCCAGACACAGATGATGAGGTAGAGTTCTTTACTTATAGTACTAGTATAGTATTATATTATCTGTGCTTATAGATTGCAGGGAAACGTGTGGGTAAGAAGTCTATGATCTAAACTCTGAACACGAGAGATAGATTCCCTCGATGGACATACTATTTATAAGGTACCTTTAACTTTGTACGGAACCCTTGGTGCGCGAATCCAAAACGCACTTGACCGGATTTTTTTTTTAAATAATCCTGGAGGCCTACTTACTCTAATTCAATGAAAAGAAAGTTTCGATCAAAAATGAGGTGGTGACACAGAGCCAGCAACATCAATTCAATCCACTCGTGTCTGAAAATCGTCTATGGGTTCGGGCTTCTTGTGCTTATCCAAAAATGAATTTGAATAGTCCCCGTAAACTCAAGAAAACGTAAAGATAAAACGAAAATTCATGAATTTCGTTTCGTCTTACCCGGAGTACCTTATTTAGAGATTAGCGATTCTAACAGTACGTAATTACTTACTCTACCCATCTAAGGCCTCATTCGCACGAGCGTATTTTTAACGCGCGTACAAAAATCGCTCAAATAGAATAAATGCATTCCAAGATACACATTCACACGGCAATGTGACGTATTTGTATCGACCAGTGTTGTATTTTCAACCTCGGTTAGTTGGGAATAGATCATATAATCACATCGAGAAGCCGGGTCGCCGGATTTTTAACACGCGTAAAAATATCGCTCATCTGAATCAGGGCTTCATTAATTCAGAGGTTTATTCAAAAGTTATCATGAAATATTATAGTAATTTTTATAGGCATTACCATAATTACATTTTTGAAAGATAGAAAGAGATAGAAAGTCCAGACCCAGGAATCGAACCCGAGACTTCCGTGTGCCAAACCGGGGCTGGAATCGAACCACCAGCCAGGTAGCCATGAATATAAATAAATTGGCAAACTTACCAAAACATAATTTCCAAGTTCAAAACTAATAATAATAATAATATTCTTTATTGTATACATTGTATAACATAAATTAGGTACAACATAAATCTCTTCCAGTTCTAGATTAGTTAAAACTATTTTTTTCGATTATCAAAAGAGTAATAAAAAAATAGCGGGTTATGAAAAATAAAAAATAGCCCTGAACAGTTTTCGGTAGGCCAGCTATCATAGGCGTGTTTATAAATCGATAAAATCTATACTTAATATTATAAAGCGGAAGAGTTTGTTTGTTTGTTTAAACGCGCTAATATCAGGAACTACTGATCCGATTTGAAAAAAAACATTTTTTTGTTGGATAGCCCATTTATCGAGGAAGGCTATAGGCTATATAACATCGCGCTACGACTAATAGGAGCGGAGCAGCGACGAGAAATGTTGCAAAAACGGAAAAAAAATACGCATACGAAGTTGCGCGGGACAGCTAGTTTCATATAAAATTTGTCTGACCTGGTTATCAAATGGTTGAAGCTCTGTTCAGCGTCTCTTAGAACATCAAGTTTCAGTATTCCATACAAATTTTATAGAGCGTGTCGTTTTGACACTTCATAAAAAGATACTGTGACGAAACGTCGGGCAATAAACAAGGTATTTTACCTTAAATTATTCACGCGATTAAAACCCGTAATATATATATTTTCATAGTACTGATTTGATACTTACCTACTATATATATCATTTAATATTTTTTATAGAAATACCTTTGTAGCTGTACCAGACAGTCTACCAACAGGGAGCCATGGCGCCATGGTGGGAAGTGTGTGGAGAACGTACCATCGTTGCGGACGTCTCTATATGACCACGACCGCTCTGCCAAGAGCGAAACAACAAAGAAGGTAGGTATTTGTACCCTAAATAATACCTACCTACTAAAGTAATAGTTTTGCCTTTGTAATCTATCTATACTAATATTATAAAGCTGAAGAGTTTGTTTGTTTGAACGACATAATCCCAGGAACTACGGGTCCTAATTAAAAAAAAACTTTCACTGTTGGATAGCCCATTTATCGATGAAGGCTATAGGTTATATAATATCACGCTACGACCAATAGAAGCAGAGCAGCAATGAAAATAGTTGCAAAAAAGGGGATAATTTACGCAAACGAAGTTGCGCGGGTCAGCTCAGTATAACTATATGTATAATAACCCCCTATTAGTCTTTTAGGTACCTAAAATATAAAATTAGCTTATTAGCTCTATGTACACCTATGAAATTATTTTTATGGGAAAATCTTAATATCTTGGGACAACTCACACAACGCTATCTGATTCCAACCTAAGCAGAGCTTGTAGAAACCAGACAAATGATTAACATACTTACTTATATATTTATAAATACATACAGATTATAGATAAATAATACCTAGACACAGTATAAACCATCGTGCTTATCACAAGTTTTATCCTGGGGGGGGATCGAACCCACAACCTCGGCTTAGCAGTCAAGCTCACTAACCACTAGACAGGCTAATCATATTATTTTGGTTATGCCGTAGTCGGGTAATAATAATTCCTTTTGTAAAGATGTCATGTCATATAATATGCCATAGTTGGATTGATGTTTTTAATGTTACTGCAGTAAGCGGATGTCAGTTCCTGTAGTATTTTGTTTATACCTAAATACCTATGTAAATTTAAGTAAATGAAAAGAATAACGACAGTATTTACCTTACCTACGTAATTATTGTTCATAATAGCATTGATCATAGATAATAATATATTATACACAATACATTAACTTATCTAACACATTTTATCATTATTATCGTTCTTTATTTACACTGTAATAGATAGTATTCGTTTCGACGACGTCTGGCTTTTAATTCAAAATTTCGAAGCGGTCAATGTAAGGCGCCGTGGCTTAGTTGGTTAAAGCGCCTGTCTAGTAAACAGGAGATCGCGAGTTCGAATCTCGCCGGGGCCTAGGACCTGGTATAAGGTGCCTGAATCTATTTTGTAATTTTTTTTGATTTTTTGTATACAATAATGAATATGTCTTCATGCAATATTTCATTTGCAAGTACAGTTGAAATGGAGAAATTACTGTAAGACTGACAAACAATTCTTAATTTCTTGAAAAATTAATACAATAATTTAATTCAATTAATTTTATATTTTACCTAAATTTCCCTTGGCTTTCAAGACTGGAGTCATATTTTGAAAATGTCAGCTCTTTTATATATAGGTAGGTATACCTATATTTATGTTTTTGCCGCCAGCTTACACAAGGCATTTCAAATTTCAGCAACAATATTTACTAACGTTTCAAAAAAAAAAACAAAGATTTTTTTGTTTCAAATAACACGCTGTGTTTGCACAACTGTGTCGATTTTAATGAAATTTCGTCTTTTAACGTATGAGAGAAGATTGAGCCTAGTGAGGTACTCAAGATTTTGGCTTGGTAGGGTTTAATTTAGACACCTCTCCTGTCGTAATTTTTTTTTTTAAAAGATACCTAGCTATGTGGGATTGTGGTCCCACATTACTAGCAATCCTGTAGCTAAGCTCTATGGCTTGTGTTAGGAGTGGGTTCACGTCGGTAGTTTAATGGGCTGGATTCGAACCCACGACCTCACGATTGCGAGACCGATGCCTTAGCTATTTGGCTACCCTCGCTTGACTAAATTTTAGAGTACCTATAAGTAATACTTTTACGGGGAGGGGTCCAGCCCCACCCTGATCCGCCTCAAGCATCATGAAGTTTGAAGAAGGACATGCTTAAAATAAGAAGGAGAAGACTTACATTTATTGTTATTACCATTACGAGCATCCATTTGTGAGGAACAGTTGTCTCATTGTAACTTGGCCGGATTGAACTTAGGTGTATGTTTAATCGATTAAAAATACTAATTTAACAATATAATTAAATACTTCTTAAACGAGTTCATAAAAGTTTAAATTTAGAACAGTTACAGTAAATACTAAAGAAAGTTTAAAAAACAATTTCTTTACGAAAATAATCACAAACAACATGAGTTAATAATACTAATTATGACAATGTAATGCGTAATCGCATCTCTAATTCTCTTAGTTTAGTTACCGCCCCCGCCCCCCGCTTCCAGTCACCATTTATTTCCAAAAAATGCATCTACGTAACAACTTGTCGCCAAGTTCAATCCGGCCAACTTACATTAAGACAACTGTAAGCAAAGGATATCCAGTCGCATAATCAGGACTATGAAAACTCGGGATATCAGTAAAGAAACACATATAGAATATTAATCACTCTTATATTCACATTGTGTCTTAATATATTTACACATATACAAGTATATAACCATGTCTTAAACATCAGGTCAGAGTATACCATATACTGGATCCAGGATCTACTGTACAATAACAATTTATTGACAAATATTATCATAAACTTGACATTAAAATTAAAGATAATTAGAATAATTAGTGACATATTGGGTGTTGGTTCATAGTTTAATAGCGTATCTGATATGTTAAAAAGGTATTATTTTTTGTAATTTTAATGTTAGTATTAGATATATTTCGGGACTTAATCGCGTGAATTATTTAAAGGTACGAACCTTTTATTTACTCGACGTTTAGATCGAATTGCACCGATTATGGTCACGGGTCGACTCTGAGACTGTGTCCAGTCGTTAATTCACACGATTAAGTCTCGAAATGTATCTAATATGTATAAAAATCGCGAAAGTTTAAAAACAATTAATGTCCGTAGTCTTCTTTTTTATTTTACGTCAGGCGAATATCTTCATAATTTCGACCGGTTTTCATATTCATTGCTACACCACCCTCCCCCACCATGCTAGCGACTCACACTTGACCACTGTTGAGTCAAATGTGAAAAATCACGCAAGATTAGGGTGGGGGGCAGGAGGTCAAGCCTAATCTCATTAGTGAAAAATCCTCCAAAATCACCTCAAGTCATTTATGGACCTTACCACTATGCTTGATGGAATAAGAACACAAAATATCAAAGAGAAAACTCCGTACGTACTTCGCTACAGCAAAGCACGCATATAAAGATCATTCACAGACACGGAATAATAGACCACTTCGGACCAGGTTTGGAACAGGCGCGATCCAGGATCATGTTCGGAGGGGGGGGGGGGGCAGCACACTAGGTGGCATCTGACTTAACACCGGTCAAGTGTGAATCGCTGGGAAGGGTTTCCAAGATTCTGTATCCGTGAGCAATTCTTATAAATGCATTACCTATGTCTAAGATAATTTAGGTTAAATACAAAATTATGATTTAAAATGAATAGTGCTTAATATCTATAATATTAATGTCAAGTTTCACAAGTAAATATTAATAATTATATTTTTATATTAAATGTATCTGTTTTTTATTTTAATGAAAGAGGTCAAAATAAGGTTAAGAGAGAGCCTAGTTATTGATAAATGGAATAGGCCTTTGAAATAATTAATTTGATTATTGGTTTCTTTAGTCTGATAATTCGTAATAAAATCTATTTTGCGTCTAACATTATCAGTACTTTTTCTGTTATTTCATCCTTTTATTCAATTTTATACTTACCTATTTCAGGAGTCTCTTTTTAAATTATTACGTTTGTTCATTTTAGGCAAAGGCAATTAATTTATAATAATATATTGTACATTTTCGTATTTCGTCGTATTATTAATTTCAACGATTAATCACGGGTTCCTATTCCAAATTTAAAATACAGATTAATTAATTGTATACCTACCATAGATTCAGTACAAAAGTCCACAGATAAAAAGACATTCTATTAATAGAATAATAGACAAGATATTGTGCGGCAATCAGTTTAATTTAAAATTGTTCGTAGTTAAAATTGTTTCTAGTCCAGTCTTAATCAATAATTACAATAATCTAACACTTAATAAACGTTTTAATAAACTCTGAGGCACATTCAATATTACGTATCATACATTCGCTAGATATCACTATTTATAAATATTTACAAATTTTATTTATACTAATATGGCAGTTATGAGGTTTTAATAATTAAACATCAATCGTCTAATTTTAGACAGTACATTCGTTGGTAGCATACTGACACAGAAACGACACGGAACTCGACAGCGCATCGCTGTTTCTCTATTTGCTGTAACAGTAGTATGCTACAGACGATTATTACATTATGTAGTATTAGAGAACCCACTAGTGTTACCAAAGAACAGCTATCACATATTTTAAGTATTTATATAAAAAAAAATCGAATAACAAAAAATAAAATTGGTAATCAAAAAGAATAAGTCTTCATCTAGTAAAGAAAGAATCGTATAGATATATTGTTTTGAATATGAATAATATATTTGATGCAATTTGGCATAGTACTCGTTAATACTAATATTGTAATGCTATCGTTAAATACCAATTTCGTAATATTACAGAAGAAAAGTGTTTTGAAGCAAAATGTATTCTCTGAATTAAAATAAATAAGTAGTAACAATATTTACTTCAAAAACTGTCCTCGCGTAAATAAGCATGTACTGGCACCAAACATTTGTGCGCCATATGTAATTCTGACAACTGTAGGAATGAGATCATTCTAATTGCACCATTTGGTTTTATAAGGCATGAACTTGTTCAAACCAAATTGCCCATAAAAGATTTTACCTCCATTTGAATTAATTAGCACAATTATCATTTAATGATTGTTCTGCATCGCCATTCATAGCAATAAAATCCAAGGCCAAAACAGTAAATCTATAGAACGCTGGTGCTAAGATGAAAACCAAATATGTGATAACTATGTTAATCAAATAATTTACAATTCAAATAGACACATAAAAATCAGTCTCTTATAAATTTCACTTGTCACCAGTGGTATAGTCGCTCGCACTTCACGATAAGGCCTCTTCACGAACGAATCTCACTATTAATTTAAAGTTTACTTAACACTTTATTGTCGTCTTTGGATGTCTTTAGAGAGAATGAGGAATGGTTTACACGAATCTGGTGAGCTGCGTGTGGAAATCCCTTAGGAAGATCTGTAGTTGTGGTAACGTCGGCCGATCGTCAGGCGACATCGCCCAACAGTACGCCATGACAGCAAATCTGGTGAAAGAATAACTATCATGAAAATCTACGAATTATTACGAAGAAATTGAATTGGCGACAATCCCAAAACAGAAAATAACTTTTTTATAAATTACAGTCTACAAATAAACAGAGAAATATACTTACAGCTCATCGGGGCAATTCGCTGGCTGCTGCAACCGATATCCGTCTCTTAAATAAGCTGCTACCTCGAAGGGATCAACCTCAGCATACGGTTGATGCGCTAAGGTAGTTAGCTCCCAGAGTAACACTCCGAGTGCCCACACATCTGCTGCAGGGCTGAACTGTCTTTTCGTTAAAGCCTCTAATGCAAGCCACTTGATAGGCCTGTTTTCGTTGTCACCTAAGCAGTGGTAGTCGGCAGGGAAGAGATCTCGTGATAAAGCGTTGTCTGCGATCATTACTCGGAGATTTTCGTCCACTCTGCGAGGAAAAATGGTTTGGTTACTAATTGTATCCCACAAAGGTTGCATGCAATTAAACTTCATGGTTGTACGAAATAACTAAAAGGTCTACGAGTTCCAACTTACATGCAATTCCTAGCAGCAATGTCCTTATGCAAGACGTGCTGTGAATGAAGATAGATCAGGCCATCTAGTGCATGAAGGGCCATTCTGACGACATGCTGAGTTGTCAAGGGTGGAGGGGGAGCTCCTTGGGCTGCACCACCCACTGTAACGCCTCTGCACGCTAAGAGGAACTGTTTTAAATTCCTCCAGTTGCAGTTCCAGGGGTATAGTAAGAACGGAGCCGTCTGATCTTCTATGCTGACTCCAAGAACAGATAGTACCCGTTCGTGGTGAAGTCCATACAACATGCAGCCTTCTTGAAGTAGCAGTGAAACCTAAAAAGAATATTGCATTTAGATATTTCAAAATATGCATTCGTAATATAACTTTGTCGGATTTAGGAATAACAGTTACCTGTACTTGAGAAGCGTGTTCAGCTACAGTCTTTACCAGCACCTCTTGTTCCCTGGCTTCTTCGTCAGCGTATGTGCCTCTATAAACTCTTCCGAAAGTTCCTTCCATCGCAACAGAGCGCAATCTGACTCTACATCTTTGAATTGTTAGCTCAGCAATTCTCTGCTGTAAATCTCTCGCTTTTTCTTCAGCTGCCGCAGCGGGTAGTGACGTAGGACGGCGATAACTGGTGTAGCTGGCGGCGGACTTGCACGAGGAGTCGGGTAAGAATGCATGAGCGTCTTGTTCATCGCTCCTTGCTCGCCTAAGTTTCCTCGCTCGTGCTCTGCAAGCCGCAGCGGCGACAGCGGCTATCAAAAGCGCTCCGCCAGCACAACCAGCTCCCGCGTAAAATATATCAGCAGATGTAGGCGCATGCGGTACACTATCCACTCTAACGGCTGGTCTGGGAGCCTCTTTAAGACATATCTTTTTCCGTCTAAAATGTAAAGTGGTCGACGAGGAACCTGTCGACACGTTTAGAGATATGGTAACGTCTACTTCGGCAGCAACAGTGTGCGTACAGGGCAAGTCCACCCGCCATGTTTGGGGCTCTGTCGGCACATAACCCTCGCTTGAAATATTGAAAGTCGGCGGGTGCATCGCATCTTGAGGGCGTATTGATTCCATTTGGGTCCCAACCAACTTCACACTCAGCGTATACGGTAACTGCAACAAAACATACAATTCGTGAGTCGTGCCAGATTTGAGACATATCCAAGTAAAACATATGACACATTCCTAACGGTACAATCTCATCACGATGTAACTGTATCAGTACGGGCAATTGACGGACACAGGCATGTAAGTTGACCCTAAACGGTTCGTTTGGGATCCGTAGACGTTTTTGTAAAGATCAAAAGTCGAATGTAAAACGACCGTGAGACCACGAACATCTCTCCTTTATCGGATACTTAAACAAAGTACCTACTTTGTTACCAATGGGCATTGCCTATATTTGCATATACAAGCATGATCGTACGATGAGCTTTATGTATGCCTTGTAGGGTTGACGTGAACGTATTGTGACACGACCAGGAGGTATGCTGTGCAGATGTTTCCAAGTTTGTTTTGAAACCGGTTACTAAATATTATGATCACGAGACGCTCATTATCTAACTAATCATGGGGCGGTGTAAGTTGAATTGTTAAACAAACAGTATTTGCCGCGGGCTCTTTGGCCGCCTCATCAGACATGCATTACCGCGGAGGCGTACACGAGCGGTCGCTGTTCATAAAGCAGCGTAGGTGCGACACCACAGCCGCTAATTAAATATTATCACCCGGCACCCAGTGCGCACAGACAATAGTGCCGGGATTGCTCATCGGCGCTAGTTAACCGGTTCCCAAATATTTGCTCTGCCTAGTCAAAGACGCCGCCAGATAAATAAGGGAGTCGCGGGCGGAGTGAGTTGGAATGGCAGATCTGATAGTGGCGGCCGCACAAAGCTCGCCGAGATGTTGATAACGAGCGAAGGGCTCGGCACCGTGATCACAGCCGAACCCGCAGCACAATATTTATTTTTCAAATCCTAAAAAGAATGGCGTCGACCACTTCAAAAGGTATCATGCAAGGTATTTGAATAGTGTTTTATGTTTTAATGTATATATAATTTATTTACCAAAGAATATAGAAAATTGTGTAAAGCCATAATAAGCTTTATTATCCAGGTCAGTCATAATGGTAGTAGCGAGAAGTGAGCGTTAATGCTTACCATTAAATTGAGTACCTAATACATAAAGTAAATATATAGCTGAAAGCCATAATAAGGTCCCACAGACGGGCGGCGCCATGAATACATTCAAATTGATGAAGCATCCCGTAATCTGGCGAGCGTGTTCGTATGACTTGCAAATAACATCCTAAATAAGCAGATGTTTTATTGACAAGTTTACTGAACTTGTTTGCGGGTACTATGGATGTTACTTTTGTTGTCTGACTATTGAATATGTAAAGTAGATGTCGCGTCGCTCCCGATCAACACAGACGCTGAACCGTTTTCTTTTAGTCTGAGATGCCGTGTGTGCTGACGGGAGCGGATAAAATAAATGAATGCACATAATATTTGGTTAGAAATGCAGAAACTCTGGATGCGAAGCGAATAAATGCGGTTCGACGTCGTGATCAGCCGGCAGCGGCATTACCATGAAAAGCGATACAATTTGAATTAGAGCTAAATAAGGGAAGCGAAGAAATACATTTCTGAACAAGTGTAATCAATCAAAAGTCGGAGCAGATGTTCTGAGCGTAATGATTTTATAGAAACTAAAAGAAAGTTATCTAAATTCCAGCGGGGGCTGCGGTATTACCATAAGAATGGCTCTCGTTTGCAGAGGGAACAAACATGACCAAGCCCCCATCGACCAACTTGAAAGAATAAACTTTACACTCCAAGTTAATTACTTCCATCGAAGTTTGTGAGCAGAGGATTCTGCTGTATTGCAAAAAGATAAAAAACTCATACGAATCGAAACGAAAACAACTCTTTAATTGTGAATACAGAGTTGTTGACTTAGGACGTGAGGTGAACGATCATCAATTTCGCATTCGATTCGTGGCGCACATTACCATAATAGTGCGATTGTTTCATCAAATCGATTGTTCATTTAAGCGCCTACGCGCACGCCTTTTTCTATCCAACGATTCTCAATTAAATAACATTTTATTCTGGTATATCTTTTTATGGTAAGAAATAATTGCAGTCGATGTGTCAAATAAAATATTTGTTAATTTTCTTAAATGTGTGAACAATTATTTACCGGTTTTCTGGTGAGACTCTGCCACGTGAAATGCAGTTCTCCGATGGTAGCAGGCACTGGTACAACGAAGTTGAGGGCATAGAAGTTAATCTGACCATCGCGCACGTAGAACAGCTCTGCAGTTAAACCTGGTGACAAGAGAAATATGAGATTAGATATATGTGAACAGAAAACCAAAACTAAATAGAGAAGATTTTATTAATGACAAAGAAGGGTCAGCAACGTTTAACCATGTGTTTATTTTAATTACCCGACTGCGTAAAAAGGAGGGTTATGTTTTTCGAATGTATGTATGTATGTATATTTCTTTGCCACGGCCTAGAGCCTAAACGGCTTGATGGATTTTAGCTTGAGAGGTGTCGTTAGATTCAGAGTATACTGGGTATAATTTGGAATGCTAAAAAAACCGCCTGCAAGAAGATACCCTTCACAATTGTGCCTCCGACTGCATGATATTAAATGTCAATCTTGTAAGTCAATCTTGTTTCCGTGTTTTTGCAGGCGGGTTTTTTAAATTATATATACATATATATATTTATTAACAGAAATTTAAGAATTAAGATTTTTTAGAAGAATGGGCAAAATAAATACAAGTCATCTGCTTTCACTATTTTCTTTTAATTCAATTTCTTAGGTACCTATATAATTAATGTAATCAACCATGCTTCTCTTAATCTAAAAATGTAATTAAAGTTTATAGTTCGCTGGCTTATGTAGCCTTCTAGCCGGCCATATTATAGCTTATTTAATTACAATCGAAACAAAGCGTTCAGAAAGACTAAGCGAAATCTATTATTTGATACCCTCTCAAATAGACCATTATGACGAGAGAAATATGACGCTATACATTCTGTATCCGTACAATAGCTCTTCTAAACACTACCGAATCTATTGAAGGCTTCACAACAAATCAGCGCGCATCAATATCGTACATTTTAAGGCAAAAAGTAGAGAGCGCACGCGCACAATGCTGCGGCGAGATCAAAGAGACGCTCACAAAGACGCCGCGATACGACGCCCGCGCCACCTGTCCACAAATCATGAGAACCTGGTTTAGAGAAAAAAAACTACAGTTCATGGCCGAAAACTGACTACCGTGAGTTTTTTATTTGCAAAATTCTGTTTGGTTCGAGTTTGTTTCTGAGTGAAACGACAAACGCTTAAATGTTAAAACGGTATTCTTCAACGTCGCATTAAGTTCGTATGTTTATTTGAAACAGGGCTCTTCACTGAAGGAAAACTGTAAACATAACTGTAGTATTTAACCATTTGCTAACTTTCATAATGCTGAAATTATGAAAGCGAGCGTTAACACGGTTAAAAATATCACAACAAACCAAATTGAAAATTTCAAAAATAATTTATGGTTTTGTCAACATACTTATGTACCTCTCTATTGCTATACATTGTTGTATAGGTATTGCCCACTGACGTATAGACCTGGACCGCGCCATCCTTTTTCAATTAAAAAGTACTATTTATTATTTAATTGAATTTAAGTATTGACTGCAAAGCGCGGAAGAAAGAAAACTCATGCGGCCTTTGACAGGTATTCCACAAAGTATCGTTGTCTCTTTCTAGAGTGTCAATTTTGTAAGGTTATGGCGCAGTCCTGGTCTATCCGTCAATGGTATTGCCAAAAACCATAGAGAAAGAGTGCAAAAACAAATAAGGTGAAATTGATTTATGACAATCTCCATCGATTTTGAAAGTAGAAAAAGATATGTCGTATGCAAGACACATGAACCTAACAAATGGTTGCTTCAACTGACAGCCATTAGGTAGAACGATCCATTGGCAAAGCTACTGCGATCTAATCTATCCAACTACCTCGACAAAACAGAGAGTACAGAAGGAAGGCTTCGCACACATGAACAGACATACTGACATGAAATCTCGGACCACTACAGACCAATGCCAGAGCGAGTGCCACCCGCTGCAGACGCACATTTTGTTACGTTTTACATGTACTTTGCAAATAATGTCTTCGATTGGCTTACTACAAATACATATATTTACATCTACATAAGTACATCAAATGTGAATTTATTATAGGTACCCTACTACATACATTAAAATAGTGTATAATCTTGTTTTTCGATAGCGTAGAAATCGTCGGAAGTTATTTTCTTTAACAAATCTATACTAATATTATAAAGCTAACGAGTTTGTTTGAACGCGGTAATCTAAGGAACTACTGGTCCGAATTGAAAAGTTCTTTCAGTGTTGGATAGCCCATTTATCAAGAAAGTCTATAATGCTACATAACATCACGCTACGACCAACGGAGCAGCAATGAGAAATGTTTCAAAAACGGGGAAAATTTACGCAGGCGAAGTTGCGCGGGGCAGCTAGTTTGTAATATAATATACTAGCTGCCCCGCGCAACTTCGTCTGCGTTAATTTTCCCGTTTTTGAAACATTTAAACAAGAAAGATACAAGGAGAAACAAACAAACTAACTCTTCAGCTTTATAATATTAGTACAGATGACATTAATCTTGAATTATTTTATTACCGGTTTTTATTAATCCAATAGAATTTTTCTGCATACACTTTTTTGCACAATACAGAGTTGAATGCCCTCAGGCTGCCCTGGACCAGGACCCCAGGTGCAGGTGTAGGTATGTAAAATGATGTACAATAATTGTACATACATGAAGTAACTTTCTGTACTTTTAATATATTGTAGTTCTGTTTAGTACGTAGATAAGTTATACGAGAATAACAGTAGCTAACAAATGAGCAGTCTGTCAAGCTGTAGTTAGATATCCAGTACCTAATATGAACTTCCTGCGAGAGGCACGCACAGAAACATACGAACGACACAACTTCTACGAAGTGCACAAGCGTCCACTTTATTATACATGCTCGTTAAAGACCATATCGTATTTAAACATCTTTCGTTTCATTTTCGACTACATTTTTTTAGTATCAAGTTGCTTTGGAGTTATGACAATGATTCGTGACTTAATGGATTATCTACTTGTAAAAGCTGGTTCTTGTTTTGGGTGTGACATATGACGCAGATGAAAGGTATTTAAATTTAAATAATCTACGAAATAAAGCAGGCTTAAAGAAATTAATGGAGATCGCGATAAAACGGTCGCTCGAGCAACGACTTATAGACGTCCCTTACACACACGGAATCTTCGAAGCATCTCGGACCACTTAGATTCGAATGTGTTCCGACATTCCGTGTTTCCTTCTGTATTATGTGTGTTTTGTGCTTTCATATCCATAAAGCTTTACGACGAGATTTTAATAGACCATTTTGTTAATTGAATTGGGAGTTATTGGTGTCATTGTATTTATCTAAACGAGCCATTAGAATATAAATAAGTACTTAGACTCTACGTCCAGAAAATTATTATTTTTCAATTAATATAAATTTTCTAAAATACGATAAGATAAAAAAGCTCAAAGCTGGAAGCGACAAACAAATTAAACATTAATGTCTAATCATATCGCATTTGTTATGGTCATCATAACCATAAACATGTTTCAACATGGTGACCGGTTACTAACATAGCAACAGGATCTCACAGTTATGATACCACAAGTATTAGCTATTAACATAAAATAATAACGACCTAACTAAACACTGGTAACTTTACCTGAACATGCAAATGAGGATGGCAACATTGAATGTGATTATATTAGTAATTTGAACGCGTGATAATGAGTATTTGTTTATTCGAGGCGCGATAGAAGCGATTAACCGCTAACGAGTGACAATAAACAACATTAAATTTGCATACGGGCCGCGCCCGCATCGACTTGCGACAAATCGCTACGAGTAACCCAAGCACCGAGCAATGCACCACACACGACAGTCAGGGTTGCCATTCATTTTAATAAAATACTTTGACGGGAAACTCAAATTGCTTAATAGTTATGTAACCTGTAAGCTGGTTGGCAAGTTGTTAGCTAGGTACATAGTACGTACATCCCTTAACAAACTCAATATTTCGAATAGTTGAACTTACAAAACGAATGTAGCAATTAGCAAACTACGGTGCTTAAACGTTTTTTTTATTCTATGATGACTATCTTGTAATAGGTAAACCTGAATTTTTGGTAGGAGATAAATATCTTCTACCAAAAATTCATTTATTATGTGTGTACGTACACTGCACAAATGTACATAAAAATGCGATATGATTAGACAATATGTGTGTTTAAGTCGTTTGTCGCTTCCAGTATCGAGCTTTATTTATCTTATCGTATTTAAACATATATATATTACTAGCTGTCCGGCGCAACTTCGTTTGCGTAAATTTTCCCCGTTTTTGCAACGTTTCTCATTGCTGCTCCGATCCTATTGGTCGTAGCGTGATGTTATATAGCCTATAGCCTTCCTCAATAAATGGACTATCCAATAGTAAATATTTATATATTTTTTCAATTCAGATCAGTAGTTCCTAAAATTACCGCGTTGAAACAAACAAACAAACAAACTCTTCAGCTTTATAATATTAGTATAGATTTGACAAATAATAATTTCCTGAACGACAAGAGTAAGTACTTATTTTTTATTAACCTAGGTGGGTACATGTTGTTAGTTTATGAAGTTAGGATCCAATAACTATAAAAGGTCTGAGATAGCATCTTAGACCTTTTATCGTTATTGGATCCTAACTTCTTAGATGTTATGACAACCCTATTTACGACTATAACCATCTAACATTTTATTACACATTTTTTTTTTAATTGACGGCTTAGTTTGGAGTAGGTGTAATTTATTGATTTAAAGCTCCTCTAAATACCTATTATAAAGTTTGCTATCTGCCATCATCTCTAAGACCATTACTAAAAAACTACAATAAAATTTTCTAGATATTTTTATCAGTTTAATGATTTTTGAATAAAACACACAAATTTAAGAAGATTCAGATGATACTTAAGAGGTTAAAGAACTTTCTAATGGAATCTAATTTATTTCAACAAATTCAACAACCGGTGTACCTGTTTATCTAGTCAAGATATCTCATATAGTTAAGGCAATACCTGCATACTGTTAATAGATTGTTTCCACGAAATCGAACCTCAATCTTGTACAGACGTAGATTTTTGTGAGTTGAACACCACTGGACGTTACTCCAGCTTTTACGAGACGCTATAAAAAATAAATACGTATGACATAAAGCTGTTCTGTAACATTCCCACATAGGTAATAAGCAGCAAGAGTGCTACCGTGCGCGGTGCCTTTGATGAGGCGGTCGGGGCAAAGGAACTACTTGATACGACAAATAACTACAGATAACCGGCACCCGACTACCGGCGCCCGTTTTTTCTGCTACTAAAACTAATTCGAGACGAAAACGGCTTTTTTGCCTCTTATCGCGTATCCTATATAACTACACATTCCCGCCAATACCATAATCCTAATAATAAAATTTAATAACTCAAATGCTACGAGGAATATGCTGAATCGCGTGCTTCTCACTATAGAAGCATTCTACATTCGCACCTCAGAATAAAAGCCTTCATTACATTCGTACAAAACCCATTTGTGAGGAGTAAAATAGAAAGACGCACAATGGCCGCGTTGATATTTCGTATTGAAGTTCCCCCTTCGAGGAAGGTCGGATGTAAAGATTTTAGGGCACAACAGAAGCTTTATATTGTGGAATTATGCGGACGAAGCGTGTAAGAAAATAAAACAAAGTGCAAAGGTGTCGGTGAAAATAAAGGTGAGGAGAGTAGGGAAGAATGAATATCACTAACACAAACTCATAACTATAATCCACATTGCTTATTATTTGTTTATTCCGCTAGTAGCACATAATAATGTAAATATTTATAGAAAATCCCAATATGTTTCATAAATTATGAGAATCACTATTCATAAATAACATATGAACAAAATGAGCGTTTATATCGGGGCAACGGATTATAAATCATCAAAACTTGTTTTAGATTTAAATAACGTACGAATTATTATAATCCCACATCTAATAAATTATTTATTATTGGAGACTGTGATGGTTGAATCTAATTAATTAGTCGATAATTTTAATTTAAGTAATGTGGCACATCACTAGTGTAGAGGTGTGCTGTTATAACTGCACTTGAGTCCGTCGAGGGTCGTTTCATAGGCGGAGAAAAATGTCGTCGTTTATTATTTCTCCAACACATTTGCATTATGAAGGCGCATACATTTTGTACGATGGAGGAAACATACAACCGGCCGGAAAACCGCTAAATAAATAACTGTTTAACATTTTACTGCGTTACCACATCCTATAACTTTATTACGTGTGATAATAGATGCCATAAATAAAAGAACCTGTGTGTTAAGAATAGACGCGTGATGAAAAAATAAAAACATACTTCTTCTACAACTAAGATATTGAAGAATTTAATAGTCAAATTTAAATTGAATTGTCATTTCATGCAATAAATATACCAACAGCTGTTTTTAGGGTTCTGTAGCCATAATGGCAAAAACGGGACCCTTATAGTTTCGTCATGTCCGTCTGTCTGTCTTGCCCGTATGTAACATGCATTTTACTCAAAGACTACTCAATGAATATTGATGAAATTTAGTGAAAAGGTGTATTGTAGTAGCCGCTGCTTAGTTTGAAGTATTAATAATAAAATATTTTTAAGGACTATACATGTAACAGAAGCAAAAAAAAAATTTTTCAGCAAACATCAACGTGTGGCACATTATTGGACAGGTCTTTTAAAAACATTTTAAGGTTTCTAATAAACGTTTTTTGAGTGAATATTTTTAGAAATAATCGCTCCGAAAGTTGCATAAATTGTGTTCCCTCCTTAATTTTTGAACCGTGTGACCAAAAAATATGTCAAAAATCACAAAGGTACCGCATAATCTATACTAATATTATAAAGCGGAAGAGTTTGTTTGTTTGTTTGTTTGTTTGTTTAAACGCGCTAATCTCAGGATCTACTGGTCAGATTTGAAAAATTATTTTTCTGTTGGATAGCCCATTTATCGAGGAAGGCTATAGGCTATATAACATCGCGCTACGACTAATAGGAGCGGAGAAGCGACGAGAAATGTTTCAAAAACGGGGAGAAATTACGCATACGAAGTTGCGCGGGACAGCTAGTAAATAATATAAACTAACCGTCATTGAGTTATTGCCGAAAAACTGCGTTTATCAACAAAAGGGCTTAAGTGCCATAAACATACGCTATTCTGCTGATGCAATTATTCAATAGTGCAGAACCCTACACTGATCATGGCCGGACATGCTCTTGCTCGGTTTTTTAAATTCTAATTATGCATTAATTCAGCCTCGCAGGAACATTTAAATCTACATATTTAAAACAAACCATAATTTAAAACAAAATTCTCTTCTAATTATACCACCCTTGGAATCTGTTAGAATGTTGAACATGAAACTTTACTTACAATTCTAATTTATCCAAGAAGCGTTGACATTTTTGTTAGTTAGTTTCGTTAGCATGCGCCTGTATTCAATATATAGTTAGTTAACGTATCGACACAACACTAGACAGATTTAGCTGGTTGTAAATCTGCGACACTGCGACAAGACCGACGAACCAAATTTGTCGCGTTAATTGTAAACAGCTATAAAATATGCGATTGAAATGGGCCCCAAGATATCCTCGTAAAAGACGACCGTAGCCGGTTATTTATCGATGCTATATCGATGTTCATAAAAATCGGAATACTTACATCCTGACGTGTATGGTTCATGTTATGTACGATTTTATGTCTGGTTAAGCCAAAAAGCACAATAAGGACTCTTATTTTTAGTAAAGGTTAAGAGTTTAATCTAATAATAAGATATATATATATATATATATATATTATAATTAATTTTTGTCTGTATGTACTCTATGCGTTTCGAAACCATTTATCAGATTGTGATGAAACTTTGGCAGGGTGTTCTGAGGATGCCTGCGAATGTTTCTGACCAAAAAAAACCATTTATGCTATTATACATGATAATGCTGATAATTAAACTGTTTGGAATTAAGAATCGAAATTGAACAGTACCTAATTTTTATAAATAAAAACTAATGGCTATATTAGTTTTTATTTATAAAAAATAGGTACTGTACCATTTCGATTCTTAATTCCAAACAGTTTAATTATCAGCATTATCATGTATAATAGCATAAATGGTCAATATAAATATATCGTGTTACACCACATGGCTATTGGACCGTTGATAATTGCGTAATAGCATTTGTCGAAAAACTGTCAGACAAAGTGTAGTCAGGTGTAAAATTTGAGGTTTTTGAAGTTACCATTCCGGAAGTGAGGCGGGTAATGCGATCGCTCATTGTTCGACAGTCCGTCGACCGTCAGACTGCTTTGTCCCTAACAAGATTTAGCCAAGCGTCTTGCGATCAAAGCTCATCTGCGACACAAAAGCTCTGTGAAATTAAAGTCGGTAAGAGAGCCGGGCGCGAAGTTCAGTTTATTTTTAATGACACTAAAATGAAAAAAAATATTGCGCATTTGTGAACCAGCCAGCCTTTGAATCGTGGAATAAATACTTTTTTTTAAATTACATCTCAAGCCCCATTTAGAACAAAGCGAATATTATTGATGGAACAATTGATTTTGAAGTGGCTAATGGATTTTTTATACAAAATGTTTTCATAAATTTTGTTTCAGGTAGTCAAACTGCGTCATAAAAGTAACTTTCATTTTTTGGGCGACGTAATAAAATATAAATAAACACTGTATCATAAAACTAACAAAAGGACCGCTTCTAGGCAATCTGTTCGCAATTCCTTTGGAGAACATTTCGTATAATCGGCTCCGAGTCGATTTACGACGGAACTTTATGCTGGAGAAATAGTGAAGAGCAATATTTTATGTACCTAACCAATCAAAAACAGTACATCTGTAGACGAACGTTAAAAGAATATAAATTCTGTATCTCCTTATGTTTATAAATAAACTAGCGTAGGTATGCTAATAGGTATCGAGCTCTATATAGATTGTGATTCAACATGATTCTTGCAAAGCTCCATAAATTTGAATCTATGAAATTTTTTCGCATAAATATTATTAGTAGGTACGGAGGGTGTACTTAATAAAGCTGTGTTTTCCTCAAAAGGTATATGCATCTTAAGGAGGGTGTGAGAGGGAAGTAAGAACATCGCGGGGTTAGATAATGTGTGCAATAATCACCGCCATCTTTCACTGCCGAGCTGTTACAAATGCCATTTGCCCCAACTTCCCCTACGTTTAATTACACGATAATGCAACAACACGTGTGCATTCATTAAACAAATTTATTGAATTAATGATACCGGTATTACTAATCTGTTTACATACAATAAACAGATAAAATATTGCATTCAAAAATGCGCTTTAACAAAGCTTTAAAAGGTTATCAACTGATCAGAAAAAGCCGCAAAACAATTCTGACAAAAAAGTTTAAAGGCATTTTGTAATGAATTAATTCGAATGAAAATGAGCAATTAATTGAGGTATAATGACCAATAAGTGTGATATGCGTGCCATCAGCCATATTAAGTGAATTAGCCGTGGTTTTTCTTTTATCTCAAACGAGTTCCGACATCGGGTATGCTGACCATCCATTACTGGGTACGTTAGGGACACGGTTAAATTAGCGAAAGTGGCGAGAAGTATGTACGACAATCGAGAGATTGAATAGTCGAAATTCTAAAAATATCCCGCAGCGCATTGGCGCGTTGATTGATGCGTCTTTTTGCCCGCGTGCCTCTCAGCCGTAATCCCAACGAATTAGTTTGACAGACGGAATCTTTTCCTGATTTTTTGCTACTGAAATACCACATGTTTATTGAGATTTCTCTCTTAATGATGTGTACCCAAACGGAAACTTAGACAGATGAGTTTTTACAACATTAAAGGTAGATTTAATTAATTACATTTACTTACTAGGTACTATGTATTTAATTCGTAGGCGCAGTACAATATTTAGGGCTTTATAAAATAAACTAGCTGTACCGCGCAACTTCGTATGCGTAAATTTTCCCCGTTTTTGCAACATTTCACGTCGCTACTCCGCTCCTATTAGTGGTAGCGCGATGTTATATAGCCTATAGCATTCCTCGATAAATGGGCAATCCAACAAAAAAAGAATTTTTCAAATCGGACCAGTAGTTCCTGAGATTAGCGCGTTTAAACAAACAAACAAACAAACAAACTCTTCCGCTTTATATATTAGTATAGATAAAATGTATAACCAATCACAATAAAAAAGGGTATATATCGTCATATGGTAGTCAACCCTAGAAAATTGGCAAAATACGACGTTTTCCGAAGAAATATGAGAATTTATGATATCACGTGTGCAACTCGGCAAAGGAAATTAACTTAGTTGTGTACTCCGCACATGATATTTATAACTTCGTGATTCCAAGGAAAACTCAGTCAACTTAATTATAACTTGAAGTACCGACTCCACGTTATCCTTATCTATGTTATATGTAAATACGGAGTAAAAATGTTTTCGTAGGATGAGTTTATTCAAATAAAGTAACCCTTTTCAGATAAAATAAACTCAGTTATCTTAAAGCTACACTCCTACGATTACTGTTACTCCTGTAACCAAGGATCAACAAGAGAAGACTAAAATTCCAAAAATGGCCAGCGTTGCTTTCCAATGACAAACAAATGTACCTATGAGTATTATTGTGGAATTCGTAAATTATTCAGGAGTAGATTGTATTGAAATTGGAATGATAAAGCAGAGTCCACTGGAACATAAATTATAAGACTGCTTTCCGTTATACGAAGCCAATATTATCCCTTTTTTGAAACTCATTCCACTTGCAACTCGAGGAATCGTGACCGAGTTAGCTAAGCCTCGTGTTCGCCTGCGGAACGAAAAACCTGACATCAAAGACCGCTATCGCTTCGGTAAAATAGCCTCGCTGAAAGACTAAATAGCTCCCTTGTGCACTCGAGATGTAACATGAAACTTAACAAAAAAGGTACCCATTTCACTCGACGGCTCTACGCAGCGCTATGTGACAAACTGCAGCACGTAAACTAGAAAAAAACTGAGCACGAAGCCGAGCGTGACGAGCCTGTAAATGTTGCTAGATATAACAACCCTCCCGATGAATTTGTGTCTTGTATCGTTTAAATTCCAATTACCGAGTCGGTGCACGTGCACGAACAGTACACACAACAACGAATTTCTCGGGCTTATCTATCAGATTACGACAATCCTTCCGAGGAGGTTATCGCACGGTAGCCCTTGCGGTAAAAAATCGATGCCTTATCGATGATTTATTTTCGACTTATCAACGCTCGATAAGAAACGTGTACAAACAACGTCCGCTACTGGAGTTTTCATTTATTTGGGAAAATATGTCGTGCCGTCAGATGTGCAAACAAGCAGCTGTACTCGACGAAGGGCCACTGCGTTCCTGAAAACTCCCATTAGTTTGTGTCAGGCCAATTCAAATAGAAACTGTGTGCGGAGTGGAGGTGTCCAATAACAAAACACACGAACACGCTTGTCAAACAACGCTCACCAAATATTATCCGACCGCCACACTGTATTATGTCGTGGATTTGTACTAACACGACCAGTGTACGGGACAGAAGCACCACGGCGGCCACTGTTTGCTTTGAAACTTAGAAAGGTCCCTACGACAAAAATATTACATAGAACTGGCAAATACTTTTCTGACATTTTGACACCGTCTACCGTCTGTTTGTTATTTGAATATAAAATAAAATGGAAAGAAGGAAAACAATACTCACGGGCAGTTTAAAAATCGTCTGTTGGGCGAAGGCTTGAAGAGAGCAGTTTGTGAAGTGCACTCGACAAGGGCTCTTAAAACGAGCGTCGACGCCAGCCTACGTGCTTAACCTGCCCTGTTTACACCCAGCGAACACCTACGTGTAGTATCATATTCACTTGGAAACCTTAAGAACGATGAATTATTTTTTAAAGTAGACGCAACGCCCGCAGAAACGAATTAAAACACGTACGCAATCGAACGGTTCGACTCCGTGGTATAAATTAAAGGTAATCTAAAAGTATCGCATGCATGGTCGGGCATTATCGAGTTGGCAACCGTTCAGGATATAATTTAAGCCCGCCCGCCGCCGTCAGTCATAATGGAAATCATAAAATTTTAAACATCGCCCGTAAAGTAAACAATGGGCAAAAAGAGCAAAATTTATAAATGGTGGGTGTAAGCGAAGCCTTGCCCTCCGGTGCCCTGCTGTGCACTCGTGTTATTTCTCATCTCAACTCTTTCAAAATAAAATTTTGAATATCAAACGCATAAAGTTGGCCGTAGCAAGAATACTACAGGTACCAGAACAGAATTCACGGAGTTGGGCTATAAGATGTTATAACGTTGACGTTAACAGCGTCGATACAAGTGTACTCGCAGTTATAAATTGAACATAAACGAGATAAGTTCACACCAACATTTTACCTGTATCGATAACATAAAAATGAACCACATTAATAAAATAAGGCAGGTAGATATCCAAGTTATTTGACATCTAAATTGTCAGGTTATTTGTGAATGACACCAAAGAGAAGATAAAATTTGGCTTATAAGTATATTAATTAGTTAATAAGCTAAAACGAAATCTATCTACCTTAGCTGAACCAGTTTAGTCGCGCCAACAAGTGTGACTGACAAGGTTATTTAACAATTTAATTACACGGTTATCCACGGTTTCCGTCACGGGACAATTTCCGGGCGCATAGCGACAATGCTGGCCGGTCCACTGTTCAACACGCCCCGTACCGATCACAAATTAGACTCGCTTTTCACTAACAAGCCGTATTCCGAGCCCACCAGACCAGAACAAGATTGGGCAATCAACACTAACTACAAATGATAGGTATTATATCACTCCGACCTACTATTACAAGCGAAGCACATGAATATTAACAAGGCAGATAACCGACGTGATGGATTTAATCCACCAGCCATGTACCGTAAGTAGCTAGTTAAATTCGAATGTGAGAAGGTTTAAATATGCGTGTGATTCGAATCGAATAATAAACAAACACATTCAATTAATTTCCCAGCCATCGTCGCAGGATAACATCTGTTTTTTTAATATAAAATACGACAACACGTACCAGCCGTCCCTTGTTCCAAACCCCAATAAAAATGAGACCCGCACAACTGGCTAACAAAAAACAATACATAAAAACGCCTACACGTACATCTTAAATTTTGATCTAACGACCACGAAGGATCCATTATTATTAATAATCGATGTCTAAATAAAACATACGGGGAACATAAAAATATTGAATAAAAAAGGACGATAAGACTTTTTTCCAATACGAGACATTTATTAACACGGAACGCAGTGGATCGAGATAAAACAAACATGGCGGGCGGCGCGCGCGCAAATAAACATGGAGTTTATCGTGGGAGGCTGTCACAACACGCGCCCATTGGGCATCGACGCGGGCGCTGACGCACGGCACTCCGGTGAAAGCTCCTCAGACACCCCGCGATACAGAGATGATGTTATCTCACTTCAAACCTACGCATCGCCTACCTCGTGGTCATTTTTACTGTACAGTACTTCAGATTCCAATATTTCGATAGTCATTAACACAATTCGATAACCATCAACTTCATGATTCAAATTATGTATTCGTTGGGCAACAACCTCAAATATTTATTTTATACCAGCTTACGACTGACTCCGTAGGTGCTTGCTGCATAATAATTACATTTTCATAGATGGAAACTGTGGTTGAACGTAGATTCTTCTGATTTTTTTCTTTATAGAATTCCAAATAAAACTTAACTCAGTTAATAGTTGGATAACATACTATTTTGATATTTATTGATTTGGTAAATCATCATCGCAAGACTTACTCATATTCCAAATTTCCAACATGTGTCACATGCAAATTATGTTAGCATTTGTGCAAGTGTTCATTATGCTACTAATTTAGCGTCTAAATATAGTTTAGATACTGTACCCAATAAATAATTTAAATTGTAAACCGAGCTACTTCAAACAGAACCGCTTGTGTAGAACCAATTAACTCTGTAACTATGCTATTCAAATTTAACAAGGTTCTAATACGACGGAAAAAGCGGCGCAGCGTTTATCAACAAAACAACACAACAAAGAAACGAGTCGTGATCTCCATCACAGATCCATCATAGCGCCGACAACGAGATGGATTGCCTGTATTATCCCAACAAGCACCTTCGGATAACCGACCGAGTTTCAATTGCCGACAATCTGTCCAAGTCACCTCCACTTCGTGCGCCGTTTCAATTCTCCTCGAAGGAATAACTAACAAGCTCCATTTATTCCTAGAAATGAGGCATACCATGCAACGTCTTTATCTGTAACTCGATAAATGTCAAGCAATTTTCCTTCAAATTGACTCCGTTTTTCACGCTCAAATGGATGGTTTGGATTTAGCGTACCTAGTTATTTTTCAAGTTAAACAAACATTAAAACTATTTATCAGACATAAAAATCCAGTATTTTAATTAAGAATTATGAACGAGTTAATTGATATTATGAGTTGGGAACGTCAAGGGGAATCCACCCGTCGCGGGAGATGTGACTATAACTTTATAATAACAGCATGCGGTGTCTATAAATCAGAATTAAGGACTCTAACCGGGGTGATTCGATTTTCGGCGTCGATTAAAGTCGAGTCGAAAACAAACAGGATCTCAGCCACGCCTCTCGTTCTTTTTTAAAGCCTTCGGGCGAGACTGAGTATTATTCCACCTGGTTGCTACCCATACAATTAGACGGTTCGTTTTAAAATGTTGCTACCGGTTTCTAACAATATAAGTATTCAACGACACGACATTATACACACTTAAAACGCGAAGTCACGAAAACGCGAGATATTTGCGGAACTGTAGGAACCACAGGATGCAGACTTCGATCAGTTAAAACGGTAGCACCGAAAAACGACACCGAGGAAGGCAAAACACAAACAAAAATAAAAACTAAGTAAGCAGCGGCAACGTTTTTGTTAAAAAGACTAAAGAAAAATAATGCAGTAGATTTAAACGAGCACGAAACATAGAGGTCCAGTAATCGAAGTGGACAAAAGAAAGAATTGGAGCGAGTCGTTAATGAGGGAACATGTAAAAAGGGCCACTCTCCCGTGAATTATCTGATGCGCTAAAGCCATGCAACCTAATAAATAGTAGTGGTTGACAATAAAAACCTAAACAAAAGCGCAAATTTTGATTAAAGCAGTTAGCTGGCTGGTATGGTACGATTATGGCTGCATCAGCTTATTAGACAACATTAATATTTTGCAGGACCGAGCAATGCTGTCGAGCTGGCAAATAAAACAGTGAACAATAAAGAGTAAAGTAAACATTTCCATTCGAAATATTCTCGCAAAGATTTTTGAGTCGGAATTGAATTTGCATTTGCAAAAAGAGAGGTGTGCTCCGTGCGCCCACCACACCTCGTACTTGCATTCCTCTTTATTGCCCACGCGACACGTCCCGGCTTCCCGACGTCGACCAACCTATATGGGTACTGGAAATATTCTTTTCACAGAAAACGTGTCCATAATTTTTAAATACGTATAAACTTGGTATAAAATGCAGCTGCGACGGTAAATCCATATGGACTTTTATAGCGCATTATTTGCATGGGTTTTATGTATTTTTTTCCGTCCAGGTAGAAACGTGACCATAGAGTCGAGCTGAGCATTTCCCCGATCACGACTGCTGTGAGATGCGATCAGAACGGCAGTGGGACACTCGTACATGGTAATGTGGGCTCAGCGAACGAGATTCAACGATATGGCCGAGGACACAATTAACCTAGCAACCTCGCATACCTCGTTAGCTTTAACGTTTCTCAAATCTAACGTCTGTTTTGAGAACTAGGCATTGACTTGATTAATGTTTTGTATTTGGAAATCGGGTTTTATAAGTTTGTCAGCTTCTTAGAAATTAGAATACAGTATTATGACCATGGAATATTTTTGGTTAGTATGCGTAAGGACATTTACTAAGCCAAAATAAGTTAATAAAGTTTATGAAGTCAACAAAACGCCAATGATATTGTATTATGTGTGATATTTCTACAAGTTATCTTTAAGCCAGTTAACAATATACATATTCCTATATTTTCAAACTGATTTATATGTTAATCAGTTTTGGAGGCAAAACTCAACCCGCCGGAATTGACGAACGTTGTTGGCACTCGTAGGTAGGAACTGTCAGTTATCTTTTAAAAATCCACATGCGGCCGTTACGAGGCAAGTTACGACCAGTTAAATAAACGCAGTCTCCCATTACTGCCATTAATACGTACGATTGCCTCGAACCAACTGAGCCAGAAATAAAATTTAACCCGAACGTGAACGTAATCGTATCGAGCGACATTACGAATTAAGGAAATGAGTTTAAGAAACATTTCTCCTACAATAAAAGACAATAAATTAATCCAGAGTTTGTTTTGTATTCAATACTGACTTTCTTGTGTAATCCGAAGATATCGTGTTCAAGTTTGAAAATACACAAAGAATGTTCCATTTATTTGAAATGGTTTATCTGTATTCAGATTCCATCTGCGTCCACAAATACTTTTGTTTTACGTTGCATTAACCAATTGTATAAAACAACAGTGTATTAGGTTATGGCCACCGTTAGTGTGTAATAACTACCTCTAGTAAACAAATATTAGTTCACGCGCACCTCCGAACGGATTCAACCAATATTTGTACTCTACGACTGCTTCCCAAAAATGTATTTTCTTATTCAACAACTTCTACCGTTCAACGCCCGCGAGGGTGTCACGATGTTTGCCTAGAACCAGCTTCATAAAGCAAACACGAACTATCGAATTGACGGTTAGTAATTTTATTTCAACCTCCACACCATAAAAGTTCATTTCTAAACCAGAAATGAAACTTAAAAAAAGAAATTTATACAATCACGCCGGGTGATCGAAACTCGGAACGGCTAAAATGTGTTTATTTACTTTCTTAGTAAAATAAACATCGGACACAATGCCAGTTTGGGAACCATACGTAAACAAACTAAAGGACAATAAGACGGGCCCCAGTCCCTAGGGATCACAGTGACAAATTCGTGTGTATTTTATTGATTTAAAAGTGACTAGACGTTATCTAGTCGCTCAAGTCGCATTAGAATAACCCTTATTCGGGCTCTGAATGTAAATTTTGGGTGTATGGGTCCTCGCAGCGGGCCGGAGCACCGCGGGAGATTTCGGGCGAACAGGAACGCCATGCCTCGACCCATCTCTACACCATGCTGCGAAACATACAAATTCACTTCGAAACATGTTCAGTTTTACTGTCTAAATCAATCTAAGTCATAGTTTGGTTTCTTAAAAGTTATGTTACCAAACAAACCTTTGGCCACACAGGCGACAAAGGACATGTGATGGAATTATTAAAGATGCAAAGATAACAAACATTGTGCCAATACCCGCTGAGTTTTAGGAAGATGTTGGTGGTCGTCACTTTATTATTAAAAAATAATATGTGTTCGCCACATGCAGTAAATATTGCATACCAGTTTTCAGATTCATCCAAAACCCATTGCATTAGCAATAAACTTCAGGAGAAAACATAAATCTAGAGACACTTTAGTTATCCATTGACTATAAAATTTAAGTGTATATTCGTCAATTCTACAGTGACGGTGGCCTATAAAATGTTATTATTTAGGAGCTCATAACTGGAAAGATTTAGTGATCATAAAATAAGGTGAGGTGACCGCAACCCCTCGACGTCGTAACGTTTTCTCTATTTCTTTATCCATTGTTGGTTGAAGAGTCCTAGTAGTGACTCAAGTGGCGGTTTGGACTTGTCCAAGGCCCATGATGGATATGTTCGAGTGGCAGCCGTATCCGGCGCAAGCAAATTTAACTCCAAGTAGCCTTGTTTATTCAGGGGTGCAGTGAACCATTAAACGGAGTCGAGTCGTAACAACGCGTCGACCGCGTTAAATTCTTCAATACTATCATAATGCTCAACTTTAACTGCTTTCTTACGAACCCATAAAAATTAAAGTGGCTGCAGTTCAATATTTACGACTACGGTTTTAATTTTAAGCGTAACGATATTAAATCGAAACAATTACCACATTAAGGTAACTTCCATTGTTCATTTCTAACTAACATACACACAACATTTTTCTTTTCTCTAAAAATAAATAGAATAGTACTTAAAAAAACCTATACTTATTATTTATGGAGCAATCTAGGGCTTTATTGATACTTAAATATATTTATTGTGAATTGTGATGGAAATTGTGGCGAAAAAAATTAAATACTGACGCAACCCCATTGATTAATTTGTTTCGCCATTAGAATTCTTTTCACGGGGTAACAAAAATGTCCCGGTGGAGTGCATCGCAGTCGAATTTTGGGCATTATTTATGGTGTGCCATTCCCTTCAAAGGACTGTATGATTTACAGCGGGTCGTACAAAAGCCACTGCCTTATTATGACGTGCTGGCCCGTGCATTGTGCCACCATATTTATTCATTCGATTGTGCACGATGTTTGTTTATTTTCGTTCCTTCTCCGTAAATACTGTATTGTCACAAAACTACGACACAATTGAGTGGAACCATATTTCACGGTCCCTAATTACTCCAATGTGAATGAAGAAAAATGTTTTGACAACAAAACATTTTATGGAGTAAAAGTATTTCAAATTTAAGTTGAAACAGGGCACTAAAGATAACTAGTTAAGTAACATTTGATGTACAAACATGGTAAGTAGGTAGTGATCCGTGAAAGTACTTAAAGCTATCGAGTTGTTAACTAGGGAAAGAATGGTGTTTCATAATTATAGTGGTATCGTATTTAGTACTTATTAGCACCATGCCTTAGCTAAGCGAGAATGTACACATAGATAGAAACTTGGGCGAGGCAGGTATGTTCCGTGCTGACGCCAGCCGTGTTTGCGCTCACCCAAGCATCTCGGCTGTGTGTGGTCTTTACCTACCTATTTTTATTATAAATATCCAACAACTGAAAATAAAGCGGTATTTTATTTAGTTATATTGCTCACAGGAACACTTATTGCTCCATGTAAAACATAAAACTTTACATTCTATAAGGTAGCTACTGTCATACTTAGCTTTACGATGTGTGAAATTTTAGCGTCTCGATGTTTCTTCAGCCTTTAAGTGCATTTAACAATTTAGATAATGTTCGCGAGGCGCGAAAGCTTCGTAAATATTCGGCACATTACGAAGCTTTTAGTAGCTCTTAGTGTCTAAAGTGAGTGAGAGCTTTGATTCCTTTAATAATGTGCGTAAATACACATAATAGTATATTACATTAGACACATTTATTTGCACATTTTCTCTCATACAAGAGCGCGGTCGCGTGCAGTGCTTCCGACGCCTATTCAATTACGACGCGTCCCAGCAAAATTGTCACGGCATTAAGGATAATGGGCCATTTTTGAGCTCTCTGAACAAAGAAAATATAAAATAGTAGTCGTGTGCCATCACTCCGGGAGCTCTAATATTGTTCTCGGTGGTAGACTCGCGCTGAGAGTTTCATCCTTCGTGGGCTATTAAAGCGTTAACTATGAACGTGGGATTACGGGTCAGCGTGAGTTATCCTCACCGCCAAAACAAACACATTTCATCTTTAATAGCCAAACAAAAACAAGAATCGTCTGTAATGTCATTAGCTAAAACGTTAACGAGTGTCCATGTCGACTGAGCCGCTATTTTGGTTTGGGCGCATTCCTCACTTGCATACATCATCTATCATGGTCGGAGAGCTGTCAGGTTTTAAACTGAGCTTAAACTGGGTTCGGGGCAGGTCGTCAGCGGTGGCAGGTGATGGACGCGTCGTGACGGCTCGTCGGCGCACACTTGCCGGCATGTCGGAGGGTCGTACAACAGCTGACCTCTCTTTATCTGTGCTCAACTGCTCACTAGGTACCTAACGCTACTGTACATGGAAGTCTTACCACACAATGGAAGTGGCATACTCGCGCGGTTCGCCGCACACCGCTACTACTACTTCTAGGTGTTGAATATAAAAATGTTTTACGCGATAACAACTAGGCATGTCTCTTTGTTTTGTAGCCCATTGTCTAAACAATGCTTACAGTAGCCATATTGTTAAAACTTCTACTCATATTCATAAACTAAAATATGCTGTATCGAGTAGCGTAAGCATCTCATCTAAGGGACGTTGCACCTCATCTTGCGAATGATGCTTTTTTCAGTGTCAGCTTCATTGTCCCGAGCCGATAGCTCTACCCAACCGTCCCACGAGAGTTTCGCCGTAATGGGTATTCTCGGAAGTGATTATGTTCGTGACACTTTAGTTATTGGAAAGAGAAACATGTACGGCGATAAAACAATTTTGTGATTTGCGATTGTTTATAGAATCCTAATAATATAGAGTGATCAATAAATCGTACCTGAGTATTTTCTGACGCCTAGCATTATGCAACAAAATATAAGGCCCTTTGAAAGATTAATATTACTGATTTTCAGTTTCAAACTCGAGTACACTTAATAATAAAAATAATGGTGAATCTAAATAAATTAGTTTCAACAAATTCGTGAACAATGTCAGACTGACACAAAAAGCTAAGCAACATATGCGCGCGCGCATCGCTGATCGATCGAAGCTTTTTGTATCGTTGACATCTCCATCCATTGCGGGGCAATTTGCCGTTGAGACAGACACAAAACCCGTGTGTCGAGGTGTGATTGAGAGCTCGACCCTCGCACCGACGCCTAAAACCATTACTTTGAATATGTACAACTATCGATCACACACCAAACCAATTTTAGAACGTTGATCTTGCCACGAGATACTACATAAAGATTTTTCATTGTCAGTTCGACGAGCGAGCTATCTACACCATTTTGTTTCCATTGTGAACGAACGAAAATACTGGTTTGATAAATTTTCTTACATTAACGTCTAACATTTTTGATGAGTCGACGTTGAAAATAACTGGTTTAGTCACGGAGTACTTTTTTAATAGACTCGTAAAGCACGTCTTTAAATATTTAATTCCTTGCCAAAAAAGGCAGCGCAGTATATATATAATGTAAATATTATAATAATAATAGTCTTTTATGCAGAGTTCCTCTGGCGGTCGATTGGCTAAATGTATGGTGCATATTAGGGATGTTACGGAGGTGCTTTTATCGAAACTGAAGTCGGAGTCGAAGTTTTTAAATTTGGTTTATCGGAGTCGGAGGTGGTGGTAGAATACAAATATGTTGAGATAAAACTAAAAATGATACAAAGAAACAATTATTGAGTGAAGGAAAAATTCGCTTAAGCCGGAGACTCCAACCCGTGATCTTATGATCACGGGTTCTCACGTTGGGTGGGTCTCACGGGTTGGAGAGAAAATATACGGATTCCTTATGGAATCCGTATATTTTTTCCTTTCATACATTTATTATGTATAAATTAGTTTCAAAGAGCTACCGCCTCACGCTAGGTTCCGCCGATTAAAACGTCCGATTTAAAAGTGTCGGAGTCGGAGGTGTAAAATCAATCGGAAGTTCCGACCTCTTGAGTCGGAGTCGAAACTCCGTGACATCCTTGGTGCACATCAAGAACAAATTGGCCGTGTCTACGACCGGCCGGCCTTTACGCGGACGATTGCTGTTTCGCGTTATTTATAAAAGATCTATTTATTCAGCTGTTGACTGACCTGGATACACTGCCAAGTTGTCACTATTTAGCGTTGCACGTTTACATTTGTCTGTTTTGTTGATGTTAGTACTATTGTTTGCCGCCTGTGTTTAGAGATTTTAGGAGCAATTAAACTCGTTTTCGATAATTTTGGCATTAATATAAAACTATCAATAAGGATATGTAGAGTAGTGAATCTTAGAATACTATTAAAACACAACGCTATCAACAGAATTGCAATTCTGTGTAAAAAAACGGTTGTATGTAAAGTCGGTTTACGGACGATAATTTTACGTGATAACGTCATAAAAAAAAAAAAATGATATATCGCCATTCGCGTTGCTTAGCAACCGATCAATAACGTGAGCGTTGCTACGTGACACACACTACGTTATCACGTCAAAAAATGGATTTGTTCCACCAGATAGTTGTAGGAATTTTAGTAGCCATTGCAGTCGTTGTTGATAATGTTAGTGTCAATATCAAACTATAAGGAAGGGTATGGCCAGTAGTAAAACTAAGAATACTTTTATAAGACTACGCTATAACAGAAAACTACAATTCTGTGTAAAAAATAGTATCATGTCCAAATATAAAATGGTATAACTTATCAAAGGTAAGCGGCAGTACCCTAATGGCTAAGGCATCGGTCTCGCAATGTAAGGTCCCAGGTTCGTAGCCTACCCATTACACTACCGACGTGAACCCACTCCTAACACAAGCCATTGAGCTTAGCTGTAGGGCTTAACAGGATTGCTAGTAATATGGGACCAAAATCCCATATTGCAAGTTATATTTAAAAAAAAAAAAGTATACAATCGACATTGATCTACATAACATGATACGCTGCACCTTGTACATACGCACCAACTTGGTAACCATTATAAAAACTTGTAATACATTGGTGGTGAGAACACGTAGCTAGGCATGCCTATAAAATTTCTATTCCATATTGGCAGGGCCGCATTCGCGACGAAAATGGCAACAGTTGCACGTGCAAGCCATATTCCTATTGCTTTTATTGTTTAATGTTCAACTAGCACAATTTAAAGCAACACGCAATAAACGTCTTGTATTTCAAATATCTACATTGCATATGTTTTGCAGATAAGTTAAATCAATAAGGCACTAATTGACATTGATTGATTTTAACGAGTTGGCGGCATGTCTTAAAGCCTAGTGATAAAATAAACTATTTACTTACCAAGTTAAAAAGGGCAGAAGTACTTAATTAAACCACAACAAAAAAGGCTCTATTGAGCTTAAAAAGCATATATATTTTTTCTGAGTACTCGCTCTCTTTTACGTTTTTGTATTGGTGATGGATTTTTTCCATACATGTGCCTAAGTGGGTACCTGTGTAGCTCGATGGAGTACCACAAACTGTGGTGACTTGACTGATTGCCGTACGTACTCAACAATGGTGTAACAAGAACCCAAATCTCGTTGCCAGACGAAAAAAAAACTAAGTTAACTTGAACCTCGTTGTTGGAGTTTTACGAGGTGGAACTTATTTCTTAAAGAAAATATAAGTTGATTTTCAAGGTGTGGAGTGAATGACACTATTTGTTGATTATTGCCTGGACAAAAATGTAGTATTTTGCTTAGTGTAGATAGATTGAAAGTCGATACTAAAATAGATTTGAAAGTGACAGCGATGATAAGGGCGCCAAAATATACATCTATACTCATTTGTTTGTTTGAACGCGGTAATCTCAGGAACTACTGATATGAATTGAAAAATTCTTTCACTGCTGGATAGCCCATTTATCAAGGAAGGCTATAGGCTATATAACATCACGCTACGACCAATAATAGCGGAGCAGCAATGAGAAATGTTGCAAAAACGGGAAAAATTTACGCAGACGAAGTTGCGCGGGACAGCAAGTTAATTATAATGTCATTCGACCCTTCACTAAATAAAAAACTAAGTTACTTCTTATTAATGGATACTGGACCGCGCCAAATCGATTATCGCTTCGCATTCGATTACTTTGCACGAACAACTTTTACATATACAAAAAATTGTTTCTGCTCTATCGATAAAAAGTATCATCACGATTAGATCTCCTCATACATGTGTGTCAATGCCCTTGGTCCACCAGTTATGCTAAAGTTCTGTAATAGGGAACAGACTGTTGCCGCCTAACGAGGCTTGTTTCAAAGTCAAAGATGGCCTTAATATACTTTGAAAAAAGTCTCGAAACGATATGCTTTGTTAGTAAGTACTAAGAATGGAAACAATGCCATCATTTTTTACTAATCATACAAAATTGTATTAGATGAAGTTACTTAAGTGACATTTAAAAGCTTAGTAAACATCCATATTAATATTATAAATGTGAAAGTAACTATGTCTGGCTGTTACGCTTTTACTCTCAAACAGATAAACCGATTTAGATGAAATTTGGTATGGAGATAGTTTGAGTCCCGGGGAAGGACATAAGATAGTTTTTATCGCGATATCCATGCGGACGGAGCCGCGGTCGAAAGCTAGTAGTTTTATAACATGAACTTTCTTCCTAAATATTGCTAAGAGGTCTCCTAGTTGTTAGTGAACGATTATAACATCAATACTAATATATAAATGTGAATGTAAGTTCGTTTGTTACGCTTTCACGCGAAAACTACTCAACCCATCATCATGAAACTTTGTACACATATTCTTGGAGGTATTAGAAGTAACATAGGATTATAAAAAAAAAGGGGGGGAAATTTACGCAGACGAAGTTGCGCGGGACAGCTAGTCTTCAAATAAAAATAAAGGAGAAGAGAGCTATTCGAACGAAATAGACAAACGGCTACCCAATTTAAAAAGCATTCCATCGTATCCCTGACTCTATGGTTAGTCTTAATTTATTTGCACTGTCAATGGGTTCGTAAAAACAGGGAAATAATGATATTAACATACGTCAATTTAAATTTCAAAACGGTGTGTTACTGTGTAATGTATACAAAAACTACACATGCATTTAATAAAGCAATGACAGAGACTAATCATTAAAATTGCATGAGGCGTTAACGACAATGGATCGCAGAGCTTTAAGCGATTAAAGCTGAGCCGACGTCAAGCGTAATTGAAAATAACGAGATGCATATTCATGGTAATGCACATAGGCAGTAACCAGTAACTAGTGTTACCATATGTCTCGTTTAGAACTAATAGGTATTATGTTCCAATTTTGAAGCGTTTGCTTGTATTTGTCTATTTAACATCGGCAGGGTTGAATGAATGCCCGCATTGAATAATTCAGCTGATAGTAACATAATTTTATAGACTACGGGTCATAATCGTACTGTATTCAAATAGCTTAAGTTTATCAACCTTAGTAATCTATACTAATATTATAAAGCTGAAGACTTCGTTTGTTTGAACACGATAATCTTAGGAACTAGTGGTCCGAATTGTTTTTTTTTTACTGTTGGATAGCCCATTTATCGAGGAGGGCTATAGGCTATATAACATCACGCTACGACCAACAGGAACAGAGCAGCAATGGAAAATGTTGCAAAAACGGTAAAATTTACGCATACGAAGTTGCGCGGGTCAGTTAGTGTTGCTATAATTGAATATACACATAGATAGTACACAAGAGAATATATGAACTGAGTCAGTCTACTTTTTACGTGTCACTTAAATCGTTATTTGTAACTTTAAAAAGCCGTATTTTGATCATCTATCCTGAAATTGAAGACTGCACACCTGGCAGTAGTAGCCATATTGATTACCACAGTATGTCGCCCCCGGCCTGCTGACTAGGAGTGCCCTGACGACTACTCGCTGCAAGACTAATTCTATTTCTGCATTGCGCATACGTAGCTCTGGGGGCTTCATAATTGTTTTTAAATTATCCTTCCATACCAGCCAGCAATAAATCAACTTACTAATCAAATACTTCATTAGTTTCATGTGTTGACGTATAATGTATTAGGTGCATGCTTTTACGTGATTTTAATGTTGGTAATATTTTTTTTATATTATTTTAAAAAAACGACTCCCGCATTAGAGTACAAGCCCTGTGTCGCGGGAGACTTTACAAACATTCAATTCACGGAAACAAAGTACACCCAGACTCGAAACAACAATTTGTGGATCACACAAAGTGGTGTCCCGTGTGGGAATCGAACGCAAAACCTCATGCGTAGCAGTCGGACACACTTCCACCGCGCCACAGAGGCAAGGGTAAGAAATGAAAGAATATGAAAATTCAAAACCGCCATTTTTAATTAACCGTTTTAATTCAGATCACGAAATGGGATTTTGTTACGTAAACCGCACCTGCCGCGAGCGACATAACATCACACCCTCACAAATTAAAAACCGCTACTCAACAATCCGTGAAATTAAATTTATTTAGGGCCCACTCCTCATCATTCCGCTTGTCAACTGTATTTACATAAAGAATAGTTTCGAGAAGGACGCGAGCCCATATTTATATTACGCCGTCGTTGGCTGCTTATTGAAATATTTTATTGTTAATTCTCCAAGCGACACGTCTACATTTTAGGGGGACGAGATCCGAATGGCGCACGCTGAATGCAGCATTAATAGTATTTATTAAAATAACAATGTCTCTACTCCAGACTGTTTTATTTATTCTATTGTCCCCTTCATACCTGAATAGAGAAAGAAAATGTTATCTAAAATGATGAAGGCCCGGATGCAAGGGATAAGCTATGGACCTTTGGGACTTACACGTAGGTGAGTTAAATGTGCATTTTACTGATAAAGCATTATTGGTATAGGTCTAAGAAAAAGATCGCCCTTTTGATAACAAAACATGATAACACGCAGGAAACGTGACGAAAATAAACAGACAATTTTAAAAATCGATTGATACAATAATAATAATAATAATATCTTGGGACAACTCAAACAACGCTATCTGATCCTAATCTAAGCAGAGCTTGTACTATGGAAGTCTGGTTAACTGATAAACATACTTACATATTATAGATGAATAACACCCAGACACAGAATAAACCATCGTGCTCATCACACAAAGTTTTATCCTGAGTGGGGATCAAACCCACGACCTCTTGCGTAGCAGACGGATACACTTCCACCGCGCCACAGAGTCAGTCAAATAATAATAAATATCAAATATTTCTGTACCTTTTTTTAAAAAAAATCATAATAGACCAGTTTTTAATCGTGTGAGGAGGTTACGAGACTAGGTGGGAACCTTACACTGCAATTGAGTATCACGTTACATAATATTTTTTGTTACGTGCCCACCACAGCACCAGTGAAACCGAAGCCATGGGATACAAGATATTTTTACGTCGTCGGATGCTGGGAACTTGATATGACGTACCTAGATTCTTTTCTCTAAAGTAAACACAACCTCGTAGAAAACTAATTCATTGTACCGTTAAGACTTGTTACGCGATGTAATCTGCCAGAAATAATGTGGTTACGGAATTTAAGATTACTGTAATCAAACCAATTCGTTCGCATTTTATTTTGCTTTGGTTTAAAATATCACCGCAAAATTGCTTTTATTCTCAGTTCCGAACGAAACTTTCCAACGCAAAGTATTTTAAGTATCGAGCTGAAATTATCTTGCCACTATGAAGGAAATAATATAGGTTCGCTAACATTGCCTAGCGGGCTGGCCGTGGAACAATGTGGTTTAGTTCATCTAGAAACAAATATTGGTATAATGGTTGAGCTAAAAGCGATTTGCTGAATAGATTTTGTTCGCAGACATCTTTTAGATACTATTACCTGATCATTCTACGTGCCATTTCAAAAGCGATTATGTATGTACATACTTCTAACACTGTATTTTCAAACCCCTCTCAATTTAAGTAGTTACAAGTGCCTATATTCTTCAATTTATCCCTTGTTTTAATGCTTCATCAATATTTGGAATATGTATTTTATGATACTGAGTAAACAATAAGTAATAAATCCCATTTTTCGCTGTATTCCTTAGTCTTGGGTGTTGTCTGCACAGAATACAGATAAATGATAACAGGTGACCATAAACAATGCTGTCGTCCAATACCGCCCCTCAGCCTGCCTTGCGCTGCGCTCGATGTTAACTAAGTAGTAGCTCTGGGCACACCGCACCGTTATCATCACTTATACTATTTTTAGTACATTGTTAACCTCCTTAGTCTACTGATTTATGACCAGAAAAATATAAAAATCGCATTAAAAACTCTTAAAATATAAATTAGAAAATTATCTTAGTGATAATATAAATTTAAATCTATAGCCGGATATTCGAAACATTAAAAGTATGCGTAAAACTACGACAATCATAAAATGAACTAGGCAAATCAAATTTTGATTTTGCTTATAGTTGTTTCCAATCAAATGGATATAAAATATTCATCGCAGCGTGTCAGATTACGCATTTTAGGCGTCCGAGTTTATTGGCTTTGCACCATAGAATCCCCATAAATGTCATTGGAAATAAATTACCTACTTTAACCGTCGAACAGATCGAACCGACCCGATACACGTGGACACTCGAGATGTAACTTTTACCAGATAAACGCATAAAAAATCGTGATATGTTAATTTTTATGTTATTATTGTCGTAATAAATTATCTTTTAAAATACACGAAGGTATTGCATGATGCTTTGCCCTATACATGTTTGTTCTTTGAAGGGAATTTCAAATTTACATATACATTTATAATTACTAAGTCAATTTGTTAAGAAAATGCTTTAAACTATTGTAAAGTAACCTATTTATCAAGAACTGGAGAAGTCCCGTTTGCTCTTTATATTGTTTATTATAATTCTAATTTTTAAGCAAGAACAAAAGGCAGATGGTTCGGTCGTTGACAAAGATGGATTGCACTCTATGGCGGACGCAGGTTCGTACAATAGGATGGGACAAAAAAACTCGGTTATTGTGAGGAGCGTCACATCAGTAAGCCCATTACCTGGGCTCTGGCGCACGGGCCCTTTTTACTTGTCACTTCAGCTTATTCTTAAAGACATGGATGACGAGCGCACAGGTATTAGTTGTGACGTTTCTCTAATTAAAATCGTGGGGATTATGTTACTTGGCATAGACCAACGGCATTCCCGCATGATAATAATATTGTTTCAAAGCCGACAATTGCAAACATAGAAACAAGATTAATTTAAATCTCCGTTAATCCCAAAAAAAAATCTTTTATCCGGTAATGTCTGATTGGTCACTAACAGCCGGTCTCAATAACTTATACCGTTCAGTGGCGGATCAAGGATTTAAAAACTGACATTAGACTAGAGAAACTGACATTTGTGCCGTCAACAGATAGTAAACCTTTCGGGTTCGACAGTTATCGAAACGCACAAAGGTAAGAAGATTATCCTAATGGCTAGGATAAACTTTCCGATTGATGCATTAGTCCATAGTCTAGAACCTGGAAAGGGATTTTAGATCTTGCTTAGCTGAAACACGGATACCGATCCATACGGGCAAACCGCGTGCATGGAGTTAAATAAAGTGTTGCCAGGATTTTTAAGATTTCACTTTTAAAAGACTAAACGGGTCCTGCATTGGTACTGGCTGATGATAATGAGATATCGTTTACCGTTTGGGTCTTTAAAGAGGTTTATACCATGAATTAACAGCGATGCGTGCCACAACGTCCCCAGTTCGGGCTGTTGTTGTTCGCAACTTCCGTATTTAATTAATAGTTGCATGAATAACTTTAGTCAAACCGCAATCACCTGGCTAACAACCAGAGCTAGTTTAGCTCTGTTGTTAGCCCCCGTGCTAGTTGTGTGCTGCGGTTTGTTTTACTTTTCTATAATATCCTAGGGGTTGTCATGCAAAGGGTGGACGCATGGACGGCATTGTCTCGATTTTCACTCTTATGTCGTTCTAAAATCGATATCAACTTTGAGTGTGAGATTAATTTTGTTTGCTGCTTCTGCTGTCTCTTGAGTTGAAAACAATTTTAGACGAATTGATAGGTAGGTAGGTATTCAAGGTAGTCCCTCATATAAAAAGGAATGTAGTTAAGATAATGTTTCAAGGTTTCAATAATATGTTTTAATTTAAATAATTCGATTCCATCCAACAAGGATTTGGCATGGAGCGCCATGCCAAATCCATGTTGGATAGAATTCAGTTCCTGCTTTCCTTAAGACTCAAGAATGATGCTAATTTTCATGCATGAATTTATATGGTTAACCACTGATTGTAATATATAGGAAACATAAAACAATATAGGTAGAAAGAATAGAATAGATTTGTACGTCGCGTTATCTATACTCTATACTAATATTAAAAAGCTGAAGAATTTGTTTGTTTGTTGGTTTGAACGCGATAATCTCAGGAACTACTGGTCCGAATTGAAAAATTTACTGTTGGATAGCCCAATTATCGAGGAAGGCAATAGGCTATGTAACATCACGTTACGACCAAAAGGAGCGGAGCAGCAATGAAAAATGTTACAAAAATGTAAAAAAATTACCCAGACAAAGTTGCGCGGGTCAGCTAGTCATCAATATGTTTTATACATGTAAAAAACATATCTTAATGCATTATTTACCCCCGGTTTCTCTCACGATAAGTCTAATATTGCGTTTTGAGCAAATGTCAGTTAGTATCTTGTATTGAATTTATTTACCTTTGGCAACACATTACAGAGTTTAAAAAATAAAACCATAGGTAACTCTGACAAAACCAAAACAGTACAGCGCGATGTTACTAATTTAAGGCTTTTAATATGTGCATACTAACATAAATTACGAAGGTGTTGTTTTTGATATGTTTTGAAAACTTATAGATATAGATAGTATCTTTTTACTCTATGTACAAGTTTAGTTTAAGTTTTATTTGTAAAGTAATTTCACCCAAAATGCAAATATGTTGTACGTAATTGACAGTACAACACAAGTATAGCGCTTATCGGCGTAGATTATCCCGATAAACAGATAATGCCTGCAGATTTCTGCAATCGTTACGTAGATAAATGAATCAACTTACCCAATAACCTCCAAACTTCGGCACTGCTCAGGTAAACATTCAGATGCGCTAGACACACAGGCAATAACAAAACGAACATCAACCACTTCATTGTGCCAGTTACCTACTCCACAATCGTCTCAAAGTACCAAATCCAGGCTCATCAGCAAACAAAGTTCACCAACACACATTTGTTTCACATTTTCATCCACCGTCCCAACAAAATCAACGATGCTGACTTCTCGCCGATACAAGATTATACACTTGAATAAAACGTACAAATCCAAGAGAAAAACTAAATAAACTCACGAAGTAAAGGACGTACCTACAAAAGTCTTTAATTATATTCACAAATAGAAGTAATAGATTCAGATTCTTATCGAATTTTGTTTATAAACATTGATAATATCAACGTTACTTTACGAAACGACACGACACAACCACCGCGCGACGTGGTTCCTGTCAAACTGGTTGTTTGTGTTGCGTTAAAGCGCTCGTCCGTGTGCATACGTCATTGTCGTTGTGTGCGTTTGTGAACTAAACGCATATTTTTGTACGGGTGGGAGATGATAATGATGAAGCGAAGCCGCGTGCCCGGTAAAACCGAGCGGTTGAGAATGGAACTTTTAATAAACTATCCGTGTGATAAACTAGATGGCAGCACTAATACAATTCTTAAACCATTAATATATTTATATTATTATAAAATAAAAATAAAATACAATAAACAGGAAATATATACCTAGTTTAAAAATAAAATGTGTAAGTAAGCCCCTGCTTTTTGCTTATACATAATTCGATTAAAATTCCTGTACCCAGGTTAGAGCTATTTAGACAGAGTTGCATGTATACATGGCGCCTCTTTAAATACTGCCTCTGTGGCGCGGTGGGAGTGTATCCGACTGCTACGCAAGAGGTCGTGGGTTCGATCCCCACCCAGGATAAAACTTTGTGTGATGTACACGATGGTTTATTCTGTGTCTGGGTGTTATTTATCTATAATATGTATGTTTTTAGAAATATATAAGTATATTTATCAGTTGTCTGGTTGCCATAGTACAAGGTCTGCTTAGTTTGGAATCAGATGACGTTGTGTGAGTTGTCAAATGATGTACCACACGTTAATTTTTACTAAAAATATTTATTTTTATTATTTAGCTATCAAACTAATAGTGACGTTCACTCGGTGAATACGAGAAATAAGAGTATTTAACAAGATACCAGCTAGTATTATGAGTCTATCAGTGATTAAGTTTAAAAATGTAGTCAAAAATCATCTTATACGTAGAGGTTATTATACAGTGGATGAATATTTAAATGATAAAGAAAAATGGGTCTAGTTGCTTGCTCCTTGTTACTTTAATATGCTTGGGTGAATTTTGGTTGTCACTTTGTTTTAATTGTCACATTGATAAAGAGCATGATTTGACTTTTGTAAGTAAAGATTCTGCGTGACGAATAAAAGCCATTTTTTTTCTTAATAATAATAATAATAATAATATATTTATTTCTCAGTATATGGTACATTGAGGTCATACATTGTAAATTGGTTCACATATACTACCAGATTTTGGTGCAGAAATATTTGATTAAGTACGCATGGACAACTTACATTTCATAAATTTTAAGGAAATATTTAATGATGCAAATTATTTATCAATTAGTTACAATGTCAAGATATATAATTTAATAATAAGTGTTAATGTCAAATAATATAATTAGAAATAATGTAGTTATTCAGATATAATGTCAATATTCAGTTACCAATTGAAATTAAGATGATTACGGTCTAATAAGTAATACCCAATATTATTATAATGTCAAAATGTACAATTATCAATTAGTTACAATGTCAAGATATATAATTTAATAATAAGTGTTAATGTCAAATGACATAATTAGAAATAATGTAGGTATTCAGGTATAATGTCAATATTCAGTTACTACTTGAAATTAAGATGATTATGGTCAAAATAAGTAATACCCAATATTATTATAATGTCAAAATGTACAATTTAGAAATTCATTCACTGAATAAAAACATTTATCCAGAAGCCAAGAAAACATCACATTTCTAAATTTATTCAAAGGTAATATTCTAATTGTATTTGGTAACTTATTGTAAACTTTTACTGCCATAAAATTAACGTTTCTATTACATAATTGGAGCCGTTGAAATGGAATACGCAGTTTCCCAATATTATTTTTAGCCAGTCTTGCAGAGACCTGTTCATTCAATGGAAACAGTTTAGGATATTTCTTCACAAATAAACAGAGTTCAAAAATGTACAAGCATGGAAGTGGGAGTATTTTCAGTTCTTTGAATAACGGCGTACAGTGGTCGGAATATTCTGCAGCACTTACAGCCCTTATACATTTTTTTTGTGCTTTGAATGCTCTCTCTACATCTATAGAATTACCCCATATCACTAAACCGTAACGTAACACAGATGAAACATAGCCATGATACGCGTTTAGGGCAGTTTTTACATTTGTTACTCGCCTAAGTTTACGAAGGGCGTATATAAACTTATCAATCTTATTACATACTCTATCGATGTGCTGCTTCCAATCTAATTTACTGTCTATTACTATACCTAAAAACAATGCTGATTGTTTTGGCTCTAATATTGAATTATTATATTGAATTATAGTTGGTGATAATGTCAAGTTATGTGTCTGAAACCTAATTAGATTTGTTTTATTGATATTGACCTGGAGATTATTGTCCTGTAACCATTTTATTGCGTTAGACAGTTCATTGTTTGTATCAATTTCAAGATGATTTTTTTTTAAGCATCTTATTGTTAATGTAGTGTCGTCCGCAAATTGAACACATTCATGTTTAAGACATTTTTGAAGGTCATTTATGTAAAGTATAAATAGCAGGGGTCCTAGTACACTCCCCTGTGGGACGCCTGAATTATTGATTTTACGTTCCGAAGTAAACGTGGTCCTTTTATTATTTTCTATTTTACTAATAATAGTTCTTTGTTGGCGATCAGACAAATAACTTGTCATCCAATCATTTGCTTTTCCTCGTATGCCATATTTATCAAGCTTATGTAGTAGGCGTTTATGTGAAACAAAATCAAACGCCTTACTCATGTCTAGAAATAGCGACAAAACAGACATTTTATTATTTAAGCCTTCAGTAAATAACTTTACTAACGAGAAACACGCCAAAGTCGTTGAGCTGTGTTTTCTAAAACCAAACTGCCTCTCATTAACTAAATTATGTTTGTTTATAAAGCTGCTTATTCTTTCATGTACTGCCTTTTCAAAAATTTTTGCAAAGATTGGGACAAGTGTAATGGGTCTATAATTATTCATGTTCGTTGGATCACCCTTTTTAAACAACGGCTTTATGATGGATTCCTTAAGTCTTGTTGGATATACACCTTCTTGAAATGAGATATTAATAAGGTAGCTAAGTGGTGGTGCTATGATTTTAGAACTGAGTTTAATAATTCGTGTGGATATTTCATCATAGCCAGTAGAATTTGTATTATTTAGAGAATTTATCAATTTTATAATGTCAGTTTCGCTTATCGGAGTCAGGAATATAGAATTTAAATTGGAATTTATGTCAGTATTAATATGTAAATCATTTTTATTATTCGAATTATTATTATTGGTAAGTTCTATAAAGTAATTATTAAATTGATTACATATGTCACTGGGATTTTTGATTAAAATGTCACGAACTTTAAGCTCAACAATATCATTTTTAAGGTTGTAATAATCTAAGTTATTTTTTATTATTGACCAAGTCGCTTTGCACTTATTTTTAGAATTACAGAAATATTTATTGTTATTTATTTGTTGTGATTTCGATATACATTTTTTTAAAATTTTTGTGTATTGTAGGTATTTTCCCTTATGGTATTCTTTGTTATTGGGATTCTGTACAAATTTATAATATAATGTCCTTTTTTTAATGCATGCAATTTTCAAACCTTTACTGAGCCATTTATTTTTTATTGATTTGTTATATTTTTTAATTTGTATTTCAGGAAAACACAATTTATAGAAAAGCGTAAATAAATCGTGGAAAATATTAAAAGCCTTATTGCATTCAGTTTCGTCATATATTTCACTGAAACTTATAGCACCTAAGCATCGAAGAAATTTTTTTACATTATCAATGCTATAATCCCTTTTTGTTTCATACCAATACTTTATAGGTTTTGGTGTACTATTTTTTTTATGAACATGAAATATTAGTGACTGGCCCGTATCATGATCAGAAAGAGCCAAATTGTGAGTATTGCTTTTGACATCTTCTTTTGGAATATTACTTGCTATTTGGTCAATGCTTGTATTTTTTCTGGTAGGCATTTTTATATGTGGTATTAAGTTCGAATTATTGAGAATTGATATTAGCTCTCTAGAATTTTTATTGTCTTTTAATATATCTATATTCCAATCACCACATATGATAATATTTTTAACATTTTTACTCATAAGATTCCTCAGCAGTGATTCCAGTTTTGTATAGAATACTGTAACGTCTGAATCTGGAATCCGATACACGCATATTATAATGAGATTATGACTCAATACTTCGATGCCACAGCACTCGAAATCAAAATTGACACCATATTCATTTGATAATGGTAATGGATTAAATGATATGCCTTTTTTGACTAAAATACATGTACCACCCCGTTTTTGATTGCGTCGTGTGTAGGTAGCAGCTAAACTATAGTTGGTGAGTACCAAATTACTTTCATGTCCGGATCTTATAAACGTTTCACTCAAACATATAAAGTGTATATCTCCAATCTCATTTATTAAATCATTAATTGTTAATTCAAATATATCTGTTTTATTTAAAATTCCGGCAATGTTTTGGTGCAAAAGTATTAATTTTTCTTTTTTATTTATTTTGGTATTTTCACAGTGTTTATTAGGTAACGAAGCGAAAAAAAATTTTTTGTAAACAATTAGTGGTTGTATTTATTGAACCGCAAATAAAATCTGACTCAATAGGATAGGTTTTAATATCAACAAGTAAGCGCTGAAAAATACCTTCGAAAATACGTATTAAGCCTAGTTTGTTAATTTTACCGGTTCTATATGAAAATGTCTCGCTGGATAACTCATAGTTACTATCGACAAAATAAGCATACTTATGATTTTCAATATCCATGCTGAGTAAACTATTAAACATTTCTACTTTATAGTTATGTATCATGGCTCCTTTTATATATGTAGGGCTGCAAATAATAATATTCGTGTGAACAATTTTTTTTAGTGTTTCCCTAATAAACCTAACTGTTTCCATTGCTTCTTCAGTATTACTATACATATTTTCACCAATATTAATGATGCAATAGTCATCCATAGTAAATTGGTGTACTTTGTTAATGACATTTAAAATGATTTCTCTTAAATTACTGTTACGGGACAGATAATGACAGTACTCAAAATGCTGCCCATAAATACGGTCTATTATATTAAGTGTACCGTTGCGATTACAATTGCTCAGTATGCATAATTTCCTTTTTCTTATGCTATCTTGAAATTTCTCCGTGGGTAAATCTTGATACTGCTTACTGCGATTGTTCCTACGGTTTTTTGTTGACGTTTTCCGAGAAGATTCATTGGCTAGTATATCATTCTTAGTTTCAAAATTACTATTTATTTCACAACTACTAGATTCCTCTTGCAGTTTTGAGGCCGACGTAACCTCACGACATCCCGTGATTTGGCAGTTTCTGGGTGTACTTCGAAATTCGCAATTATTCTTCATTTTAGGAGTTACAATATTAATTTTGTCGCTTCCCTTTATTTTTAATATAGGACTCGTTGGAGAGTTAGGTGCAGTTACAATTTTTCGTTGTTGTCTAACGGGAGTTGAAGTGTGGCTGCGTATTTTTAGCTGTCTCTTAGTCTTCAGATTAGGTGTAGTACATTCTGTTGTTCCAATTTTAATTTTCTTATATAACTTTATAACCTTTTGACATTGTTCAAGTTCCGATTTTAATTCAGTATTTTCAAAATTAAATTGTCGATTTCTTTATTGGCACTTAGCAGTTCATTATTCAATTTTATATTTTTTTCTAAGAGTTCCTTCACTCGCTCATCGTCTAACGATTCATTTGGCATACTTCTCATCGTTACTTCAAACAAAGAAGAGTCTGATAATGTCGTCAACATTTTTGTATTTTTTTTCCGTTCTGTTACATATTCGTCTCCCATTTTAAATTTTTCTACCAATTAGAAATTATATTATTGATATGGTATCATTCACTATGGGGTAATTATTTTTCACTAGTTGCAACACCAGAGTTTATGTCAACACAAATCTTGCTACTTGATAATAGATGGCGCTAGTTTCCACAGAACAATATTTTTCAACTTTTGCAACACCAAAGATAATGTCAATTGCTGTCAGATTTTTTGTTTGCTACTTATTAACAGATGGCGTTACCAGTTTTGAATTCCTAAGAAAACTGATAATAAAGTTTATTTTGAAATTGTCACTTTTTAAAACCGTTCTTCAAAACAATATTTTATGATTATTCACTGTAAAATTAATTTTTTTGGTGGCAGTAATGTTAGAATATTATCACGTATGTTTATAATTACTTATTTTATTGTCCACTTGTAACAATGTTGTTTATTTTGCAACTTTTTATCACAATAATAGTTTGATATAATTATTGCTATAATATTACATTATAAGTAGTTTAACATCTCACTAACACTTTCACTTATTTATAGACATATGATCTTTAGTTTTCACCACAATGAGCACTATTTACAACAATAATTTATTTATTTTTGTTTTATTATTACGGAGCTGATGTGTATAGACCAAATGTTGCCAGCCTCATCATTTGATATCAGATTCATTCATCATTCATCATTCTTCCATTTGATATCAGAATTAATATTTTATATTTAATCATTCGTTACAAGTATTTTGGCCAATATTTAAGCACATATAGTTTTTACCTTTGTTGTAAGTGAGCTTTGCTCCTACTATAATGTACCCACTAAGGCTGATTTTGCTTTATCTCATGTTTCAACTTTTTGATAATACAATTTGCATCAGTCCTTTAACATGGTGTATAGTATATTAGTCGCAGCATCTTACCCCCATATCAAGTTTATAAACATTCAAACATTGTAAAATTGGCAATTTGAAAAGAGTGGCCGCGAGTTTTTATTGTCAGGTTCTTTTCTCCGGCTTTACCTATTGTTTGCGAACTTGGCATTTCATATACATGTAGAATCCCGACGTATCACAAGAGTTGTTTTGCATCCTAAGTGAATAAAGAATTTTGATTTTTTTGAATTAAGTGGCGGCTACTACAAGACACCTTTTTACCAAATTACATCAAGATTCACTGAGTAGTCTTTGAGTAAACGGTAAAGTAAGTAATATCGATGGACAGACAGACAGATGGACATGACGAAACTATAAGGGTGCTGTTTTTGCTATTTTGGCTACGGAACCCTAAAAACAACTCGTGGCGTTCTTATTTTTAAAAACATATTTTAGTATGAATAATAATTGAAATGACCTTATTACCTTGATATAATTTAGTTTAATGTGGCCTTCTAAGAGTACCTACTATACTTTGATATACCGGTTGACATCGATGACACGGTAATATATAAAACTAGCTGTCCCGCGCAAACTTCGTCTGCGTAAATTTTCCCCGTTTTTGAAACATTTCTCATTGCTGCTCCATTTCCATTAGTCGTAGCGCGATGTTATATAGCCTATAGCCTTCCTCGATAAATGGGCTATCCAGCAAAAAAAGAATTTTTCAAATGGGACCAGTAGTAGATTAGCGCGTTTAAACAAACAAACAAACAAAGCAAACAAACAAACTCTTCCGCTTTATAATATTAGATAGATAACTAGCGGCCCGTCCCGGCTTCGCACGGGTGGACATGGGACATCGTTTTTTTAGTAATTGCGACTATAAATTGAAATGTAAGCTATCCTATCTTTCAAGTTGGATCAAATTGCACACGGTGTGCAAATCAAATTTAAAATCGGTTCAGTAGTTTAGGAGTCCATTGCGGACAAACAACGGGACACCTGATTTTTACTTATAAATAAGATAACGTATCGATGGGGAGTTATTCTTTGACGACTAAACTGGTTGTGACTCCCCTTTTAATGTAATGTAATAGGTAAGTTGTAAATAATTCGTTAATTTTTGTTTTGTTTTAATTCATATTTAATAAAGTTAGTTCGTAGAGTAATCTAGTTTAATATTTTTATTAGCATATTAAAATTTTCTTTACAAAAAATGTGAAAAAAAAATGTATAGATATAAAATATAATTTTAGTAAATATTGCTAATAACTAATTTAACAAATAAATTTAATATTTGTTAAGTCAACATAAGGATAGAATGTGTATTTGCGTAATTATAAACCTGTTTTACCATCTTTTGTGCCACATTTAATGCAAATAAATGATTATTTTTATTATGATTATCCTCCTCCATTATATCCCTCCATTTACCTGATTATTAATTTAATTTCTAGTTATATGACACATTTTAATACGTTTATTAGGTACCTACCTACCTATAATATTATTTACTTAACCAACTCTACCTACGTAATATATATTTTTTAAATCTTATCTATGTGCTACGCGTGTTAATCAGTGCGTTTAATTATGCTGGGAATGTGGGTTCTATCTACCTACATATACCTACATGAATGTTAACATTTCTTGTCCCCACACCTTTGTATCACGTGTTCAATTAACTGTCCCTATAATTGAATTCCAATATCAATATGAACACGATACTAATTATGGAAGTAGAGTAGGTAAGTACCTTTATGTTTAGTGAGAGGTGCCAGTGCTAACGATGTCCGGTGAGTGTTGGACCACCCACGAATGAGCTTGGTCTCATAATGTGAAGCTCATTGTGCTTAACAGGCGTGTAAACAGGAGCGGTCTCGAATCACGAACGAGTTACGATTGATGGGGTGTTGAATACTTATTGTCACTTGTGCTGTCAAAATAAGGCCGTTAAAGCTTTGATTACGGCGGAAATTACACATAATTATCTACTTAAATACTTCCTGAAAGAATAAAAAGGTTTACTATCGTGTAATCGCGTTGGTCTTCATTGAAATTTAAAAAATATTATTTTCTTTCCAGTAGGTAAACAGAGGTAACACTTTCCAATTTGTGTTTCTGTTAATTTTTTTTTTAAATTCTAATATTACTTAATCCTAGAACAAATGTCTAGTTTGCGAGCATAGTAACTAAGCCAACATAAAATTAGCAGATAAATCGTAACATAATTAAGGCACATAACTTTAACAAGATATGCTATACAAGGCTCTTGTTTGTTTCTCTCTGCAATTTTGTATCAAATTATAGAGTACGCACCGCTGGCTGTGGTGTAGATGTACGCCTCTCACGAATCTGAGATAGGGTTACCAATAATATAGACAAGTCAGAGCCATTCATTTTATCAACCATATTTTGAACTTTTTATTTTTTCATTTTAAAAATTTAGGGTACAAGCCGTGACGCCGTGGACTTTACAAACATTCAACTCACGTACACAAAGTACACTCAGACTCGAGAAAACAATTTGTGGATTACACACAGTGGTGTCCCGTGTGTGAATCGAACCCACGACCTCTTGCATAGCAGTCGTACACCGCGCCACAGAGGCCGCCAATGATATGATGTCACTGCTGGGCTCGGGTCTCCCCAGTAGAACCTATTTAGATATAATAGTTCCTGGGGGTAATTGCTATAATCGCCGCGCTTGTTGAGGGGCTTGGCGTTCGCAGTAAGTCTTTTAAAGAACGCAGAGAACACTGCTGCCAGTCTTCCGGTGTTAAAAGTTATTGTACTAACTGAAAAGTATGTCTCCTTAAACATTTTTAATGTATCTCTGCAGGAGAAGTTCACTTGAGTGGGACTCGAACCTGTGATCATAGGGGTACGTTGCCTACGCCACCGTTAACCACTCTGGCATTGAGCCACGCCCGAAATTGTCGAATTTGTACTTCACTTGCTACGATTAAAGACAATTCTGTCTTTAATTAAGGATATCTATCTGAATTGGAAGAAAGTAAAGGCGAACATCTTAGGAACCCTTCTTAGGAATCTTAGGCCCTTGTCATACGTTTGAATATAAATATATCTATTGAAGAAGATTAAGAATAAATAGGATTGTTAAATAAAAGGTATTATAATTACTTTAACATTAAATTCTATTAAATTCTCCATATTTACTTTAACACTTTACATGCCTACTCATCAAAGTCAAAGTCAACTTTACGCGCCAACCCTAAGCATTCCTTTGTAACTACACTTGCTTAATAATTATTACGCATTTCAGCATAATTTGCTTCTACCATCTGATAAAAGTAAATTGTAAATCAATAGATGAAAATCGTGGTTCATTACTTATATTAAGATGTTACAGTAAATTTGATTAATTCGAGTAGCTATCCATTATGAATAATGACAAAGTCGTGTAGTAAATATGACAAATTAATAATTTTTACCATCTATTAATCATTTAAAGGGATTGTTCCCAGTAGCTCCGTGGAAGAAGTTCCGCGGCGGAATTACTGGGATTTTTTTTTCACAGTAGTTCCCCGGAACAACAATCGATTAAATATTAATATTTTTTAATTCCTAGTACCTTTGTACTGTACCTTTCTTTTAATTAATGTAGAACTTATCCATTTTAGTAAAAAGACATGAATCTAAGTATATTTAATAGGAATGAGGAAAAATAACAAAGGATAGGAATGACAACAAAGACGCGTAGTAAAGCTGATAAATTAATCACTTTAACTAGTTATTATTCATAATAAGTAGTGTATCTTAGTAAAACTAGTTCAGTCCATTAGGTAGTTGTGTTGAGTGCTTTTTTAAATTAAATCTAAGTAGAAAGAGTAAGAAAAAAAAAAAAACGTCGGGAAATTCGGTTCTTTTGGTTAATTAATGATTTAGTCTCATCCCTAAAAACATCGATGATGAATTGTATCTACCTACTAGGTTATGTGTAGGTATATATCTACATAAGTATATAATACTGTATTTTATGTGACAAAGAATACCTACGTACCTAGTGTGTGCTATGAAAGCAAACACAGTTAGGTAGGTAGGTAGATATACACCTAATATTAGGTAATTGTGTCAACATACCACTAGATAATGTATGATGTACCTATGTAATCTTAAATCTCAACTTCTTGTTAAGGATCAATTTTTAATGACTATTAAAATAACAATTTAACCTGACATCTTTATACTACTGCTGGTAACTCTAGGCCATAGTAACTTGTAATGAGTTTCATTTCGGTTGTCACAGGTTTCTTCGTTATTGTAGTCCTTAGCCGATGCACTAGATGGCGCTTATATAAATATACTGAAAGAGTAATTTCTATATTCGCATGACTACGCTATGCTACATTGTATATCACTTAATGTGTCCAATTTTCTATCCATTATTATGTGGTTCATAAATGACGATGTTTTCAAACAACTCCTCATGGTTACCTATCTACTGGATACAAATTAATGTAGGGCTATCAAATTGTTAGTTTAATTCAGACATAAAACTTGGCATGCCCTCGCATCCTTATTGACTTCACGCCTATAAAAATATACCTAGACAGGTAAACTTGTTTGTGGTGGATTTGGTTCCCGGAAAAAAAACAAAACTTTTCGTAATGTTATAACAAATTCCAGCACAATCCGATTAGCCTAACAGGATTGTTAGTAATGTGGGACCAAAATAAAATAAAAAAGATAATATTAACAGTAGGTACTTACTTGTCAAGTTACTTAATTATAACACAGAATAAGTAATATTCCTAAAACTTACTTGTTCCTGTTTGTAAGATTCGATGCAGATGCAGTCGATGTAGGTAACTACGAGTAACTTAACCTAAGCGTAAGTAAGTAGGTAAATAACCTAAACCATATTATCTGTGCCTAAACTAAGCTAACCTACCTATTTAGAAGAGTAAAACTTATCTGGATAGATTTGCAGTAGAAATTAGAAGAAATAATTGGTGTACAGTATAGGTAGGCAGTTATAACCTAGCAGGCAAATTTAATCAAAAATTCTTTAGTTTGGAATGGCTTACCCATTTCTACATTTACTTATGTAATATTTAAGAACTAAATACCTACTGATATACATTCGATATCAATATGACCCTGAAATATGTATCTAACGGCATTATTTCTTTATCTTTCTCTAGCTCTTGAGCTCGGCTGCTATTTTTGCTTGATTTATTTATAACAATAACAGACAAAACATTACATCGACGTGTGCCAATACATGTGTATCATTTATCAAAACCGTGCAAACGGTATAGTACCTACCTAACTTCGTACAATGCCTACTCTCATCATTATCTATGTATCGATGTAATGTTATAATTACAAATGATTGTTATGTATACTTATTCTTAGCGATGTATTAAACAATTAAGTACCTAAAATAGGCCTACTTACCACAATGTATTTGTTCAATGCCCGATTTTAATGGAAGATATAAATATAGCAGACGGTGCATCGCTTGCATGACGAGGGACGAGAGTTTGATTCAACATCGGTACACCAACCACCACTGCCAAAGGGGTGGGTGGAGTTTAATTGCCTGTCAAAACACACTGCAGTGTGTCGAAATTACCCCAAGTCTTTCAGTCGAGTCGGGGGGGGCCTTGTTTTGCCCCTCCTTGGATCTGCGCCTGAAATATGGTCTAATTTTATGACCATAGTAGACCCCACATTCATTTAGCGACCAAAGTAAAAGGTAAAAGGGCTTAAAAAGGTAATGGCATGACTTTCTTTTAGGAGTCATGAAATATTTCATAATAAATAGGAATAACAAAAAACATGTGTAATCCAAAATAGACTTTTAATATGAAAATTTCATATAAACTTTGTTTTAATGTAATAAATACGTCTCATCATTTGGTAGATCAACTTTCACAAAAATAAAACCAATTATGTATACTGTTAAAACATAAATAAAATTATACATTAAATAGAAAAGGAAACGTATAAAAATCAAACTAAACAATACATTTGCCGTGTGATAGTGAGTATAAAATTAACTCTAACATAATTTTATTGTAAAAAAATTACGCGATACATAAAAGCATAATTACTCGAAAATTAAATAGACATTTAACATTAGAAAGGCTACACTTATGGCACAGAGGAACTATCGGGAGCGTGATGCGGGCGCTCATTTCTCTTTGGGTTTCTTTTCCTTCTTGCGCGGCGGAGGTACGGGCGCGTCAGCTCCCGTCGCGCCCGCGTCTTTCTTCACCACCTTCTTGACTACCTTCTTCTTGGGCACGTCCGCGGGGGGAGTCGCCGGTGCCGCGGGGGCGGCCGCCGGTGCCGCGGGAGCGGCCGCCGGATCGGCCGAGGGCGCTTCCACTACCGACGACGCGATCTGCGCGGCGGTGGTGGATTTGCCTTTGGGCGACTTGACACCGATTTGCGCGAGGGACACCGCGCCGACCGGCGGCGTCGGCACCTCCGGCTCCTCCACGGACAGTGTCTGCTTGAGTTCGGGTTCAGGCGCGGGCGGGGTGGAAGCGGGGGCGGCGGGCTCGGGTGAGGTCACGGTGGGCGTGCGCAGCTCGCTGGCGATGATGGACTGCGCGAGGCTGGCGGCGTCCTCGAGCTCGCTGTCGGGGGTGGGGAGCGGGTCGGCGGCCGCGGGAGGGACCAGCTTCAGCTTCCCCGCGGGCTTGCGGCGCTCCTCGGCTACACAACCAATTTATTCCCGCCTTTATACTCTCGAGCGATTAGACGTGGCGTTAGTATGGCGGTCACATTAGAGAGCAAGCTCGGTTAGGGCCTGGAACAAAGTCGAGGGAAAACGAGCTACTTGGTTAATTTGAAACGATGCAAGCAGAAAGTTAGGTTTGTGTCAGTTTAGTGGAGTATCGAAGCGTATGTCCATTACAAGGATTATTATTTTTTCAATATATATTTTTCTGGGGAAGATTTAACTGTGTACAGTATAAATAATGACCAGAGTGTGTAGTAAATGGGTTGATATACAATAATGTTTCTACTGTCGAGTGATAACTACCTGCTGTGAAAGTGTTTTGCTATGAGAAGCTTTGAATAATGGTCCTTGCAATGTGAGAAACAAAAATGTGAAGCATAAAACAGATATGCTCCAATTTTGATCAAAAATTATCAAAATTGTAACAGCCTGGATGGGTGCATCACACAGCCATGCGAGGTTGCATCAGGAGAACCGAATCAGATGCAACTTGCACAGAAACAACTCACTCAGCCATTGGAATCGTAATCATTAAGTAAACGAAAAAGAATATCAAATTACAAGTTTCTCCAGAAATAGCTTCATGAGTGTTCAACAATAGGCCCCTACATCTGCATCCACTTGGACGCAACCCAACATCCACAGAATATTTTAGTAATTTTTTTTGTAAATAACAATGAGGAATGCCCATTAGCTAAATGTATAGTAAACTCTAAAGAATCAAATCGCAAATGATATTTGATTGCCGCATTTAGATTCTAGACGTCACAATTACATATTAAAGTATGAAAGTACATACACGGGAGCCTCCACCTTAACCCAACTTAGCGCAAATGTGAAGTTGCGTCGAGTCCAAGTGTAATAAAAATATTACCTGATCTATCAAAGCCGCGTCTCTTGCGCTGCCTCCTCGGTAGCTGGGTGAAATAACAACGAATTTTGAAACGTATGCTGATAAATAAACATAAAAACCAAACATCACAAAACGGCACAAAAAAAAACAAAGTGGACACATCGAGTTAAACGTGACGGTCGTCTAAGCTAATCATACATCTATTCTGAGGTCCGTATCACGTAAAACAGATGCAGCTAAACTAGACGTATTAGTAGAAGTCTGAAAACTGCAAAATGAACTCTGTGAGAATTGACGGTGCAAAGCTGTTATCTTTCTGAGGCGCTCTCGCCTTTGGAGCTATACTTACATTTTGCAGCGGGGACGGCGGGGGCCTCTTCCTTGGACGGAGTGTTTGCTAGTGGGGGGCTGTCTGTGGGGGCCTGTGCTTCCCCAGACTTCTCTGGAGTGGCTCCAGGCGCAACCGCGGGAGCATCGCTAGGTTCCACTACTTTAGGCGCTTCAGGAACTGGTTCCGGGACTGCTGGAGCTTCTGTCGCTACGGGTGTTTCAGTCTTTTGTTCCGGCTGTTCTACGACTTGTACGGCTTCAGCTGGAGTTTCTACTTTTGCTGCTTCTTCAACAGCTTCTACTGTGACAGGAACTTCACTAGCGGGGGTGACTTCTGGCTGAGCAGGTATTTCGGCTGGCGCGGGAGCTTCAGCTGGTGCAACTGACTCCGCTGGTGCGGCAGCTTCGACTGGGGCAGCTACTTCAGCTGAGGCAGCTGTTTCCGCGGGGACAACAACTTCTACTGGCACAGCAGTCTCAACTGGGGCAACAGCTTCTGTAGCGGGAGTTGCTTCAACTTGAGCAGCAACTTCGACTGGGGCTGCCGTTTCAACTGGTACAGTAGGCTGTACTAGGGCAGCTGTTTCGGCTGGGGCAGCGGCGTCAACTGAGGCAGCCGCTTCTACGGGCACAGCAGATTCTACCGGAGCAGGGGCTTCCACAGGGGCTGCTTCGGCAGGGGCCACAGCTTCTACAGAGGGAGCTGTTTCAACTGGGGCAGCAGCGTCTACAGGAGCTACTGCTTCAGATGCGACAACCGTTTCTACTGGGGCAGCTGCTTCAACTAAGACTGCAGCTTCAACTGGCGCCACAACTGCAGCTTCTGCTGGTGCTAGGGCTTCTTGCGTGGGTGCTGGGGCCTCCTCCGTGGGAGCTGGGGCTTCTTGTGTTGTCGCAGGGGCTTCCGCCGCAGGCGCGGGTGCTTCTACAGGAACAGCATCCACTGGCGCTGCTTCTTTTGCTACTTCAACTTGTTCAGATACTGGCTCTTTGGCGACTTCTCCTGACTGGATATCTATCTGTTCGGGAGCTGGCTGTGGAGGAGCAATTTCCCTGGGAGGAGACTGTTTAGGCGGGGACGATCTGGCCTGACTTAATGTCTGCGAGATTTTCGCCCAAATATTGTCAAAGGAATCCGCCCCCATATAGTCTATATTACCAGCCTCCCATCCTTGGCGGCGTGTCAACTCATCCAGAGCTTCACGTTGGCCAGCCGCACCCGGCAGCACTCGCGCCAAGTTGCCGGCGACACCACTCTGTAACAGACATCATTTTCATTAAACAAAATGCATCTTGCTAAGTTACATACAGATCTGTGGGTGTGGGTTATGTTAATATTACGATAAATTTACACGTGCACAGTCAATTAAGAACTCAGAGCATGCATGGCTTGTTTACAAATGGATAGCTTAACAAATACAGACACTAACACTAATCACTTAAGCTTCATAAGCGTTTAAAAATATAAATATAAATACCTGAGATCTTCGTGTGAGATAAATACTAGATGCAACTTACTTGGACTTCTAGGTTATATGTTGAGAATTGTTGGTCTGCCGAAAGAGGTGTGAAATTGTCTACCGGTGACGGCGAGTCAGGTGGAGGGGACGGAGAGGGAGTAGGCGGTACTTCATGTGAGCATATTTTCTTTCCATGCATATCTATCGTAGCTCGGTGCCTTAAGTAGTAGTTATCGTATGGATGCCTTGGTGTTATTTCTTCGATATAATCATCACTCTCGCTTCCAGATATATCCCCATTTAAAACTCCACCTTCGTGAACGTATATCTCTGAACGATTCTGTCTTCTTTGACGTCTAAGACGTTTTTTTGCCATATCTACTTCAGTGTGGTGTATAGAATCGTGTCCTGTACGTCCATGGTTCTTTTGGTCATCAGCAGAACAATTCGATTCGTGTTGGTGTGAATGACTAGAATTGTCGTAATGGTGCTGTGTGTGTGATTGGTGGTCGTGGGTGTGTTGGTGTTCATAGTGATTGTGAGTGCTTGTGTGATCGTGGTGTTGATGCCAGTGATGTTCATGTTGTTGAGGACTATTATGCCAGTTGTGTTCTGAATGGTGTGATTGGTTATCATGGTGGCTATGCTCCTGAGCTTGATGTTCCCACACATACTTTCTTATTTCTTCCTGATTATCAAATCCTCCTAATTCGCTTTGAGAGGCAGTTTCATTATTAGTATTAGGAGGAATTTGTCCTCTATAAATATTCCAGGGATCATAGAATTCTGTTAAATCTAATTGCTGTTCTTGATGCTCTTCCCTTTTTTGGGCATCGGGATGGTGCCAAGCGAATTCTGACTGAGGATCCAAGATCGGTTGATAGTGGTAATGTTGGCTGACGTCATGTGGAGGTATCGCTGGCACTTCGGGAGGTTCCTCCACCTCAACCTATCGGTTGAAGTGAAACAGCTCAGTAAGCATGCACACAAACACTTGAACTAAGCTTCACGCACTAGCGTTCATAATTACTTGTAATATAGTGCACAAAACTTTGCTCAAGCAATCTATTAGTAAAACTATTAAAATTAATGCTTTACCAAATAAACATACAGGTAAAAAATAGTTTAAAAGAGACATAATGAAATGGATGCATCAACTACATGATAGTCAATGAAGAAAGAAAAGAAAAAAAATTGAAGTTTCAAAAGTTTAAATAAACCAGACGTATGTTTATACAGTAACCGCGATGAGTATTCCACCAAAATACCAACACCATCTACTAAAACCCAAATTAAAACTGACCAAACCGTGCAAAAAGCTGCAGACAAAAATATTTCAAAAAGGTAAAAATTGTTAGTATTTTGGAGAAATATTATTCACACGGGTAAAATAATCTTTTCAAACAAAAGGTGCAACAAGTAGCAGTACAGTGCACAAGCTTAAAGAGTGCAAACTAATGTTATATATTGGCAGTTATTGTTTAGTCATTCAGGGACGCATATTAGGTCCTATCAAGATGCTATAATGAGAAATATAAAAATATTACAATTTAAAATACACCTACGTGTAGGTAACACTGAAAAAAGATTGAATAAACGTGGGGCCAAAAGCTCAAGTTCAATATATTTTAAGTCTCACCTCTGCAAGTTTAGATTCCTTCCGTGAATGCTTGGAAAACATGTTGTAGTGTTCAGATCAGAGGTTGGAATAAGAATGGATCGTTTTACTGGACCATACTGAGGTACCATGAGATATTTGTGGTTAATATCAACCGCATAAAGGAGTACAATTCCAATAATATGTTAACAATACTGTAATCGATATCAAAACCGATCACTATGTATATGGATAAATTCTTGAGGTAACACTTGATTGTAGTTATTATTGCTGTTATTCAATATGGCATTATCGATTTCATTACAGTCTATTTTAAGGTGCATTCTTTGCAATGTAATTAAATTACAAATGTTTAATTTATTTAAATTTTAAGATTACGTCTAGATTAAGTTTTACATAAGTAGAAATGAATCACGAACACCACAGAAGGGAAAATCTGAGAATCTAAGAAATGTGTTCAGTGAATCGTATGAAAACCGACCTGGTGTGAAAACCTGTCTAGTTAAAATGGTCAATGACTTACCATGCCGGTGTCGAGCTGGGGGTGGACTTGAGATACGAAGATGTCCCACCAGAGCTGAAGGAGCCCTCTGATGTGTTCCGGAGCATCGACGGTACCAGACTCGAAGTTGAACTGTTGCAACCATGGCTTAGCAGCACCGATGAAGTGAATAATTTTTAAATTCTGCCCGAAACTGAAAAAGAAAACTCCAAAATAAATCAACATACTCCAGACGATATTACATAAAAAAAAAACATTTGATCTGCTTTACGCTGGTACAAGTAATTTAAATGATGCCATAAAAGCTTACGCGGTTGCACAATATACAATTCTACATAATCAACAACGTCACTATCAGAGCGTTCTGCTCGATGCATCAGAACCAACTCGTGTGAATCAAAATGACGTGTCGGTTCTCATTCTCCTAGACTTCGAATGCTATAAATGTTTTATCGAGATGGTAATGGGTACAATACAAACTACGTCTAAACCTAAGTATTTCAAGGCTGCATTTTAAATATGCAAAATTGTAATCCAACCTCAAAAGACGATTGTCTGACGAGTTCTACGCACCTATTTAGGTTACAATATGTGAAAACTTACTGTTTTAAAGCGGGTAAATATGAATAGAAGGCAGCCGAAGTAACGTTGTAGAGGAAGGGCAAATGCTTGTTGATGTCGCCACGAGCCCAGTCCGAAAAGAAGGAGTTCAGTAAGCCTTGGTCACCACCTGCCAAGAAAATATCAAAAATTCTTCAAACATGTTGACAAAATACCGCCATGTGTTATGACTGTAATATAAAAGCTTATTGCAAAATACATTTTGCTACGCGTCAAAAGAAATTCGACATGGCAGGTCGCGTAAACATTAATTTTAGACATGTTTCATTCTAGATTTTTTTTATATGTTATGATCTTACCGTCAAAGCTGCCCCGTTCTTGCGCGAATGTGATAAGCTGGGCGAATGTGTCTGCTGAGGGTGTGAATACGAAAACACCAGAGTTGAAGCAGTCGGGCCAGCCGACATCAGGGGCAGCGGCAAGCTGTTCCCGTTCAAACAACTCGTCGCTGTTTTGAACCACCTAATAATAAATTGGTGATTAACACTTCTGACGTACTCTAGATTCTTCTCTAATAATATTAGTGTTACTAAGTTAATGAACTCGTGTAGTATTATAACGTTTTCTTTGTATAGCATTTCGTCGCGTTCCGCGTGATGGGTATTAAATAACTTCAATGTTTATCAAGAACTCTTTATCTGAACATGGATAAAAACTTCAGTTGACACAATAACCTGCGATAAATAAAAACTCAGGGAGTCAATGGATTCTATCCAATCGCTATCTCGTTGTTTATTAATGGAACCTTAAGTATTTATTCTTAAATTGATTTTTGTGCTGTTTATATTATATAATTATAATTATTACATGATATTTATGCTAATGAGATGAGAACATCGTGTGCTGATAGTTTTACTTTCACAGTACGTGTTGCCTTCAAAAGAAGCCGAAGAATGAAAGTGTAGAAATTGGAGCTGGTCCAAAATTGTTGAGAACAAAATATTTGGGCCACGGTTATGCGTCTCGTCATCTAGTGTTACTGCACCAACGTTCACATCCGGTAACATTGACTTTCTTATCGCATAAACAGTTACAGATCGAAATAGATTTAATGGGTTTCACGTACGATCGTTAATTGAAAATTAAAAATCGCAGATCGTGTACGACATGCAACACACACTGATAGAAAATTTACTAGGGTTTTAAATTATCGTTGACATCAGATCTGCAAATATTGGCGTCTTTAACTGTGTATACCTACGAAACGTGTCTAATGTTGGCCTATTAACCTACCGTATTTGTCCATCGGTATCGGTTTAAAAGCCATTTCTTGAATTACTTGGATACATACACGTGTTAATTTGACGCAACTCGTCTGTTACTATACGGGAATTGATTGAAAACAATCACCGGCTATGCGACGCTATCTGTCCGCGCTGCTCTTTGATATTGCGAAAATGTTTACATGGCCAATGTTTGTTTTTACGGATCGATCGACATCATCTCTAATAAACTTTGGTGCTAAAATGGGAATAGATGGTGACGCAAGGACATTAAACTATTTGCTAAATTGCTACCGGCTACCAGCTTGCAGCTACGTTCTATCTAATCTAATTTTGTCTAATTCATTACTGGCGTCGTCGTTATAGGGCACTAATTAATTAAACTTTAGAGAAGACAGATACGTCTGAAACAGGTGCCAAGTACTTACCAAGGTGTCAGCATCCAGGAACACGCACTTGTCATACTGGGTGAGATTCCAGCAGTGGATTTTTGTGAAAGTGATACCGAGTTCGGGACGCTGTAAGAGGGCTAAGTGGGCGGCATCGCGGGAGTCGAGCACATCAACGATTATGACCTCAGCGAAAACTGCGCGAAGGCGGTCTCTGAGAACAGTAAACACGGGAATGAGAAAACATTACAAAAATACATTACATTTTTCCTGCACTAACATGTTATTACGTACGCATATTTCGACTCAATTTCATCTATTTAAATAATGTTTTACTTCCAGAAACAGACAGGTTATCAATTTTAGATATGGTCACGTTATAAATGTTTTTAGTACCGTCGTCATATTTGCACAATACCGCTTGTTCAAGTTTTGCATGTGTATTTATATATGTACAAGTATATTGACGAACTATGAGCGCCTCATACGACACTACTTTATTTAAATTGTATAATGGTTTGTGAATATTAATAAATGCATAATACCTACCGACGCGTATAAAACTCGTCCAAATCTCAAGTCTGAATACATACGGCGAATAAAAACTAACAATGTCGCGTAGTTAATTCTTTGACAATCATGCAATCAGCCAGAATTGAAAGGATAAGCGTAGGAATAGGTGTCCACCTACATTAAATTTGTATTCTTCGATCACGGACCTCGGTATCAACGTTTATTAAATTACAATTATTCTTCATTTAAAATTTAAACTACTCATCTGAAGACGGTAACGGTCATATTAATAAGCAGAAATGTACTGTCTGTGAAATATCGTAATCGATTGCTTCAGGGATTAATGATCCACTTATGTCAATCTGATGGGCTGCCTGTTAGTGTGCATGTACCGTAGCCTATTGACTATGGATATAATAATAAATAAATAATGAGCCATATGCGTCACTAGCAACTGTAGGGACACAAGTTTCCTCCCTGATAGAGGTACCATGGACCATAGATGCTAACAGCAAAATTCCAGAGATACCCATTGTGATACCCAGGATGAGATTTGGATGTTCAAACTGGCCCGCCCCCTTCTTCCTTTACAAAACGGTTTGTGCTGGTTTTAAGGCTAAATATAGGCACAAATGCATTCACAAAACCAATCCTTTAAATCATATCTTTATTGGCACAGACACGTATCAATGAATGTTACGTTACTAATATGATACTGTGATGAATGATTATCTAATAGAGACTAATGCTGAACATAATTAATTACGAAAACCTGAATAATAGTACGAGCAAATTCTTAGGAATGAGATTATCCATCGGGTATCTCTAATTGGGTATTGTAAACCGATAATATTACGACAGTTATCACAGAGAAAGCCTAACTAAAGATTAAAACGAGTATGAGTTGGAAACAAATTTGTTTATCACTGTTTATCTTTGCAAATACAACAGATACCTACCTAAACAAGATACGAGCATAGGTGTATGACAGTCTAAGCTTTAAATAGCAAACAAACAAACAACTAGACATATTTTAAGTTGCTAGTGGCCTGCCCTTGAACCAGTAAATAAAGATCTTTATCAATGAATACTAGTGTCTGATAGCAATTAAAGACAGTGCAGGTAGGTACGTCGCGTCGATTCACTTGCATCACTTCGCTCGGTATCTCGTTACTCAGTCATAACTTCATAAGTCATAAGACACCAGACTTGACCAATGGCACTAAGGAATAATCGTTCTTCGAATGCGCAAAGAGTGATGATACAATCCTGGAGTTTTCCAGCCTAGAATTGAAGATTTACAGGTAATTGTAGATAAGTAAAAAGAAATAAACCTCATAGGCTCAGTGACGGACGGTGTGATGAGAACAACAGCTGGGTAAGTGGAGCCGGCGCGGCGCAGCGAATGCGCCAACACCAGAGCCCCTAGACCGTAAGAGTCGTTTGTAGCCAACGTTACCCATGCTCGATCTGAAGACAAAACAACACAAACAACTTATAACATATATTCTTCATTAAATGAGAAAAAAATGATTTATATCATGATTAAGTAATAAATGTCAGTAGCTCTGAAATGTTTGTATCAATTCCAATGTTATTTTCTTTGACGTTTTTTTTTTGAGTATAATAAAATACGCAGTTGACGTAATAATCATAACGTCTGTTCTTTTGTGACTATGAGTTTAAAATATCTACAGAAGCTTATACGAACGTCATCAAGAACAAAACTTTCTTTACATTCAGTATGAAGATGTCTATTATTATTTTGTTTTCTATACATATAGTCTATACCTACAGCAAAAGAAAACAATCATTACTCCGAGGGTTATTTATAAGTAAAATTTGAATATATATTTAATTTTCTAACTCCACGAGTCAAATCACATTTCTGTAGTCGCCTTTGGTGCCAAAGACGTAAATATCTAAAATAACTGGAGAAACGTTGTTATGGAGGATTGCGTAGATTTATATTTTTGCATTCTGTCTGTTCATGTCGAATCACCGTCGTCATAAAATACTATGAGGAAGTGCGCAGTTTCTTCCTCTCAAGAAAGACGTAGACACCTTTACATACATTTATGAGATAGGTAGCTACATTATTGGCACGTGCTACTGTTGTTGGCGTCGTGGATGCGTATGCGCATTATTTCTACACTTGTCAATACTACACGTGTTAAATATTAGAGTTGTCAATTCGTCCAATTAGGAAACATTTATTGCCGTGTCATTTGTTCCTTCGTATTACAGATCAATGTTGACAATGGGATTTATTTTATGTTAGCCATTGTTTTTGACTTTGTCTACAGATTTTACTGCGTTGCACAGGTATAAGTGCTAAGGTACTCGTAGTTATCTACTATCTTTTAAATTTCATTCAATACGATCAATGGCTCTGGCTTGATTGAGCGAGTAAAGAAAGTCTTTCACATTTCTTTCACCAATGTTTAAACAATAGAAATTTAGTCTACCTATCTAAATGTGTGTGTGTAATAATGAGTGTTTTAGGGCAATTGTGACGAATATGCATGTGGCCTCAATTCCACAAAAATATTCACGTGAATAATGTAGGCGCCGTGGCTGCGTGGGCCTTCACATACACCACCATGTAACAGACAAGTGCCGCACGTTCAGTTCCGAAATAGCGCGACACAAATAAAATTCAAAATAAAACTGTGTAGCGTTAGATATTTGGTGTCGAGCCCGTCCACGCCTATGTATCCCACAATTAAACTCACAATAACTCGCCTCTGTCAACGCATGAGCACTAAGCAGTGACGTACCCGGTATTGGACATTCCCTGCCGCATAACGTAAGTATAATGTTCTTAAACAATATCTAAAGATATTAGCACGATATTATCTATTATTAAAACTACATTAATTTAATAGAGTAGCAGACTCTCATAATGTAATATCTGTATATTACAAGTGTGCTACTATTAAATTAATGTAGTTTTGACTTTTTATTCAGGTTACAGAATTCAAAAAGGACGTTGGCTATTCGGAATCTTCATCAATTTATGAACAGAATGGTAAAGCTAACGCCAAGAGTACCTATCTCATTTAGATTTGGGAAAGATCTGCTCAATCGATGACTATATAGGTACCTAATTATAGTAGACTCATCTCGATTGTATTATATTATAGGCTCTAGGGATATCTTCGACTGACAAAAGGGTCAAGCGACAATGGAGTTGAAAATATCCTATGGAAACCCTTCATAAAAATAGCAATGTCTCGCTGTTATTTATTTGATATCATTTTAAAGTAGACTACTTTTAAAAAGTGTAACCTGTCAGATAAGACATAATATTCGTCCAACGTACCGGTAATCCATGCTTACAGCATATTTAACATGTCATAAAATCTTTAAAACCTTGTATTTACTTTTAACTCAGGAAATGCCGTCAATGATCAAGGCCAAACCTTGGTTGGCCAGAAAGCTCCTCATTACGTGTTTTTTCAGTATTAATGGTCCATCAACATCGTAAAATAGCTTCAATTTATTTTCCAAAATGCCAGCATGGCAACCTACACGATGATTTATTGATGCGCCCAAAATAGATTCAACTTTACTTATATGTGGTAGATATTCTATTACCAAAAGGCACCCCAACAAGGCACTTGAGAGTTGAGATGCAGGATCAGACGCGGTCGGGACGGGAGCAATGTCCCTGCGGTTTCTATTTAGGTGCGGCCGGTCCGGCGGGATGGAACCACGCGGGCAGTCGACCGTTTAACGGAATAAAGGAATGCAATGATGACTTGTTCATCTTTTTATATTGTCACACATAGGCATTAAAAAGCAAGGTAACATCTTCCCGAAGAGAAAATTAGATTTCGTGTTACCAGACTTTCTATGTTCGCATCTTTGATGCACACGCTATGTCTGTAGTCGTTGCGCATTTGCACATGGTCAATAGTATTGTTCAAACACAGACATGTTTGATTTTTAGTGCTGAGTGCTCTGAAGTGAAATGGGAGGCTAGCACTTCTTGTTTAGAGAAAGTAACACCGGTTTATCATTTGCGGACTATCTAGGTTTAGTACGAGAGCCATAAATCTTTACAGGCATTTAAATGAGGCGAATCAGGGCATAGAACCGTACGACATGAACGGTTCTACAGATTCTAATTTCCTCTTCCTAAGAACTTCTAAAAACTACGAGGTTTATTTTGCATCCTTTGAGCACATTAGGTAAATTAACCATTGCCTGTTCTAGCTGTGAGATTTTATTGAATAAATCTTGCTATCGTATTCACATGACAACAGTATGATGATGGATATTGCATTAGCGTTGTCATTCGATAGGATTCGTATACATCGACGGCGCCAGTTCAGCCGCAATCAGGTCGAACGAATCTTTGCGGTTTACATTGAGTATCGAATATCAGCCACAAGTCTCATACAACTATACTGCAAAAATTATACTTGACTGTAACTACTCCTAGTTTATCCCTGCTCAGTTATCTACGAACTAGGGAAAACTTTTGAATTAGGTATCTTAGTTAGCAACGAACTAGGGAAAATTTCTGAATAAGGTATCTTTTTTAATTTGAATATTTTACTGGCTCAATACATGACACAGTAAATTACTTACTGCAGTTTCCATAACAGTTGATATCACATTGCCGATAGGCTCACTATTTATGAATGTAGGTAGGTACTTACAGTAGATAACGATACTCTGTTTACGATCTTTTACTCGTGATAATTAAGATAGAAAACGTAAGTCTCGTCAAGTCATCGCCATATCTGTGAACTTAGCTGAAATGGCGTTGATTCGTGGGATCATTAAGAATAAATATGGACCCACGGTAAACCAGAATAGTTCAAGGTTATCTGGCTTTTATAAAAATTATTACATCTTTATAATAAAGTGACGAGAATATCATAATAAGATAACATTATTTGCATATAGATTATAAGTGATAATGTTAATTAAAAAGCTATATTTTTAGAAGGAAAACTATAGTAGGTAAATACTCATAGGATATCGCTACATTTCAATTTCCAAACATAAATGTCCACGTGTAGGTAGATAAACTCCGTAGTAAATCAATATAATAAACTACAAAACTTAATTATTACACAATCACAATGAGTAAGTTCATGGTAATAACTTCAGAGGACATTTATCTAACTACACATTTTCTAACAAGATTCTGAAAAAAATAATGGTACATCTATAATGCTTGTTAGTTAGTTCCAGATACCTATTTTATCCATAAAGCTTTTTTCCTTAATTTAACTGATACATTTTTCAAAATACATTGAATATTTAAAAAGTACCCGTTTTTTTATCATTTTTATTTTTACAACAAAAATCATTAAACAGTTGTTAGTTAATTACAGTGATTATTGGATGAAATACATTAAAATAGTGAGTTATGTAAAAATGCCGGGTGTTAGAGAATTCATGCTTACTTGACATTATGTGGCCGGGTGTAGTCTCGTGTGTGACAGATCCAGTCACCTCTAAAATCACGAACTACACGCGCGCTTCGCGCAACACTAGCTAATGCACGCAGCGTGCGCGACCGACGACCGCGACCCCCTCACCGAAGGCACTCACACTACCATACATTAACGTCATCGCGCTCCCACACATATAAAACATGTAGCGCATAGCGCATGCGTAAAAATGAAACTACGATTATAAATTTCAATTGGTTTATTCTCTAGTACATATATCATAATCATATTATACTACAGTAATGATGACTGTAGAAAATAATCATTATTTAAAATAAAATAAGAACATTTTACTTTCCTTCAAAGACTTCCTGATACATTCAGTAGACTGGCAACTCAGAAACTTGTTCGAACAGCTGTTCGCGACGATCGATAGATGTCAGTGGGTGTCGCTTTATTTTCGTTGCCGTATATAGAAATAACGGTATCCGTAGTAAAATCACTTCACATTGTAGTGATGGCTAACATTAAATAGAAATGTCGATAATATTAGATAAGAATCTACCTAACCTAATATAATATGTTCTAATCTAAGTACATAAGCGTTAATGTATTGTAAAGCTTAATTATGATTCTCGATAATAATACACTTGACTGTAAGCTGTTAAAAATAGCGAATTTAGATAGGTATGTAGGTATGGCATATTGTTATCTATTCATAAGCAATGTTTAAATCACCTTTCGTGACAAATATACTTTCTTTTTCCGTGAAATAATTGAACGTAGTAGTTAAAGTATGGTAGGTACAAATTTACATTGAAAAGCCAGACTGCTTTACTGATTAGAAATACTATTTAAAGAAGTTGCTTATTACAAGCTATGATATCCTCTACATAAAATGCAAATCATTTGAATAGTAATCGTAATCATTTCTACTACAATATCGATGTATGGCGCGCATACTACGACGATATACTTATTATATCGACGTCCTATGTGGCACATGCCTACTTCGCTATCCGGCAGTCTCTTTCATAGTCGGGGCCGAACCGCGGTCTTCTTTGATAATATTTTACGTATATTCGGGTCGATGAACATATTCGGCAAAATAATGATGTTCAATTATGCAATACGAAATATTATGGAGAAGCCGTAACCACGGATTTGTGTTGGAAAACAAAGAAAAGACGTTTTAAACGTAAAATGTCGTAAACGGCAGGTTAGCGTGTTGTGTTTGTTTTCGGTGTTTCGGTGGAAACGATGGCCAACTCCCCGACTAGTATAGAAACACAAATAGACAGTTTTTTGGAGCAATTTAAGAGAAGTGCTTCAAAGGCGATGGAGGAAAGGATGGAGTGGCCGGATGGACCATCTCCAGGAGCCGTAGTCAAGTCTCGCAGTAGCTGCTTCGCCCTAGACGCAGCAGCTGGTGAGTACCTACATGCCTAAATCTAATATTTTGTACTCGAATTACGTCACATGAATCTTTATTTATACTTATTTCATATTAGGTTTAAGTAATTGTTTCTTGATGCAACAATATTGTATAAAACGCTAACCTTTTGGGACCTACATATACCTACCTACTTGTCGAAATACTTATTAGAATTATCACAAAAAGCAATAAGCAATTTAGTAACAACAGTGTAATTATTTTTATTTCAAAAATACTTACTTGTTTTTTAGAATATATGATTACCTACTCACAAATTATTACTCTGTCATCACAAGCACAACAATCCTTCACCGGTATAAATTAAATAATGTTTTGTAGATAAGAGAAGTAACTAGCTAACATAAACACATTATTAAAACTATAATTCCATTTCTATTATTTTCTTGTATGACACGCGTTCCTCTCTTCGGTAAAATTGACAACGATACGTTATATTATGAAAGTACTTAACATGACTTAACCCTCCAATATTTTTAGGGTGAGTTTGCATTTTTACGTTCCATCTGTTTACTATTTCTACCTATGCGTAGATTAAAAACTAAGACGTACCTAGGTTAACTTGGCACTTTAAATGCAATGTAAATTAATTACCTAACCTACCAAAATGTAAACAAACGTCAACCGTGAATGGGTATAACATATATAAATCTTAATGTACTTAAGGTGATTTAAGAGAAAAGACAGAGGAAAAAAATACGCCAGGTCAAAAATAAAAAACTTTAAATATTTCCTAGGTGAAATGTTAAACCATTTGAAATTCCTGCGAAGGTACCTATTTAATTTTACGTACCTAATCCTGGCAGTTTAGGCTTTTCTTTTTAAAAAAGTAGGTAGTGTACCTATCCGAAGAAACTGTGGAAGATGTAGAAGATGTATAATTGTTACTGTCGTATAGCAAGAAACAGTGCATGAAAGTATATTTATTTTAGTTTTCTATTGGTGTTATATTTTCGCAATTAGGTACTTATCGCGTTTATTACTTGTACCTTCATATTTTTATATAAATGTCAGGGTTGTGTAGCGGTTGAATGTCTTGTTCCACCTCGTTGCGGACCCTCGTGTACCTACTTATATCGAACCCTACATACTGGATAGAATGTTCCCTTTTTTATTTTAAAACTGTATAACTACATTACACACATATATGGTACATAGTGTACGTATACTATACGAATTCGAAATAAAAAAAAAACGAAATGTACCGCGTAAGTATAATTCATTATTATTATTCATATTTATCATAAGTATGAGATTATATATATTATAAGTTCCTATTAAGATTATGGCCTTTTTTCATAAACCTTCCTAGTTAATAAATTAAGTATGATTCAGTAACCTCATCCATAATAATATTGTTATGCTTCCTACAAATGGTACGCGCGATGCGTCCAAGAATACATAAAAGTGCTAAGCATACGGAAGAAGGGTTATCGATTTGCCGATGATTCTATTTTCCTAATTATTTAATATACCACACACAGCATTTACCAACTTATTCGTATCTAATTAGATATTTTTTTTAAGTTATGTTTAGGATTTATTACATTTACACCTAACTTGATTTTAGAAACTTTTTTGTCAATTTTCCTCCTGCTCCAAATGACCACATTTTTCTCATTAGTTTTAATAAAATTTTAATTATATTATAAAAGCGGTGGGTAACTAGCGTTTTTACCTTATTGAAATCAAATCATTCCCTTTAACATAAAGATTTTATACAAAAATTAATTATGGGTATGATTCCCCTTAAAATGTGGTTTGAAAAACAAAATTAGAATTATCTATCTACTTCATTGTACGGCAAACGTTATACTATCATTTAAATTCTGCCGCGCATTTTAGTGACAAATGCGTCGATACGGAAACGCGCTAGCAGCGCTGTCTGGTGGTGGCGCACTGTACTAATTACGTGTTCTACGGCGTCCTCCGATTTTATTCACGGAAAGTGTATCGCCATATTGCTTCCGTGAACTCAGTGAATTATTTGCACTTTTCTCAATAATTATGACTGTAATATTAAAATGAAGTGAATTAAAACAAACCACAGTCTGTCAGAAACTGTGGAGATACAATTTTGTGAATCTCGGTCACTGATATAACGTGAAAAAGGTGAGTTTCATTCTTTCTTTGCTATGACTATATGGCCCAATATTCCACGGGAGTTCGATCCGCTATGCGATAATGAAACTTAAAAAATGCGATTAAGGTTAATAATTGCGCGGTTTTTGTTATGTTTATTTACATGAATTTGAAAAGTTATCGCGGTTTTTCTTGTATTGTCTTGGGGTTGTCGATTCTCGCATGCAGCGGTCGGGGCGGGTTTGTCGTGTCGCTTTGTACATACGCGTATGTACATACATGTGATTTGATGTGAACGATCGTTTGTAGCGTGGAGCAGGCAGAATGTCGTTCGAAAAAATGGAAGTAGTGAATCCTGCCGAGAAAGAGGCTAGCGAGGTGTTGCACTCGCTTCTATCTGTGGAGCGTCGAAGCGTAGACAGTAAGGAGGCTATCATCGTGTCCATACCGTCCGACCAGAACGGCGGTGGAGAGTACGGTGAGAACGCCCAGTGGCACACACCTGTCATGGGTCAACACCCGGTTTTTGAGATTGGAACTCAAAACATGCAGCAACACAGTTACAACGGTCACCAGGAACAGGTACAGTAAATTACTTACCAACAAATTATTAAATAAAAATAGAAATTATTCTAATAATGTGTAATTCTTATATTTTAGGTATTATGGCAAGGCCATACTATACAGGTAGAAAATGGAGGCAACTTGCAGACCTTACCTGGGACATATAGCATTGAGTTTGGGACCCATGTTGGAGATCCTAGTGATATGGATGTCGAAACTAAACCTAAAGTTGAGAAGAAAACTGGCAACAAAAAAAAGAAAAAAAATGATTCCGAGAGTGATGAAGAGGTTCTTGACAATAAGTTAGAAGATAATCCGGCACAGGTAAGACTTTGATAACTTTATTAAATTAGCAATTTGATTCTAAAAACAAAGTCTGATAGCAGAAAATCTTAAAAAATGAGACCCACCACTTGACTGTCCTATCACTTGTTTGCTTATTGAATCCTATGTTTAAGAATATAAAGCCCAAAATTTTTTTTCTAAAAGTCATGGATGGTAGTATACATTTAGTGACATAGGTTTATTTGACATGCATTATTTCTATCAAAACCTGGGTGCTGCTGCTATTCTATGAGTATACTATGCTTTGCTATACTGATACTTATGCTAGCACTGATAATATCAGGCATAAATATGTTGATTTATCTATCAATATAATCTAATCTAATTCACAACTAACTATAGCTTTAGAAAAAGTTTGATAACCCTATCTAAATATACCATAATCATAACACAAGAGCGGGTTCATTTGTATGCTATATTTATCAAAATCTGTCTGACTATTCCAGGTGAAGGAAAGACTGATGAGGGGTTGCGATTGTAAAGACAACTGTTATCGAGGACTCAATCCAGAGGCAGTCTACAGGCACAGACTAAACATTGCTGAACTAACCAAAAGTGAGCATGACATGTATTTGATGGGTATCACTATGGCCAGCTTGGCGAACCCTGCAGAGACATCACGGCATAAAGTCAGAAGGAGATTAAGGGCATGCTATGTCTATCAAGGAAGAAAGGTATGCCTAGAGGCTTTCTTATATCTTGAGAATGTTACACATTATCAACTAAAGCGCATAAGACAGCATGTTATGACACATGGTGTCGCCCCTCGCATTCACGGCAATGTGGGTAAGAAGCCATACAACACATTCACTTTAGACATTTATAAACATGCAACTAATTTCTTGAAGGAGTATTTGAAGCAGCATGCTAGCTCTCCTAAAGACGTTCAGCCTTCTGGAGAAAGTGGCAAAAAAGCCAGCAAAACTGTTATTATTCAAGGAGATTCTCGGAAACATTTGTTTGAAGCTTACAAAGAATATGGAGAGATTTTAGAACCAGGTGTAAAACTTATGGGTTATTCTACTTTCCGTGCTTTTATGAAAGACCAGTTCCCTCACGTTAAGTTTGCGACTAAGAAACAGGATATACCAAAGGATATGGTGCCATTTCGCAGTGGTAAATGTATGTCTTATGATAAAAATAAGGATCCAATTAGAATACAACAAGAGAAAGAAAAAGCAGATGCAAAGAAGGCAGCTATTGAGGCTAAGAAGAAAGAGGATCATGAGAGGGAACAACATGCCCAGCAACAAGCACAACAACAACAACAACAGCAACAGCAAGTGCAACAACAGCAGCAGCAGCAACAACAACAACAACAGCAGCAGCAGCAACAGCAAGTACAACAAGTACAGGTACAACAACACCAACAAATGCAAAACCAGGCGCATGTTGTTATACATCAACAGCAGCCCCAACAACAGGCGCAGATGCAACAACAAATGTTGGTGCCACAAGTCAGTCAACACCAGCAGGTGCTCACTCAACAAGGGGTACAGCAAGTTACACAGCAGCATTGTGTTCAAAATTTGGGTGTTTCCGAGGAAGGTGGACAACAAGTGGAAATGGCACAGCAAGTTATACCTTTAGCTGTGGTTCAACAGCCACAGCAGGCGTACATTGTCACTCCCGTGTCGCACTTTCAAACGCGTGTTCAAGGCGCATGGTACAGGCATTGACAACCGGTCACGACAACTGCTGTTGCGGTTACTAGCGCCGCTAATCTGAATGTAGCGGATGCAATCATATTTACGTAAAACGTGATCTCGCAACTACTGAACTGTTATAAAATTAAACAGTTCCTTGGAAAATCTGATTAATTTGAAACGCCACACGTAACTTTGGCAATAAGTTAGCAAGGATAGTTAGGTAACACCTTTTCAGTATTGGTTGAAAAACTAATTTTAAAATGACTATCTCTAAGTATAAAGTTAATCATATTTACACCATTTATATTAGCAGTTAGCTATGTAGTTTATTTTAGACTTATGTAATTTGGTTTTCCAAGAGATGACTAAAATTATTTTTATTATGAATTTAGATAGAAATTGTGTAGATGCTTGATGGACTGCAATCAGAAGTAAAAGTTGGTAAAAGAGGTCCTAGGATAATGTAGCTGCCTTTAGCAGATAGTACTGAGCAGCTGAATAGTGGATTGTTCATCTGATCAGTACCATTTCTTGAAGTAGAAGTAACTTACTAAAACCTGGACTTCAATAAGTTGTTTGCAATATTCTATTGATCTATCGTGTTTCTACAGGCGACCTTTGAACTCGCCAAATTACCAAAACAACGATAGGCTATTGAATATTGAAATGGAAGTATTGATTGATAGTAACAAGAATCATTTTTTGGTACAGTTTGTTAAATATACGTTTCTTTACAGACTGTAGTTAAACTTGTAGCTTGTTGCTCAGCAAATTGACCTTTCCGAAGAACAAAATTATATTTGCAAAATCTCCATTTTCTAGGTGAGTGATTTGAAGTTTGATTTTCACAAAATTTGCTGTTATTTCTATCGTGCACTTATCACATTTGTAGAACAAATAACAGCTAATTTTGTGGAAATCAAACTTCAAATCACTTTCCTGTAACATTTTGCAGATATAACTTTTCTTTGGATAGGTCGAAATATAAGGCTAGGACTAGACCGTAGGGTTAAAGTGACTATAGGCCGACCGCTTAACTCGTATATCGCCTGCGCGGTGAGAAGGGAGCGCGGGGTGATGTTAACGGGTGGGTGAGCGGTGTGCGCGGGACAGAGAACGTCCCGCGCACACCGCTCACCCACCCGTTAACATCACCCCGCGCTCCCTTCTCACCGCGCAGGCGATATACGAGTTAAGCGGTCGGCCTATAGCAGTTTCATAGAGAGGTGTTTATCAATAGCAAGCAATTTATTTGTATCACATCACTGAATTTTACTTTAAATTTCAATGTATCAAAAAAGCAGTGCCTTCGAAAATGACGTGGATTTTGGACATACTTGTGCGTTTATAATTTCAGAATTAAAGTTTTAGAATAAATACTATTAGGATTTTTAATGGAAAAGGAATGTATTGATGTGCTTATTTATTTGTCCAAGAGTGTTGCCTATAACATTTGATTTTTAAAAAGGATATAGATCAATGGTTCAATAGACATTCATCATCATAGATCATTATATTAATATTATTTCTGTTTTATGATTTTTTAAACTTCTGATAATCAATGTAAACTTAAATACATATCAATTACTCGTCACATGTTTTAAAATAAGACATTATTTTTCATGATTTTTATGTTATTTTAACTATACCAAATTTCGTAATAACTTATAAAATATTTGTTTTATTTTTTGGTAAATTATAGATATTTTTGTGAAGGAGTCCATTACAAATCAAATAACCATTATGTATTCATCAGTACTATAATAGTATTAAATTCAATAATATTTGTCGTTATGTATGACTAATGGTCTGTCACAGATATGCAATTTCATATTGCGTTTTAGTTTCCATATCACACTATCAAATATAAACCAATCAACTCTAAATTGTAGTACCTACCTTTATTGGCTCTGTGACACGAAACCAGTGCCGTAACTAGGGCGGTGCCTAGGCGCGGGGCACAGACACTGGAGGGGCGCAAAAATGACCATCAGTAGCAATATCAAGGGCGCAGTTAAGTAAGTTCGCACCGGGCGCATAATTAAAAGGCTAGTTACGGCACTGCCCGAAACGCACATAATTAGAAGAATGCTTACAAATTGTAGAACAAGAAGAAATACCGTGTGTGGAGTTTCAGCAGAGTTTTGTTGGTTCATAATATGTAGTAGGTTTTATTTAATAAGCAGACAAATTAGGTAGATATGTTTACGCTGGTACTCCTAGTGTAGCTAGTTTTTAATATCTTGGTGACCAAACATGGCAATAAATTGTTTAAATCCGTGTGATTTATAGTACAGAAACTTCTAAGCTAATTTAACAGTGTGTAGTGTTAAAATATGGTTTACATATTGAGTAAATTGTTTTTTTTTTTTACGTCAATATTTAAGTTTTTGTCCAGAAACTGAATTTAATTTCACTCCGTTATGCATGACGTCAACTCTCAAGCTATGATAAAATTGATAGTAAAAGCTCATCAATTATCTGGAAAATATTAATGCGAAGATGATTAATTAAAATAAGAATATTATTTTTATAAACGACATTTTTTGGCTGTCTGTAAGTCCGCTTCGTGTGTCATACCATTAGGTAGTTTCAGTGTAGAATGTAATATGCAGTCAAATGTTTTCTTCAGAATAGGAGAATATTGAATATTGTTGTATTTTTCTAAATAAGTTTTTAGAATCGTGTTCAAGAGAGCTTTGCTTTTGTACATGAAATATGTATTTCAAAATAAATTGACATGCTCAATGTTTTTATGCCATTGTAGTCCACTTATACGTGATTCGTATTTCCATCGGCATATTTATTTATCCCAACGATTTATTTACTTATATGCATGCTTAATTAGAATTTCTTATATTGATTGAATTCCTTTCCTTACATTTGAACAGAAACAAAATTATAGAAACATTGTCCTCGCGATGACAAGACTTATTTTCAAACGGGAGGCGATTTCGTAAATCTCATTTATTTTGAACTAAGATAGATATAATGTAATTTATGTAACTGTGTGTAATCATAATCAAGTTTACTATAGACAGTACAGAAATGTGCCTAGAAAGTATGCTTATTCATGTATTTTTATAGTGCAATAATGTATGAGATTCGAAGCAGATTTTTATAATTGATATTGTCCCAGAATAAAAAATATACTTATGTTATTGTGATCAGAATAATCCAATATTTGGTGAAATTCATACAGAAAATGGTAATTGTAAATTATAAATGTAATAAAAACTGATTTGCTTCGAATTGTAGTGATTTGCCCTTAGCAAGATATTCGGCATCTATGTTCCAAAATTATTACCGTAGGAAGACATGATGTGATAGAAATTAAACTTTTTTACGCTACAATATATCTTTCAATTAATCCGTTTAATCAGGGCTTTGGAGTGGTGAACGGGGTCGAGGCTCCCACGCCTTCCTTCAATAGAATAGACCGGTGCAGAGTTACAACCGGAGATTGTCCGTCGGGGGTGTTCGTTCGTCGCACTCGTTCTGCCTCGGCTCATTGGTCTCCTGCAGTCGGCCACTTCACTCGGCAATTTAATAAATCCTCCGCGTCGTTCATTTGTAAACAAAAGTCATTGTTTCGGCCTCAATCGGACAGTTTGACGATGGCGACTTGCCTTAGCGGGCGCGCGCGGTGTCATCTTTTTACTTGGTGACCTCTAAGATATTCGATATGAAGTTTTGGAAGTGTAGCACTAAAAGAGAGCGACGAATTGCTGCTATAGGTATGTATAAATATTTAGTACAGAAATTGTGGAATATTGGGTGCAACGCTCCAATTTTACGACACAAATTGATGTTTCTTTTTTATTCAAAAAGTTATTTCTCTACTAGTAAAGTGACCCTAGCTTAAAAAAAAATAAGCAAACGGTTTCTATTATTCATTTGATTACACATGATACAGTTCTATTTAGGTAGATACTATTAACGAGAAGTCACTGCACCAGTTACTGTCTGCCTCAATTGCCGTAAAGTGATGGAAAATTAAATGACGCTGTAAAGTTTGATCTCCTTACAAATACCAAGACACTCTTAATCTTCGAAGTAGGTAAACTGTTTACGGTCTCAATGTGTCACAATTAATTTTTAAATATAACGCACTAACATAACTCGCAAATGTAAATTACGTACCTAGTAGTTATCTTACACTTGCACAAATAAATCTGAGTAAAGTATTTATTATGAATCAACTAATATTGATGACATAACCGAATGCTGACCTTGTATTAACAACATAGTCTGTCGAATTTATTTTCGACGAGATCAATTAATACATCTTTATAAAATGTCGGACTACAGTCATCTTATTGCCTTGGTTATTAGTGGGTTAAGGTTTGAGAGGCGTTCGCCGAGATAGTCGTTGCTGAAAATCACTACCGCAGAATAAAGAATTGTATCCACCTAGCATCTGTCCTTTCGTATGTAAACAGGCAGATGTAGTATAGCATCTACTAACAATGTTTGATGAAACCTTTTCTATTACAATAAATGCTTCCTTGGTGAGTTTGTTTTCGTAGCCATGTGAATTGGATAATAAGAGTTGTAAATTAGTTTTGAGCAAAGAGTGTTACACAAATTGAAATAAAACAAATACTTACCTACCTATCTCAGTTAACGTTTTTTCACTTACGGCAGCGGCAATAGAAATTATTACATAGATTCGCACGTTATACTGTAGGTACGTAGATTACCACAACAAATGTCTTACGTATTAAAACGGAACAAACACCAGTAAAGGAAACTTGTTTATTAGAGTCAGCATCGAGTTGAAGCCGGCCAAACCGTGACCGCCAATCTTTATTACTTTGTGTACAAAATGGACCTTTCTTTTTGCACACTTTCAGTTAAGCTCGTTTATATTGTACACGAAGGGCGGGCAGATGTGTCAGCGAATTAGACTTATATTAAAACCGTCTGCAAAGCTTTGACATTATGATTAAATAGTATGCCATCTTTTAAATTGAAAATTTAAGTGGTGAATAAATATATTTATATTAATATCTTTAAGCGAGCAATTCTATATAAACCTATATATATGAATCTGGGAAACGGCTCCAACGATTTTCATGAAATTTTGTATTTAGGGGGTTTCGGAGGGCGATAAATCGATGGTGCTAGGTTTCATTTTTAGAAAAGGAAAACGTGTTTTCGGGCAATGAAAAATTGCTACAATATCATTAGAATTCGAAGCATAGTAATCGATATCATAGTAATAGCTGTGGTGGGAAATGGGGCGGCCCTGAAAGCAGAAGTCCCTGGTTTCCCTGATTATTTTTTTTTCCCTTTTTCATTAAAATTTTTGATTTATGTTATTCACATTTTATAGTATGTAAATATCATTTTCAAAAACACGATTTACCAAAATAAAAAATACGGAGAAAAGTGTGACCGCTAATAGATAGTACCTGGATGACTCCAGGTAGGTAGGTATTCATTTAAAGGGAAATTTCAGATTTAAAATTGAAATTACTCACACAAAGATTTTAAATTCATGTCAGCGCTCAAATCTACCGTCTGCCGTAGCCTGTCGGCAGGGATTTAACCTGTCAACTTGGTCGCCGTTAAAAGCGACATAGCTAGCAGTCGGGGAAAAAGCCTTTATAGACACGTGCCAATCACCGATATAAAATCAATGCACGTAGTCTTTGATATACCTACATCTATCGAAATTGTATTACGTCATACTTATACCTGTAGGTACCTATGCATATTATAGCTATTGGATGTCGCACGGAGTCCGTGTGCCCACTATATAGATTGCCAACGCAGTGCTGGCTCCAGGCTGATTGCTATGCGAGCCACAATCCTCTACTGGCCTTTGTTTGCGTTTCACATTGTCCTATCCTTCCTTTCCGTTCCAACTTTTACTGAATACGAGCCATTGTTTAATTTTTAATAAAAATTTCATTGCAGTTTATAACGAACCGTAGTTATATTTTTTAATAATCAAGTTGATCAATCAATGCCATCGTATTCGGATGTCCAATTTTAATATCAAATTAGTAAAATAAAAAAGTTTTCAAATAGCAAAATATAATCTAAGTTTTAAAAACCATGCAAGTTTATGTCGGGCTACGCACAATGTAGGGTGCCGTACATGCCAAGTGCCATTCGTACATACTACTACCATGATTTTTTCACATACCCAACATCAACCATTTAGCTGGCAGGGGGGAGACACTTGACTCTAAAAAAAATTTGCACTGTAAAGCTTATTATTTTACAAACCGAAAAATAGTTTACAACTCCTAAATGTTTTTAAAAGACCTAGGTTTCTAATGATGGAGTAGGTGAGAAAAAAATGACATCCCTATTTTACTTAAAGGTACCCTATTTTTTTTATTTCTAAAATTATTCTTTTACTTTGTCGGCATAAGTAATATGTGTATCCATACAAAATTACAGCCTTCTAGCACTAATGCGCATACTACACTACACTAAATCAGGGACCCTAAATCCTTAAAAAGAGCGGTGTAATAAGAGTTAGGGGTAAATTTTCAAGGCTAACTCGATTTAGGGCCCTGATTCAGGGTAGTGTTGAGCTAAGATGTGGACGGACGGACATGGCGAAACTATAAGGGTTCCGTTTTGCCATTTTGGGCTGCTATATATAATGAGAAGATTGAACATTTTTTTAGGGATTTTAGCAAGTAAGTACATGGGATATGTACTTAGGTAACAAATCAAACGCTCTAATATAAGCGTCAATAATAAATAATCAACCAGCGTATTTACTGCGGAATTAAATTCTTTAATTATTAAGAAACTACTTTCGATAACGGTACCAAGGATGTATATAGTAAAACGGCTAACGTATATCGTTTTAAATGACCGCACAGAGAAACTGCAGTTTTCTAGAATTACGATTATGATCGTTAATCCACATGATTATTACTTAGTGGCAAACGATTGAGGGCAATAACACTGAAGAAGTTTATTATTTCATCTTGTTTTACTTACAGCAAAAGTAGTTGACTGCCTCGGTGGCACAGTGGGAGTGTACGACTGTTGCTTAGAGGGTTCGATTCCCACACTGTTGAGAGATCCCTATACCCTCGTGGACTGTCTCGTAAAATATCTTATTGGCATTGGGAACAGATGACACACGCCCTCAAGCACAGCAGTCGCACTTTAAAAACTCCATCAGTTTTGAAGTTAGATCTGTGGAATTTCATGTTTGGCTTTTGGGTTTAAAATAGAAAAACACGCATTTCAGTGTTTTTAGGTAATTAACTCGTAAGGAATAAAACAGGGGTTGTAAGTTTGTATGAAACTTGTCAGTTTGAAGTAAGATCTGTGAAAATTGGTGTTTGGCTTTAGGTATTGAGAATTTATTTTTGGTTGTAAGTAAAGAAACGCGTATTTTAGCGTTTTGTTCGAAAACGAAAATCAACCCTTAACGGGGTAAAGTCATCCACGCGGGCGACAGCTAGTTACTTAATAATTGTAATGTTATGAATTTAATAGAGCATGGTAAGACAATGCAACCCACTTTATTTTTTAGGCACGTTGCCAATTAGGTACAAGGAAAATAAAATAACACTATTTTTCAGCGTTTACACAGTATTTGCGGTCGGTTTATTGTTTTTTCTATGTAACCTATTAGATAATGAATAATAAAACTTAACAAAATTTTCGAGTGTTCGCTATTCAATGTTATTTAAAAAGTTCTTACTAAAAAAACATTACCTAGGTACTATTTATGATACCAAGCAAAGTCCATGTGAGTTCATAACAGAATCAGTTTTAAATGCCAATCAGTTGAGGCAAGCTGAATGATTATTAAATTTGCTGGAAGCGCACAGTCTATTAAACTTTTCAGCTATGTTTTGGAACTATCGTCTTACGGCCGTTTTTAATAATCTACCTATGAAGGATTTGGTTACTAGAGATAGAATTTTCACATGTTTGGTCCGAAGCTTATGTTAAATATATATTTCTAGTAGCCAAATCGATCGATAGATAGCGTATTGAACGGCTGTTAAAAAGTACCTAACTACCTAATCTAATCAGGGCCAATTACTAGACAAGCTTTAAACAGCTACTAACATGTCTGCAAGGCGGCAACCTGACTACAAATAGGAATGCGTTTGGGAGACTAGATAGATATTTTTATTACTGCGTAGATAGATCTATTTTGGAGGGTTGATTTATTGCCTTCGATCAAAACTCTAAAAAACGTGTTTCCTTATTTACAACCACAAAGCCAAATACAACATTTCACAGATCTACTTCAAAACTGAAGGAGCTCTATACATGTTGATAAACTTTCGCGATTTGTGCACTTATGAAAATATATATATTACGGGTCTTAATCGTGTGAATAATTTTAAGTAAAATACCTTGTTTATTTTCGACCGTATTGCAACGGCCGTGGTCATGGGTAGACTAGTTCAGCTCAGCGTCGCCTCCGTGAAGCGCGGGTTTCGGAAACTACCCTCGCTTGATTTTTATCACTCACTATTACGGAACTGTCATTACTTCAACACACGGCACTAAGGACATCTGCACAGTGGCGTGTAGTTCAATCCAGTGATTGGTTTCATCCAGCAAGTGTTTCGCTATTGCTGACTTGTTTTTCTGTCGGATTCGCATAGCAATTAACATATCGCGGCTGTGAAAAACCGACAACTGTCAGTTTTTTTGAGCAAGTGTATACACCGCCGAATAAACATTACACGCCAGTGTGCAGATGTCCTTAGTCTTGTGTGTCGAAGTACCGACAGTAGACAAAAATACGAAATGTCATATATCTAACTTCAAAACTGACGGAGTTTCATACCAACTTGCAACACCTAATTTACCACCTTAGGGGTTGATTTTCTTAAAACGCTAAAACACTTGTTTATTTATATTAAACTAAAAAGTTTATAGAAAAAATAATATTAGTATCATAAAATACAGGGGTTTCTTTTTTCATATTTTGCAGGTTTGATTCCCGGTCCAGTCAGGCGATTATTTAAAAATCTTTGAATGCAGTTCGAATATTTTTTTTTAAAGTCTACTTTCAGTAAAATGCTCTAGCTACAATATTTAAGGTACCTTTCCTCCGTGTGGCTAAATTTTGGGCCTGGATATAGATAAAGAAGATTGCCTGCGACTAGAAATAAAAATATGAAAAATACCTAATCCCGCGGGAACAATACAATGAAATAAAATGGAGCCTATTACTATTTCAGACTACAATCGATCTCTGTAATATAATAATAATAATAATAATAATAATTTATTTATTTTCTTTAACAATATTTGTGTTGGTACATGGTTAGTTATTGAAGTATCCCTTTAGGCGGTATGTGCCTGTGTTAGGATACTTCGCTCTTCCAAAGCTTAGAATTAAGGTACAAATAATGCTTAACTAATATTTACTTAGGTACTAATTAATACTTATTCTCTATTATGTGTGTAAATCTGAGTACTAGTGAGCGCATGTGGGTGTGTGTGTTTGTGTGTGTGTGTGTGTTTATGTGTGTTTTTGTGTCCATGTAAATTTGTATATGTGTGTGTGTGTGTGTGTAGCTATTTGTTTGAAGCGATAATTATCAAAGTATGTACTGCAGTAAAGCCTCCGTGTCCTCGTATGTAAGGGATTTTATCCATGTAACGATAATACTTTTGCACTCGTGATGTTGTTTGTTATGTACATAAATCTTTTTATTTAATGTATTGTATAGTCGCGATGAACTTTTGTTGTATTGTTTATTACAGAATTTGGTTCTTGTTTGGGGAACTACGGCTATTCTATCTCGCCTTCTTTTATTCATGTCACCAGTATTATACTTCAGCTCTCTGTGTTTCTTTAAAACAGCTTGAACGATATAGAGCTTTCTTACTGAAAGTAGATCACTTATCTGATACAAACTTGTTGTCGAGAATATCTTTTTTTTAAAGAGCATGATTTTTATAAGCGACCTTTGAGCACGCTCCAAATTTATAAATTTTGACTTAGATGCTGCACCCCAGACGGGTATGCAGTATACTAGTACGGATTGCACTAAAGCTGTATATAGCTCTTTCAGTAGATTTCGGCTGGTTTTGGTATCTCCAGTACTGATGGTGTTATTAGGTACTATATATCTTAAAGTTTTAAAAATCCAACTCAACTTTCTAATTCTATTTGTAACATGCTCCAGATGGGGGTGCCAAGATAAATGTTGGTCAATAGTGACACCAAGGTATTTGGTATACGCAACCTTATTAATTAAGGGACATGAGCAGGTTTTGTCTACGTCATAGTCACATGAGTGAATTTTAATAGAGAAGTCCTGGTTTGGCTGAGTACGTTTGTTAATGCTGTAACATATATAATTCGTTTTTGAGGTGTTTAGTGTTAATAGATTATGACTGAGCCACTTAGCAACTTGAGCCAAGCCAGATGAAACACTTTTTTCAACCTCACTCCAAGTATTACCCGTAAAAACGACAGCTGTGTCATCGGCGTAAGAAAACACTCGAGCGTTATTAATTTTCATGTTGCATAGGTCATTTATATATGCCAAAAATAGGGTAGGGCCCAGAATGCTACCTTGTGGGACGCCGTACAACACTTCCACATCGTCACTAAAATATTGTCCCAGCCTAACACACTGCTGTCTGTTTGTTAGGTAATCTTTAATTAAATTAAGAGGAGTTCCTCTTATTCCCAACTTTTCAAGTTTAGTCACAAGTGATGGAACAGAGACGGTGTCAAACGCTTTTTTGAGATCCAGGAATACAGTGACGCATTTTTTACCACTATCAAGCCTTTCAGCAATCAGTGAACTCAAAGCGATTACGGCATCTTCAGTAGATATGTGTTTTCTAAAGCCGAATTGCGACGGAGAAAGTAATTTAAATTCATCAAAATATACAATAAGCCTATTATTAATGATTTTTTCTATTATTTTGGATATAGCTGGAAGGACCGATATTGGTCTGTAATTATTGACATCGTCTCTGTCCCCCCCCTTGTGAACCGGGGTAATGATTGCCTTTTTTAGAGGAGCCGGGAAAACCCCGTCTCTAAAACAGATATTTATAAAATAAGTAATTACTGGAACTACTTCGTTGCTAATATATTTTAGGAATTTTGTAGTGATGTTATCCCACCCAGCTGCGCTATAAGATTTAAGGCTCATTAATACATTATATACTTCAGTAAAGTCAGTGTCCAAAAGTACAAATGAGTTACCTTTTGAAGGTTGGGTACATAAACTAAAGGGGTTATTAGTTGGGGTAGGTTGATGTTTTTGAGCTAGGTCCTTTCCAATATTTACAAAGAAATTGTTAACGAATTTTACTGATTCTGTGGGAGTAGATTTTATGTTTAAAAGGTCAGTGTTAAGTTTTGTAGAATTATTAGTATAGGTTAAATTTTTAATATTTTTCCAAAGTAATCTATTGTTTGAAATTGAATTCGAAATTAAGTCCTGTTCATATTTTGTTTTGGTTTTTTTTAAAAGAATGTTGCAAAACTTCCTGTATCTAAGGTAAGTTATTTTACTAATTTCGTTGTATGGGTCGTTCTTAAGTTTTTTTTGCAATTTATTTCTGTTTCTTATGCATCTAAGGATCCCTGGAGTCATCCATGGTTTTAAAAGTCTTTTACTATTTGGAATAACTGTTGTCGTTGTATTTAGACTTATTGCCTCAGACAGCGCTACAATAAGTTTGTCGATCAAAAATGCTGGGTCCTCACAAAAAAGCAGCTGTTTTAAATCTATTTCTTGTACTTTTTTTAGAGCTTGTTCAAAGTCTAGAGTTGTAGTAGTTTTTATAGCGGTATGTTTATTTTTGAGCTTTTGTAATGACATAAATGTAGTATAGTGGTCAGTGATAGTTGTAGATAATATAGCGATGGCGGCGAATGTCTTTTTTGTATTTAGTTTTAACATAAAATGGTCGAGGCAGCTATTGTCTCTAGTAGCTAGTGTATGTCCAGGTAGAATTCCATGGAAGGACAACATATCTAAGTAGTTTACTCTATTTTTCGAGTCCTGTGATGACTCTATTTCTTTAGGTTTAATGTTGATATTTATGTCACCCGCTATTATTATATTATCATGTGAAGATAAAGTACTGAGATGGGCATTGACGGATTCAACGAAGCTGTCGGTGTTACTGTTCGATGGAGATCTATAAATGCAAAATATGTTATAGTTTAGAATATTTAGATGGAGACAGGACGCCTGAACCAATTTAATTTCTTTGACTTTAGGTTTTAGTGTATTTTTGATGTATATGACTACTCCGTCATTTTGGTTTAAATGTTGTGTCGTAAAGAAACTTTCATAGTCATTAAGTTGAGGGATCGGTTTATTGTTATTAAGTCTGCATTCTGTTAGAATTATAATATCAATATCAAACTCCAGAGTAGACAACAATAAAGTGAAATCATCAAAATTACGATAAATGCTTCGTATATTTTGAGATATAATAGTTAGATCATTTTTATTGATTCTAATATGTTTTGCAATTTCACAACTATCACATTCAAAAGTCTGAGCAATTTCAATTTGATCAATCTCATTTACACTGTGTAATGTATTATCCATTTAAGAGGTAACTGTAAGAGTATTCGTCGAAAGCTAGATTGAAATTGATGTTAACGAGAAGCAGTAGCACTGTTTGCATTAAAAAAGATTTAAAGTGGTTAGACGATGGCTGTTTTTTGAAACAAATTTTGTAAAGTGAGTTAGAAGAGTTATGTGATTTGATAATAGTATTTTTGTGTAGTGTGTTATAGTGAGTGTAATTACTGTGATAGGTTATTATTTTATACATAGGATAATTATAAACTAAAACTACTTTTACAAATATATAGCAAATGTTAGGAGAAGCCGATACATTATGACAGCATAATTTGCATGTTGCTCTCAAGCATATACATGGCAAAAGGAAAGTATAAGAATAAAATAATAGTCATTTTTTTAGTAAAAGTTGATGTACCTGCTCCTCTGTAGTGATGTTGATCTTGGGAGACTGTTCATCCTTTTTTAAATAAACTTTACCATAGGAGGTCCAGCAAAATTTGTAATCTCTTGATTTGGCTAAGTCTCGAGCAAGAAAGTACAGCCGTGATCCTTTGGGGGTCAGATGTTCCGCTAGGAATATTGGGGTTTCTATGTGATCTTTAAGCCCCAGGTGCTTACAACGTAGTTTATCTGTGTGCTTTAAGTTGAAGGTTTTGCTCATTTTCATTATCTCTGTGGTATATGATTGACTAAAAAACATCCATTGATTCATCCAATCAAAACATTTGTTTTTGTCATATTAGTAGGTACTTAGGTACATATAGAATTAATCTACTAGAAGTGACACAGAAACTGTAATAAAAGCTTTTCTTCTGAAGGCCTCCAGACCACGAAAACCCAAGGTGTGACTATATTTTAAGGTCTGACCTATCGACCTACTAACTTTATTGATCGAAGGTTTCGCCAGTCGTCAGCGTTAAGGGTACTGAATACTGATATACCTTATCATCTGACAAATCTTGACAAGGAAAACCGGTGGCAGGTACCTAATCAGGATTTCTGAGACTTGGACGGATGTGACTTCTTGTCAATGATGTTTTGACAACTAACGCTTTCAATTACATGCTACGCGTTAGTGACTGAGTTTATTTCCATTGTTCTTTTTATAGAAGGCATAGGTTACTTTATGTCTGGGTGCTTTGTAGCTGTTGCCTACGTAGAGTTCGTCTTGTATGATTTTGCACTTGACCAACCCAACCCAATCGACCAATGATAATTTTACGACAAAGGGGTAAAATAGGTGTTGCAAGTCGATATGAAACTCCGTCAACTTTGAAGTTAGATATTTAAAGATTAAAATTTCGTATTTGGCGTTTTAAATTAAAACAAACAAATGTTGATAAACTTTCGTGATTTGTACACATTATGAAAATATATATATTACGGGTCTTACTCGCGTGAATAATTTAAGGTAAAATACCTTGTTTATTGCCCGACGTTTCGACCGTATTGCAACGGGATTAAGACGCGATTAAGACCTGTAATATATATATATTCATAAAACAAACAAACACGTTTATCAGTGTTTTTGAAATATCAAATCTTAGGCACCTGTCCGACCAATGATAATGATCAATTACCTATGTCATTCTTCTATGTAAATAAAAGAGGGTCTTACCAGCGGTGGAGGGGCCTTAGAACACCATTACTTTCGGCTTCCCTTTTGGATTATAGTTACTTAGTATTATGGGTACAAAGAACCATGTCCAGCAAGGTATATTTGTGTATGGGCTTACCTCTTAAAAATGTTATCCGTTCTCCTCTGATTCTTACCCTACCCTGCTCTAAAGAAGCCTATAGGTACTTTTTCTGTCAAGGTCAACTAACTTGGCCGTAATTTGATATCAAGTGGTCTCATAATAGCTGTTCCTCGGGGATGCGTCGATAACGCTATAAAAATGTAGTCGCTCATGTCCTTCAGATTCAATCTATACAAATAAATAAAATTTAAGTGTCTGTTTGTAATGTCAAAATAACCGCTTTTTACTAAATGCATATGAAAGTAAATATGGTATTTAATTTAATTTATTTGTCTGTCTCTTTGTTCTGACTAATCTCCGAAACGTCTGGACGGATTTTTACGACTTTCACTGTCTTACAGCTGAGAGTGTAAGAAGTAACTTAGGCTATTTATATATTTATCATCGCACTAACGCTTATAGGGAGAGAACAGCACTATAACTTCACGCGGACGAAGTCGAGGGCATAGCTTGTTTACAGTATCAGTGCACATCCAAATGTACTACTCTAGCTAAATTTCGAATCTGAACGAACTCTCTGCACCTCGAAGGAAAATATTTTTATCTATCTTCTTAATTTAATGGGATCTGCTATGGACAACCAACTGATAGACCTGTCAAAGAGTTTTCCCTCTATAAGTATTTGTAGAAAGAGTTAAACAGTCGATCGCTTAACATCCCAGTTTTCTAAAACTGGGACAGATTTAACGAAAAGTGGAACATTGGACAATGTACACAAAGCGAAACGACAAACAACTACGTAATTTGTGTCTCTTATTTATTTTCCTTCTTTATTTTCGACTTATTTTTCCTCCAATGATATTTACTTACCAGGTACATAAACAAACATCTTTAAGATAGTAGTCCGATATTTGGACACATACTTAATAACCTGGCTTAATTACCTAGGCTCTGCCCTGTGCCCTAACAGGGTTTTATGTTATGTGAATAAATGATAGCTCTACGTATATTCTAAACATAAATGATGATAAGAAGTTAATATATAAGGTTTTCTTTTTCCATCTTAAAATTTGGGTTTACAATTCGACAGTACGTAGGAGTACCTAACTTATTTTGCATATAGGTACTTTCTTTGCTCCGCGAATCTATGTAAAGATGATAGTTGAATTACAGAAAGACAAATGAAAGACTGCCTCTGTGGCGCGGTGGGAATGTGTCCGGCTGCTACGCATGAGGTCATGGGTTCGATTCCCACACGAGACACCACTTTGTGTGATCCACAAATTGTTGTTTCGAGTCTGGGTGTACTTTTTGTCCGTGACTTGTATGTTTGTAAAGTGCCCCGTGACTCAGGGTTTGTACCCTAATACGTGACCCGTCTTTAAAAAAAAAAATAGACTACGATCTAGAATCTAGAAAAAGTTTGTCAGAATCTATAAAATTGTAAACTTTATGTAACTTTTTGATAATACAATTTGCATCAGTCCTTTAGCATGGTGTATAGTTTATTAGTCGCAGCACCTTACCCCCATATCAAGTTTATAAACATTCGAACATTGTAAAATTGACAATTTGAAAGAGTGGCCGCGAGTTTTTATTGCCAGGTTCTTTTTTCCGGCTTTACCTATTGTTTGCGAACTTGGCATTACATGTACATACAGAATCCCGACGTATCACAAGAGTTGTTTTGCATCCTAAGTGAATAAAGAATTTTAAATTAGAAAAAAATACTGTTTCTTTTTATTTACCAAAATTGAACTTTTTCTTTCTTCCTTGTATTCTTTCTTGGTCTACGCTTCGAATATCAAGGGACACAAATACAAGGAATCTACTTCATAAATTGCACCTCTTCAGATTCATTTACATCACAAAACATGTTCATTGACCATTCCTTAACAATTTCAAGGTTATACGTTATACCGTTTCTAAAGACGGTCACCTATTCATGTTAATTGTATAGTTAAATAGAGAATACCGTCGTAATTTACCTCTTTCACAATATGTAGGTACCTATTATTACATAACGGTTAGTAGTACGTCGATCACCGTGAGTATATATAAAATGTCCATTAATTTTCATGGTATTGTTTCCTTTCTTCGTAATACAAGCTCATTGTTGATGCCTTAAAGGTTAATCAATCAGCTGGCATCGGTCCACTGCTGGATATGTATCGTCAGGGACTAAACTGTGTGTGACCAGTGGACTGGCGGCCTATGGGCCTCAAAAAGCGCTTAAGGGAAGACTTGTTAATTCTGGGAATTGGGTAATATTGGAATACGACATTCTGGAAATTGGATATTTTGAAACCGTTGGACATTATGAGAACCGAACATTCTGAACCTGAACGCACAGGAGGACTCTGACAGTTTTATGGAAATCTTAGGCCCCTGGCCCTTTCGAGCCGCCACTGACCATGTTACTTAAGACGCCAAAACGAACAAATACATATAAGGGAATGTACCCATACTACGTGACCTATTTTTTTAGATTGTTTGACCTCTCCCTCCCCTCGGCGACCACTCGTAGTAGATTCCTAGACCCCCTTCGCCCCCTTTAGTTTTCACGTATTAATTCATAATTATGATTTTTAATCATTTCAAAGGCAAAAAGTGAAAAAAGCATTTGACAAAATACACTCAGAATACCCACTTTCAGGAAATAATTAAGGAGACGAGCATTTTTCTTGGTTCCAATCTGCCAAAGTTCTTCGACTTTTAACAAAGTAAGGCGCTCTAGCTCTTTTGGATTTTTTTTATTGCTTGCATTGTTAAGGAATCCTTGTATCGTTTAATAAAAGCTTTGTACAGCCGATCGTACAACGACATTTTTGTACCAACACGAACTCTTGTCGACTTGCTTGACAACATCACTGAACTACAAACTGTCGGACAAACAGTGTCTGTTTTCAATCAGCTGACGTCTCGGTACATGTGCGTCAGCGCCACCAACTGTGAGTTTGAAAAGCGCTAAACACTGCGCGCTATATTCGAATATAGGTCGAAAAAATACGAGATTTCTCTCAGTAAAATCGACTACGTGACAAAAACCTGAGGCACCCCCCCGCTCCTGTGACTGACCGTAGTATTTTAAAGACGGGGAAATCCCTAATCTCAAATACGAAAATAATAAAATGATAAAACATAAATTACCTACATTAAGCTACAGTATAAATAAAGTATTTAGGCCTTGTTGGAAATCGAATCCTTTCTGGGTGGGTGAATGTAGTGTGCATCCCCCCATCAAAGTATGGTCGAATTAAATTATTAAACTATTTAAAAAAAATAGTTATCCAGCTCGTGTAATTGTTGCGCACATTTTTAATTTGATGCGCTGATAATTTTGAAGTTATTTCACAAAAACAGTTCCCCCAGGTTTATGCGAAGATATTCAAGATTTTGCTGGGGGAACATTTGGGGTTTTGCTGGATCTCTGAAACGTAAACGTTTTTTTTTTGTATATTCTTTCTTGTCAATTTGTTCATTTAAAAAAATACAAAAGTACCTTATAAACAGTTCATAAGTTATTTACTTAGGCAAATATATATTCGCATTAATAGCAATTCGAATTCTTATTCGAGGTGCTAGGAGCTACTATTGTGTTTTCAAAATATATATTGTGATGTCCCCAGTGTTTTCAAAATATCTTGAGCTCTTGCTCTAAAGATGTTTTGAAAACACTATTTTGTAGCATATAAAAACCCTTTAAATGTTTGCAGAGTTTGATTAGAATCCTGTAAGTAATTAATTTAATTCAGTTGGGGCCGCGCCACGAAACGAAGATATTTTATTATCGATAAACCGAGATTCTTGTGGCTACCTACGTTAACCAAGAATGTTGCATAAATAATTAGTTGAGGAGTTGAAATTATATGTGTAAAATTTCAGGGTAGGTAACTAAAATAAACGAAATCAGCGCAACAATCACACGAGCTGGACAACTAATTTTCTAAAACTGTTTAATAATAATTTTGCTGGGGGAACTATTTACATTTTGGATGCGGTAGATATTGAGCGACAACAAAATATGCGAGCAACGCCATCTAGTTTAAATAGGAATAAATACATTCAATCTATTCAATGAGTGATGAAGAACGTGACTCGACCCTGAATCGTGCACCCAAACAAAGTTTGTCATTATTGATGTGGACTTGGTGTCATACAACATCAACGCAACTAGTGGTTCTAGTCGAAGAATGCAGATATGCTCTATTTGCGTAGGAGAAATATTTATAGATATATTTCTTACTTAATCTTATACTAGCTTTTCCCGGCCACTGGGCCTGCGTTAGGTTTGATTTTTATAGCTTTCGCGATAAAAACTATCCTATGTTCTTTCCTTGAACTCAAACTATCTCCATATCAAATTTCATGTAAATTGGTTCAGTGGTTGAAGCGTGAAAACGTAATAGACAGAACATGTGTTAAGTAGGAAATCGTAAGACCTACCTAGTAGAAAGGTAAAGGAAAAGATTTGACAATCGATTGGACTGCGTGATTCGCGAAGTTAATATAAACAAGGGCAGGTATGATTAGTTACAAGAAAGTTACTAAAAATCAAACACTGCCGAGGGAAAATGGCCTCAATCACGATTTGACCTTGGATCGCAGCCATGAATGCCTGAAGAGGCGCGAGCGTGACCCGACACTGCGTGATGCTAAATAGACACAGACAAAACATTTCCGTCCACATTACTGTCATGTCGCCTAAATGAGACAGTTTTTAATGTAATTAGGCATGTAATACTCTAATATTTTATTGTAAAGGTCTGTCTACTTTGTCCGGTCGTTAGGTACAATCAGCTAGTTTAATCTATACTAATATTATAAAGCTGAAGAGTTTGTTTGTTTGAACGCGATCATCTCAGACACTACTGGTCCGAATTGAAAAAATATTTACTATTGAATAGCCCATTTATCGAGGAAGGTTATTTATACTAATATTATGAAACTGAAGAGTTTGTTTGTTTGAACGTGGTAATCTCAGGAACTACTGGTCCGAAATTCTTTTACTGTTGGATAGCCCATTTATCGAGGAAGGCTATAGGCAATATAACATCACGCTACGAACAATAGAAGCAAAGCAGCAATGAAAAATGTTGCAAAAACCGGGTAAATTCACGCAGATGAAGTTGCTCGGGTCAGCTAGTAGGCAAATAAAAGCATTTTTTCGAATCACATAGCTTCTATGTGAATGTGAGCTAGCTTCTATGAAAAATAACTAGCTTATTTATTCATTTAGTTCTAAGATTATAGAGGAGCATTATGGTGTCTTTATGATTCATAGATTGGCATTATGCAGTTCGGTATAAATATCGCATCCTATGCATCCAGTGCAAAACAGACTTGCTTTTACCACGCTTGTGTTAGCTAATACCTAATTATAATCTGTAATTCTTAATTGTAACCTCTTGTAGTCATTATTAAATTAGTTAAATAGTTTTCCTGCTTTTATTCACTGCCGCAAATACGCCTTACCTATTGCTTATATTTATACTCTAGCCGCAACGCACAAAAATAGCAGAATTAAATAGGAGCGGCTAGGAACAACTCTACCGCCTCCTTCAAACCCATTAATCCCAAATGGTGCTAGCTATTAAAAAACACAGCAAAGTGGTCTTATTTTTTATGTTTAAGGTCCACTATGATTAATTAACAGCTGGAGAAAATAGGGAATTAAATTAAATACCTACAGTGGATGTGAAATTTGGTAGGTGTCTACCTACTCACTTTGTAAAAACAGCATTATCAGATTCTTTGAACATGCAAGCAGAACTGCAGACGATAAACAAATACGAACGATTCCAAACTATGTAAACAAGCTTTTAAGCTACGAGTGATAAAACGCTTTAGGTAATGGCGCGATACAAACATTTCCCAGGAGTGCAAGTGCCCAGAATTTACTTTATTTAAGTAAAAACGGATACCTACATGTACCTACCTATAGCTTTCTACTTATTTTCAATTTGGATTTTATTAGGTACTATTGCTCATTAGTAATTAACTCATAGTTATTACTTACCAAAACGAAGATAACATTTTTGAGGTACTTATGTAACTTTTGAGATAATTAGGTAGGGTACTGGTAGAAATTATTTAAAGGTACGAACCTTTTATTTACCCGACGTTTCGATCAAATTGCACTGATCGTGGTCATGGGTCGACTGACGGCAGCTTAGCGATGACTCCGTGAGGCACGGGGTTTTTCAACTACCCTCGCCTGGTCTTGATAATTTTGATTATGTAAAAAATCGCGAAAGTTTAAAAACAATAAAGATACTGGTGGGTTTGGATTGTAATTGATTCCTACGAAACAATGTTATAAAATGTATTTCATCGATTTATTTATGTATGCTGTCTACGACTAAAAAGTCTATCAGATAAAATGACAATCACGTCATAATTTATATTGATGGAATATTATAAAATGTTGTTCGTAGGTACCAGTAAGATAATAAATCTAACGGAGAAAGCCGACCGTCGTTAATGCAATTTCTATTCGTCACACAATCACATTCGCCTTCGAAGGTACCTATTCGTCACTTCCCGTTTTCTGATCGATTCGTATACCGCTTTATCAAATTTATTCCTCCAATATTCGATGCACATAAAACGTTTTTAAGCCGACACGTCGCACGGACCCACTCAATCAGAAAAAATAAATGAAATAAAATTTTACATTCCGATAGAGACCCGTCAGAAAACCAATTTTGTTTTCCGAACAGCGGATATAAAAATCAGCAATGGACCTTTGTAAACAATAATTTAATGAAATGTGAATGTGTTTGTGCAATAAGATGGACGAGCTCCAATATTTGGCTCCAGTTTATCTTTTTATGTCCTTAGTTCATTATTATAAACTGCGTCTTTGTTATCATATTTAAATTTGTGTTCGCAGACAACAAAAACAGTCTCATTCCTGAGAGGTAGAGCGGCGCCCGCGCGCTATAAATTGTGTTGGATGCGAAAATATTTTATAGTACGATAATGTTTTGTGACGTCATGTGTGATTGCTTTTAATCTGTGTGTGCATTTCGTCACATGCAGATTACATCACATCTCACGCGTCGCATTTGTAGTAGATGTAGGGCGGCGCGGCGGGAGCCGTCCCATTGCGGAAGGACGGCCGGCGTGCGGCATGCGGCGCGCCGCTTACACAGTCAGTACGCGCTCTGTTGTCACCGACGAATATCCGATCCGCTCCATTGCCTCCGAGTTCCCACCACGCGACCGCGCGAACCTACCAAATTTCCATTTCGAAATTCTACCGGCTCTGAAATTAAAAGTGATTTGTATCCTACATGTGATAACTAAACAAGTGATATGAGAATACGGTTCGAGGTGCCGAACAAGTTGGAGATTTCGTTCGGAAGAGGTACATGGTGTTATGATATTTTGTGTTTTAATTGCCACTAACGATGTTATTAATGCAGGCGGTGTCGAGGCTTGCGAGACAAGGTAAACAAAAACGTATGTTTTCTTATGGATTTAATTCTGTTTTAGGTAATTTATGTATAGTTTGGATGCGATTAATAGATGTAAATTAGGTTGTACAACGAGTTTGTAGCGGATGAAACTGGTTGAGGAACTTACAGAGCAGAGATTCAAAACCTTTTTGCGGCACATTTATTTCAAAGGTCATTTCGAAAGAAATTCCTCCCTAATCCCTTGAGGGAATTTAGCGAGACTCTTTGACATAATGTTACAATTTTAAACCTGAACGAAAATCATATCGCATTAAAGGTTGTTGACTGAAGCGAAAAAGGTTTTCGCAAAATAGGCTAGTCCCTTATTATCCGGAATCCGGAGCGTATTACAAGGATGTAACCAACGTAACCAGATAACATAATGTGTATGCAAAGGCTTTGTTAGTCGCACTTCGATAGTTTGCAATGTAATGCTTCCCTTTATCATGTTAGATTTACAAGCTGTTATACTCACCACGAGGCATCGTATGGCTTCTGCTAAATAATTCGCTACCTCTTTGCTGTTTGAATGGTATTTGGCTAAGCGCAGGATGCGTTTGTGAGTAATTGGATGGCATATCCCAGAGATCATACATAAAACGGACACATAATTTCATGTGAATTTTCAACATATTCAAACAAAGATGAGAACTTTTCTTATGTTAACTACATTGAATAGATACCTTACTTACTACAATAAGTTGAACAACAGAATGATTATTCAAATCATCTACCTATGTATGATTTAGCTTTTTGCTCGAAGCAATATTGATGTGGAGAAAATATTTTGCTTTGAAAGAAAAAGCGGGCTGTGAACTCTCCAAACAGTCAGGTTGTTTGTTTGGCGACAACTCGTTATCGTAATAATTACCCTTTACCTTGAAATGACCAAAACATCAATATCCAATAGCATGTCGCCGTTGTGAGCAAATGGGACACATTAATTCACTCAAAAAAGAATAAAGTATCAAAACAAGACACTACCTTTTTTGAAAAACACGTCGTTTCTGCCGCTAAAAGGAAAAAACGACATAGGTCCTACCTAAGTTTTTTTTTTATTTTAAGAAACCCAAATGAAACAGCTGAAGAATTGACATAATCAAAATTGGGAATTTTACTTCGGATTACTTTATTAAATGTTTGTATAGGTGGCATTAAATTCTGGGTCAGCTAATCCTAAAAGGCTATTTTTGCACAGTAATAAGTATATTTGAACTATAAATAAAAACCCACTCTTAGTAAACAATATGCCTCGTTGTTTGCTTTAAGTATGGATTGGTTTTTAATGTGGCTTCAAAAAAAGAGTTTTTAAATTCGTCTGTGTTTTTGTGAAGGCATGACGTGAACGCGACGTTTCCGCCCATTGTGGACCGATTTTCATGATTCGTTTTTAGTTTGGGTTCAGGGATAAAGCCTAAATATTATATGATGCAGGTTGATAGCGTACCTACGTACCTACTAAACCCAAAACTATTTTCTGTCCCATGTGTAACTGTGTATTAAAATTAAGTTTCATTTTACCTTCTACCATATACGTATCATAGAAGTAATTACATTGAAGAACTCATGTTCTTCGGTGTAATTACTAGGTACATAATGACTTTTATCCAAATCAAAGTCAAATACTCAAGGGCTAAGGCTACAAAAGAAGTCTCGCCTTCAAAGATCGGAAGGACCGTTCTCAGCTGTTTTCCTATGTACAGTTTTTTTTTCGTTGTCAAAGGTGAAAAGATGTCACCTAGTGTATTATTTCTTTCTATAAACGACACTAACTTTCGCCCGCGGCTCCGCCCGCATGCCTGTCGGCTATCGCGATAAAAACTACCCTATGTCCTTCCCCGGGACTCAAACTAAATCGGATTAGCTGTTTGAACGTGAAAGCGTAGCAGACAGACAGACAGAGTTACTTTCACATTTATAATATTACTAGCTGACCCGCGCAACTTCGTATGCGTCAATTTTTTAACATTTTTTTTTAGTAACATTTTTTATTGTTCCGCTCCTATTGGTCGTAGCGTGATATTATATAGCTTAGCCTTCCTTGATAAATAGGCTAATCAACAAAAAAATATTTTTTCAATTCAGTCCAGTAGTTCCTGAGATTACCGCGTTCAAACAAACAAACATACAAACAAACAAACATACAAACAAACAAACTTCAGCTTTATAATATTAGTATAGATAGTATGGATTTTAAGACATGGTACCAATTATTTTTTACCAATAGATAACTTCACATAGGTAAATAGTCTTATAAATATATCTTTATTATGTAAGTATTTCTACATAGGTACAACGTTGTTCTGCACCAGGTGTTATTTCACAATCATAACTTAGAAAATGACACCGTGACTTACTAAATTCAGCATTTTAAAAACCGTATCAGTTTCCAAGTATTCGAATTGTTTACTTTTTATAACCACGACTTGACACCTGCCGTGAAGATTACGTTAACACTTATTGACACGATTTTTTACAACTCAATCAAGATCTAGAATATTTATGATTATAATAAACTAGCTGTCCCGCGCAACTTCGTATGTGTAAATTTTCCCCTTTTTTGCATCATTTCACGTCGCTACTCCGCTCCTATTAGTCGTAGGCCAATGTTATATAGCCTATAGCCTTCCTCGATAAATGGGCTATCCAACAAAAAAAGATTTTTTCAAATCGGACCAGCAGTTCCTGAGATTAGCGCGTTTAAACAAACAAACAAAGCAAACAAACAAACTCTTCCGCTTTATAATATACTAGCTGTCCCGCGCAACTTCGTATGCGTAATTTTTCCCCGTTTTTGAAACATTTCTCGTCGCTTCTCCGCTCCTATTAGTCGTAGCGCGATGTTATATAGCCTATAGCCTTCCTCGATAAATGAGCTATCCAACAAAAAAAGAATTTTTCAGATCGGACCAGCAGTTCCTGAGATTAGCGCGTTTAAACAAACAAACAAAGCAAACAAACAAACAAACAAACTCTTCCGCTTTATAATATTAGTATAGATGTAACTATGCCAAATCGTAGAATACTTATAATTATAATGGCCTCCTAACCGATTACGGTTCCAGTAGCGAACCTGGCAGGTAGGCTCGGACAAAAAAAAATGTGTGGCACTCGGGGATTGCCGCGGTAAAGCTATTGCATAGCATTTTTATCAACATAATGCAATTATAGCTCGATCCGTGCGAGCTTCGTACAGTCGTACCATATACATATACGTTAAGCGAACGCTCGGCCGAGCTACATGGTAGGCGGAGTGGGGGGTGTTAGGTTTTATTTTCGTTACGGAATTTATCGTTACGGAATTTCTTGATTCGGTCGCCGCGCTCAGGGTTCCGTATACGTCCAACAGGGTAGTTGCACATGCACGAAACCTTCGGTGCGCAAGTACCACTCGCATTTGGTCAACTCTTGTTATTATCAGTGAATTTTTTTGTCCGGGTCTACCTGCCAGGTTCGCCATGACGGTTACCCGGTTACCAATTTCATATTCAACTACGAATGATTTCTTTAATAGCACACAGTGTATGCGCAGATAAAAGTGCACTGTCCATTCATTCACATGGGACAGATATTCGATATGACCGAGGAGAGATTAGGCGCAGGAACCCCTGCTTAACATGTTTTTTTAATTTAAAGATAACTAGCAATGTGGGATTTTGGTCCCACATTACTAGCAATCCTGTTAACCCCTCCAGTTAAGCTCAATGGCGTGTCTTAGGGGTGGGTTCACGTCGGTAGTATAATGGGTAGGATTCGAACCCGCGCTCTCACGATTGCGAGACCGATGCCTTAGCCATTAGGCTACCGCCGCTTTACGAGGTATTGAGGGGTGCGACATTCATAAATGATTAACCTCGTTAATTCGATTGGCTTGGTCCCCACTGGGTCACGGACCCTATCCCTACTTCCTTTCCTTGACCCTTAATCACCACCATAATATCATATTATTTTATGACATATCTCTAAACTCCAATTATGAAAGACATGTGTTTTGAAAGACACTCTGTCTCTACTTTAGACTGTCTTGCTTGATAAACTTTTAGGGCAAACCATTAAAGTAATTTAGATGATTTTTTTGCGTGAACGAAATTGCTAGAAAAGTTTAAAAAATTTAACGAAATTGCGGTTAATTTTGTTATCGTTGAGTGGCGTTTCTATGAAATATTACTCCTATCTACCCACCATAATCTTTTGTTTGAAAAGGGAGATAAAAATATATTACTGTAAGTTTTCCTTGAAAATTGCATGTAATTATTACTTTTTTTTTAATATAGTTAGGTATTGCACATGTATCTATGATCTTTTATTAATATATAGGACTTTTATTAATATTTAGGTCGAATTAAACTATTCTTAAGTATGTTTTACTAACATTATGGTAGGTATAGTAGCTAAAATCTCTGCCTACCCTATACCAGATGATTCAGACAATTCAACTTATTGCCGATCCGATGGAAGCGAACAGGACCTGATATACCATATAAGGTACAACAGCAGAGAGAGGGCATTAATTGAGTCACGTCCCCTGCTCGCGCAATGTGGCTTTATGGCTGAAGTTACAGTCTTGGGCTATCCGGAGTAGGTCCTGAATCGAGAAAATGGCTCTTATTTGTTGTTAAGCCTAGATCAACTAGAACCATAAAGCCCGGGCACCGACAGATGATACTGATACAGTAAATAATCTATACTAATATTATAAAGCTGAAGAGTTTGTTTGTAATCTCAGGAACTATTTTTCCGAATTGAAAAAATCTTTCACTGTTGTATAGCCCATTTATCGAGGAAGGCTATAGGCTATATAACATCACGCTATGACCAATAGGAGCGGAGCAGCAATGAGAAATGTTGCAAAAACGGGGAATATTTACGCAGACGAAGTTGCGCGGGACAGCTAGTTATTTGATATTTACCGTATTTCTCAACATCAAAGCAAAGCTTTTTGTCGATAGGCCTCACATACTGAATCCAGAAAGTTTAGTAGTGAAAACCGTCTTGTAGTGCATATTTAAGAGCCGTTTCGATATGCATATATGCTGTAGAAAGTAACGGAGCCGGTCCCTTGTGTAAATGCTTAATTGAAAGTCGAGGACTGTGTCGCGACGTGGATGAGTCACCTTGACAGCCGTTCGTCAACATTTTAACCAATAAACGGAATTATTTATCGTCCGCAAACATTTTTTTTATGTTAAATGTTGCAAAGGAAAGAGACATTTGCCGCCTTATTACAAAGAAAAGATCAAATCAAAGTTTAAACTAAGACTTTCAAGTCCAGGATATAGTACAGTACTATTGGTCTTATTACAAAGCATAAATAATCCGTGGACCAGCTGATACCAAAGGATCTAGCAATCAGCCACAGATTATAATCAATTTAGTTCATTCATTGTTCTTATCATTCAAAAATAACGTTCCGTTTTATACCAATATAATTTGAAAGTATAGTTTTCATTGAGAATAAAATATTTAGACGTTCTATGTAGCTAAATTATTCGCCAGCACTACTTAATTTTCAAAATATTAACCTGACATAAAAGCCCTCGGCCTGCAATTTACGAAAAATCTAATAAATTCTGTCAGGATCGGAACGTTACACAAGTAGTTGTCATTATAGTAGTTTTTTTATAGTACTAAAAATGTAAACAAATGATGATAACCTAAATTTAACTAACTCAGACATTATTAGGGATGTTAGAAGTTTAATCTGAGTAACTATAGCGCCCAAACACTTAGAGGAACTTGGATGCGAGTTTTTATTACAAAGCTAGTTTCATTGGAACAGGTCTTAGCATGGAAGGATACTTACTCAATAAGATAATCCATTTTTGATATACTTACTGTTTTCTTTGTTGCACTCGTTGTTCTGAATGTATTGGGGGAAAGTATGCCTAGATTCAACATAGGTACTGAAGCTTCGGCTGAAGCACAACAAACAATTAAAACAAATTTTATGAATATATTTATTATTTAATATCAGTGAGCTTGCTATGAAATGAAATTCTCAATTATCTACATAGAATCATTATTTATTAGATACCATTTTCATGAGAATCATAAATATAATTATCTAAACTGTTAGGTAGCACTTAATAGTTATTCCATTTGACAACAAAATGGATGTTAACAATTTCAATAACCTGTAACCATTCTGTATTCCCTGTTCAAACTATGTTTGAAAAGGAATATTGAGTTGATATCCCTTATTTCTATTTAGATGACTAGCTTTCCCGCACAACTTATTCTGCATAAATCTTCCCTGTTTTTGCAACATTTCTCAATGCTGCTCCATTCCTATTGGTTGCAGTGTGATATTATATAGCCTATAGCCTTCCTCGACAAATGGGCTACCCAACAGTAAAAAGTTCAAAAGAATTACCGCGTTCAAACAAACTTTTCAGCTTTATAATATTAGTATTTTACAATAAATTTTAAATTGTATGCATTTTTTGTATAATATATAAACAGTGATCAATAATATATTTATATAATAAAATTGATAATTCTATATTTAGATCCACCTTATAGTTCACTAGTAAGTTTTAGGTACATTATACATAGAATCATTATTTCATATCAACCCATATGATGGCCCACTGCTGGACACGGGTCTCCCCAGTAGAACCTACTGGTATGTAGATCCTGGGGGTAATTGCCATAATCGCCACGCTTGGCAAGCGGGTTGGCGATCGCAGTAAGGCTTTAAGTACGCAGAGGACGCTGCTGCCCGTCCTCCGGAGTGAAATCCCTTAGTCGCCTTGACGACACCCACGGGAAGAGATGGGGTGGTACTATTCTTAAGCCGGCACCACACGGCAGCATTATTTATTAGATACCATTTATTCTCCCTAAGAACATAGTTCATCTATCAGAGAATCATAAATATAATTATCTAAACTGTTAAGTAGTGCATAATAGTTATTACATCACAATTTCAATAACCTGTAACTTATCTGTTCTCTCTGTTTAGTGTTTAAACTATGTTTAAAGGAACATTGTAGCAATGTATTAACTAGCTGAGATCTTATAAACATAATATTCAGTTCTTGGTACCTACCTATAACCTAAGTTTACATCTGTTTCTAGTGATAGGTATACCCATGGTTACACTTTACCAACTAAATTTTAAATTGATCAATGTTTATTTAGTTCCACTATAATATGTATAGTTCAGTAGTAAGTTTTAGGTAAGAAATTTTGTCATAATGATGTTTCTATTACTTTGTTATGTGCATTTTGAGTAAATTCAACATTGGTTTTTGCCGCACTACTCCAGACCACCTATCAGACATTCCAAATGTGATTTTCCAACTTCAATATAAATAATGTGTGACATATTATAAGTGGAATGCATCAGATTGTTTTACATAGAGCACTAGTTAATGATACTATTGTCGAACAAAAATAATCTGTGTTGATCTTCAACTTTCCACACTGCGTAGGTACACTTCACGTCGAGTCTGGTTGACCCAAACATTGCACAGACCACTTTAATTTTAGGACATCTCTGAGTTCTGTATATTAAATCTTCTCTCTCAATTCCAAGCTGTGATAAATGTTTTGAAAAACAATAATAAGCATGTATTATTAAATCTTTGGTCACACATCGCATTTCACTCGATTTTTGCGTTTATTTTGTTGCCACACCATATTTAGTTAGATAATAATTTAAAGTCACTAAACACGCATTATTCGTCATTAATAATTGAAACTAAAATACGCAAAATTGTAAATAAAATAACCTTAAAATGTCAAAATTTTTGACATTTTAAGGTTATTACCATAGTTAAACTAGGGTGATCGAAAGACTAATCTATAGACCAAAGAAGATCATCGATTAAGCGATGAACCTCGTTTTGTAATAAAGATTTTCGTAGATCCATGGTTTAAACTAGGATTTTCGTCAAACCAGGTTTAGTCCAGCTTTTGGAATAAGGCGGTTGAAGTTTAGCGACATGGTTTAGAAAAGTTGGTACACTTTCGCACCTTGTTAGGTATGGTGATCGCAAGTCTCAGGTTTGGTTCCAGTTGGTACACTAGATAGTTACAGTGATCGGAAGACCTAGGTTTGATTATCGTCTACGAATATTTTTTATGTTAAATGTTATGAGCGGGGCTTGACTCCCCTGCAAAGGAAAGAGTTTGAAGTTCAGAAAAGTTGGTACACTTTTGCACCCCGTTAGGTATGGTGATCGGAAGTTTCAGGTTTGGTTTCTGGGTCTTCAAATTTGACTTCAAATTTGTCTCTAATATGCAATTATTGTATTATTTCTTTGTTGTCTATTTGATATGGTAACTTTATCTTAAATTTTACTAGCTGACCCGCGCAACTTCGTCTGCGTAAATTTTCCCCGTTTTTGCAACATTTCTTATTGCTGCTCCGCTTCTTATTTATCCACTATTTAATGGATCTTATTATACATATAAACTTTCTTCTTAAATAACTCTATCTATTAAAAAAACCGCATCAAAATCCGTTGCGTAGTTTTAAAGATTTAGGCATACGTAGGGATATAGGGACAGAGAAAGCGACTTTGTATTATACTATGCAGCGACTATGTAGTGATTAATGTTTTAATTTGTACTTTTATTCATTGGAGTCTTTATGCTTTAATTTATGCCATATACATAAATAATGTGCTTTTGACTGATATGACTGTGATATCACTGTTCTAGAGAATAAATAAGAGTAGCAATGTACTTACTATCGTAATTTATTGATATGATGCCATTAGTATCTTTACAGTTAATAACAATCTAGTGATGCATTATTAAAATATATATATTACGGGTCTTAATCGCGTGAATAATTTAAGGTAAAATACCTTGTTTATTGCCCGACGTTTCGACCGTATTGCAACGGCCGTGGTCACGGGAAGACTTGCTGGATGCGGGAACCAATCACTGGATTGAACTACACAAACCACAGGTCCTCTCCACCGACCGTCACTATTACTCCAGGATGGCGAGGGAAGCGGTTGAAATCAAAAAACATGTCAATTTCCACCGAGAAGACGGATACCGTTTGTCAACATCGTGGAATCCCGTAATCGGCAAGTGTATACACCGCCGAACAAACATTACACGCCAGTGTGCAGATGTCCTTAGTGTTGTGTGTCGAAGTACCGACGGTTCCGTAATAGTGAGTGATAAAAATCAAGCGAGGGTAGTTTCCGAAACCCGCGCTTCACGGAGGCGACGCTGAGCTCAACTAGTCTTCCCGTGACCACGGCCGTTGCAATACGGTCGAAACGTCGGGCAATAAACAAGGTATTTTACCTTAAATTATTCACGCGATTAAGACCCGTAATATATATATTTTAATAATGTGTACAAATCGCGAAAGTTTATCAACATTTAATCTAGTGATGATAAGTTGATGACACACATTGTAACAAAGCAATTGTTACTTGGATATTTAAAAGCGTGGCGTATGATTTCTTGGTAGATTAAAATTTGTCATGCGAGTTTCACACTTTAACGAAAATTGACTATTTTTGAATTTCTGTGCAGACAATCCAATAATGGATTAAACCTAAGTTTTGAGTAGAGTCGTTCGTTTATGAAGTTTTGTTTAGAGGAACTCTTTCCTCTAAACAAAAGTGAGAGCAGAGTTAGTGCCGGCTCGAGGCCAGAAGGTTGGAGCGAGATCTAATTTTGGTACCCCAATATTGGTCAAGCGACGAGGGGTTGCAGATCATTCCGCCCGATACCGCATAAGTATCAATAATCAATTTAACGCCTATTGCAGAAATCAATTTAGCGCCCTTTTGCGATTTTATGTAGTGTTTCTACATAGCTTTAAGCCCTACATTTCTTAGCTGAAGGACACTTTTATCCTGACCTATAGCGCCTGGAGCGGCCGCCCGGCCCGGCTCTGAGCAAAGTACTACTTCATTAGCTAAATTAGAGAGTTGAGGAAGCCCTTAAACGGCTATTACACTACCCTGAATTAGGGCCCTAAATCGAGATGGCCTTGAAAATTTGTTAGAGAATTTGGGCCCTAACTCTTATTACACCTCTCTTTTTAAGGGTTTAGGATCCCTGATTCAGTGTAGTGTAATAAGCGCATTAGCCACTAACATGCTGCTCAACTATCTGATTTAAAATATACTTAACTCTATTTTTTACATGTTGTACATGCATAAATATGTGTGTGTACGTGTAGGTATGTATACAAACAACACTACGTAATGAATAGGCACTAGTTTCCGGGTACTCGTCAGTCTGTATAACAGTACACTTGAAACCTGACACATGACAGTTTATACACAAAGCTGCGCTCCACCAAGCGGCCTTATCTACCCTTTGTCGAGTTGCGGCCCTGAGATAACTTAGGTATAGGTACTACTAGGTCTGCCATCCCATTATCGATCATACAACGCTATCTATGTGTAAATAACTACTTACACTACAGAGGTAGTCACGTGGAAGGGTTAAGGATATGGAAGCGCTTTGAAGTTCAGTATTTTTAACCCCTTGACGCAAAACAGGTGTAAAGCCTGTATTTACCGAATAGAACTAGACTACAATGAAAATATATACATGCCTAATTTTATAGATACTAATGGTGCTAGTGCATACGGCTTAAAGTTCTCTGAACTAATGTTTGTCCACAATTTGTTTATGCGTTTATAATCACCAAAATACCTAAATATTTGTAGTAAATTTTAGTTAGGTGCATCGTCATATCTGTGTACCTAATCCATATTTAGCTTAAAAAGATTCTTAAAAATATACTTATCTGATTTGACAGTCAGGTTATTTATGGAATAATGGCCGTGTGGTACCAGGTTAACAATAGCACAACCCCATCTCTTTCCGTGGGTGTCGTCAAGGCGACTAAGGAATGTCATACCGCAGGACGGGCAGCAGCGTCCTCTGCGTAGGTACTTTGAAGCCTTACTGCGATCGCCATCTGCGATTATAGCAATTACCCCCAGAATCTACAATAAGAAGTTATACTGGGGAGATAAATGCTATGTAAACATTTACTTTATGGATTGCTTGACATTGCGAGCGTTTTGGATCGACAAGCAATCCTAAAGGTAAATAGATTCTTTGTTTACCTATATGTTTAAAATGTACGGAATAATACTTACTTATTTTCTATTTACTTTCTACCTACGCAATGAACAAGTATTACGCGTTAAAATTACCAGTTTGGACCAAAAATCCATTAAAATCAGTTGAACTCTTTGCTCAGTAATAAATGGACCGGTTTTTTGCTTTTCATTCACGAGAGAAAAGATTTTTCAGTCTCACAGACGCGACGGTAACATTAGTAATATGTGTAACTTTTTGATAAATGGTTACCCATCTGTAGGTAGGTACTACGTATATTTAGTAGTAGCAAGTGACCCTATTCTTATACAGCGTAGATATACCTATACAGATCGAGGACCGATCAAGGTTACTAATTCTAGTTGCCCTAGGTTAAAACTACGGCTAAACGTTCTTTATGCGATTTCAGGAGCCACTGTAAGAGCTGAAGTGGAGCTTGTTAGGGTTGCCAGATCGATAAATCCAAATATCTGGCATTTAAAATATCGAGATTTAAGGGCTTTTGTCTGGAGAAAATAAAATTTATTGACCGCCTAAGTACCTCGCGCGACAGGGGGTGAGGCGGTGTTAATCTATGGCGTTTTGTCGGGAGATTTTGTTATTTGTCGGGAGTCTGGACGTCACATGAAATGTCGGAAAAATTCAGGTGATTCCCGACATCAAAAAGATAGCTATGTAGGTTGCACATTACTAGCAATCTTGTTAACGGAGGGGTTAAGCTAAAGCTAAGCTAAATAGCTTGTGTTAAGAGTGGGTTTACGTCGGTAGGGATCGAACCCGCGACCTCTCGATTGCGAGTCTGATGCCTTAACCATAGAAGTACGGTATGAATGCAGTAAAGTGAGGGGCTCACTCAACTCCAAAAGTGTCTGATTCCCCTTTTTCCTTGATAAAACCTGCCGTTAGCGAGATCAGGCCCCTTTTAGACCAAAACCTTTGGTTCCACAGTGGAGTCATCTTCTTTCACCAAAATCCTATATTCGACTGTATGAATATCAAGTAAGACCCATGGAGTAATACAACGCTAAGCAGTAATGCACAGATGCGCACGATGCGCCTGCAACGCAAATTGAACATCCAAGGTCAAATGACTTGTCATTTATGTAAATATTATCAGTTTCACTGAAAGATAAAAGGAAATACCTTATTGGTGAACATGAACATGTAGATATTTCAAGCTATTAGTTGACGGGTATGTATATACCCCCAAGGCTAATATAATATTAATTACTGAAATCCTACTAAATACATAATTACTAATCAACATCAATTCACTTTATATAAATCACATTTATTAACAAGTTAGAATTAACGATCTGAAGGGCCGGCCATCTAAACTCGCAAATCTTAGAATGACCTCTTTTTCTTTTTATTCTGTTAATGAGTTTCATCTACTACAATGAGGTCTAACGTGAGAGAGGTGGATGATCTTCCCACCTGCCACAGTACCTACCTACCAAACCAATGCTTGTCGTTATCCATAATCGGTTAAGATAGGTTGATAGCTTGATAATAACAATGAACATTTCTCCGCTTTGATGAATTCTTTAGATAGATTATGTTAAACTCTATCAACAATCGTTATGTACCTAGGTACTTTAGATGAGCTAACAAACAGAGAAATGCAGACGGTGACTCTAATACTTTGGAGTAGATTGACGATAAAAATAAGACGATAAGCTACCACAAACCTAATATTTCTGGTTAGTCTACTATTGAACAACTAAATTTAGTACATAATACTCCTTATTTTGCAAATTAAACCATAAAGTACTATTTAATCGTGCATAATCGAAAGGGAATACCGATTCTGATAAGATCGGTGACCAATTATAATGTTTGGACTATCATCAGCTGCTACTCCTAATAATATATAGTTACTTATCGATTTAATTGTCTTTGGCTATTATGCAGTACTAGATACTCAAACCACCTGATATCATGCCCTACGTGCGTATATACCGTAGGACGTATTGGCGTCCACCGAAAGTACGGTCAAAATGGGCTCTTCTTCTGCGAAAATATGAACATAGTTTTTACTTGACGATATAACGTTAAGAAAAAGACTTGGAAATAAGTATGCGATCGTTCTAAATAAACCAATTCAAACAAAAGAGTGAACACGAACAGTATCTTGTCTGGTTTTAACGCTCGGGAAAAAAATAGGTTAAGTATCGATGTTCACAGGCGTTGAGTATACAGTCGGTTTTATTTGTACAGAGTATTAATTCAATGGATTACTGTTAGCTGAGCGATATGTAGCTGTCTTACTTGCATAATACAAGGGCAAGTGGAGTGTCAGCTCAGGTTAGGAAAAGTAATTTAAATGTACACAAGCAAACATTCTTTTGACCTTGCTTGACTTCGAATCAATATAAGAAGACCATTGGAGTAAACAAGCCAATGTGTAGTCAGTAGTAGTAACTAGAAAGGTATCACTTACCTACTAAATGAGGGCTAAATAATGGGCTCAATTGAATACACTAGAGTTGACTAGAGTAATCAGTTGCTAAAGTGGCCTACCCGGTTTTCTCTAGAGTTTGGGAAGATTTTAAAGAAAAAAAAAATCGAATCGAAGTCCTTAAATTGTTTTTCCTTCTACATCGATTGTTAACAAAATACATGCTCCTTTGCCAGGGCAATTGTTTGCTAAGCAGACATGTTTTTGTTTTAACTGATTGTGTCGACAGTGTCAAGTATGCAAGCATCTTTTAGTACATTCCTGTCTTTATATATTAGTCTGCTGATTAGGTAATTGTAATTAACAAGATTACGTAATTACTACAGCATATCCTTTGCATAAATTTACATAACTAGCGTAGGTAAATACAAAACTCGAATCGATTATTTTGAACTGCTTCCGTATACATTGGTATACATTCTTTGTCTATACAAAATGCTTATTGTACGTTTCTATTTAATTATCTCGTTTGTCAGAAAGTCCAGTTTAGTTAAAGATCGGTGTTCCAGTCTGTTTGTCTGCATTCCGTAGCGCGGTGGCCCCGTTTACCTTGCCATCGGCTCCGAATCATTCGGATGTCTGTCTGCATTCCGCCCGCGTCCAATCAAAACTTCTATTTTTTGCACTATCGAGTTTAATCTAGAGACTCGCAAAAAAAAATGGTTACCTATACTGACGTATTTATTACCAATGACTTCTGTATTTCATTAGCACCTTACAAAGAGAATACTAAATATTTCGTAACGGCCCGCTTAGAACGATAGTTTTTGAATTTTGGCAATAAGGCTGACTCACAATGAATGAATACGGCAATATAAATAAACATTACATATGGAAATATATGATTCATTTTCATTACACTTTTACTCTAATCTTTCAAAGAATGGAAGAGATTTCTACGCACCGAATTCCGACAAATTCAACCTTGATTTAACATTACCTACCGATTCAGGAAACAGAAAAATATCTCACGATATGTATCTGCAAGGCGTTGGCAATACTTTAAGCTATTGGAAGTATTCAATCGAATATCAGATAGAGGGATCATCTCGGTTCGATCATATTTTTATCTCTCAGATTGAGAACTCTTGATAACAATCGTTGCAATATCAAACCGTTGTGAGTTGTCGTTCTGAGCACGTTGTATTATGTGATTGATTTACTTTATTAGTTTCTGATAAAACCACAAGTGCGTATAATCAATTCTAATGTAGGTGACAAAGGTCGTATGTTAAAGGGTGAAGTGATGTCAGAGCGTGACAGCATTAGTGTGAGTGTGGTCGCGGGAGGTGCGTGCTGTCGCGTGCGCCGTAGGATGCAGTGCTTCGGAATCCAAGGTAATCATATAAAATTAATAAACACGCACGACGTACGCACAATTCTTCGATTGTGGAAAAACAATAACGTCAAATGACAAATAATCGTGACCAGAATAATCAGAAATGCTCAATCGATTCGGCGGTGCTTTGATTGGGATTATAAGTGTCCATGCGGAAAATTGATTACTTGGTTAGTTTTTCGATCGGTAGCTCTGGCTAGTGGGCGCAGCGGGCACCGTAGGCACCGCTAGGCTCTGAGCATCAAGATGAAGTTGATAGTTAGAAGGCGGGAAGCGCACACGGCTGCGCACGCGCCTCCGGATGTGTCGCACTTTATTTCGCGTGTGTGTCGAACAGATGCGCTTGAGTTTCTTTTTCATCAAGCCCGGGAAAATAGGCAAGTGATTGTGTATTCGTGTTTTTATTAATTTTCGTTACGAGTGTTTTAATTTGCCACTTGAGCGCGTGACGTTATGCAGTGAATTATTTATATTTTAGTGTTTGTATGAAGTATTGTGATTCGATTGCTGGAATATTATTACCGTGAGATTTTACCACTGGTCGGTTGGTTTTGCGTAAATTCGATATGGCTTTTGGTTAGAATTTAGAAAGCATTTACGGAATGTGTCCAACGTTCCGAGAAAATGTCCCTTGAGTAAACATCTTTGTCCACACATCGTTGAAACTCGAGATCAAAGCAGAAAGTTTATTTACACTTCCAAATATGCATTTGCTTGAAGTATCGAAAGTGTTTAAAATTTTCAAATGCGCTTTGCTGTATTCCGTTTCTAGATTTGTTATGTAGGCAGGTATTATAGGTATTTAAATACCTATTAAAATTACGCAGAGTAGGTAATTTCCAATAATTATAATACTAGGGTTAAGCAATTATCTCAGCAGGTATGCCATTGAATAACAATGGGTAATCTACTTATAATATTGACAATAGAAAAGTTACCCGACACAGTTGACTAACTCTTTGTATCAGACAGACTGCGTGTCTTATTGACGTGAAATATAAAGCATACCTTATTCAATTGTTTTCCATTGTTGGTTTTGTCTAATTAATGTGCTTCCTTCCGGTAGTATAACAACCTATTGTATGGATACTTTTGTGACATTCTTTTATTTAGTCCTTTTGTAGATTTTATGATTAGCAGTAAATGTTAGATTTATTGCATATTTACCCATTGAGATATTAATTTGTACCTCTAATCAAAATGGCGATTTTCATCTCCTGTTAAGTAAAATTTTAGAAACTATATCCTTAATAGAGGATGCTGCCTTTCCATTGTTTCACGTGGTTCACATGAAATTTCATTAAATTGTTAAATATAAAAAAAAGAAACCAAGTTCATCCAAATATTAGATCACTAGCTGTCCCGCGCAGTTTCGTATGCGTAAATTTCTCCCGTTTTTACACCATTTCTCATTGCTGCTCCGGTCCTATTGGTCGTAGCGTGATGTTATATGGCCTGTAGCCTTCCTCGATAAATACGTTATCCAACAGTAAAAGAATTTTCTAATTCGGGTCAGTAGTTCCTGAGATTACCGCTTCAGCTTTTTAATATTAGTATAGATTTGTAGGTAGTAAAATACTCTTGTCTACATAACACAAAGTGTATTTACCTACCTTACTCCGACTTTCATTCTATCTAACGTTTAGATCTTAAGATCATTAAATGTCATTTTGTCGTAATCAACCATTAGAAATCTATCCATGATGAACATCATATCTTGTCCAACGTTCGACCGACAACTTTATGATGAATTCTTGTTACATCATTATAAATTTATTACGGGAAGTTTTAATCTATATTCTCACTAAACGGAAGGTAATTGGAAAGTTGAAATGTTGTTAATTTAAAAATGTTTAACTATTATAGGTGCTAAAATTTCCAAGTATCTATATCTTTGATCAGCGGATCCGAGCCACTCTTACGGCTCATGTTTCCTGAAACTCCTGTCTACATCACAAAGCAAACCTCTGCAAAATTCCAGCTTACTAGTCGCTAAACTTTGGGCTGAGCTTTAAGGGTATGATTTGCTTTAATTTAAAGCCGTCTGAGAGTCGAAGTGTCGAATCGTATGGCGTGCTATTAACATCTAATAAACCAAAGTTGTTATTGTTTTCTGAAATTGCGTAAGATGCTAAGGTCGTCGTCGGAACTCTTCAGAAACTCACCTTATTATCCAACAGTACTTTTCCAAACTCTTCTAAGCTTCTACGAGTACCTACGTAGCGTTATGGTCATCTTTGTTCAGTATTAATGAACAATTACCAATGTTCATGTGTGTTCCTAATGATCCTGAATGAGGATAGGAATTTGTTGGGTCAACTTTTGTAGTTGCGAAGTTGACTAAAAAACAAGCTTTTTAAATTATGTCAGTGTGAGAATGCTTACCAGAATATTAAGATGGTAAGCTACCAAAAATTGTTCGTGTAAAATTAGTATACGTTTTCGGTCGATCAAGTACCTATTGCCGTTGTTTGGAGACATTGTCAGAAATGCCAGAAGGTAGGACATTTTCTGATTATGTTGTCAATTTACAGCTTAATTGTCTATGTAGGTAAGTGGGTATATTATATTATTGCCCCCGGGTATCAATAATTTTTTTAACTCGTGGTCCCACCATCCATGTCCCACTGACCTCATGGCCTCCATTAATCCACAAACGCATTAGACTTTATGTTTTTGTTGGCGATTTGACATGGAATTCTATTCTTCAAATTTAAAAAAAGAATTCGTTTTGTAAAAAAACATGGAAATATTTTGCGTGGCGTCTTTTGTGCCATCATCGTTGGTTTCGCCAGAGGACATCACAGGTCTTCTCTACGTCACGGATTGGAAAGTGTTCGTCACCTACATCCCTTCTTTAATTCAAGGCCCCCGGCGGAAAAAGAAAAGTAAAACTTTTGGACCCACCCTCGTGATCAAGAGAAATCACCATACGAGTAACATAATTTAGTGGCAGCCCCATCGTCGTCTGCCTGTTTGCCAACTTCCACCGTTCTTGTCAATGTAACAATAGATTTGACAGTTGCTAGTTAATTGTACTGCGACAAGCCTTTCAGAAATTACGTTACTGGCATAATAAAAACATTATTAAATAATTCATCCGCAGTAGGTTACCTAACCGCTGTTAAATTAATTCAATTGTTATTATTTCTATCAACGAGTTCGCTCACTTCCGTCGCGGTAAGATTGTACTCGTATCTAAATGATGATTAATTCATTCACCTACTAGATTTTTTTCTATTCTAACAAATTGTAAAAATAAATATTTTCACTACTACTCTTAAAGTCTCATTTTGTTGCGTGTTCTTGATAAAAACATAGATCAGTAGGTATAGTAAGGCATGTGTCCTTGTAACAAAGAAAGAACGTAAACAGCTCTACGTTACCGCCCATACCCCCTAGCGAGATAAACTTATTTCATCTCCAAAGCTATCAACAGTTCAACCCAACGCTATCGTTCTGACGTAACCGAACTTGTGTATGTACTTATTACTTGACGTGTCCCGAGGTTTAGTCCACTTTGATTTGGATTATATTCGTATTTCGTCCAATATATTTACTATGTAGCTTCGTCTATATTTTCCCATATGTAGTAGTTATTTCGTCCAAGTTAGGGAACTTGGACGAAATACTTCAAATAATCAGGATCGAACTTCACTTACAGGTAAGTTCGTTTATCCTTTCATTATTATTTACACACCTTTTTGTTTTACGGATTACTTATTTTCCATACAGTTTTGGGATAAACGAGATATTGCTAATTTATTTTACTTTACTTAATCGGTGTTATTAGTAAAATGTACCCACTACTGGTGTGTCTGTTAAGAGCCATTTAGATGGAGGGAGTGTCTCGTTTAGAGGATACGATTATCAACAGATTATAAAAAAGTTTCTTCGTGTAAACATTAACAATAATCACCTCGTCACGTGGGCGAAAATTAATATTTACGTGTAATACAATGTACCTACCTATGATGATGTTTTCATACACCGATTCTGAGCAACAGTGCTGAAATAAATAACACAAAGTACGCAATCAGCGATCGCAACCAATCCAGGATTGATTCCGCCGAGAATATTTTTTATTAAGGTAAATATTCAAAGCACTCCATTTACTAAATCTGTAACTGACCAAATGGCTACCACAGAAAAAAACCATCTAGAGAAAACTCTAAGAGAACCCCACTTTATCTAGCTACGGCTATATCATATACAAACATCAATACATAAAGGGATCTCCAGGATTGGGTTGTTGGCTGCATGTCAATGAGGTTGGAACCTATTAAAGAGCTCTCTGGCCCATAATGCGACCATTGAAATCGAGCTGAGGACAGATAATAGTGTGACTCTAGTGTTGAATACAGGTTAATACGGGTTCATTCTATTACTGCTCAATACTGAACATACCTGTGAGTTGTGAGGGGATTTGAATTGAATGCGTCTGTATTCGAATTCATTTAACAATTTTACAGCAAAATCAACTTCTACAGTTTTATAATAGGATCTATAAAATGAAAATTAAAAATTCTTTATTCACTTAGGATGCAAAACAACTCTTGTGATACGTCGGGATTCTACATGTACATGTTATGCCAAGTTCGCAAACAACAAGTAGGTAAAGCCGGAGAAAAGAACCTGGCAATAAAAACTGGCGGCCACAGTTTTCAAATTGCCAATTTTACAATGTTTGAATGTTTATAAACTTGATATGGGGGTAAGGTGCTGCGACTAATATACTATATACCATGTTAAAGGACTGATGCAAATTGTATTATCAAAAAGTTAAAAAACCAAAATCAGCCTTAGTGGGTACAATATACACTGACGGACTTATAAACTGCATCAAAGTAATAGACGACTTTGAAATAAATATTTTAACCAAGTATGCAAACTTTCTATACAGATTTAAATTGAAACCTCTAGATTGGTTCGTGAACTTTAAAACAGCGTAGGATCATATCTTTAAGTTTAAGTTTATGTACTGGAAAGGACCTTAAGACCTTTTTTGAAGAAAAAACAGAAGTTTAAGGAAAAATTGTTTAATTAAAAAATTGGTTTTAACAATAGACACAAACTTTATGCAAGGGTTTATTTGTGTTTTAATAAGGTGTATTACCCCCACGTGCCCTTATTACGGATTCTAATCGGTTCCGCATAGATTTTATAAGGGTTTTTAAAAGATCTTGCGGAATATTGTCCCATTCTTCTGAAAGTGCTGTTCTTAGTGCTGCCACTGTCGTAGGCGAAGGGTTTCTCGCATATACAGCTCTTTTTAAATTGTCCCAAACATGCTCGATGGGATTAAGATCCGGGCTGCGTGCTGGCCAATTCATTGTACGTATCCCAACCTCTTCGCAATAATGTTGAACTTGTGCAGCTGCATGCGGCCGGGCATTATCCTGCATTAAAGTAAAATTTTCGCCTATGAATCCCATGTAAGGCACCACGTGATCTTCTAATATCTCTGTTATGTAGCGATGTGCTGTCAAACCCCCTCTATTACCGTTTTGACGGACCATGTCTATGAACACAAGTTCTGTTCGCCCGTTCATCGATATGCCACCCCAGACCATACATGAACCGCCTCCAAAAGGAACACGCTCCTCAATGCAACTTTGAGCATATCGCTCCCCACGTCGACGATAGACTCTTCTGCGACCATCTGCACCATATAAACATGTCCTACACTCGTCCGTGAACAATACAGAGGCCCACTGCTCTTCTGTCCAATTCAGGTGATGACGCGCAAATCTTAAGCGAGCTTGTCTGTGAGCTGCAGACAACTTTGGACCATTTGCTGGTCTAAAAGGGGTGATAGCCGCTTCCTTTAACCTTCTTCTTATTGTTCGTGCACACACGTTTTTTCCACGCACTTCATTAAGCTCGGTTTTGATGTTAACTGACGTGAGGAAACGATTTCGCAGGGAAGTTGTAACAATAAATCGGTCATCACGACCTGTGGTTGCTCGAGTTCTGCCTGTACCACGTCTCCTCCTGTAAGAACCTGTCTCTACAAACCTTCTGTACCTATATTCTACAAACCGTAGACTGGTTTAAATTTAAATTTCTACCAATCGTTCGTTGATCCAAGCCCTCCCGCACCAATGCTACAATTTGTGCCGCTTGTTCGGACGAAGTATCCATATTATGGTTCAAAAACTCTCGATGTGTTAAAAAACTAACCCAACAATTATGCTGGTAACAATAATTCAATTGACCAAACAAAAAAAATCAATGAGAATTAATTTAAAACTTTGCTATAAATAACACGCAAATCTGATACTACGAGTAAATTTTCTTTTCCCGGCTATATTCATTTGTTTTACCGCAGTTCTATTTTTAAATTTAATTTTTTTTTAAGATTAAGAGCCAGTCTTTCCATATTTATATAATTTAATCTAAAAAGTTTGCATACTTATTATAAAAAAATCCTTTTAGAGTAAACCTGAACTTTGATGCAGTTTATGAGTCCGTCAGTGTAGTAGGAGCATCTACTACTACTAAGCTAAAAACTATATGTGCTTAAATATTGACCAAAGTACTTGTAACGAAATATAAAATATTAATTCAGGTATCAAAAGGAAGAAAAGAATGGCCTTATTCGAATCTTTACTTACAAAAGTCAAATCATGCTCTTAGACAATGTGACAATTAAAACAAATGATGTAGGTATGTAGTATACCTACATCATTTGTCTAACCTAACCTGTTCTCTAAAGACTAAAATGCCCGCATTAAATGTTACAAGCCTCAAAGACCTCACATTATCATCTCATTATAAGATCAACGATCTACGACAATTTTAATTGCTCCCAAGGATACTCGCATCCTTTATGATATCGTTTGTATTGTGTACAGATGAGGTACAGTATATACAGCTCAGTTATTGACCGTGAAAAATTGCATTATACGCAGAAGTTATTGAATTACTTCTTCATATTATTTCGATGGCAGAAACAGATTTAACTCGAAACGAACACATTACGATGTTTAACAACAGAAGATAAAAATTGATGACTGCCTCTGTGGCGCGGTGGGAGTGTGTCCGACTGCTTATGCAAGAGGTCGTGGGTTCGATTCCCACACGGGACACCACTTTGTGTCATCCACAAATTGTTGTTCCGAGTCTGGGTGTGCTTTGTGTCCGTGACTTGTTAAGTGTGTTGTCCGTGTTTGTAAAGTCCCCCGCGCCACAGGGCTTGAACCCTACTGCGGGAGTCATATTAAAAAAATATATATATACAAATACCCTGTCTCCTATCCAAATTTGGACCAAATTGCTTAAGAATTGCTTTTAGCTTAAGTAGCTTCTCCTTTGTCAGTTTCGTGCCAGTAGATATGCGTTAATCCAATCGTTTTGATTTGTACAAAGTTCATGCAAATCAGTTCAGCGGTTTGGAACGGATATAATACTTAGCAATATTAACGGTAGACTGTATAACGGTGAAGGCATATTTTCAAGTAGGTATTGTATGTTACTGTCTTTATTGAAGTGAGGTTCAAATAACCCATTAGTAGTGACTCCGCTCGGTTTGATTGCCGTTTCTTCTACCGCCACATTACTTGTAGTGTATTAATATAGTGCCAGTGGGTAGGTACCCTGTGGATTTGGCACAGGAAGTATGTATACAAAAATATACCTTTTGTTTTCATTATTTCCTTTGAAACATTGAAGAAACATTTGAGTCTAATCTGTTTAACTTTAATGCAGATAGTAGGTAGGTAGAGTATCACAGAGAGTAGGTAGGTAGGTACCTATTTGTTTATATGTTTATATACGTATTATTTCAATTGCGGTTCTACTGATTGTTACTCATTGAAGTGACTACTATTCTTAAGCATACTAGCTGCCTGCCCTGGCTTCGCATGGGTGTCATATCGTAGTTTTTTATACCTTGTCATTTTCATTGGGATCTCAAATAATGTAGCTTTCTCATTAGAATTTTTCAAATCGGTCCAGTAGTTTCGGAGCCTATTCAATGCAAACAAACAATCAAATCTTTCCTCTATAAAATATTATTAGATTTGCTCCGGCTTCGCATGAGTGTCATATTGTAGTCTCTTACACCTTGAGTTACATTATTGTCATTTTCATTGGGATCTCATTTTTTTTGACAATAAACAAACAATCAAATCTTTCCTTTTTATAAGCATAAAGATAGAAGATAGATATACATAAGCTGCCTCACAAAATGTACTGTTTCAAATTGAACTGCACTGACTTTAAAGCAAGACGATGGTTTTAGGGCTGGTAGGTAGCTCAGTTCCAGAGATAAAAGTCTTTTTCAAGTCATAGGACGCTGTCGACGGGCATCAGCATTGCTGGAGCGCTGCGTCTGGAATATGAAAAAATGTTGAGTTTTCCGGGTTTTAAGCTCCAAATCCAGGGTTTTTACATTTGTCTTGTCCTGGCTGCCAGATTCTAGAGATGACAATTCTAAACGTAACAAACACTCTTTAACTTCAACAGTACGACAACTGTCTTATTAAATGACCCAGTAAACTAGGCTTGGCAGAAGAAGATCGACCTATCTGAAAAACAAAGTTAAATCTGCAAAATCGCTTTTTTACGGAGGAGCAACTATAAGTTTGTCATAAACAAAATTTGCGGCAAATTACTTTTATGACAAACGGCCGCACGGAAGAAATAGCGGCAAATTTAGTGTAAGACAAACTTAAAGTTTCTATCCCGTAAAGTAGAGATTTTGCAGAAATAACTACAGAGTTATATCTGCAAAATCTCTATTTCACGGGAAAGAAACTTCGACAAGAAGAGCAGTCTTCGGAAGGTCGAGATATTTCTCAAATCGAACAGATACCTATTGTTCCCGAGATTATCACAGTCAGTCAACTCGTAACAATTTAACAAACAATATTCCACTATAAAACACTAGTATCTAATTGCTTAAGTATTGACATAATAAATTAAATTACGTTTCAAATAATGGTCTAACTGTCAGCTAAAGTAGGATTTAATAATAACAATAGCACAACTTATTATCTATATACAATACAAATGCCGTAACATAACACACCCGTTTGACAGAGTACCCGGTTATTATTTGCATCATTGTCATCGCGTATCTAGCCATCCGATCAACAGCTACTATGTAAATGATTTGAATACCACGAGTCCACGACTCCACGATTGTAACATTAGAGCTACTATGTACAATATGTACATTGATGCTATGTGAGCCGTATATTGCGGAAGTATTTCCGTCACTTATGCCTATCAGGTAACGGGTAGGGATACCGTATAAATACTTTTTCTTATTACAATATTTGCATAGTATCAATCAATAAGTGCGAGCGAATTAACTAGATTTTTATACTACAAAGATTGTAACTTATACGGTGCGATTGATGGTAATTTATAACCTACTTCTACGTGCTTCTTCAGGCTAGTCGCCCATTTAGACGAAGGTCTCTACATTTATTAAAAAATAAAAATAGCGGGTATATTTTATATAATAAATTTTAAATGAAATATACGTAGGTATATGGCCCTTTGATGTCTGTTTTAGTCGTTTTCGTATTGTCGTAGTTTCCACGTAGGTAAGTATATTATATCGTGGGCTATTTCATTATTTATATCTGCTAGGCTGGTCATGCGAGGCACATAAGTTATTACCTGTGTTGTGTAAAATCGGTAATTCATTGAGAAGCAATAAATCTCTGATAAGAAATTCGTTTCGATAGGTACACGTACACGAACCTTTTGCTATAATAGTACCTACCAAAGGGGGTGTTCATTAATTACCTACGTGAGCGAATACGCATTTTGAACAATCACATGAGATTAGGGGAAAGGGGGCGGGACTAAATCCGAATCTTATGATAACTTACCAAGGGAAGAGGGAGCCGAAAAATTGCCAAACCACCTCACGTATGTACCTAATTAACGGACCCCAAATACTTAAAAATCTATACATATATAATAATCACTTGTCCTGACTAACTGATTCATCAACGCAGAGCCTAAACTGCTAGGGTTACAAACCTGAAATTTAGCCCCCTGAAATCAACCTCTAAGGGGGTAAACTAGGGCTTGCTAGTTTGTGTGAAACTCCGTCGCAAGATAGTATGAAACACCGTCAGTTTGCTGCAGTTTAAAATTCCGCAATTAAAATAAAGAAACACGTATTTGAGCGTTTTTGGAAAATCAATCCCTAAAGGGGTAAACCCCAATGGGGTTGCAGGTTTTGTGAAACTCCATCCCAAGATTGTGTAAAGCTACGTCAGTTTTGAAGTTAGATCTGTGAAATATCGTATTTGGCTTTTGGGTTTAAAATAGAGAAACACGCGTTTAAGTGTTTTTTGTATATAAAAGGCAAAAGTTACAAGTTGTGCTGTTTGGCTTTCGTAAAAAAATGTTTTTGGTTGTAAATAAAGAAACACGTATTTTAGCGTTTTGATCGAAAGCGAAAATCAACCCTTAACGTGGTAAAGTCACCCAACTGACTGAAGCCGCGGACGACAGCTAGTAAATACTAACATAAATATTAGTATTTTTCATCGTGTAAAGTAAAGAATATTTTCTGGTTTAGATAAGATTCTTAGTTGACCTTGTGGCAAATTGCTATGCTCCCTATTATGTCTGTCTCAGTAATAATGCGCTGTTTACTTCTTTGTTGTTTTGTTTTGCACATGTGGTTATGTAACATCTATTCAAGTTACAGATTAAATAACGATTGCCTACTGGGACGTTCTGCGTCTAGAAAAACTAAAAAACACATTTAATCAAGGCTCAAAACTTATTATTCTTATTAATAACCTAGATGGAGTTATAGATAAAAGGCAAGGTCAATAAAACTACTTTTCTTCTCTTTCTATCCGTGATTTTAGTTCATCCAAATGTAAACAATGTAAATCGCATTTGTCTAACTAACGACCGGTCTCAATAATCTATCTATCGATGGATTTGGCTACAAGAGGTAGAATTTTGACATATTTTGTATGGAGCTTATGTCAAATATATAGCTCCAGTAGCCAAATCCATCGATTGATAGATTATTGAGACCGGCCGTAACACAAATAGCGGGCGGTAGCACAAATAGGTATGAAACGACTTCTTAATCTAAAAGTATTCTCCACTTAAGTACAACATACTATATACCTACTACCTACGAATTTAAATAAGTAACAGATTATTGTTTGAATCCTTAAAACAATTAATGACAAAGATACATATTATTCTTTGTTCTGTACAAACAATGAAACTAAAATCCAGTGAGTTGGTACTGTGACAACAAGATGCTGCTGTTAAGGAACGTAGTAGGATCTATTATCCACGAGAGTGAGGAATCAAAGTCTTCTTTTCCCACGATCGAGTTAGTTTATTACAGTAATCGATAATAATTATATTCCAAGACTTTTTTTGACGCTTTCTTCAAGCATTCCAATTGTTTTTTTAATTCCTATTTCACTGCTTTCAAAATCAAACTTTTGGAACGTCAAGACAAATAGTTTACAATAATGAGGCTTCAGGTGAGAGGTGAATCGAATCCTCAACCCACCTGCCACAGTACCTAGGCAACTCAGATGTTGGTGTTACTCTATCACCTACTAAAATCCAAGTTAGGAACAAACCAAAATTCAGTCGATTCTACATTGTTGGTGCCTTGTTACAAACTTGTATTGTTTGCCATAGTTATTGTTGTCAAAGTAATAGTTTGCTCTACCCGTAAACCTTGATACAAGTAGTATTCAACTTGTTATCTGAGTGAACTACTGAAAACAGATACATATTTTACCAAAGTAATAATAATAATGGTCTCCTAACCAATTCAAAAAATCAATTTATTCACTTAGGATGCAAAACAACTCTTGTGATACGTCGGGATTCTACATGTATTGCCAAGGTCGCATACAATTGGTGAAGCCGGAGAAAAGAACCTGGCAATAAAAAATAGCGGCCACTCTTTTCAAATTGCCAATTTTACAATGTTTGAATGTTTGTAATAACCGATACCGGACACAGTGGCCAGACTCATCAAAAACAAGCCAACTACGCGGGAGATACAGTTCACAAATAGAAGTAGAGTGCAGAACTGCAGAGTGCTGGCACAAGTGCACTCTACTATATTCCCTCACTTTTATAGTCGATGGGACGACACCGGAGAGAGATTAGACGCAGGACCGACTTAACGTGCTCTCCAAGGCACGTAGAAGTGTGTAAATTTTTGAAAACGATCACTCATTCTATGAATCAACAACAACGTATATCGTTGCTTATACCTGCTTATCTCTCGATGTTAATGCACGATCGCCACTGAGTCAACGGACCCCACAAACAAAGCAGCGTATGATTGCATTGCTGTATGTAACCTGGAGTTGCCACTGCCATGTATTTATTTGAGGATAAAACGTGGGGAGTGATGCGACAATGAACTCTTTTAGGTTACACAAGAAACTTGTGTCCGTGTATGTGAATGTGTGTCATTGTAGCATCCAAACGGGTGGATTTATTTAGATGCGGTTTTTTTTATTAGAAAGCTGGTTTAATCGGGATTGTTCTTAGGTTTGTTTGATGAAAATCCGTTAAGCCATATTTAATATAATGAACTATTTGTGTCATGTTTAGGCTTTTGTAATGTTATTTTTGTCTTAAGATTCTCAAGAGGTGCATTGTTTATTAGTCTTTTTATAAACTCTCATTTTCTGTTTTGTAAAGCTTCTGCTAGGTATAAGACAAACAGTGCTTCTGAGTATTTCTCCGACGCAAAGAAGACGTAGGTATTTTAAGTTTGACATGTGTAGGTATCTCTACTTACTATGGCGTCGAGACGTTTATTATTAAAAATTCGTTGAGTCCTTTGTCAGGATAAAAACTTCTTCGTCCATATTGCGCACCATGGATTTGTTAACGTGCACCCGTGTCCAAAAATACGCACGATTATATTAAGTAACTTTTATTGGTACAATTTTGAACACTTCCGCATTTATCAAATTTAAAGATCGTAAAGTTGCAGATATAATCTTTTGTTTGCTTACGACGGAATCAATTATGTTGACCTTTGCGCGCGAGTCGCGGTCGACGAACTCTATTTGAATAATGACTGCTGGCGTATTATAAATCGTTTGCGTCTTCCAGCATTGTGAATGTTAAATTAGGCACTTGGCTCTTGTATCAGTGTAGTTGTGTATTGATTTGATCATTTGAGTCTCTCCCTTGTTTTCATCAAGAAGGTTTGTTTAATTTTTGACTGGCCTGTTGGTCTAGTGGTTAGTGACCCTGACTGCTAAGCTGGAGGTCGTGTGTTCGATCCCTACCCAGGATAAAACTTATTGTGATGAGCACCATGGTTTATTTTGTGTCTGGGTGTAATTTATTTATAATTTATATGTATTTAGAAATATATAACTATGTTTATTAGTTGTGTGGTTAACATAGTACAAGCTCTGCTTAGTTTGGGATCAGATGACGTTGTGTATGTTATCCCAAAATATTATTATTATTTTGCGATTTGTAAATGTCTTTAAGATATAGGTACATGTCTTTGTTTTTTTTATCTACAATCTGTATATTATATATGTTTAAAGATTAAGAGCCGTTACAGTTCCATTCGCGTGTAATTTGGATTGTAGTGAATCTGATATAATTATACAGGTGGTGGTCTACTGCGGTTACTGTTAGTCAACAAATACTATTACCATCTAAAAACATATGTAAGCATCAGGAACCCTAAAACGGCTTCATACTTTCTTCAGATTTGACTTTTAAATATCAGGATAGTTACCAATTTTATCCCAGAATAACTTTATTAGCTACTAGCTGACCCGCGCAACTTCGTATGCGCTAATTTTCCCCGTTTTTGTAACATTTTTCATTGCTGCTCGGCTCCTATTGGTCATAGCGTGATGTTAGATGAATTTTTCAATTCGGACCAGTAGTTCCTGAGATTACCGCGTTCAAAAAAACAAAGAAACTCTTTAGCTGTATAAAATTAGTATAGATTATAACTGTAAAGTACGGCATGCGACAAAAAAGGCAAATGATGGCTTCCATTTCGGTAGGCTAACATATTTTACGACACTATTAAGTGACCAAGAAACTTATGTAAAGGTCTTGAATATCCATCTTGATAAATTCAGCAGTTCCGAGTTTCCTACGTTACTTCTTATTGCCCTGTTCCATATAATTAATTGTATGGCATCACGCGATCACGCTTTTTGTAACTAACTTTATGCGGATTGCTTAGACAGCAATTTTCTACAACGATAATTAATATAGGTAGGATAAATTAGAGTAATTTATTCAAATGTCCAAAGTCGACTTCAGAATTGAAGGTTATTTATTGAAAAAATCGTGTCGTTGACCAAATCTAGCGGACGCCTCGCGGTTTCATTTGCGTAGTTCCCGTTCGTGTGGGAATACAGGGATAAAAAGTAGCCTATGTCACCCGGGGATAGTGTAGCTTCACAATGATGAATCAATTTTTGAAATCGGTCCAGTAGTTTTTAAGTTTATTCGTTACATACAAAAATACAAATCTTTCCTGTTTATTATATTAGTACTGGGTATAGATAGCTATTCCTTGCGCAGATGGCAACTTTTTTACCAAAACAATCATTCCTTTTAACAATTTTGTTTTATAAAATGTTCATTAGACTGATTGATTATGTAGGTAGAGTAGGTACCTACATCTTAGGTACTGTTTTGCATTGTGAATGCTCTTTATTTTAAAAGATAACTCGCATATGAATCCCTGAGTTACAGGGGACTCAAAAAACATGCATTGTCACAGACACAAATCACACTCAGACTAAGAACAACAATTTGTGGGTCCCACAAAGTAGTATTCCGTGCGGGAATCGAACCCACAGCTTTTTGCTCTACAGTCGTACGCATTCGTGTCTCTTAGGTACGTGTGTCCGTTTGGGCACAGAGATGGTCCAAACAAACGCACCATATTACACATAATACAGTAAACACGCCTTCTATTTGCGTCGGTGTTAATAAAACTAAACAGTACCTACCCATACCGTAAACAAACACGCTTAAATATTTACCCACTTTCATAATTATTTAATTTATTAAGTTCTAGAAACGCTAAGTATCTGGAAACTCTAATGACGCAAAGTTTCTCCAGTTCTTTGAAATTAAAAGTCTACTTGGATCACAACCAATCCTTGAAGTTAACTCGTTAGCGCGGTGAGCTCCCTGAGTGAGCTTTACTTTTATAACTCTTTGAGTTCATCTAATCTATATTAATATTATAAAGCTGAAGAGTTTGTTTGTTTGTTTGTTAGTTGCGCGGGACAGCTAGTATCACATAATTATATTTTATTAAACAAGAGCTGTTTCGCTCAACTTCGTCTGCGTATATTTTCCTCGTTTTTGCAACATTTCTCATTGCTGCTTCGCTCCTATTGGTCGTAGCGTGATGTTATATAGCCTTCGTCGATAAATGGGCTATCCAAAAGTGAAAGATTTTTCAATTCGGATCAGTAGTTTCTGATATTGCCGCGTTCAAACAAACAAACAAACTTTTCAGCTTTATAATATTAGTATAGACACAGATCATTTAATACTATACTAGTAGTTTAGATAGGTACTGTCTCGGTGGCCTGGTGAGAGTGTGTCCGAATGCTACGCAAGTTGGATTCCCACACGGGACACCACTTTGTGTTATCCACAAATTGTTGTTCCGAGTCTGGGTGTACTTTGTGTTCGTGACTTGTATGTTTGTAAAGTCCCCGCGACACAGGGCTTGTAACCTTCTGTGGAAGTCGTAGTTTTTAAAGGTACCCTCCCTTTTGAGACTATTTTCTCACTTTATTACTACACTAGCTGTCTGTGCAACATCGTCTGCGTTTTTCCCGTTTTGGCAACATTTATCATTGCTGCTCCGCTTCTATTGGTCGTAGCGTGATGTGATATAGCCAATAACCTTCCTCGATAAATGGGCTATCCAACAGTGAAAGAATTTTTTAATTCGGATCTGAAGTTCCTGAGATTACAGCGTTCAAACTAATAGACAAACTTCAGCTTTATAATATTAGTATAGATTTTATTTATTCCGGGTACGGGTAAAAATAACAGTAGTGTGAATATCCTGCTCACACTACTGCAATTTTCCTCTAAAAACCCGTACCCCGTATAAATGTTAGAACAAACCCCGAAACTGTAACCCGAAACTATAACTAACTAGGTAGCCCTTTAGTAGATTTAATTCACTCAGGTAAAATCATCTGGGTTAAAAAATCACCTAGTTGAATCAAGTCTAATAAAACACTTATAAATAGCATCATCAATTTCGTTTATTTTAAGGGATAATGAAAGTTATACATAATCTCTGTAAATGGTGTCACATAATGACATTTAATTTAACACATTTGACATTAAATCAATTATAATTGAAATATGCCTAGATTTTTCAGCGGATTCAGCCTTTTTAGGGTTCCGTAGCCAAAATGGCAAAAAACGGAACCCTTATAGTTTCGCTATGTCCGTCCGTCTGTCTGTCTGTCTGTCTGTCTGTCCGTCCATATGTCACAGGCATTTTACTCAATGAATATTGATGAAATTTGGTGAAAAGGTGTCTTTATGGTGGCCACTACTTAGTTTGATAGTTAAATAATAAAAATAAATATTTTTAAGGGGGGGGGGCTCTCCATACATGTAACAGAAGCTGAAAACATTTTTTTTTTGGATAATATCATCAACGGGTGGCACATCATTCGACAGGACTTTAAAAAAAAAAAAATTAACTTTCTAATAAAATCTTTTGATTGAATAAGTAAATGTTTGAAAGTTGCATAAATTGTGTCCCCTTAACTTTTGAACCGTGTGACCAAAAAATATGAAAAAAATCACAAACGTAGCGTTTAACAAATACTTTAAACTAAAATTATTATGGACATGACCGTCATTGAGTTATAGCCGAAAAACTGCTTTTCTCAACAAAAAGGCGTAAGTGCCATGAACATACGCTCTTCTGTTAATGCAATTATTTAAGGCTGCGGAACCCTACACTGAGCATGTTCCGACAAGCTCTTGCCCGCTTTTTATGTACCTAATTTTTAATTTAAAAATTTTGTCTTCTATGTTGAATGAACTACAGAATAAATAAGGTATCATCATTTCGTTTATTTCAAGGAATAATTAAACTTATATCTTTTTTAACTCTGTGGTTTTTGCTTCTATGTTAATAACATCCTATCAAAGTTAATAAAGTAATCCTTGGCCTTTTGGCTAGATTCAATTACGTAATTGCTTAGTCTATCCATTATATTATTTAGTTTCTGGAGCGTCTAGACTCCGGAATGTCTAGCGCCCGCCATATCCAGTAGGTATTATAGATAGCAAGTTTTATGAATGTCCAGTCAAGCAATACCTAACGTTACTGGATGGATAACTACTTTAACTTATATATCGTAGCTATGTACTTAAATAGGTCACTAGACATTAATCTTTAAAAGGCAGTCTTTTAACGATTTCTGTGTTTACGATTCCATCTCGTAAAGAAAGAAGCTGTTTAAGGTTTTATTACGTAGTTTGTAGTTTGCGTAATACCATAAGGTGTCTTTCAAGTCACACAACCGTGTTAAACTGCCTAGTATTATCCTATTTTATAAGTCTGCTAGATACGTTATTGACTGTTCCCATAACCGTTTCCCATAATGTCATGATAGGTTTACCGTTTCTCACATATTTTGTATTGTGCTGTCAGTTGTTTTAGTTAGCAGTAGCAGTTCGCATAACTATCTACTTTTTTAAACCTGGGACATAAATCTGACTTGGTATTTACCCAATCAATGAAGTATACGAAAGTTATTAGCCGATTCCATAGTTCGATTAAAAGCAAGTTGTCGCAATGCGTCGTTAGCACTTAAAATAACATCAAATATCAGCGTTTAGACTTAGAATTAAGGAGTTGGAATCCGTTTCTTCTTTTCATAATGTTTATTTTCCGATGTTTACAGAAGCAGAGTGCGACGGCTGCGGCGGAGATGGCGACGAAGGACGTAACGTCAGCGAGCTGCTGTTACCGCAGTATGCGCTGGCGACCGGCGGACTGGCCAAGGACCACCGACCCCTTATCACCTTCCCCGACAACAACAACTTCCACGTTATCATGCCCAGCGAGTACCGCAGGTTGTTGCTGTACCTCACCTCAGTGCCCTCGTAAGTACACCTTTTTTAACTGTTCCTTGCGAATCCCCTCGCCGATGTGGTTCGCCCGAGTACCTATGTATTTGGTTTCGCGATAAAAAATGTCTTGTCTTGATACAGCTTCGAGCTTGCAAATTTCATCAAAATCGGTTCACAGTTTCATAGTTTTAGAATGAATAAAGAAACTAGGAGATTTTTCGCTTAATTTGAGCAGCAGTTATAGTCATAATGTTTATTAGTGTCAAAAACAAGATCGTTCTGATAAAAATATCGTTACCACAAGTACCTATCGAAATGTAATTATGAAAATAGGGCCAATCGACACGGTTATTACCATCACAAATTCATAGATTATTTATTATTTGCTGGTATGTCGATCGATACCAGACGAATCGGTAATTGGTAGATAACTTCTAAACGATAACTGCCAGCAAATCGATTGTAAGTAGGTACATTAGTAATGTGTTGACTTCTTTATTTTTCCAGGTTATTGGAAGCGGACATGGGCTTCCACATAATCATAGATCGAAGAAAAGACCGATGGAACTCCGTGAAAACAGTATTATTAAGGATCTCAGTAAGTTTTTCCGCAGATTAATAAAAAATACACTTAACAGATTTTTTTTAATAAATTTGTGGCAAAAAGAAAGTTTTTATATTTAGATCTAGCCACGAAAATGATGGAGTAAATAGTAGATCTTCTAATGGCCGAAAAAAGATGTTAATTATGTACATAATTAACATCTTTTATGTATATAATTAATAAATACGCGGCAAAAAGAAAGTTTTTATTTTTAGATCTAGCCACGAATAAAACGATGGAGTAAATAGTAGATCTTCTGCCGAAAAACGATGTTAATTTTAAACCACTTTTAAGAAAATAAACCAGACCAATTTTTCGGTGAACATGATATCACCTGGACACAGATAATATAATACTATACTCCTGGGTGTCAAATAGTTTGCACGGAGTCACCTAGGTCATCGTCATCACATTCGCGGGTGATCAAAGAACACTAAAGAGTTGCCTATGGAACAGACACATAGTGGAATAGACCGATTTTTCAAAGAAACTTTTCTTCTATTTCCAGGAGTTTTTCCCAGGAATCATTCACACAGTATTCGTTCTTCGACCAGCAAGTTTTCTTCAGAAAGCTCTGTCTGAAGTCAGCAGTAAACTGTTCAAGGAGGAGTTTCGGTTCAGGGTGCTAGTCTGTTCGTCAGTGGAGGAGTTGTATGAACACTTCGACAGGTCACAGTTGACGCCGGATCTTGGAGGGGAGCTTCAATATTCACATGCCGAATGGATACAACAACGGATAGTAAGTTGTAACTTGACTTTACTGAGACTCTTTCAATAAATATCCTGCATTTAGGTAACTAGACTTGAGATTAAACTGCTTTGCAAACAGTGCACAAAAATTACAAAGTATCTAACTTATCTAATTCGCTAAAACAGATTATCTTCAAAACAGCGGAACTTTAAATTAGTTTTCTATTAAAATAACAGTATTTTATTTCGTCCATACGAGGCTACAGACAGACACAGCGAGACGTCAAACTCACAACAGCCCTCTTAATTCTGGGGGTAAAAAAATGAATGTGTACAATGGTCTGAATCGCGCTATTGAAGTTTTCCTGTGCAAAACCATATAATGTTAAAGTTACGAATGTTATGTAGTGGTTAATTGTTCAATGATGTCTATTTATCCTTGCGCACTGAATATTGTGTGGAAATATGGGAATTTCGTATTGTGCTGATCGCCTTTATGAAATACTGAGAACAATGTACTACTATTATAAATACTTTACTAATAGTCAACTTTTACTTTATAAATAGGTAACTACAAATTAAATTATGATAAATAAAAAAAAAAAATTGTGAAATTTAACATTCGTCAACCTCGTTGGCGCGGTAAGCGTGTCTACGACTGCTGCCCAAGAGGTCATGGTTCCGATTCCCACATCCGATACCACTTTGTGGGATCCACAAATTGTAGTTCCGAGCCTAGGTGTGTAGGTACATACTTTGTGTCTAAAGTTGTGTTTCTAAAGTCCCCAACGCTCCAGGACTTCTACTCTAGTATGCCTGTGGCAGTTGTCTTTAAAAAATAAATAATGGGTAGGTACTGACTGAATCATTTTTTTTTATTACAGGCTTTGGAGAAATTTTCAACGTTGATGAAGGAAATATCTAGCAAGTTGGACGAGTTTATGCACGAGATTGTAGACTGCGATATGGGTAACGACCCTACACAAACCAAAGAATTATTAGACTGTCAGGAAACTAGGTAAGACAACGACAAAATATACTTTATTTTATGCATTCGTTATTGTCCGATAATTACCTAATAAATTTGGAAATAATGTTTTTTTTATATTTGTAAAAAAGGAGCTTTAATAATATCTAATCATTTATTTTAGGGTTCCGTACCCAACGGTATAACGGGACCCTATTACTAAGACTCCGCTGTCCGTTCGTTTGTCTGTCTGTCCGTCTGTCACCAGGTTGTCAAGTATCTCATGAACCGTAATAGTCGACAGTTTAAATTTTCACAGAAGATGTATTTCTATTGCTGCTATAACAAAAACATACTAAAAACCAAAATAAAATAAATATTTTAAGGGGCTTACAAACGAGATTTTTTTGCTCGATATTAATAACGGCAATAGGTAGGCGTTTGAAATATTCAGAGAATATTTAGATATATATTAACTTTAAAAATAAATAATTGAATTAGAATAAAACAAGTATTCAATGGGGACTCCCATACATCAAACGTGTTTCTTTTTGCCGTTTTTATAGATAATGGTACGGAACCCTTCGTGCACGTGTCCGACTCGCACTTGGACGGTTTTTTTTTTTGTAATTGTATTAATTATTTAAAAAAATATATATTAATAGAAAATATTTCAACGTAATTTTTTATTTTTATATTTTTGCGTATGCTCCAAATTGACGGCAAGCTGAATCGATTCAAAATTTTTACTTGAATTTTAAATTGTTTTACTTTTCCGGGTGATCAGGAAGTGCCTTAAACAAAGATGTTTTATATATTTATATACTTAGTTACCTACATATTTTTTAAATCTTCAGATTTTATGTACTTGCTAATTGTTTACAAACCCATCCTAGAGGTAACGAAACGTACCTAGTTGCTGGTAATTTAATACGTTGTATTATCTTTTCAGGTATAATGCTTTAAAGTCAGATCTAGCGTCGGCGACAACGCAAGGCGAAGAATTACTGACGCAAGTGCGAAAACCAAATCTTACTTATAATATTATCAGTCACGTTGCTGCGGTGGAAAGGTAAGAATATTATACTTTACTAGCTGACCCGCGCAACTTCGTCTGCGTAAATTTTTCCCCTTTTTCTTTTTTCTTCCTTTTTTTACAACATTTTTCATTGCTGCTCCGCTCCTATTGGTCGTAGCGTGATGTTATAACCTATAGCCTTCCTCGATAAATGGGCTATTCAACAATAACATACATTTTCAATGCGGCCCAGTAGTTCCTGAGATTATCGCGTTCAAACAAACAAACAAACTCTTAGGGATATGAAAAATAGATGTTGGCCTATTCTCATAGATACCGGATAAGCACAAAAAATTTCATCTAAATCGGTCAAGCCGTTTCAGAGGAGTATGGCAACGAAAACTGTGACACGAGAATTTTATATATTAGATTTAACCATAAACCACGTGCATTAAGTTTCATAGAGGTCAGTGACCTGTACGACACAATCACAAAACAGCGAGAGTACAGATGGGAAGCTTCGTATAACTTCGCTTTATTAAACATCAACAACTAACATGTGAAAAGGCGCTAAGAGTTGCTACACTTACGTTCGGGTCGGCATTATTCGGCACAGGTCGGGCGGTAATGTGGATGAACATTCGGGAAAAAGCCGCTCGGCTTTGCCAAACACGTACACTAGGCCGGGCGGCAGCGGGCCTGCATCAATCGGCACAGCTGGGCGGTAAAATTGAATGATAAGCCGGCCCGAATGAACTATCAGATCAGCACTTGCGAATGAAGCCAAACAAGTGTAGTAGTTGCTTCGCTTGCGCAAGTACTGCTGAACCACATGTGGCAACCCGCTTATAACGCCTTCCTCCTAACACCTTCGGAACAAAGTGGTCCGATATTCCGTGTCGTGAGCGATGTCTGTGTGGCGTTGTTCGAGTGGCAGCGCACCGCAAATAATTCGCCGCACAGGCGTTCACACTGGCGATGCGGGGCCGCAGCGGTGCCGTCGCGGCATCGCAGCGGAGTGTTGGACGTACAGTCTTTAAATAAAACGCCCTTCCTTTTGCCGCGTAAAACATCGGTGCCGTACCGCTTGCACCCTTCGTCACCTCGTCTGGGTCAGGCGTGCGAGCGGCGCGGCCCGTCTCAGTTTGGCATACCATAGATATTTATATGCAGGACACCGCTGCAGCACCGCTCAAGCATCGCACCGTCGCCGTACCACTCCGTGTGGTTCGGCTCTTACTTCTACACTCTTGGTGTATAGTGGCACAATTCTTTAAAAGTACGTTGGTTGGCACATGCGCGCCACGTGCTGTTGATGCGATCTCCGCACGAGACAAACATTTGGTTGATAAGTCGTACAAATGTTTGTCTGTATTCTCAAACGCTAATATTAGCTCGACGCACAGCTTGTCCTAAGATACTTACAAATAATTTAACTATGTAATGGAATATTTTAACTCCACTCTTATTCTGTCTTTGAAAGATTGGCATTTTTGCTGTAACAAGGTTTTTTAGAAATTAGACGTTACTATCGGTAAATTGTGTTAAAATTGTTCGAACAACATAAAATATTTCACGCCTAGGCACCTACCTAGTTATTAAGAAATGATGACGTTACGATAAATTCATAAGCATGATCATTCTAGCAAAACAAACATATACATACATACATATCAACCCATATGATGGCCCACTGCTGGGCACGGGTCTCCCCAGTAGAACCTACTAGTATGTAGATCCTGGGGGTAATTGCCATAATCAAAACATCGTAATAGAATATATCAGAATATTATTTTTACACTAGTAATATTATCGTATTCAAAAATAATTTGTAATTCAATTTTTCCTATTATTTCTAGATTACTGGTGCAACTGGACGAGACTGAAAAACAATTTGACAATTCTTGGCAAAAACATTCCACGAAACTAAACCACTGGCTGAAATTCAGAACATTTTTATTAAATTTTAAACAGATGCAGGTATGTTATTAACATTTATGCTTAGTCTAATTATAAACAATGCTTAACAATTACATTATGAGCCATCACTTCTACCTACCGTGATTCACAAATTACCCATTATTTTAAAATAAAATGTTTGTCCTTTTCCTGTTATCATTCAAAACAGGGTACAAATAGTGTAGGGTGTAGTTAATGATTAAATATTCAAAAGCTTAAAATTTAATTTCATTAATATTTGTGAATAAAACCAGTCAATGTTTATGGCGCACTATTACAGAAATATTATTAGGATTTTACCGACCTAAAGTGAAAATGTGAAGGTTGTTTGTTTCGATTTCGAAAGTCAAACATCGGTGTTTTCGGTGAGCAAACTCTATGTGATTCGTCGTCATCTTTCGCTGGCCGAAAAACAAAGTCAGAAGACGCCCGGTTAGCGACCAAGTCCGATATATCCATACACTTCTCTTGATTATTTACTCCGTCAAAAGTACGAATGTCCTTCCTCTTTTGTGCGTCCAATTGGAATGTCAACTTTTGTATTTTTCTGGATTTTTCCTCTAAGCGTGCTTTCATATCCTCCGCTTGTTTGCTCCTCTTACTGCATTCGGATTGTAAAGAACCTATTTTACGTTTGCAAGTCTCTAGTTCGGCTTTTAATTTTTGTAGATTTAATGTGTTAATTTCTTCCATACACTGAAGTTTTTCTCTGGCGTGTTTTGCTACGCTCTCTTGATACAAGGTTTCCTGTTCCACTTGGTAAGCCCAGAAAGACATAGCTCGCATAGCTATGTCCATGATTGTGTCAGGTCTCATTCCCGCTAAAACTATTGATTTAAAAGTTTCATTAGGTCTAAGGTCCGCTTGAATAACATCAAATTTGTCCCGTAGTTCAGTTCCGCAAGCTGGACATGTCAATGAGTTTTCAGCGGTTCTTTTGAATTCTCGTTTGCCGTGTTCAACACAAAATGCATGCGAACATGTCGTTACCCACGCTTGACTAGACAAAGACTTTCTGCATTTGCGAAAGTTACACACAATTTCCATGGTCGCACTTGTATTTATATTATTGTACTTACATAACAGTTAAATCAATAACTAACATTGAGGTTATGAATAGTTATGATCAAGTGACAAATGACAAGGTTTTTTTTTTTAATTCAAATTGTGTATTTTCGAGCCTCTTTATTCAGAAACTGTCATACACTGAGTTATGCCTATTACGCTTTGACTTTATACAATGTTATTTTAAATAATTTTATTATTAATAAATGAAAAATGTAGCACATGAAGTAGGTAGCAATAGGTAATGGTGGTCAAACAACTAAGTAACCGGGCCATTATTTTATTTATGTAAACTATAATGTCTACAAGTATGTAAGTAATAGATGTTATTTAATCAACAATAATTTTGCAGGCAACTTTAGACAATCATCTAAAGACTGCATGTGACATGACAGAAGTGGGTGAGACAGCAATCAGAGTGGATAGCCTACTACAAGAAGCGGGCGATTTTGAAAAACTTTGTAACTGTGATCTTGAAACTGCAGCCTCAGTTATTGAAGACGGTACGTGTTACATATATTTTAATAAAGTCACTGATTTTATTTGGTTGTCGGCCCAAAACAATCTATGGTTGCGTTTTGCCAACGTTTAGAAATTTTAATTATAGGTAATAATTATTAAAATTTTCATGGTATACAAATATAGGTATTTCTAAATTAAAATGCACCTACTTTTTATTGGTACTGTTCTACTGTCCAATTAAATAGAGTTTAAGAGTTGCAAAAATGACGGGAAATATGAACAGGTTATTATAAAAAACTTAAATATACTTGTAATAGAAACCGCGTAAAGTGGAAAATAACAAAACTGTCTTTGTAGATAATGTGCAGTAATATGTAACAATTATTTAAAATATTAGTTCCTTTAAAAACCCGCCTTCAAGAAATATTAAATATATAATAAAATATCGTTAACGTTAGCTACTGAATGTAGGTAACACAACAAACAAAAATAGACACCATATGCATATTACAATTTCTAGTTTATTATTCTTGATTGTAAAGTTATACATAAATTTTAACATACTTACATTTTTACAGGAGAAACGTTAATGAAAGATCCGTTAAGTTCAGTAGACCACATAGAGTCCAAGTGTGAAGAACTGAGAAGAACAAGCGCGCTGCTCGCAGACAAGATACAAAAACGAAGCCTACTTCTGACCAAAGCCCGGGAACTTATGGACAGAATAGACAAGGTAATTAACCGTATTTTAAAAGAATAGGTACTTACAATAAAAACAAAAAGATTAGTTAACACATGCGTTCATTATATTTTATGTTCTTTTTGCGCGCACATTTAAATATGGCACTTACTTTTTAATTGAGAATGATAAGCCGTGTTTTTTTTATTGAGTGTTATTTTAATTTCGAATGCAATGCTAAATAAGTAAACGGTAATTTTATATTTTAGTACATAATTTTGGATAGATACCTATTTATACTTCATATAAAAATAATATGGTAGGTATGTAAGATATAGTTATTGTTCTTATTTAATTTTAATGTTACGATTTAAAAGCCAGTCCATTTTTTCACTGTTAAGTAATATAACTGTAAAAAACTGGGCAAGTGCATGTTGGGCCACGCACAATGTAGGGTTCCGTAGTGCCCCACGCCCATCCGAATAACGCAGCTTAAGAAGTGGGTTTTCTGTTGTTTTTGTTTTATACTTACAACGATAGGTATCTTAATATTTTTTAATGGAATCTGTATGAAAATTTCGGTACTTCTCAATTGATCAGCTACTCGTAAATTGTAAAGTCTACTTAGCTGTGATAGTTTTTATTTTAATTTCATTATATATACTACTATCGTGATTTTTTTCACAAACCCAACAACAACCATTTAGCTGGCAGGGTGGGGGCACTTGACTCTAACAAAAATTTACACTTTCAAGCTTAATATTTTACAAACGGATCGCTAAATCTAAATATGATCACGACAAACACTAAACGTTTTTAATTAGACCTATCTAATGGCGAAATTATAACGGTTCCGTTTTACCATTTTGGCTATGGAACCCGAAAAAAAACGGGCCCGCTTTAAAGGCCAATAAGTAGCTTATACCAATAAATTCTACCCCAAATTGTCTTTTCTACTAGGCGAACGACTGGTGTGCAACAGGCGTGGAGCTCCTAGCGGGGGAAGGCGGGCTGGTAGCCGTGGACAAACTCATAGAGGATGCTCAAAGCTTCGGGCTGTCCGCTCCGGAGCCATTCCGAGATATGCTCATGCACTCCGCCACGCAGGAGACGAGGGCGCTTGTCACACAGGTAACCATACAAAAAACGTAGATGTAATCTTATCTTGTCTATACTGAGGGGTCGTTCATTAATCACGTGATGCTCGAAGGGGGAGAGGGTTCGGAAAAAAATATCGATCCACCATAATATCAAATTCACATTTAGAATGGAGGCAGGTAGGTCGTTGCCTTTTCTTGATGTAAAGGTATCGGCGAGACAAAATGGTACCTTCGGACACACATTATACCGAAAAACTACACACACGGATAGGTATTTACATGCTTTATCGCACCATCATCCGCGCCACTTACAGTCCGTTGTAGTTTCTTTAACAAACAGAGCATACAACCTTTGTGATCCCGAACACTTGGTACTAAGAACCAACGGATACAAGCATAACCTTCAACGTCTAAAGAGCAGAAAACCAGAGGTAAATGCAGACAGAGTGCCAGCTTTAATGCCGTACATCAAAGGAGTTACGGACAAAATTCGTAACAGTATTGAAGAATTACTCCATTAAGACTGTATATAGTCCGCACTCCAAGATTTCGAAGCTTTTACGAACGGCACAGGATGTTATTCCGCTCCAAACACCTGGCGTGTACAAGGTGGATTGCAGTTGCGGTAGTTCCTATATCGGACAGACCAAAAGGACAATCGCAGACAGGATCAAAGAACATATCGCTGTTGTAAAAAACCGCCAAGTTTACAAGTCTGCTATCGCTGATCATTTGTTGGAATCAGAACCAAATCACTGGATAGAATTGCATAAGCCACAGGTCGATCGCCACTATTATTCCAGGATAGTGCGCGAGGCGGTTGATTAGAAAGTACAAGAATTTCAACCGAGAAGATGGATACCGGCTCTCACTATCTTGGAACCCTGATAACATGCAATCGTAGCCGTAACGACACCGCGCTTGTAAGTTGTAAGTGTAGTGTGTAGAAGTACCGACAGTACAAATCAAAATTATCAAGACCAGTAGTTGAAAAACCCTGCGCTTCACGGAGACATAAATGATTGACGCGATTAAGTCCCGAAATATATCTAATATCAATAACATGACCGTTGCTACGTGACACTTTTTCGTGCGTGCACCATGTCATGGATTTATAAGCTGTTATAACGTCAAAAAATATCACGTGATTTATGGTCGACCCCTAATAAACAAGAAATCATTATAGAAACAAAAGCGCAACAACAAAAGATTAAGAGCAGTTAATTATTTCTAAGCAGTCGGCTTAGAAATAATTAACTGCTCCTAATCTTTGATTCCGACGTGGACCCCTTTATTGGTGTAAATTTGATTATCTAGCCTGTGACACCTTCACAAGCACAACTGAGGCGCGGATCCAACGCAGGCGCGGATCTAGCCTACAAAGAAAGCTATGGGCACGGTAGCCGAAACCAGTTTTTATTTTATTTTGATGGATCTTTTATAGTTTGAAAACGTATTGCACATGCTGCAGTAATGCGTACCAATTCATACCCGGGTCCCAACTCTGCGTCATTCAAATGCACCCTCCACCCTTGTCGCGCTAACTACTCACACGTGCTGCTTCGTTGTCGAAATGCACCCGTCACGTGAAGTACTCGCGCACCTCGTCTTCTGCCCGTTGCGTGAACTGCTCACACTCGGCAGGTGTTGGGTTACCTTGCCCCCCCCCCCCCTCCAGAACATCATAGCGCCTGGATCCAATGCCACCTCCATGATGAAATCAGTCAAGCTGTTGTGTGTGTGTAGAGCGTGCCAGAGAATTTGGAAGAGGCTTAATTAAAGTTTAAACATACTCGCCTCGCTCATTCGCCGCACGCAATTCATCCCAGCGACCTTACTTATGGCGTCGGTCCACCTGCCTGGGGGTCGTCCTACTGTAGGATCAACGTAACTTAACCGGATTGAAGTTGGCGAAAAGTGGTTGCGTAAATGCATTTTTTAGTAGTAAATGGTGACAGGAAGCGGGGGGCCTGGGCGGTAACTAAACCAAGAGATATAGAGATGCGATTACGCATTACATTGTCATAATTAGTATTACTTTTTTTTATGTATTTTCTACTATGGCAATCTGTTTGAAAACAGTAAGCCACTTTTTTCGCTGGAACTACATGTCCTGATTATTTTATTAATTCATCATCGAGGGCCAATCAATTGCTGAACTTTCCAGCAAACCCTCTTCTTGATTCAGTCCACAAATCTTTGGGCGAGACTGGGAATGCCTTGTCTCTTCAGTCGATTGTACTGTATTCCACCTTCTCCATTTAAGGCCTGTGCGAGTTCGTTTGTATGAGTTGCTAGTTTCTCCTGGTATTTTTGACTTGCCTGGACTGTTTCCTCACGAACAGTGGTAATGTCTAGGTCAAGATACATGAATTTGTTGCTAATACATTGGGGTATACTGAACATGATTCTTAGTGCTTTACTTTGGAATCTATCCAGTAGTCGATGTTACTCTTGCTAGCTGTTCCCCATAAGTCCAGATAGGCTTCAAAGTTGTTTTATATACCAAGATTTTGCTGATGTTATTTAGTTGCGAGCTTCGTCCGATTAACCAGTGGAGATTAGTATTACTAACTCATGTTTTTTGTGATTTTTTTTTCGTAAAGAAATTGTTTTTCAAACTTTCTTTATTATTTATTGTAACTGTTCTAGATTTAAACAACAAACTACATAAAACTTTTATGAACTTATTAGTATTTTTATATTGTTGAATTAAAATTTTGTTAGTATTTTTAAACGATTAAACTTAATTAATCGTTTTCGTAAGTAATTTTAGGGTCGCATCTCTATGACATTTTTTCTTATTAACTTCAATCCGGTCAAGTTACGTTGATCCAACTGTACCCTACGTTTACCAATTCGCGGCTTCCACTCTTGAACTCGTTAACTCCAGCGGCCACCTTCTTCGGCACTTGGTAGATAGCTCTTTGTAACTCGATGTCTTAATCATTACGCTATCTTCGTTTGCAGTGTTCTGTAGTAGTAAAACATGAAAAAGGGGCGACACGTAGTTGCCTTTGCAATTATTTCCGAAAGTGGCTATAAAATATAATACGACTTCAAAGCTTCAAACAATAAACACATAAAATATAAGGTATATTACAGTATTAATATGTTGGCCCACAAATCTCGGTCAGAACAACAATACTGTACTTTCACTTTATTGCATCGAATAAAATCTGAATGATAGGGCTTAGCTGGACATTTGAAGTATGTACACTATGATTATTTCACACTATGTTGAAGTGAGAGAATTGTTTACATTTTAATTGGGTCGGTTGACTTTAAACCGCTGGCAGGTAGGAAAATTTAAACTTTTGTGAACATAATTTGATGATTGCTGCTCCATGGATGATGATATGCATGCTTTACAAGTTTACGAGTAGGTAATAGCCGATCAAGTGAGAAGCAACATTATTTTCTTCTAAATACAATAATTGCATATTTGAAAGATAGAAAATTTGAAGTCCAGACCCAGGAATCGAACCCGAGACTTCCGTAGCCAAATATGCATTACGAGTACCTAATGTTGTTAGTAAGTATGAAAAAAAAAAACAACATATAACCCATTTTTTAGACTGCATTACGGTAAGGGGCAACTACGATACCCTACATTGTGCGTGGCCCGACATGCACTTGCCCGGTTTTTGAACAATTTTGTGATTATATTGTTTTCTGTAAATGGTATGAGAAAAAATCTCGCTAAATGTTTTTTTAAATCGCAGTTTGATCTTTATTTCGGGCTGGGATTGTTTCTCAAAATGTGCTATCCGGACCGGCGGAAAGGGGTCGGATCGTGGGTTTCTTTAGTTCAATTCCTGCTCTGAGCTTCACATCTTTCGTCTTACTATTAGTCTATAGAAGTTTACTGCTGCACTATCTCCTATTCACATTTAATACATTAATTTTATTCACAAAACATTTGATCGTTCATAAGATTCATGCAAAATGTCAAAGGTTGCAAGAAATTATATCTGTCTGGGCCAACGCTGCGTTGTTTGTCGGAAATGGAATGTTTCGTAATAAGTTACCTACTATATTTGTCATAATTAACATAAGAATGTACGCTAAGTATGCCAAATAGTCTTAGAGGATCATGCTAATGACATAGTTGATTGATTAATGAACCAACCATACCTACTCTTAGTATTTATGTGTCAAATATTTATATAGAAATCTATTCAATGTGAGAGATTGTGTAAGTAATATTGATGATCTCTGGTAACCTTTCCTGTAATAAATTGCAGGTTAACCGATTGTGAGATTCCTACCTAACCTGTGACATTTTACGGCAGAATATAATTTCGCGTTTTTTAATCAAGTTTGAATATACATAAATATTTTTTTATAAATTGTATGAGAAAAAATTTCGCTAAGTAGGTATATGTTTTTTTTTAATCTCAATTCAGTCTTGTAGTGAAAATTAGGACAGGCCTATGTTCAGCAGTGGACCTATACGTACTGATGATGACAATGATGTATTTATATATTTCGAGCGAGGGGTGCAGTTATATGCTTGTTGGTCTAGTGGTTAGTCACCCTGACTGCTAAGCTGGAGGTCGTGGGTTCGATCCCCACCCAGGATAAAACTTTGTGTGATGAGTACGATGGTTTATTTTGTGTCTGGGTATTATTTATCTATATTAAGTATGTATTTAGAAATATATAAGTATGTTTATCAGTTGTCTGGTTTACATAGTACAAGCTCTGCTTAGTTTGGGATCAGACGGCGTTGTGTGAATTGTTATTTATTTATTATTGTTTTATTCTCAGGGCCCATGTCGAAGAAAGGCACCATTCCACAAATGTGACTGGTCCTCCCATACTGTGGCGAACCTGGCGGGTAGACCCATATCATCAGTTTTTTTTTTGTCTGGGCCTACCCCTCAGGTTCGTCACTGCTCCCATATGATTTTTAGTGTTTTTTTTTATCAGTATGCAGAGATCCGCAGGATCACTGCTGTAGCCTGCAATATAGAGTAGTCCAGTTTAAAATATTCAATAGTACAAATTGTTATTAGGTGTCCCAACGAGTAGAAGACGTATGGCTGATGGTGTCGGTGAAGCGCGCCACGCTGCAGCGCGCGGCGGCCAAGCCGGCGCGGCCCGTGCAGTCTGTACCCCCGCAGAGCGCCGCCGTGCCCGCACTCGCCAACCACCAGGTCAGTCTTCTATTAGTAGTATATGAGTGGGAAGATGGATGTGGACGTTAGTCCACCAGTGCCTTATGGGAGCGGACTAAGGGGCTCAAAGTACCCGAGTCCTACGTTTTAAGTGTTAATCGCGGCCAAGTTCCGCACTCGCTAGACATCATGTCAGTGTTCTAGTTATGTTCATCATGTACCTTTAGGATGGGGGATGGATTCGGGGTAACGTCTAACAGTGGTGGATGGGTGGAGGGGGCTAAGGGGTCCAACCAACAATCATAAGTATTTGAGCCCTTCCGCATATAAAAATACCCTTGGCGGGTCAACGTCCAACAGCGGTAGATGGGAGGAGACTAAGGGACCCAACCGACAGCCCATGGCTGAATCCCCTAACTAAATATAAATGTGTTATTTATTTTTTATATGTAGGTACGTTTTTTGTACGTAACTCACGTAAAACTGACGTTGCCATAAATATGTTTTTAAAAGATTTCGTTCATTTTATCATTTTTATCAAATAAATTGCTATAGAATAGAATAATATTATTTGCATAGTCATTTGTATTGTGTGTGATTGTATTTTTGACGTTTTTGAGAGTACAAAAGGGGTTCCAGGTTCGTGCGTTTTGTTGTGTTCCAAAAAATTGTCTGAAACATTTGAGAGTTAGTTTTCAACATACTTTTTTATCAACGAACGAATGTTGAAAAACTGGACGTAATTACGTTTTTGTAAAAAGGCAACTATAAAATCTGTGCTGATTCTTTCTTTCTAAAGGCATTACGCAATTTATAAACACAATCAAGTGCAGTGTTACCACATAAGGTGCACCTGTGCAGTTCGACTACTTTCTTGCACAAATTGCGCCGTCGCATTGTGACCGCTTGATAAGGAAACTACCAGTTTTGGGCTATGAAAGTGGACATAATAGTTTTGATGTCAGATAATTACTCTCGATTTGCAAAAGAAAGTAAATTTAGTGTTGAAATTTCTGTAGTAGGCGCAGGCGTTATGTTTCATTATGATTTCTAGTTAAATCTCTGTTCAATTTACCTAAACATGAACATGATAATACGAATACACTAATAAGCGGCGGTAGCCTAATTAATGCCTAAGCCATCGGTCTCGCAATCGTGAGGTCGCGGGTTCGAATCCTACCCATTATACTACCGACGTGAACCCACTCCTAACACAAGCCATTGAGCTTAGCTGGAGGGGTTAACAGGATTGCTAGTAATGCGGGACTACAATCCCACATTGCTAGTTATTTTTAAGAAAAAAAGAAAAAAAAACTAATATGCTATAAAATGCAACCAATTAGTGTTAATAATATTAACACTAATTGGTTGCAGTATAAAGCGTATTAGTGTATAAAGCGTATTACTAATACACTAGTATAGTATTATATTATCTGTGCTAATACGCTCATCCCCCCTGCACAAAATGTTGTTGTAGAGTCCGCTACTGAGTTGACTACTATAGTAAAATACACTTTAATGCATAAATTTATTGACCCTCTGTCCATTAACACAGAAAAGCCGTAAAACAAAACGGTGTTAATAATATTAACACAAATTGGTTGCATTATAAAGCGTATTAGTGTATAAAGCGCATTGCTAATACGCTTTATACACTAATTATTTTTATATCGTAAGTACTAGCTGATTGGCGGAACTTCGTTTGCGTACATTTTCCCCGTTTTTGAAATATTTTTCATTGCCGCTCTGCTCCTATTGGTTGTAGCAAGATGTTTTATAACCCATAGCCTTTCTCAATAAACGGGCTATCCAACAGTAAAATATTTTTATTAATTAATACCAGTAGTTCCTGAGCGTTATAATATTAGTATAGATTAGTATTTACATTTTAACATGTTTATGTTAGCTGACCTAGCAGTGGATGTATTGTAAGGAGAAGGGTGGAGGATTTAAACTCATACCCCCTCCACAAAATTTTGAAAAGTCCGCTACTAAGTTGACTACTATAGTAAAATACATTTTAATGCATAAATTTAATGACCCTCTATTCAATAACACAGAAAAGCCGTCAAACAAAACGCGTCCGGCAGTAAAATAGTCTCGTTATCACTAATGAAGACACGAATCGCGCAATTATAGCAGATTGCGCGCAAAAACTCGTATAGGTAATCTGCGCTATACCATCGCGTAGAAAGTGCGCGCGCGCAGAGGTCGCGTACGCATGTCATAGCTTAAGCATAGCTTTCAAATCATACGAGTTGTAATGTATGACGTCATTTACACAGATATGTTTCCTACAGTTGGACAACATTCTTATAATGTGGAAGCAATACGCAATAGTGACAATAAATAAGAAGCTTTGTGAAATGAGGAAGACTTTTCGCATGTTTAGCTGTCGAACAGTCGAAATATTTTAAACGTAGTATAGTAAACGAATAGTGAATGTTGTCTCTTACCTCCTACAACTAAACTAACAAAGTATTAGTGTTTTATATTTATCATTGCCGTTGAACGCAATATTAAATTAGATCAACCACATATGTATGAGGATTATAAGATTTATAAAACAGGCTTGGCAGATTTTAATAAATTTATGAATAAAATATTTACATAAGTACCTACGAGTAGCTAACTAGGATGCATGCTAAAAGGGAGAAATCGCCAAAACCTGTTACACTAGTAGAAGGTTTTTAAATACCTACGAATCCGGATTTCCGCAAACGTGCAGTTTCTTTTCTTTAACATAGATTCTCTCGTAGAAATTGAAATTATACTCTAGGAATGTCACGTTGGTGATGTGTACTTACTTACCCTTTACTTGTCATACTTTGACGTGATAACGTCTTATACCTAAATCGATCACAGGTTTGCACGCTCGAAAAAGTGTCATGTAGCAACGGTCACGTTATTGATTGGTTGCGTAGCAACGGTGTGACCGTTGCTTTTATTGATTGGTTGTTAAGCAGTCACGTAGCAACGGTCACGTTATTGATTGGTTGCTAGTGGTAACATTATTGACTGGTTGCTAAGCAACGCGAATGGCAATTCCGCCTGCTGATAGGCAGAAGTATTGGTCCACTAAAGCTGTCGTAGGCATGGTCACGTAAAATTATCGTCCGTAAACCGACTTTACAGACAACCATTTTTGTAAGGATATTCACACGGTCATATCCGCAAATTACAAATGACGGCCATAAATTACTTGTACTATGCAGTAATATATCAAATTAGCAGTTCTAGCACAATTTAATTATTTCAGCGATCCAAACATCATTCTAGATTTTGAGTCGATTTCAAATTAGCCAGCGTCATGTGGTTATTACACCTTTAACTGCACAAACATACCTACAGCCCGTGACAGGTCGACATGGCAATTGAGATATGAAGTTGGACGATGAAGATCAAGAGGTTACTTACGCGTTCTGCACCCACGCAGTGCCCGTGCAATCACGTCTCTCGTATCTTAGTTCCTATCTTTGTAATTTCAATATCGCTTACGGTTTTGACAAAAAATCGTGTTGTAAAAGTATTCACACGCTGATCGTAGATTTGTGAGTTCAGTTTGCCTCTATTGAGGGTCGTCTAAACGGGCCATTTTTTACGGCAATTTGTGGCGGTAATGCTGTGACCGACAACATGCCAGTACTCTCCAATATTGATATGATGGTTGCCAGACGATCGCTGAGCGATTGATTTTCCGCAATGTTGCCCGGACAATTTTGTTGTTGTTTCAGTCGCTCTCTATTTTATTGTTGCCGGGCTTTGTAGCCTGTTTATGAGACTGAATCATGCGCTATACAATTGCAGACATATTGCCATTATTGGCTGAGCAATTAATTGCCAATAATGACGCCACGAATTGCCGTAAAAAATGGCCCGTTTAGACGCCCATGTAAAGAAACTCCCAACTCAAAAAGTCACTGCAACTGCACATATTATGTTACGTACCTACCATATATTTTTATCCATATTTTAGTTTAAATATATCCCAAAGTCGGTCAACAAAATGGTCACGGAAGAGAGGTTTATTTTGAGATATTGGCTGTCCATATCTCAAAATAAATGTTCCTTCCGTAACCGTTCTTGTGTAAATATTAACTTGAACTTATTGACTGAACTGATAAAATGTGAGGTGTTTCTCCAGGCTCGGATCCAGCCCAAAAAGGCTATGGGCAGGCGCGAATCCAAGGAGGGACAATAGGGCAATTGTCCCCCCCCCCCTTACTCGAGTGGAAGACCAGAGGATTTTAAGAATTTTAACACCGGTGTGTTTTGACAGGCAGTTGCCCCCCCGCCTCGGCAGTGGTGGCTGGTGCACCGATGGTAAATAAAAAGCACCTCCACCCCCGCCGCCATGCGTCGTACGACTCACACTTGACCGATCGGGTCACATGTTGCCTGAACAAAGTTCTGGCTATGGGCACGGTTGAAAATTGAATTTTTATTAAAGTTTTACACTTTCTCTCGCAATCGTGAGGTCGCGGGTTCGAATCCTACCCATTATACTACCGACGTGAACCCACTCGCTACCTTGTTAACAGAATTACTAGTAATGTGGGACCAAAATCCCACATTGCTAATTATCTATTTATAAAAAAAAAATGAAATGCGTTCCAATTTACACATGGATCCTTTTGGTTTCTAATTTTGGACTTAATATTATTTCGGATATAACTTTCCAAACATCGAGCAATTTTTGTGGGCATGCGCACTGTCTCTACTACGGTGAATTCGCGCCTGTGTTTCTCCTATATGCAGATATGAGGTTGGTTACACCACAAAACACCCAGAATACCTACTAGAAAGTGAGCTTAATACAAACAGACACCATTCACGGACGTAGAATCTTGAACAACTACTGACCATTTAGTTTTTAAGGTGTTCCCAGATTCAGTGTCCGTCAACGATGTCATGTGCTTGGACGTATCCAGGATTTTATTCTAAAGGGGGTAAATGGACATAAAAATCATTCGGGGACTACAAGAAGCAAATGTAAAAAAATAAATATACATCCACAGTTCACAAAACAGCGTCAGGGGGGGAGGGCACGTGCTTTGTTTACTCCACTCCTCTGAATCCGCCTATGTCTACTTACTTTGTGTATATAGGTAGCTATGACTTTTGTGATTAATAATAATAATATCTTGGGACAACTCACACAACGCTATCTGAACCCAAACTAAGCAGATCTTGTACTATGGAAACCAGACAACTGATAAACATACTTAAATATTTCTAGATACATACATATCATAGATAAATAGCACCCAGACACAGAATAAACCATCGTGCTCATTACACAAAGTTTTATCCTGGGTGGTCGAACCCACGACCTCTTGCGTAGCAGTCGGACACACTCCCACCGCGCCACAGAGGTTCTTGAAAAAAAATCATTCGTTGAACTCAGATAGCAACCACACTCGTGTGCGTATTTCAATAGTAGATAGGTACATATACCTTTATAAGTAGTTGACATACGTTTCTCCGTCCTTAATTTCACGTAAGTATGTAGTACGTTATGTATTAAGTAAAATACATATAATTATATCACATTTAAAATGCAAATATTTGCCAATTAAATATCGAGGGCTTGTAGTCATTATACAAAACTTAACTTACTACTTACACATAAACATTATTTATTGCATACTTCATTAGTTTCCTCGTACTTATAAGGCTTTCTTTTTCAATAAAATTTGCGCTCAGAAACACGATTATAAAAATAGCAGTAAAGAAATCTAACGTTTCCCTATTTCTCGTAAAGAATATAAAGACGTTTCCTTATACTGCATCACTGAATATATTGTTCAGTGTAATTAAGTGTTTGAAACGAAGGCTTAATGACACCGACCTACGTACGGGGCCGAGTTAAATACTTTCTGAGCTTTAGCACAAGATACTGAGAGTACAAAAGGCAACCTACGTATACGTGTAATGGACAATAATAATATCTAGTAATTGCACACACAACGCCATTTAATCCCAAACTAGGCAGAGCCTTTAGTATGACAGCCAGATAACTGATAAACATACTTATATATTTCTAAATACATACATGTTATAGATAAACTACAACCAGGCACAGAATAAACCACCGTGCTCATCACACAAGTTTTAATCCTGGGTGGGGATCGAACCCAGACAACTTGGCCTAGCAGTCAGGGTCACTAGACCAACAGGCAACAAGAAACCCAGACAACTTTGAACCTTTTTTTTTTACATGAAAACGTGTTATAAATTATTGATGATCGGGTGATGACGAAAAAGTGTGACGTCACCGATCACGTTCCGTTGACTGGTTGCTAAGCAACGCGAATTGGGGTTTGTCTTCACGTTATTAAATGCGCCCGAGTCCACTTAAGCTGTCACAAGCACGTTGTTTATTACAATGTCATCAATGATTACATAAGACGTTATCACGTAAAATTATCGTCCGTAAACAGACATTACAAACAACCATTTTTTTTTTGGAAGCTGTTTCTAGTTGCCGTGTCCGTGTTGTGTCTGCGTGTGCATGTCTAACGTTACCTTCTGTTATCTCGGTATTTTGTGATATGAGGCCGACTTAAGTACTTTCTGAGCTTTAGCTAGAGTAGGTAGTAGAGGTTCTATTAGTGAGATCTAACGGTAACCCATATAGTGTTGTCTTCAACTAGACCAAAGAGATAGATTGATGGGGCTGTATTAGCTTGGGTCGTCTTATAATCAGCTAGATACCTAACCCACATCACATGTCTATTGGATATTAGACCACATATGTATGTTTGCAACTTCCCAGTGGATTTTTGACTATACTAGTGCTACTTTAATTAGAGCTAAAGTACGGTCAACCACAAATTAAGCCAATCCAATGTTACAAAATATCGCCAGAATCGCAGCTGTTTGATAAAATTCAGGATAATTATTGTCATTATTGTACCTATATAACTTTTTTAAGAAAAATGTACCGCCTTCAAATGTATATCAAGGAAATAAATTATCAAATACATCAACGAATGCAATTTTTTATGACTAACTCCTGTTTCAGTCTATATCTCTGGTGTTTTATAAGCTTAGGACAATGTTTTATAAACTAAAACCTTCCCAGAAAAATATGCAGCCGAATAGCGAAAACCCCATCTAAATCACATTACGAGCTCTCGAGAAAATCGCGAATAAACATACATACATACATACGGGTCAAACAGAGAATCCCCTTTTTTAAGGCGGTTAATAACCACATATATCTATACCAGCTATACTCTAAGTGTGTTCCGCGGAACCCTAGGGTTCCGTGATACCTCTGTCGGGGTTCCGCAAGAATTTAGAAATAAAAAAATCAAAACACCTCTCTCTGGTCGCTCCGCGGCTGTGCGGACTCCGCGGCCGCGCGGAGACAAAACGCTATGAATGTTATTTATTTATTTATTTGTATTTGTATAAGCTTGTGTTACATTAGCTGGTACAATATCTTATAAGTTTGGTCTCAACAATTTTATACTTGTACAACGCGTTCGCTCTAAGTTTGCCGGTCTGTGGAATGCGCGTACCCTCCCCCACGTGACAACAAAACTTATAATGTGTCATAGTTTTACCCAAATATCTACCGTACACAATTTTTATTGTTACAATTAAATAAAAAATTTCGAACGTCATACACTCATACCTACCGCCAGCGGCAAACTTAAAACGAGCGGGTAGTATACTTGTAAGCGCTCAGTCTCTTTGATAAAAGCCGCCTCTGAATTAGACGCTATAGTTGTCAACAAGCGACTTTCGTCTCTAACTTCAAAGGATAAAGTCGATATTGTTTACAACGCTATTTTTAAATTTCTGTTTTTATTTTTGCTTTTTGTTTATCAAAGGTGCCGACTCGAGTATTTTCGAGAATATTTGAGATCGAGTCTAGGACTAAGTATAAAAGCGGCGATCGCGCGTTGGCGTCGTCAGTTGATGATTAGCGTTCGGAGCGATAAGTTACTACCTACTTACAAGCTCGCTAGCGAGAAACTAGTGTTCATTGTTTTACTGCCTGCTGTATTCTGTTGTCTCAGTTTTATACATTTCTTCCCTGTAGGTTCTAAATTTAGTCTCTTATACGCAGTAACGATTGTGCATTATTTAAACCCCACTATCCTGACTTGTAACATTATAAATAAAGAAGAATGGAACGTTGGCTTAAAGGTGTTAAACGTGTTCCAACAACATCTTCTAATGACGCTGAATGTTCAAAAGCAATGCGCGCGGAGAATTTAGCAATCACCGATCCAGAAGATGATGCCACGAGTGCCACGACGTCAAGCTCGACGGTTTCAAAGACGAAAAAAAGGAAGTATGATGAATCTTATATCAGTTTCGGATTTGTTGATTCCAACGGCTCACCTCTCTGCATGCTCTGTAGTAAACTGCTTCCTAATAGTTCCATGGCACCTGCCAAATTGCGTCGATATTTAGAAACCGTACACCCCGAGACTAAAGACAAGAATAAAGAATTTTTTGTTCGCAAAAAAGATCAGTTATTAGAAAGTCAAAAAAATATGATGCATGTAACACAAACTACCAACGAAAAGGCCACGGAGGCATCATATTTAGTTAGCTATCGCATTGCACAAGCAGGTGAAGCGCACACTATCGCTGAGAAATTAATAAAACCATGTGTATTAGACATAACAAAATGTATGCTTAATGAAAAATCTGCAAAGCATCTTTCTACTGTTCCGCTATCAAACGATACTGTTTCACGACGAATCCATGATCTGGCAAGCTACGTCAAACAAGAACTAGTTACACGTCTACAAAATACACGATTCGCTTTGCAAATGGACGAGTCGACTGATGTCGCTGGTTTGGCTATCCTGCTGGTTATTGTGAGATATCCATATAAAAGTTCTTTTGAAGAAGACATGCTTATGTGTTCATCGCTGCTTACAAACACTACCGGGGAAGAAATTTTTAATAAAATAAATATATTTTTTGAAGAACATAATCTCAGTTGGAACAATTGCATTGACATTTGTACAGATGGGGCCAAGGCGATGACAGGTAAAACAGCAGGAGCAGTGTCACGAATGAAAAATAAAGCGCCTAATTGTAGTTCCAGTCATTGTATTCTGCATAGACAAGCACTTGCGATGAAGCAAATGCCGTCTAATCTAAAATTAGTTATGGATGAAGCGGTAAAAATAATTAATTTTATCAAATCACGACCACTACAATCCCGATTGTTCTCATTATTGTGTGAAGATTATGGCAGCAAACATAAAACACTGCTGCTCCATACAGAAGTGCGATGGCTGTCTCGGGGAAAAACTTTAACAAGGCTATTTGAACTTAGAGCCGAGTTACAAATGTTTCTTTCAGCAGATACTTCTTTTAATTTGAAGGACCGTTTGTATGATAAAACTTGGTTGTTCCGATTGTCTTTTATGGCGGATATCTTTCAAAAACTTAACGAATTAAATTTATCGTTGCAAGGTAAACAGACAACAGTGTTTCAGGCCTATAATAAAATAACTGCTTTTAAAAGAAAATTAGATTTTTGGATCATTTGCATTGGTAAGAAAGAAATAGAAAGTTTTACGTTACTCAGTGAGTTTGTTAGCGAAAACGACTCAGAAATGTTTGAAGATAATGTGTTTGAAGAATTGGTCCAATATCTCAGTTCGATGCGCGCATCTTTTGAAAAGTATTTTCCCGAAGAACACAATACAAAAATTAAAGTGAACTCCTGGATTCATAATCCTTTTTTACCCAACTTGGAAAAGCCTGAAAACATGTCAAATGAGATATATGAATCTCTTTTAGAAATGTCATCAGACACAAGTATGGAGTCATTGTTCAAAACGACGCCTCTTAATGATTTTTGGTGCAGAATCCAAGATGAATATGCAATGCTTGGCCAAATGGCTCTGGATATTCTTCTCCCGTTCCCAACTACATATTTGTGCGAAACAGGATTCTCTACCTACGCAGCCACGAAAACAAAATATCGCAATAGACTGGACGCCGAAGCTGATATGAGACTCCAACTTTCTTCCATCAAACCTGATATCAAGCAATTGATGAAAAATAAAAAACAGTTTCATACCTCCCACTAGTTAGATTTTTTCTTTTTTAATGTTTTCTATTATTGTCCTTACCAAGTGGTGAAGTAAATAATAATTAGTAACTAATACATTGTACTTTTATTATGCTGATTAATAAAGAATACACTTATAAAAATAATTGTTTTATTGTAGGGTTCCATCAAGTATTTTGCTTCCCAAAAGGGTTCCGTCATTTAAAAAGTTTGAGAACCACTGATCTATACGAATATTATAAAGAGAAAAGATTTGTATTTTTGTATGTAACGAAACTTTTCTTACAAAATATTAACATTTCCTACTTCCAGTAACGGTACTACTGCGGAATTTATTTTCCTAGAGGTGTGTTTCAAGGGGGCTAGGGCCATTCTAGGTGTTGTTTATTCTCCTCCAGCAGCGGATTATTTCTCCAGTTTCGAAATGATTCTGAAATCTATAGGGTCAGAGTATACTCACCATATCATCATGGGCGATTTTAATACCGATCTCCTCTCGAGTAACTCCCTCCGTTCCCGTAAGTTACTCCAGATCGTTGAGTCCACTAGCTTTCATGTCTTACCACTGCAAGCTACTCATCACAACTTGGATGGAATGGATACTTGGTTAGACATCATTCTTACCTCGGCTCCTTCTCTAGTCCGTCATCATGGGCAATCTTTAGCTTCGGGGTTTTCTCATCATGATTTAATTTTTCTCTCCTACAAGCTAAAACCACCAAAATCTTGTCCTAAAGTTACGTACGTGCGTTGCTTTGGTCGGATGAATGAAGATAAACTCCGTGAGGATGCGTCGGGATTGGATTGGGAACCGGTATTTGAGGCCCCTACGGTAAATGATAAAATTGACGTTTTCAATGATTTGGTCGTGGGGTTGTATGACATTCATGCGCCTGTTAAAAAAGTTAAAATTAAGCGGCCTCCAGCTCCCTGGATGACGAATGGAATCAGGATGGCTATGCGGCGCAGAGACCGAGCTTTTCGCAAATTTAAGAAAGACCGGGATGATGATAACTGGGCCCTCTATAAAACTGCAAGGAATCGGTGTAATCAGATGATTCGCAACGCTAAACGCCGCCATATTCTTTTTCATATTAATTCATCTTCTCCCAAGGGTATTTGGCAGTTCTTAGGGACTCTAGGAATTGGCAAACATGGAAGTGTTGATCCTCCGTTGGCGGTTGGTATAGATGAAATCAATACTCATTTCACCTCCTTCGTACCTATTGAACATCTAACCAAGCGTCGTACCTGTGAGTACTTAGCTAACCTTCCTCGCCCCAACGTAGACTTCTTTCACTTTTCTTCAGTTGAACATGGCGAGATCAATAAGATAATTATTTCTATCAAATCGAATGCTGTTGGTAATGATGGTATTAGCCGTCGCATGATTATACCCATTCTTGATCATCTTCTTCCTGCTTTAACACACATCATAAATTTTTCTTTAGATTCAGGGACTTACCCGTCTTCGTGGCGATATGCTTTTGTTATTCCTCTGCCTAAAATTACAAATCCCACTCTTCCTAATAATTTTCGACCTATCTCTATTCTTCCTTTTTTATCTAAAGTGCTGGAGGCTTGCGTGCATAAACAAATGACACATTTTGTTCATCGAAATAATTTGTTGAGCCAGTTTCAATCAGGCTTCAGGCCAGGACATAGCACCACCACTGCTCTTCTCAAAGTAACTGGCGACATTAGAACTGGCATGGATGATACCAAAGTTACGGTTTTAGTTTTGGTTGATTTTTCTAATGCTTTCAATTCTGTCAGCCATGATATCTTACTCTCTATCCTATCTCATCTGATGTTCTCGGCAGGTTCTTTAAACTGGTTCTCATCTTATCTTCGGGGACGCCAGCAGTCCGTGCGCGTGGGTGATACTTTTTCGAGGTGGCGCGATCTTGACGCTGGTGTTCCTCAAGGCGGTATTCTTTCTCCTCTATTATTTTCTATTTTTATCGATCTCATTACTAATGTCCTTCAGTGTGCGTTCCATATTTACGCAGATGACTTGCAGTTATATGCCCAAGCCAATGTGAATAACATATCCGAGGCCATCACTAAGCTTAATGGGGACCTTAACGCTGTCAAGACCTGGTCAGACAAGTTTGGTTTGACTATAAATCCGTCTAAGTGTCAGGCCATTGTGATAGGGAGTCAACGCCTTTTAACTCGATTGAACACCGACACATTACCACCTGTCATATTTAACGGCTCCATTATCGCGTTACATTCTTCGGTTAAGAATCTCGGGATTTTCCTTGATACCACCCTCAACTGGCATACTCAAATAACAAATGTAAGTCAAAAGGTTACGGGTACTTTGCGGGCGTTATATCGTCTCAAGAACTTTCTTCCTTATAAAACTAAAGTAATGCTCGTCCAAACGCTAATATTCCCCTTGATTGATTATGGTGATGTATGCTATCTTGACCTGAATGCAGAGCTCCTTAATAAACTTGACCGACTTCTAAATAACTGCATTCGATTCATTTTCAATCTTCGTAAGTTTGACCATGTTTCTTCCTACCGTTCCGAACTTAAATGGCTCCCTATTCGCCAGCGACATAGTTTACGCGCTCTCACTACACTCTATTCTATTCTTAATTCTCCTACTGCCCCTTCTTACTTGACTTCCTACTTTCAGTACCTGCACTCAAATCACAGTAGAGATCTTCGATCTTCCGACAATCTAATTCTTTTATGCCCTGCTCATTCTTCTGGATTCGTCGGATGCTCTTTTATAGTTCAATCTGTTTCTCTCTGGAATGCCCTGCCCCCCGAAATTAGGATGGCACCCAATCGCCTTAATTTTAAATGGAATGCACTTTATTCCTTGATGGATCAGCTGAATCATCACAACATTAGTAACATAAATATTAGTCTGTATCTATGTATTTATTTATGTATGTATGTATGTATGTATTGCTGTAAGTATGTATACTATTGTATAGTTATGTATGTAGGTATATATGTATGTATTTATTTTTGTAAGTATGTATACTATTGTATAGTTATATTGTTTTATTTGTGTATTATGTAAGAATAATAAGGAAGTTCTTATTTTACAATTAGGTTACTGCACCTACACATTCCATTTCTACATCACCCTAAGGTAGACTGGCAGAGAATGCTTTTAGCATTAAGTCCACCTTTGTACAACTTTGTGCATAAAGTTTTAAATAAATAAATAATCTGAACCGAACCGATTTCAAAAATTCTTTCACTTAAAGAATGATGCATTATCGGGAAGTAACATAGGCTATATTATATTCTCAAAAAAAAATGAGTTCCTTACGAAAACTGCGTTTATATATAGTGGAGAAAAGTCCGTGCGAAGCTGGAGCAGGCCGCTATAGTTTGTAATATGTAGCTGGAGTGATTTGAAAGCTGTCAATTTTTTTTTTTAAACTTTTTAGCTGACTGTAGCTACTACATATTCAACATTTTGTTTGTCCGCCTACTGACTCTACCATTAGCATTCATTGTTTGGTTACTGATGTCGGAATTTAATCATTATATGATACAATAGAGACTGGAAAATACCGAAAGACTATTTAGCCAATGAAATGCATGTCAAGAGGAATCAATACCTATCTAGTACCGTTGCAGAGCTACGTTTTATTTATTAGCATTAACAATACAATTATGCCTTCGTCTGAAAGTTGAACATGTGGAGGAATCCAGGACCAAATATAGAAGATAAAACCTCATATTACTCAGTGGCGACCAATCAGATCGAGATATCTGCAAGGTTAAGCAATGTTACCACTGTCGGTCCATAGATGGGTGACCGTTTTCGAACAAAGTCACAGTAAAGCCGTTGGTCCTGCACTTAATCTTCCTCCGGTCGTGTCGGATTTCCGTTCCATCGGACTATGAGAGTGCATTGTGTTTGCGTACACTTGTACTCTGTAATACTGCGAAGAAGTTTCTGATAAGTTTGGCTGCCTAACATAACCGTTTTGTGGCCTTTTACAAAATTTGTTGATACAGTATTAACAAATCCCGTAAAAAGCACAATTTATATATGAAGCTGAAGAATTTGTTTATATAAATGGGCTTTTCAATAAAACAGTAAAAATGTTTTTCTATTCGAACCTGTAGTTCCTGACTACTCAAACAAATTACTGTTAAAACAAATAGTTTGAACGCGATATTCTCAGGAACTACTGGTTCAAATTGAAAAACATTTTTTACTGATTTTTCGAGAAGCCCATTTATCGAGAAAGGCTATAGGCTATATAACATCACGCTACGACCAATAGGAGCAGAGCATCAATGAAAAATGTTGCAAAAACGGGGAAAATTGACGCATACGAAGTTGCACGGGTCAACTAGTAAGTACCTATATGAAATGGAAAGTGCCTATAACTTCCTATTGGACAAGTAGATACAAATTTTGACATATTGTACACCATACCATAGCGTACCATTGCCTAATAGGTTAGCAATAATATTATATGGAGTCAGTGAAAGTGTAGAACATTATAATGGTTATGGCGACCATGAGGTGTTGTCGCAATATCCGTCATATCGAATTGTCTAGCCCTTCCCTTGTTTACGATTTCATTTCTACCGATGGCCGACCTTAGGTTGCTATACTTAAGTAGGTTGGTACTTAATTATTTTTTCTTCTCCTTGGGATTCTATCATCACGGTAGGGTTATGAAAATATATATATATATTACGGGTCTTAATCGCGTGAATAATTTAAGGTAAAATACCTTCTTGTCTACCCGTGACCACGGCCGTTGCAATACGGTCGAAACGTCGCGCATTAAACAAGGTATTTTACCTTAAATTATTCACGCGATTAAGACCCGTAATATATGTATATATTTTCATAATGTGTACTAATCGCGAAAGTTTATCAACATTTATCACGGCCCAAATCCAAGCCCTCAATGAGGAGAATCGAGTACAGGACAAGGTGGGTATATCTGTCTCCAATCGACAAATAAAATCACACGGTCTGCCATCATATTAGTCCGTAACCAGTGATGAGAGTGTTCCTTGCGGAGTAGTTTCGTGTACCTCACAGACTTGGTCAATTAACCTAGATTTCGTACATTTATCTGCTATTTATAAACAGTATTAATTAAAAACTTTATAAACTAGACCCGTAGGACATTGTTAATGCTTCTGGTTATACTAAGTACATTTACAAACATCCCAGACAGGTTATTAACTAATTCTAATAAATACAACCTATATTGCAACTAACTTCAATGAGAACAAGATCATAAATAAATAGGTACGTAATGTAAATCTGTATTGCAAATATTAAGATCAAGTGCATCAGCTACTTTATACTTTTTTTTAAATTAAAAGAATGCTGTACCATAATAATGACAATAACTTGGGACAACCGATTGAATTAGGCGTAATCAGAGACTCTTTTTGAGTGCGGTCTGTCAATCTATTTCGATTGTTGTATTAAGAGCATTTCCTTACTACTTCAATCGTGGTGATTCACAGATCGAGGGTGGGTGGTGGGATCCCTCTCTTATAATCTACATAACTTGGGACAACTCACCCAAAGCTATCTAAGCAGAACTTGTGCTATGGAAACCAGACAACCGATAAACATACAAGCTTATATGTTTCTAAATACATACACAATGACGTCACGCTTTTTTTTATAGACGACTCTCGCACTATGGTACAAGCCCTGTGTCACGGGGGACTTTACAAACATACAAGTCACGGATACAAAGTACACCCATACTCGGAACAACAATTTGTGGATCACACAAAGGGGTGTCACGTGTGGGAATCGAACCCTCTTGCGTAGCAGTCGGATACACTCCCACCGCGCCACAGAGGTAGTCTTTGATTAGTTCTGTGCAAATCCTGCTAATCTTACTACTATCTCTTAGACTATGCTACTGTGGATGGATGGATGTATGCTCATAATAACGTCAGAACGGCAGAACTGATCTGAATGAAATTTGACACAGAGATAGATTATAGTATGAAATAGCACATAGGTTATAAAAATCAAACATAGCTATAATCTACTAATTTTATAATTTAAACACTTCTAGCACGCATAGCCTATTCAGTGCATTACAAATTACGAGAACTTCCTTTATTTAAACATTTTAAACTGATAATGGCGTACAATTCGAGTATAGTTCACGAATGAATATTCAATCGCTTATTTGGTTTGTTAATCGTCGAATTTGCAGTCGAATCGTTAACGTCGATTAACACAGTTTATCCTTTCCATGTTCCATTGACCTAACGTTAACTTCACTTTAATATATATTATACTTATTTACTACTTATTCGTGTGTGATATATGAAAGCAAATTGAGGTTTGGACCGAGACTAGATTTTTTTTAAAGAGAGTTAGTAATTTGGGATTGTTGGTCCCACATTACTAGCTATCCTGTTAACCCCTCCTGCTAAGCTCAAAGGCTTGTGTTAGGAATGGGTTCACGTCGGTAGTATAATGGGTAGGATTCGAATTCGACCTCACGATTGCGATTCCGATACCTTAGCCATTAGGCTACCGCCGCTTCAAATAGATAGGTAATAAACGTAATTAATATTTAAAACTACGTGGAAGTAATAATAATAATATCTTTGGACAACTCACACAACGTTATCTGATCCCAAACTAAGCAGAGATTGTACTATGGAAACCAGACAACTGATAAACATAGTTATATATTTCTAAATACATACATATTATAGATAAATAACACCCAAACACAGAATAAACCATCGTGCTCATCACACAAAGTTTTATCCTGGGTGGGGATCGAACCCACGACCTCTTGTGAAGCAGTCGGATACACTACCACCGCGCCACAATGGCAGGCAAATAATAATAATAATAATATCTTGGAACAACTCACACAACGTTATCTGATCCCAAACTAAGCAGACCTTGTACTATGGAAACCAGACAACTGATAAACATACTTATATATTTCTAAATACATACATATTATAGATAAATAACACCCAAACACAGAATAAACCATCGTGCTCATCACACAAAGTTTTATCCTGGATGGGGATCGAACCCACGACCTCTTGCGTAGCAGTCGGATACACTACCACCGCGCCACAATGGCAGGCAAATGGAAAGTAAATAGCTTTGGCGGTATGATTTCTAACTCTTTTGTACAGATAGAGTAGCAGACGATATAGCAGCATGGTAGTAGTAGTTAACTGCGGTTACTGTATATAGCAATGGTAGAGAAAAGTGATCGAAAGACCTACTTAATAATACGTATTCGATTCAGAGAGTTAGTCACACGTAATCAACTTTACCGTCTAATCCATCCGTGTGGCGGCCTTACAGTTGCAATAAAAATACTTGCCCGAATACTTACAGAGTACTTACCTGCAAATGTAGGTGCATGCAGGTAAACGACAGATGTTAAAGAGATCTAACCGGTTCTATGTACACGCACAGATCTGTGTGTGCCAGTGGCCATTGGCCAGTGAAGCAATCGAAACCAATTCAATCAAGAACTCTTGAGCAACGGGTGACTACTTGCAAAGTTCACGACCCTTACATTAGCTCTCATCTCGTCGTTGGCGCCAACATACGCACTTCTCCATATTTATTGTTATACATTTGACATTTCTGTGTTGCAAAATGCTTTAAACATGGGTTTAAGCAGTGGTATACCTAGTGTATTTCTATTGCAGTGCTGAAAGACCATATTCCTAGCTACATTTTTGGCTTCGATGACCGGCTGCACTTACGAAAAAGTGTCTAAAAAAAGCAACAGCGACTGGCGATTGCAGCGACATGATATGCGATACAATGAGAACTAACGTTATCGATTGGTTGCTAAGCAACGTGAATGGCGATATGTCATCAATGTTTTCTTTTGACGTTATCACGTAAAATTATCGTCCGTAAACCGACTTTACAGACAACCTTTCTTTTTCCCTTTTTATAGACACCTTCCGCAGTAAGGAATAATCCCTGTGTGGTGTGAAACTTTATTACAAAATACAAAAATAAAACAACAACATGGCTATCTGAGAGTAGCCCAGCAAAGCTCTTTCTCTCATAACTCCATAGTCAGTTCATTTGCTGTGACCCAATACAGCTATGTTTGATGTTTGATGGTTGATACTTAAACGGGATTTGTTGATTCCTTCGTTAGCCATGCTATGCTGGTTTACTAGATTTTTATTGTTTCGATCCAGTAGTACCTTCGCTCTCACTATGCTACCGCCTTAATTCCATTTTTTTGTGCCATCCATCAACATCTCTCATCTAACGATGTTAATTACATGTAGAATCTATAAATAATATCGTTAAGTAATAATAAATGTCGTAACATGGCTTCTGATATCATTGCAATTAAATTCTATGTGCTGCCAAAAAATAATTTAAAATACTCGAAATTACATAATATCATAGAATACCGTAGTTCTAGAATATAAGTACGTAATACTAGTCTAGACAAGACCTTTTTAAGAGTTCATATTTATCTATGTAAGGAATGTTGGAAATACTCACAGGCGAATAGATATCATTTGCATATAAGTGGCTCTTAAAATGCCAATAATAATTGTTCTTAGGTATTTGATGCATCAAAAACTCGTTACTTTATAGATACCAAATAGATTTAACATTAATCTTTTGCAAATAAAACGCCTATTTGCATTTGAGAGGGCACTTTATATCATACGTAATACATTGCCTTTCCCATAATACTGGCTTTACTTCCCGCTCAGAGGAATGTTTGCATCAAGGCGAGTCGGTGACAGGACCGATCCGTGACGCCTTCGATGATCGATACCTCCAATTAGATTAGATAGGTAGGTACAATGCATGCGCAATGTAGGTGTTATTTTAGATATTGAACGATGTATAGCCTTTACATAATGTTACCTTTGCTACATATCGAGTTTTATAACCAACACGTAATCTTAAGTAACAAAATTATAAACATATTTCAAGGTCTAACAATTACAATGCATTCAGTGGTTTCAATTCGGTAATGCTTAAGTGTTTACGTTTACTTCACATCCACTTAAAGATAGAATCTTAATAAAGGTCGTTTGCAGATAAATACGAAAATCTATATCGGATTTCAAGATTACTTATGAAAATATGACCAACTGTTACAAGTTGAATGGCCTCTCACTGGTTCCCAAGCTCTTTGTAACCCTAATCTTGATAGGAACACGGCTGAATTTCATACACAAGTCCTTTATATGGCTTTTCCTGTCATAGAAAATTACATTCCTGTTTGTACAGGACTCCGCTTAATTGGATTTGAGATTCCTTCTACATAGCAGTAACGGCACACAATCTGGGGACATAGGTATAGCTTAGTTATGTCAGTATATAGCCTCGGACGGCCTGGTTACATAGTAAATGGTAACATTCCATTCCCAAGGTGAGCAGATTATGGCAGTGTTTAGTACATTTACAATTCATAAAAATACCTTAGGTATTGTCATGTACGACAATAGATTTGTAATTCGCTTTACAAAACAATTGTCTAGTCGTATCGGTAAAAAATAGATTATGTGCTCCATTTCAAATGTCAGTCACTAGTAATTATTATAAATTGCTCTGTGTAACATTTCAAGGATATAATGGAAGATATATGCTACCCACGCCACGTAGTTTTAAGTTGGTTTTCTTTATTTATCTAATGCCCAAATATGTACTCACTATGGATTTCTTTGAAAAGCATTTTTTTGCATTCCTTTGTGTTTCGTACGTTCGGTTATTAGTTACATGGGTTGGTAATTAAATTTTATTACAAAGTACTTCAATGGATTTAATAGGTATTTTCCTATTAAGTTCACGTACAATACCGCTTTTTGTATAACCTCTTTTCGCGAACACAATACCGGTGACACAATGTAAAATGAGCATGTTTCTTTCGACCCCACCTGTTTCCTGCCACTAGCTGATGCATGTCGCATTGTCTTTCTTTTTGTCGCTTTTCCGTTGCTTTGTTGAACGGTGGTCGATTTATGAGTGATCTATTATATTCCCTCGAAGTACGGTGAACATGAGCTTGAATTCCACGTGGGAAATTGTTTTACTTCCCAGAATTTATCGTGAAACAATTGAAGCCCGTATGCCATGATTTCTATGGTCTGTCTATGTGAAATTATCCGACGACGTGGAAACTCTTACCCACTGAGACTCCAGTCGTATCCATAGTTCTTCCACTACTTCATATTGTCATTTCTAGATAATCTTGATGTAGTGACATGATTGGGCTGTCAGCTTTAAGGGGCTTGTCCAAGGTGAGCCGGTATGACCACTCGGTTATCCTTAACGAGAATTTCTTTATCATGAAACAGAGCTGTGAGCATGGACTTTTGAATTACAGAATTCTCCTATGAAGCTATTTATTTTATACACGCCATAGTAAGTCTACTCTATTGGTATTAAACTGTTACGTACGGCATTCTCGTTAGACAATATTCCAGCTATTTTCCCAGCCTAGTATAAAAAGAATCATGATTGCACGCGTATCAAACTGTATATATATTTTAACGATGTTGTATTTCCATTTTTGTGATATAAAATGTTTCAAGTCATCCGCAAAATTTCCAAGTATGATGGCGTGTAGCCTAAATGCCGTTCGCCCACAGAACTCCTTATTTAGAAACCGTCGGTTACTGGCCAGTTAAAAAGGCTGCTTTAGAAGCTGCAATTTTGTATTTTAATATGAGGTGAATATATTCAATATAAATTTAAACGAACAAAGAATCAGGTCTGTGTCATCTGCCTTTTATTTACAAAAAAAAAACAGACTGCGGTGTCTCTTACCGATTTCGGTTACGGCGGTCAATCTCATTAGAGACTAGCCAACTACGCAGGAGATATTATAGTGCACGAATGCATGCTCAAACACAAGTGCACTTTCTATTCCCTCATCCTCCATAGTCCTATGGGACGGAAAATCTAACACGACCGGAGAGAGATGAGGCGCAGTACCTACCGACAGCTTAACATGCTCTCCGAGGCACGGAGGGGTTTTACAATGTTTGAAAATGGTCACCCATCTATGGATCGGTAGTGGTAATGTGGCTTAACCTCGCAAATATCTCGAACTGCTCGGTTGCCACTGAGTCGGACCCCGTTAACAGCTAAAGTTATATCATTTAATAATAATATGTTGTTATATGTAAATAAACATTCGTAATATCAATATTACATAATTTAATTAGGTACCTACATTAATTGCAGGTCGTTTATCTAGATAGAACTTAACATACCGTCTAGTTTTTTAACTGATAGGTAATTAAGTTACTTAACTTATGTAGTATTGGTTACAAAACAGCTAGCTGAGTAGTTATTTTTTTAGTTCTATTGAATTTGAAATCACATGTCACTTAGAATATCTAATATCTACTGATGTTTCCGGAGAGTGCTTAACATTTTATGCTGATGTAATTTTCCTTAGTCTACAAAACGAAATTATTTAATTCATGTGTTACATCGAAATCGTTTTGATTCAAATAAATGCATAATTTAAATTCACAGGTGATTTTAAATTCTGCATTATGTAAATGATATAAATACATAATATTATACATATTTTATCACCGAACAATATTATTTAATTCTCAAGCCTCCCCAAAAGTATTTGAATTCTGTTGTAGCGTGTCTTTGCTTGTTTCCCTACCAGTCGCTACTATTCACCTGAGAGTGAACACTGGAACAGCATGAGAAATACGACGTTTATATTAAAGCTGAGCCTAAAGAATTCGGTCGTGAGCATTATCAATTCTAAGCTGAGGAACAAGCCCAAACGTGTTAAGTTGAACAGTCCTTGTATGATAATGTCAAAGTAAAACCGTCCGTTATGCGTTAGTCAGATTTGTCAATGATCGACAAACCACGTTCTCCTTCGATACTCCCACATCGGCCATTCACAGCCGTTGTCTTTGCAGGAATATATTAGCAAAGTCCTGATTTGTACGGCGAGAATTTGAATAATACTTTCTAGTGTTGGTTATTTCCTTATTTCGAACTTATTTGGTTGACATTAAATGTTTAAGCCCGATGACGTATTGGCTTCGAGTCCATTCGCTCCACTACATTCATGGCTTCAGGAAAATACTGCAAATGCGTCCTGTTTTAGAGTGCCCCGTGCACCTCTTTTGAAGAGCCGAATTAAGACATTAGTTTAAAACTTTTTGGATTGTATATTCGTCTGGGTTTTTTTATTTAACCTGTCCTAATTATATTTTATCAATTATTAAACTATTTCAGATAATTTCTAAGAGAAAATTAACAAGATATTTTCTACATCTAGTTTATTTTCTTAAAATTATTTATTCTTAAACCTCTAATGCCAATGTAATCCAAAATATTTTTTAAAGTAGTTACCAGTTCTCGTGTGAGAATACGATTTCTAATTACCTAATTAATTTGAACATGTTATCTAGGTAGGTATACGAATCTATTGATCAACGTACGATTTCCAAGTTCAATGCCGCAGCCAGCGAATACAAAAACGATGACTTGACGCGTCTTAACAAAAAAATGATTCTTATTTCTGTCATATCATCGTATCGTAATGACTTCGTGCTTGAGTGTTACTAACCCATTGCCACCCACAACAATCTTACTGGCGCTTAAATTTATGGGCTCAGTTTAAATCAAGGTTTCAAAATACCTTTTTGAATTAATAAAAGTATCTAGAGACAACTCACACAACGCTACCAGAAACCAGACAACCGTTAAACATTAAACAAATATGTATTTCTAAATACATATTATAGATAAATAACACCTAGACACAGAATAAACCATCGTGCTCGTCACACAAAGTTTTATCCTGGATGGGGATCGAATCCAAGACCTCTTGCGTAGCAGTCTGATACACTCCCACCGCGCCACAGAGGCAGTACAATTATTTCAATTTGTTGGTTAATTAAGCAGATAGGTAAGTAAGTCAACCGCTTCGTCCAATATAGGATTGCTCTTAAACAAGCCGCGCTGTCGCAACTGTAGAACTGTTTGCGCTACCGCAACCGGTACTTTTACAAGGGTTTTCTGACAACTTCGCTATATTTAGAAGTAGTGCCGGCTTTATCAATTAGCTAGCTTTCGTTGCCGCATTCCACTTTGCAATTATAAGATAAGGACGTGTTGGGAAACCAAAGGAAAGTTTTGCCCATTTACTTTCAAATACATATACATTTCGATGCGTTTGTGGTCCAGATTCCGCAGAAAAACCGAATCACGTACATAACAGATGGTGGCACGAAAAGAGGCCACAGACAGAGTAAGCGCGTGTCCAGTTTTGTGGTCGATTTAATGAATAAGTTAACCCTGAATGGAAAAAAACGTTTGACTCTGACGAGATTGCACTGATGCTACGTTCAGAATCGAAAGTAGTCTTGTTTTTGTTGAAGCATTGCACGTTATTGACAAATATAAACTATCGGTGAACATAGTTTTCAAGTAGGTATATTAGTAGATATGCAGTAGGTATATTAGTAGTATTTGTTTGTTAAGCGTTATTCGTCAAAACGACTTAAGCCGATTACCTTAAACCACTTCTTCGAATTTAACCGTCTTACACATGAGCATCCTCCACTTTAATGGTACATATTCAATCACTTTTAAATCACGATCATGAGCTAAATGAATGCTAGTGTAACTAGCAACCACTTTTCATTAGATAGCAATAAGTGGCATACCTAAAACAATAGCCGCTATTTCACAGATACACTTGAATGATACCAGGTGTTAAGTGTTTCTGAATACGAGATTGCAAATGAGAATGGAATAAAGTCTAGAATGTATTGGTGTTATGTTTGGACCAATCTTTACTAATATTATAAAGCTGAAGAGTTTGTTTGATTGAACGCGGTAATCTCAAGAACTTCTGATCTTTTTAATTCAAAGATATGGCGCAGTCCTGGTCTATACGTCAATGGTGAAAGCAAAACAACTGACAGCTGTCAAACAGTTTCAATGTCAATATAAAAATAGATTTGACAGCTAATATAGTTGATTTTTGCTTTGTCAAGCCTTTTGAGAAACCGCTCAAACTCATTTAATTCTCATAACAGTAAGTAATCGTTACTTGCTTTAGTTCGATTTGAGACTTCCGAAGTTATAATTATCATCTGTTATTATATGTTCGTAAACTTTGGCGATTTGTACTTAAAGCTACGGGTCTTAATCGCTTAAGTATTATATTTTAAGGCTAAATACCTTTGTGTTATTGCCCGACGTTTCGACCGTATTGCAACGGCCGTTGCAACGCATGTTGTACGCGATTAAGACCCATTGCTTATACAAATTTTATCATCTGTAATTACTCAATTACTTAGTTTGCCACAATAGTTGTTACACGACGCAATAATTCATTAAAATATGTTCTAAATTACCCAACGGCTTTGTTAATTGTACAATCTCTTAATTCGTTCTATGACACTTAATTCGTGGGAAGGTGATTGCAGTCCGTGCGACCGTCAGCTCTCAGCTACCTAATTGTTCGACCAATGCGGTACAGATCTGCAAATAAAACGAATCGAAAAATAAATATCTGAGTGCCTTCGTTGCATGAAACCGAACCAAAGAATGCATGTTTACGTCAGAATATTTGTCAATATTTCATTGTTTCGTCAGTTTCAATGAGAATATTTACTACGTGAGCAAGGGGCAGCCACGATTGCTTGATTTCGTCATTCACATGACAAAAGTGTTAGTGATTGATTGTCATGGAGTTGCATATAGTTTTTCTGTCTCAAATTGTATGCAGGGTGAATATAAAAATGTACTTTTTTTTACATTTTCTCTGACCCGACCAAATATTGTTACTCGTCATTATGTGCGGTTTCCAGTGTCAACGTCTGATAAAAGTGATTGATATTGAATTTTATTTTATGTTTGTAGCATTTAACCATTGGTTACGATTTGGCGTGTAAACTTCTGTGATTGTTACGCAACTGTTCACAGTTCGTTTCTTTGTTTCTCGTTTTTATACTTCCGCGCGTTGCAGCGATAAGATTGTCACATAATTTTAGTAACGTGATTTTAATATCATTTCTAATTAAATTAATGTTGTTTAAATAATATTAAATATTAAGTTTATTCTATATAGACAAAACAGTTTTTTCTGTCTGTTGCGATGATAGAGGATTTCCTTAGCGGAGGTGAGCGCCAACCGAGGCGTCGGATTTACGCGCGTAGCAGTCTGCCCGATGAGCCGTAGAGAGGCGGTCTTGCCGCCCCGCTCGCCAAACCTTCGCGCCGCTTATTTTTCTCCCAACCATTCTCACATTCTGTTACATCTAAAGTGAACTTGGAAATTTTGGTGCATTATTTATATAGTGTTGAAATCAGTGGCCCTTTTGCTACAAACTGCGTTTGGTTTATCACTATTTCAAATGTTTGTGACATTGTACACAGTGTGAAGTGATGAATTGGGCCGCCTACACGGGTTACATCATTTGGTGATGTTGACTTGTTTTTGAGAGGTGCTAGTGTTTTAAGACGTTTGTTGTTAAGTGTATTGTGCACTTGGAGATCTTCCTGATGAAGCGTTCGACGTGGGTGGATGTGGAAACGGGGGGCCGTCTTGGCTGCAACGGCGAAATCTTCTGGAGCGAATGTGCCGAATGTTTTTGCTCTGATTGCAATCCTAACTACGTTTGCGTCTGTAGTGACAAGGTATTTTATCTTACTCTAGTTCGCTGGCCGTGTGGTACTGGCTTCAGAATAGTGCCACCCCATCTCATTAGTGGGTAATCTCATGAGTATAAGTGATTTTGCACCGAAGGACGGCAGCAGCGTCCTCTGCGTACTTTAAAGCCTTAGGTGCGATCGCCAAGCGTTTCTTTTTTGGCAATAACCCCTAGGATCTGCATGATAAGTAGGTCTTAATGGGAAGACCCGTGCCCTTTTGTTTTAAGTCTTTATTTGACCCGTGCCCTGTAGTGGGACATCATATAGGTTGAAATCTATAATGTATGTATGTTATGTAGTTATTTACAGGTTATCCACCAACTATAAAACTAAATTAGGCAATAATGTATGCCACTGCACCTTGTAACATAATGGTAAAGTGGTAAACAATGGACAATAAATACTGAGCCGCGCAATATACTTAATTAAAATTTAAGTCGTACCTAAGTACTCACTCAAACAGAATTTGTTCATATTCTGAAGAAAGCTGAGTAATGTAATCTGCTATTGATAACACCGTCGACGATGTTTAAACATCGTTATCTTTTCTTAATAAACAAATATTAGCTAGCTCGCTAACTTCAAGGTCCGTCGACCTTTAATGTCGGGTGAAATGGTAAAACACATTTTTATAATAAACTAGCTGTCCCGCGCAACTTCGTCTGCGTAAATTTTCCCCTTTTTTTTTATAATCCTATGTTACTTCAAAGTTTCATGATGATCGGTGAAAGCGGTACAAACAAACTTACATTCTCATTTATATATTAGTAGGGATTTGCTAACCGGCGCAACTTCGTCTACGTACATTTTCCCCGTTTTTGTAACATTTTTCATTGCTGATCCGCTCCTATTGGTCGTAATGTGATATTATATAGCCTATAACCTTCGTCGATAAATGGGCTATCCAACGATAACACTTTGTCAATTTTAACTAGTAGTTCTTGAGATTATCGGATTCAACCAAAACAAACACTTCAGCTTTATAATATTAGTATAGATTACTTTCCAGTACATTTACCAACTTGGGGAACTGGGCGTATTGTAGATACTGTTCGACATACAAACTTTTTTGTATTATCTATACTAATATTATAAAGCGGAAGAGTTTGTTTGTTTGTTTGCTTTGTTTGTTTGCTTTGTTTGTTTGTTTGTTTGTTTAAACGCGCTAATCTGAGGAACTACTGGTCCGATTTGAAAAAATATTTTTTTGTTGGATAGCCCATTTATCGAGGAAGGCTATAGGCTATATAACATCGCGCTACGACTAATAGGAGCGGAGTAGCGACGTGAAATTTTGCAAAAACGGGGAAAATTTACGCATACGAAGTTGCGTGGGACAGCTAGTGAAGTATAATGCTTACATAGATAACCTACTTTCATTCGTACATCGAGTTAATGCACTGGCGATAGCGTTGAGAATAACCATTAAAGCAAATCACCACGAGACCCATTTGAGACTGATGACCGTGGAAGTTTGTATACTTCATGGTTCTTATGTCACGTCAAATCAAGTCACTTGTCAAGGAAACTAAAGAATAGATTCGCTAAGCTAAAATTGTAGTTTGTTGAAGGAAGTCGTTTCTATCTATTTCAATCTCTAATGCGGATGACACAGACATGTATGTCACTTCAGAAATTGTTTGATCTAGAAAGTCGATATTTGAACAGGAAATACTTTGTCGTGATAAAAAGTATATTTACCTCAATTTTAGTTGCTGCTTTGGTTAACAATACTCATTACTGATTTGACAGGGCTGTTCGCTTTGCTCTTTTTCCAAAAGCTTTATTACCTACTAGCTGTCTCGCGCAACTTCGTCTGCGTAAATTTTTCCCGTTTTTGCAATATTCCTCATTGCTCCGCTCCTATTGGTCGTAGCGTGATGTTATATAGCCTATAGCCTTCCTCGATAAATGGGCTATCCAACAGTGAAAGATTTTTTTTAATTCGGACTAGAAGTTCCTGAGATTACCGCGTTCAAACAAACAAACTCTTCAGCTTTATAATATTAGTATAGATTCCTTCGTGAATATGGTTCAAAAGTAGATAATGTAACGTCTTAGCAATTCAGTCGACGAATTACCATAAATGTATGTACTGTACTGTAAGTCGACACAAACACATTTGCAAATATTCAAACCAACTCAAAACAAGACACCCAAAAAAAAAAAAACCTTGTTGCTTGTCGAATTTGTTTTGGAGCTGTACCTAAATTTTGCTTTTGTTAAATGATTTATGTCGTTCACTTTTTCAGAAATCAAGTAATTGCTTGTGTAGTCAGGCTACAACATAACACTCGGTTTATTGTCTCGATTAATTACCATAGTCATGGGCTCTATTGATTACCAAGATCGTTATATAGTCCATGTAAAAACACGTCAAGAATCTCACGGAGTGTTTTTCAGCCGCCTATAATAATGTTTCTTATTTCTACAATGGTATGCTCAAATAAGCTGTTACGAGTATAGCCGTGTTTAATTAGTGCGCTGTTTCATACGACAAGAATGCCACAAGCATGAAATCACAATTAACCACGCTAATCAGAATGTAAGAAATTAAAATAAGAAAATAGGTATTAGTATAATAATAATCTATACTAATATTATAAAGCTGAAGAGTTTGTTCGTTTGTTTGAACGCGGTAATCTCGGGAACTACTAATCCGAATTGAAAAATTCTTTCAACATTGGATAGCCGATTTATCGAGGAAGGGTATAGGCTATATAACATCGCGCTACGACTAATAGGAGCGGAGTAGCGACGTGAAATGTTGCAAAAACGGGGAAAATTTACGCATACGAAGTTGCGCGGGACAGCTAGTCTATACTAATATTATAAAGCTGAAGAGTTTGTTTGTTTGTTTGAACGCGGTAATCTCGGGAACTACTGATCCGAATTGAAAAATTCTTTCAACGTTAGATAGCCGATTTATCGAGGAAGGCTATAGGCTATATAACATTACGCTACGACCAATAGGAGCGGAGCAGCAATGAAAAATGTTGCAAAAACGGGGACAAATTACGCAGACGAAGTTGTGTGGGACAGCTAGTTTATAATATTATAATAATTCGTTAATATTACTCTTCGAGCAAGACACCTGTTAATTTTACTATTAGTTAATTAGTAGTAGATAAATACTTGCTAACTAAAAATACATGCTTTGAGCTTTAAACGGCTCGACCGAATTGGTTAAATTTTGTTATGTTCCTAAGTATCATGACTAGGCTTTTCAAGAAGAATAATTTTGTTATGAAAATTCTCATAAAAAAAAATATTCTCATCCGAGGAAAGTCGGGGCAAACCGTTACTCATTAATCGGAACAGGATATGGGAGTTCGCAATTTACGAATGCTATCCACCAAGCTACCATAAATTGCTCATCTGTGCTGCAACACGTTTTGATTAATGTTTATAAAATGAAAGAAAGTTCAATAAAAGAACTCTCTACCATACTTTATTCCATTCAGGAGGTTCTTACTCACTTAATATAAAAGCTGTTCGTTTTAATGAACTGCTTTTGCTTTAAGTTTCATCTGAATTATTTTGGACTTACACTTAGTTATTTTGGGACTAAACTGGATAATGTCAGATGCTATTTGGTTGTAGAATCTCGACACATTAAATTGTCTGAAATCTGTGACATAGATTTATAAGATTGCTACATAATTTATTGTAGGTATAACCATTTATGTCTGTCTTGCCAAATCTGACTTTATGATTATGTTAAATACGGTCATATGTCGCCATACCAGAGCGCCATAAACAGATCATATGACGCTTGCGGATTGGTATTATACGTTTTTTACGAAAATTTGTCTAATGTATCTCCTTGAAAACTCTTAATGAAGAAAACCCTTGACAAAAAGACGCGTAGCCTCTTATGTTGCTTTGTGTAGTGTGATATACAATAGATCTTCACAATACATCAGGAAAGTGAAACTCTAGAGGGTTTTTTCTTTGCTGCTCGGCTTTGTTTAAAGCGCACACACGTGAAACGTGCTGTTATACCCGTATGATGCCTGGGAAAAGCTTTTATGATATTGTTTATCGATTGGACGATAATGTCGCTGGGAACCTGTTCACTTCAATCTTCTCCGTGATCTACACTGATGATAGTGCCGTAAGATTGCTTCGTTTGTACAACTACAAATTGATGTGTGTTATTCTCACGCTTCGATATGTCGATATGTATCGTTTCTGTCTTCACTATTATTTGGGTAACTTAATTATGAATACAAAACCAATCTAATTTGGAAATAATAAGTTATTCGTTCTAATATTAAGTTTATTAATATTTCCTAAAGTTTTAACTCCGTCGCGTGTTACGTTGTAATATTTGATTCTAAGGATTATGAAATTATGATCATTATATACACTTTATTAGAGGTAATTTAAGGAATATTTACCTTACTTAATCTATAGTCAACACGTTTGTATATATATATATCCTTTAACACACGAACTGGCGATAAATTGTACATTTTAATGTGTCAGCTTGTATATTAAATAATTTTAGTTACCTATTTGATTTATAAATAAAATTATACATTACAGTCTTGGTACAATGACCAAATAATATGAGTGACAGGATACCAACTGCGAATAACTTTGTTTAGAACAGCTTAGAGAGCACATTGCAAGATCATATTAACTAGTCAAGAAAATTTTGCTACCCGATGTCAAGGTAAACATATACCAAGTTTTGAACGGTTCAACGCAAGTCTTATACCCAAAAGTTTTATGAGTGGTAGGTCTTAAACCATGGGACATCTTGGTTGGTACCACAAAATGGTCAGTTATTCTTTCGTGAAATAGTACTGTTAACGTATTACTGTGTCGGTGTAAGGGCACTGTAGCAAGTGTAATTACTGGATAAATGAGATTTAGGAGGTCGGTGCGGTGACATTCAGATCTTTGCCCAACAAGGATTTGGGTGGCATTGATATTGTTATGGGCTGGCGTGACGCTTACCATCATCACGACTTGCTCGTCTCTTCCACTAGTTGTATAAAAAAATGACTTTGTTTTTCATAATCTTACTTAGGAAATGCTCCAACTAAACAAACCTTATAACCTACCTACACGTTGTCTTAGAAAAGTTTAGACAACATCATCAGTTATTTATATTTATTCCATAAGATATTATAGTATCAAATAATAGGCTATTCATTGAATATTTTCTGATTCAACCAGTAAAACTAAACGAAATGACGCAAAAGGAACTTTTTCTGCCAATTATCCGCAGAACAATCCTTTTAAACATAATGAGTTTGATTCTAATAATATAGATAATACTGTAGGTATATCTCATATCAGTTAATTGTGATAACGGGAACTGGTTCAACACCATACCGATGGGTATACAAGATCTGCTCCGAACTAAATGACAAATGAGCTTATATAACTTTTTGAAGAAAAATGAACCGACTTCAATTGAAAATCAAGGGAAATTTAAGCACATTACCGATTAATGCAGAATTTCACTGACTTATGTTTAGTCTATAGCTCTAAATTCATCCCAGAAAACATGCAGCCAAATAGCGAAAACTTCATCCAAATCGTTTTTGAGAAAATCTCGAACTTACATAGATAATTAAGGGTTCAAAATTCAATATTCTTTATTCACTTAGGATCCAAAACAACACTTGTGATACATTGGGATTCTACATGTACATGTAATGTCAAGTTCGCAAACAATAGGTAAAGCGGGAGAAAAGAGCCTGGCAATAAAAACTCGCGGCTACTCTTTTCAAATTACAAATTTTACAATGTTTGAATGTTTATAAACTTGATATGGAGATAAGATGCTGCGACTAATATACTCATCATGTTAAAGGACTGATGCAATTTATAATACTTATTAAAAAGTTGAAACATGAGATAAACTAAAATCAGCCTTAGTGGGTACAACATAGTAGGAGCATCTACTTACAACAAAGGTAAAAACTATATGTGCTTAAACATTGGCCAAAGTACTTGTAACGAATGATAAAATACAAAATATTAATTCTGATATCAAAAAGAAAACAAGAAGAAGAAGGTTAAACAGGGAACCACCTTTTCTGAATCCGGTTAAAAACTGGTAGTAACGCAAAAATCAAGAAGAGAAATCGCAATAATGATAAAACAAAAATTAATTTGAAATATGACCCTCAGCAAACAGCTGATTCAAAAGAAAAACTTGTTTTGAACATTAATGGTAGATATATCACTTTGGTGTTCCGGTGGTCTCGTGTCTGAAGACGTCAAAACGGTACGCGTTCGTCGTTTTCCGATTTCTAATAACCACATTACCATATCTTGGCCTTTCACGTTCTCTGTATTGGATAACTCACGCGATTTTGTATCTCTTATGTACAACGTTTTTTTTATTTTAACCGGCTTCAATAAGGTGATTTTTGTTTGACCCGTATGTTTCTATGTTATCGATTTTCTCAAAAAATACAAATCCGATTTGGATGGGGTTTCCGCTATTCGACTGCAATTTTTTCTAGGAAGGTTTTAGTATATAAAACTAAGGACTAGACTAAAGCATAGAAGTAAGTCAGCGAAATTTTCATTCGGTGCTTGATAATTTTTTTCCCCTTCTGTACCACTGCACTACCAAATGACACTAGCAGTAGTGTCATCGGAAATGAACTCGGTTCACTTTTCCTAAAAAAGTTATTAATATTACGAATGGCAATTTTAAACTGGACTTAGACAACTGTGGCCTTTGCTCGAAGAGTTCCCACAGGCACCTTCCTCCTTCCAATCCACGATAAAACTAGCCTGTATCTCTGTGCGACCGATAACACTAAATCCATGTTCAATAAAATCATGACGATACGTTGAATCATTGTTTGTTAGTGTCCAAAAGTTATTTATTAGAATTAACTTCTTTATTGATCCGTCCATTAAAATACGTTCGTATATATAAATGCCGTATACGTAAATAACTATGGTCGTTATTGTTGGTGGGGACATATCTATATCTATACATATAATAAAACTGTAAATTTCACGTGTCTGTACATGGCCGAACTTAGTGAAAAAAAATATTAGGAAATGTTCGAAAAGAGTATTCAAACACTTTGCTGCATTTTTAGAAATGTCTGTCTGTCTGTCTGTCTGTCTGTTTGTTTGAACACGCATCACGCAAAAACTACTGTACAGATTCGGTTGAAATTTTGCACGTGCAATCTAATAGATGCAGATTAACATTTAGGCTATAAATTATCACGCTTTTTCCCATAGGAGCTAAGCAGTAAGGGATAATGTCTGTAGCTATTTTTCGTTATAAAACAGTAACTACTAGACGGATCTGTATGAAAATTTGCAGTTTTATAGTAAATATTATAGGACATTATTTACACTATGAATCATTACGCTAACGTCTATGGGGAACGAGTAGCAACGTATTTTTTGTCGCACCATAATGGTTTATCACAAAATTTTCCACAATTAGACATTATCTATAATTGTAACCCATGGAATACATAACTTCACGCTATAACTAAAAGGAGCTAAACACAACATTGTTAAGTTTCATAAGAACAGTTATTTTGACGAGGTAAGTAGCGAACAGTATAGCCTCGAAGCTATGCTAGCGGACTTTGACGACGAAGTCCCGGGCTCGAATCCGATGTCTGATTATGTTCTTTTTGATTTTTTTTAAATTGTCTTTATCCTTTTTTAATATTTTTCTCAATGTTTTAGTTATTTTTTCGACCGTAAGTAACTTATTCACTTTGGTTAATATTTTTTTATATTAAAAATCAAGTAAATTATGCACGTAGGTAAGTTAATTATATGTATTGCATGCACTGCTGAGAGTAATTCATTAATCGTAGTAGAAATGAAAAACAATATTACATTATAATTAAAAAGTATTCGACTTTTTCTAGAAATGATGTGTTCGTCTAAAAAAAAGACATTACACACGTAAAAAAAAAAACATGTAGCGCCATCTATGAAATCAAATTGTTCACCGTGATCAAATAATTATTAGGGTATAGGTGCTTGAGATGCTGAGTGGCAACATTCTTGAAAGTAGATGGCGTTGTATTCAATAACGTTCTATCTATACTTAGTAAAAGAAGTTTTAAAAAGAAACACATAGCTATGATTTTTAGAAATGTTTGTCTGTCTGTCCGTTTGTTTGACCACGCATCACACAGGTGCATCGAGGATCATGTTTTGGGGTTATGGTTGGAGATTACGTGTTCATCAATTCAACGATAATGAATGGCTCAACATCGGTCAAGTGTGAGTAGTTCGGGTGACGGGAGGAGGGGGGTCGTTGTTTGTCAACCGTACCTTTAGGGATATCTGACATTTTCGCGGGCATGACACACATGACACGCTCTGCGTTTGCTTACTAAAGTGTTACAGCAGTTTTATTTTTAGTATTGCGTTGTAACACTATATGAAATACACCCCATTTTTAGCCAAAATGGCAAAACAGAACCCTTATAGTTCCCTTATGTCCGTCCGTCCGCAGCTTAGCTCAGAGACTGTTAGTGCTAGAAGGTTGCAACTTTTGCATGAAAAAATTACTAATGCCGATAAAGTGAAAGAACAAAATCTTGAAAATCATTATTTTTTTAAGGGTACCTCTCTTATATGTAAAGTGGGGATGTATTTTTTTTCTCACCTACCTACCCCATCGTGTGTGGTATCATTAGATAGGTCTTTTAAAAAGCGTTTAGGGTTTGTGAAGACTATTTTTAGATTTAAGGATTATAATATTAGGCTTTATAGTGAACATTTTTGTTAGAGTCAAGTGTCCCCCTGCCCGCTAAATGGTTGATGTTGGGTATGTGAAAAAAATCAGGGTAGTAGTATAAATACTAAAATTATAAGGAAAACTATCACAGTTAAGTACTTAGGCTTTACAAGTTTACGATCACATGAGAAGTAACAACATTTTCGTACAAATTCTATTAAAAATTATTAGGTAATAAGTAGGTACAACGTTGAAAGAATGAAACAAAAACAACAGAAAACCCACTTCTTAAGCCGCACACCAAACTAACTATCTAAAAGAATAGAACAGATCGATTTTTATTTAGTAAGTATTTAGTCAACAGGACTGTTTCCAACATATTTACACAGAAGTTATTTCGTTACCTAAACTACCTTAATTTAAACCCGACTTTCACGCGAACGAAGTCGCGGGCACAGCTAGTTCTGAATAAGTACTTAATACTTATTTATTTATTGCAGATAAATTATCGCGTAGAATTTCTGAATTGCTGACTTATAATATACCTAATTATATATATAATATACCTACATAAATAGATTTTATTATAAAACGTCAAACGAGGAAAGTTATTGCAAATGGATTCCCATTTGCTGGACAGTCATTAGTTTTCCTTAATCCATACTTACTTACAGGCGTGTATGTGGCTTTGTTCTGATTCTAAATGTTTATTATAAAAGTGACGAAGGAACATTGTGTACAATTTAATATTGTGTGTTACTATTATGTGAAAGTAAATATCGTGAACCGTGTTTATGAATGAAGGAGTGCCATCTACATTTCTAGAGCATTATAATAAAAATAATTTAATTAATTCGAAACTGATCAATTGATCATCTAGCTAGTTAAATTTTACCAATCAAATTTCTAAACTTTCCTTCGATTGTGTTGCTAATTGTGAATATTACACAACTAACACGAAATACTAGCTGGTATTTTGTGTAACTAATGTGTTTAAACGAAAACACTGAATGGGTAATGTACCTGAGTTAAGAAAATACCGATATTTACAATGTTAACGTACGCCCAACGCAAACAAAGAAGTATTTAGCGTCCACAGAGGCGCTAACTACATGTTTGAGAAACAAACACGAGCCGCCATTAACACGTAGCTTTGTAGATAACGTTCACTACCGGTGTCATATACTCATACATATTTTCATACACATTCGATATAAACCCACAAGAATACCACTTTAATGTACTCAATGCAAGTATTCGGTAATTACTTAACGACCACCAGATGACCTCCAATAATTGTATTAAACGATACTATAACATTAAGATTTTAAAAGATAACCTCGGGGCTATCTTCAATTAGGACTGAAAGAGACAAAGCTTTGTACTGCTGTAAGTGCTGCCCGAAAATGGACGTTAGACTGTCTTAATAGCAGGATTTATCAGAGGCTTATATGTACCATACGCTTTTAGCAGTCCAAACGACGATGTATGAAATCTTGCTTATTATAACATTTTAGATTTCGACCAACCTTAGCGAGGTCAAGCCCTTCCTAAATGAAAATCATCTTAGATCCTCAGAGGGGTTAGGCCCTCCTCATATTAAAATCTTGGATTCTTCAGCGGCTCAGTGACATCCCTACAAAATCATAATCCTGGTTCCGCTGTTCCGCAATGCTTTGTGAATGACGACCCACCATGCGCGGACAAAGACAATTTTAGCGTTGCAGTAACCCATCGTTTTTTAGGGTTCCGTAGCCAAAATTCGTTATAGTTTCGTCTGTCTCCGTATGTCACAAGCATTTTACTCAGAGACTTCTCAATTATATTGATGATATTTGGTAAAAAGGTGTCTTATAGTGGCCGCTACTTAGTTTGATAGCTAAATAATAATAAAAAATATTTTTAGGGGGGGCACTATACCATACATGTAGCAGATGCTGACATTTTTTTGTTTGGCTAATATCATTGTGTGGCACATCATTCGACAGATCTTTTAAAAACATTTTAAGGTTTCTAAAAACTTTTTTGATTAAGTGAATATTTTTGGAAATAATCGCTCCGAAAGTTGCATAAACGTCCCCCCCCCCCCCCTTATCTTTTGAACTGTGTGACCAAAAAATATGAAAAAAATCACAAAGGTAGCGCTTAATAAATACTTTAAACTAAAATTATTTCGGACATGATCGGATATACCAACATTGAGTTATTGTAAAAAATATGTTTTTCAAGAAAGGGGCGTGAGTGCCATCAACATACGCTCTTCTGCTGATGGAATTATTCAAGGCTACGGAACTCTACACTGAGCATGGTCCGACATACTCTTGCCCGGTTTTTTTTTAATACTACGTAGGTATATACGGTACATATATTTGACCAAAGTATTTAATTTAATACAATTCATTCTATCTTTACGAAGAGTTACAATTAGCACTGAATTTCCGCAACGACTATTGATAATAGCAATCAATTACGCCTTGACATTTATTTTTGTTACATGCGCACAATGTGGCCATTTAGTACAAATTAGATTTGTACTCACAGCAGTAATAACAAGATTTACTTAGCAGTTACCTTAATTGTTTGTTTCGTTAGTTATCAACTAATGTGCTTGACACTTATGATGAGTTTGTAGTATGTGTTTATTTGGGCATAAATATCGGGAACTATCGGATATTTTTGCGTTAGATCGCGTGACTCTCTCGACTCGGCATACGTAGTGTAGGACGCCCTCAGGCTAGGTAGAGTAATGATTTACGCAAAACGGCTGGCAGGAGCTGGATGCGAGAAGCCGAAGATCGAATAAAGTGGCTATGTCCAGCGGTGGACTGCGATAGGCTGATGATGACGGAGTTTCTTACCGTAATACCCAGTCCAAGTTCTAATACTTGTTTATAGGGTAGCTTGTGCCCACGTAATTGCATAAATGCATGGTTGCATGGTGCAGCTAGTAAAATGGAGATTATGCTGCTTATTATTTCCTTAATAATAAGAGAATATTACATTTAAAACTGCAATTAAAATAATAAAATCTATTGACAAAATTTTGCATCAACTTCGAACAAACAAGAGACTAAGATGCACTTTCGGATTAAGAAACCCATTAGACTAGATTAGGTTATTTTTATTTAATTTATTTAATGTCTAGAAACAGCTACTTTCCAAATTTAAAACAGTACCCACGTAAATACAATACAAATAACTCTCCTTCTTGCGCAGTCGGGAAAAAACAGAAATTGTAGTTCATCTACCATTTTGATAAGCCCCTCAAATACTCTACCATAAACTTAATTACAATCATTCTCATGCCCTTTTTTAACTTATTTGGGGCCGGACTATCATGGTTCATTCTTCACTATAAGGGAATTAGTTTTTTTTTTAAATATGTGTGTTATATTTACAAAAGCCCTTTTAGTACACAATTAAAACTGTGTAATCTTTAGATGGCCGCACTATTTCTGGAGATAATTTGTTTTTGTTTACATGTGTCCGGGCGTTGCCCTTTCAGGCGCACTTTACGAGATCTCCAGCCTCCATCTCGTCTCATCCGCCCGCGGTTGAACTTGTTTCAACTAGCCTGACAGGCTAGTTGAAACGGGTTGCGGTCTGCGGTTAAAAATTCTTTCTTAGCTGCATCTTGCACTATTTTATGACTATCTAGAGCTTTTACGTCTCAGTTTTTACATTCACGGTTTACATCCTTTTAGTTCTCGAGTGGGTTCATATTGGATCGATTTTATTAAGTGCATGAGATGTTTATTGTTATTAAACATCCTCAATTTAATTATATGGGTTGTTATTCCTTAATACCTTTTTATTTGTGTTCAATATTAGTACCTAACCTACCATCTGTATCAAAAATAATAACGTTTATTGTAATAAAATCATCATAAATATCATAACGTTTCTCACGTATTTTCATGTGTAGGAGCAATTCTACAAACGTATCGTTTCCTGTGATTAAAACTCGTCAATTAAACAAATTACACGTTCTGTTCGTCGTGGTTTAATTACAAAACTTCGATTTCTCACTAGTAACGGAATACCTACATTGGTCCAAGTGAAAGTAAACTTATTCGACTTCTGGACTTTGGATTAAATGTTTAATATTTGTTAAATGTGCCCCGCAGTTTCACCTGCGTCGTTGGGTCATAATTTGTTATATATCCTGTACGGAAGCTTCCAGAGGCGTAGGGTTTTATGTTCATGTACCTATAATATTATGTACTTAACTAGAATTCAAAGAGAAGCCGAAAAGAATGGTGTGGTAAGGTCCCACCGCCACTGAAACCTTCCTAAACAAGTGGCATAAACAGAAAGTAGAATAACATCGTTGCGTGTGCAAAACCGCGAATATGATTATTTTTATATGAGCTTTGAGGTTTTGCGCGCGCTACGACGTCATTCTATTCGATTAGCGTTTATGCCACTTGTCTAGGAAGGCAGGTCATCTAACGCAAAATATCGAGAATGTAGAAGGTAACCTTCATACGTACTTGGCTCGAGCAATGCGCACATAGGTATATCACGTCTCATACCAGGTCAGACCACTTTGTTTGAAAGGCATTCGGGGATTCTTTGTCCGTGTGGGACGTCTATGTACGCGTGCATCGGGCGCGCATTCTATGAAGGTAGCTCTAGGTTAACTTAGTTTACAAAGCCCGAATAAGTCAAATTATAACGAATCTCAACTGAGCAGTCTCGCATTGATTTTCTAAATACTACCATAAATACTATAGCGAAGTCAAAGATCAAATGTTCAGTCAAAGTTGAACGCTTTCCAATACGTCGTCCCACATTTAATTAAATACCGGCCCGCAGTACTTGTGCGATCAATTTACCGTTGTGAGTTTATTGCTATCGTGCATGACGGCTTACGTGAATTTATTTCATCTGTCTGTACCTAATGACATAAATCCGTGAATTAGTATGGAGTTTCCAGCCATAAAACGCTTCAAGAGCTTATTAAAGCTGCTTACTAGGCTAAAGCTGCTCGCTACATTTAATATGTAGCTAGCAGTGGCGAAGAGTACTTACAACACCACTCATTTCGGTTTCCCTTTAAATTGTAGTTACTTATTTTTATAGATATAAAAAAAACGTTAAATGCATTATATATTTATGTACCGAGCAAGCAGTAGGTATAACTGGGGTCTTGTGTATCAATTTCCTTAATTCTTCTATCCTTCTGCTGTCGCTAAATATACCTTGTTGAAGCGATAGTACTGACAGAAAGAGTTCCTTTTATAATTGGCCTAATCAATTTGAGCGAAACAATTTGCTGTGCTTACCGCCCATAACTCACGCGAAAGCTGTGGTACCAATCTTCAATCAACCACTGTTGTTATGAAGTTAACGGTACCGAAGCCATATACGTCGGCGCACCGCAAGTTTTTAGACGTATGGTTTATGACGTTATTTCCCTCGTATGGAACGTGGAAGCTTTGACGGATACGGCACTCGACATCAGCAAAACCTTCACCGCTAATGCACACCTCTTGTTCGCTTTTAACACTAACGACTGTAAGCAACTGTATACATGACAAAAGCGTGTCAGTAATTTTTCAATTGACCGTAGAAAGCGTTGAGGCAATTTGTATTACACGTACCGAAATGTCACCCGGAAATACTCGTACATTAGCAAGACGACTTTACTCCTCTTGTTTTATCTAGCCTTCAAACATGATCTGGCAATAAACTTTTCCTTTCTAACAAGTTACAGGTTCACTAATGTTTTGGAGACACGATCTAGATAATTCCGAGTAAATACCTATTTATCATGAGTCTCTGTGACGTAGTAATACCACTTTCTTAAAGTCAGGTTTAGCGTAATAGTCGTGTATAGTATGTATGAAGGTATTGATTACACTCTCCGAGTAGATTCGAGCGCGAAAACTGGCGAAACCTGTCTGACGGTTACTATAATCAGTTTTTAATTTGCTAGGGTATTCATGTGCATAATAATTACTTAATTGCATAGACTCTATACTATATTCTCCATCTAGACTGCATCTTAGCGTTCTGCATGCTAATTTGCAAATAACAGTAGGTTTCTTCGCAATGGCTTGTCCAGGATTTCGGTGGAGGAACGCCTTGACCCCGCTAATGGCGATTTTAAAAGGGCTGATCTCTTTAGCCCCCTTTCTTTGGATCCGTCTGTTTTTCTTCGCTCCATTTAAGCAGCTTGTCAGATCAAGTGTCAATCTTTGAAAGACCACAATGTAACGACTTGTTGTGTTTTGCTAGTCAATAAAATCACCAGAGCTCTTCTCAGTTAGAACAATGTATAATTCCTTGCACATTGCACATCGACCAAACAGGATCATGCAGTAGTTCATCTTGCAATAAGGAATACGTAGTACAGTTCCAGTTACCTAATTGGGATCCATATAAATGTGACTTCCCATGACTCATGCCACTTTATGACTCATATCTTCCCTAATAGCAGTTGACCTTACAAGCCAATATGCACAAATCACTTTTCTCTAAGTGTTCGTCATGTCCTTTAGAGACGAGGTATGCAATATATCCTTCTTTATTGCTTATATTTTTTCTTTTTGTGACGTATTGCTCATAGAGGCTGTGGAAATTACACTTATTTCACTAAGTGCATAATGAAATATTTCTGTCCGCCCACTGCTACTATACTTTTATGGGCTGTAGAATGCAGATAGGAAGTACAGCAGGTTTAGGCATACGGCTAATTAAATTGAAACCTGAATAGACCGCTTGAATTAAATCTGTATTGTTATTAGACTAAAAAGGTTTCCTGTTCATTATCTACCTTCGGCTTGATTTCGATCTAGTCTTATAGTATTCATTATTTCTTATTGTTATCCGAGCAGAATCATTTTTGTTACATTTATGGGAACGAAAACGAATAAACCTTTTTGTATCGATGGTAAATGTATTTCAATATAAGTGAGTCGATTTATTTAACACTGTAATAATCACCATAGGTCACTATTATTGCTTCATCTATTTCACTAGAATTGCTTCATCTCGTGCGAGTAATCGGGTACAGTTAAATTGGAAAATTCTGAACAATTTATAAACACTATAAAATCGTTTTGCAGGCTTGTAGTTATCGATTTTAGGTCACAGTTCAAACTATAGTTTGTAAACATCTTGTGTCATATTCACATTATGTGATGTAACTGCACTTCCGTAGTACATACCCTATGTTTTATGTATTTAGACTTTTAGATGATAAAGTATTCCGTTTAAGTTATTGAGAAATCAGCGTTTCTAAAATATTGTATAATGACCATAACTTTATGGTAGGTGTAATTATGGTGATGAAAAATAATATATAGGAGGAATAATAAATGCTTTTTACTATTCCCTCCAAGATTATTATGCTTGTTGCTTAATTGATTCGATTTTGTAATAAAAATATTTTATTATAATAATATCTTGGGACAACTCACACAACGCTATCTGATCCCAAACTAAGCAGAGCTTGTATTATGAATATTTAACAACAACTTGTCAGAGTTAGACTGCCTCTGTGGCGCGGTGGGAGTGTATCCGACTGCTACGCAAGAGGTCGTGGGCCGTGGGTTCGATCCCCACCCAGGATAAAACTTTGTGTGATGAGCACGATGGTTTATTCTGTGTCTGGGTGTTATTTATCTATAATATGTATGTATTTAGAAATATATAAGTATGTTTATCGGTTGTCTGGTTTCCATAGTACAAGCTCTGCTTAGTTTGGGATCAGATAGCTTTGTGTGAGTTGTCCCAAGATATTATTATAATATTATTCTTATTATAGAGTATTGCATTTCATGTGACACTTGAAACCTCAGTTGGAGCTTCAGTAAATTATGAGCATTATTAATCTAAAGTAGATGGATGGATAGTAGTAGTATAAGTAGGTACAAAAAAAAAGTAAAGTCCTGCCGCCCAGTCTAAACCCTGGACCCAGAAAGCTGAAATGAGTGGTATTTTTTTAAATTAAAAATCCAAAGATAAAAATCCGGCCAAGTGCATGTCGGGCCACGCACATTGTAGGGTTCCGTCGTACCTGCCTAGCACAATATTGCGGTATAAGCAACCGTACAAAACGTAACAAACATCCGTTTGATAAATATTAAGCCCCCTAAATCGAAAAACGATATTCACAACTCCCAATTTTTTTTAAAAGACCTCTCTAATGATACCGCACACGATGGGGTAACTAGGTGATAAAAAAATCACATCCCCACTTCACATGTAGGGGAGGGGACCCTGAAATATATGTATTTTTTCAAGATTATATTCTACCACTTTGTCGTCGGTAAGTAATATGTACATCAATGCAAAATTACAACTTTCTAGTACTAACAGTCTCTGAGCTAAGCTGCGGACGGACGGACGGACATGGCGAAACTATTAGGTTTCACATATATAATATATACATTTGGCCGATGTTTAGTAAATTGTACCATCTATACCTTCCCTTAAAATCCACGTCCCCCTTAAACTAATCCCGGGTATACCCATGACCATTAGATACCAGTAACCCAAGCATTTAAATTTCAATGCATATAATGATAGGACTGTAACTGGCTTCGATAGAGAGTGTTTTTGTTTGAGTATTCTGTCGTTAGCTTTTCATTTTATTCAAATCTGAAGGTCGTCTGTATGTCGGCACGCATGTTAAAGTTTCGAGTTTCTACACCGTTGTCCCACTTCCTGCACGTTTCCGCAAGACCGGTTGTTTTGATTGCTCCGTGATCAAGAATAACAAAAACATAGTCGCAAAACGGTACGGACGAGTCGACGACTCCACTGCAAACGTAATCCGGGTCAATGGAATACGATTTCGATAGTTTCGATTCTTTACAATCGTCATGAATGTAAAATCTTAATTGATTTCCGCAAACCATGAACATTGATTAAACATCAGTTGTTCTCTATAATTTTAGATAACTTATTAAATGTAGGCGTATATCTAAACGTATGTGTGACACAAACATTACATATTTTCCATACGCATATAGAAGGTATCTATAATCGTGACTAGTATTCGAATTAGCAACTAAACCACATAGTACGGGATCCCTAGAACAAATTTTAAAGTGATACATATCAAGCTGACATTGCCATGGTAGCTTCGTTTTGACGAGACGCCCAACTTTATGTATACGACAACTTTATATAGTGGTACGTTAGTGAAAAAAATAGGTGTTAAATATGACAAACTTAACTTTACCGTTGAAAAACTATTATCCCCATACATCAACATAGGTCGCAGTTAGTTAATTTGTTCTAGGGCGTCCTAACATAATTAGGCTCCTCCCAAAACCAAACCAAGCTTATAAGCCAATGGTCTATGTCTAATATAATATTTTTGAAATGATTAGCAAGCAGATAGTGCTATCTTCAAAGGAGAGGCTAAGTGACACTTGCAGCAGTCCTACTAAAGAAATCGTAGACACATCTTTTAGCGCTAAAACTTTGTCTCAAACTATTTTATTGATTTATATTGATATTTTAAACGACTTCTGTGGCAATACATACCTAATTGAATGTAATGACGTTTATTGAAACTAATAAAACCTATTGTCGTTGAATACTAATGTTAAATAGTACCTATTATCCGCAAAGCAATACCTAACTGGTTCTGATCTGGCATTTTATATAAACTTTAAATTTTATAACTTAAGTACTCATAAATCTCGGTCAAGACGTGATTAAAAACAAACAAACACTTTCACATCTCTAGATACTAGCTAGGATGATCTGTAGTTGTTTTCACTTCATCAACTTTCAAAAAAGCTCAGCGAAACAAAGATTGGCATTAACATACGATTTGTAACCAAATTATAGTTAACGTAAATCAGTTTCACTCAATAGTAATCAACTGGGAACAAAATTATCATTAAACGTTACCGGAAAAATACACATTGACCCCATTAGGTACTAACAAAGTTAAATCATTACCATTGTATCGTATGCACCAAACTATTGTCATTTGTTTATAACTACGACGTATGATGTACGAACTAAAGTATCATTTACTCAAATAGTTTACGATGAACGAGCTCAGTGTGCTTCTAAATGTATATGAAGTACGAAAATTTTTGCAATGACGTCAATAATACGAGTAAAGAATAGTGAAAGTGATAGTGCAGTGATTAAAAACGAAGTGACTATGGGTGTGTGGAAATCCCTGTACAGGACTCCTGATCCTCCGTCTCCGGTAATAGAGGTGGAGATCAGAACAAACATGGTATCGTGTCAGCGTCCGAGGAAGAGCTACCATATGGGGTGGGCTCAAGTTGTTGAGGAGCTCACATGGAAGTTTAATAACCGCATCGAAGTGAGTCTGTGTTCGTTGTGCTGTATTCAATGTTGTTACTAACATTTAGAACTGAATCTCTTGAAAAACATTGCTTCTCTCACCACTAAAGTTGTAGTTTTTGCATAGCAACTCCACTCTACGCATAATTATTTTCTAGTTGGTAGGTTTATGATGTCGCACTTGAAGATAAACTAGTTTGTACAAATATGACGTCACAAAACCACAGATTTTGTGCGGAGACGGCCTAATCAAATGTAGCTGTCTAACATTAAAACCACTAATTTATTTACTATACACATATTACTTAAGCCTATTGGTATTTCTTCAGCGGAACTAATCGTAGTGTGTAACGTAACTCCTGTAGTTAATAAAACAATAGTAATAATACCTAACTACCTGTCTGTACATTTGTTAAAGTATAAAATGTCGTGTTTACATAAACTTTTATCAGATGTCTCATCATGAGCGGATGGCATCAAACTAGTTCCTGCTTCACATGTACTGTGCATTATATGCAATTACCTATTAATCTTAATACCGTGTGACTAAACGGTATCTCTATATTTTTTTCCACAAAATACGCGGATCAGTCTTTCACTCTATAGTTCCTATTATAACCATTCCATTTCATCTGTTTATTGATTGCCTGTGGTTTGTCTGTGGTATTCTTGACGATAAAGTACACTATTGAATAAATACCATCATAAAGTCAAACCATTTAACCTTGATTTCCTTCGAAAATATAGTATAATAATTTGTCTCAAAAATATCGTCCGTATAATACATCCGGTTTCTTTATCGCTTATCAATGCAAAACTCAAATAACATAGACAGTTCATTTCGGTAATTATTAGCTGTCAAATCTAATATACATATTGACATAATGTCAATCGGTTTAACAGCTCATTTTTGCATTGATAATTCTTTCAGAAACCGGGTGTCATTCTTTGTTTTAAAAACGAGATTCTGCCAATGACCCACATAAATAAAAATAGAATTATATATAACAAATGAATCTTATATATCGATTTCGACCCCAATTTTAATTTATTTAAAGTTATTTTACTTCTGTTTGTGACAAATAATTCAGTCTGTTTATATTTAAATAAATAAAAGCAGACTTTATTTAAATTAATTACAGATGCAATCAAATAAATTGACATAACACGATGTAGAGCAGATGCATAGTGTTATGTTATGTTATGTTACGTGCTACGAAAAAGTAAATACCAAATTCAGTCGCATATATTAGTAATAATATTATATCATATTATCTAATAATGTTATATGACTATTTTTATGTAATAATAATGTCTTATTTCTGAAACAAAGCTACATTTTAGATATTATACACTAGCTGACCCGCGCAACTACGTCTGCGTAAATTTTCCCCGTTTTTGCAATTTTTTTTATTGCTGCTCCGTTCCTATTAGTCGTAGCGTGGTGTTATATAGCCTACAGCCTTCCTCCATAAAGGGGCTATGTAACAGTATAATATTTTTTCAATTCGGACCAGTACTTCCTGAGATTATAGCGTTCAAACAAACAATGTCTTCAGCTTTATAATATTATGTAGTTTATGATATATAAACCTCAAATGAAATAAACAAAACAAAGAATGAAACCTCATCATGATTTTAAAATACCTGTACAATGATACCCCACATAGTTGATTGACCTAATTATTTTTTCTATCACATAATGGCGTCCGGCTGTCGCTATTTTGAATTTTGATTGTTGTAATGTCTTTATGGACACTCGCAAGATTAATACGAATCGACTGACATATGAATCATCATAATAGCCCCACGCGTTTTAGTTATATACATACACTAGCTGTCCCACGCAACTTCGTATGCGTAATTTCTCCCCGTTTTTGAAACATTTCTCGTCGCTTCTCCGCTCCTATTAGTCGTAGCGCGATGTTATATAGCCTATAGCCTTCCTCGATAAATGGGCTATCCAACAAAAAAAGAATTTTTCAAATCGGACCAGTAGATCCTGAGATTAGCGCGTTTAAACAAACAAACAAACAATCAAACAAACAAACTCTTCCGCTTTATAATATTAGTATAGATATACTGATAAACACATTACCCTCCTTTGCGTCGTGCAGTCGGGTAAAAGCAGTCTCTGTCTGCGACCTAAAAGGCTTTTTAAAATTTTACGTACTAACTTACAAGAAGTAGAAGAACTAGTCTTCAAAATCAACGTACCGACGCCACCAGGTACTTTGGTCTGGTCTGATACCTAACAAAACATATCTTATGATCTTCCCGGAACGTTTAAAAACAAAGTTACATGATATTGTGACATGAGACATCCAATCAAAATTTTTAATAATCCCTGGAATAACTGTTGCGCAAGCGTAGGTAATGTGGAACGCGCTCCCGTTACACCGACCGTTACTGTAATCACTGTTACTTATATGAAACTCATTTTACTTTAATAGGAATTTATAAATCTTTCACAATATTTTTATATTGTAGTGTTGATATTGAACAGCTGTAATAACCCGTAGTGACATTTGTTGAAGAAATCTGTTAAAAGTTATTTCACCTTTTTTTAAAAGTGTGATAAGTGTTTGCACAAGGTGTGACAAACGCTTTATCAGATGTCACAATTATTAACTTAAAGTCACAACTGTTAAGTATTTATACATATATAATCACTTGTCCTGACTGACTCATCAATTCATCAACCGCTAGGGTTATAAACCTAATATTTTGGCAGTTTGTTTATTCGTCCCCTAAGGGGGTAAAATAGGGTTTACAAGTTTGTATGAAACGCTTGAAGTTTTGAAGTAAGATCGATGTCATTTTGTATTTAATTTTTTCGTTCAAAATAAACAAACACGTATTTCAGCATTTTTAGATAATCAATCCCAAAGGGGGTAAACTAGGGGTTGCGAGTTTGAGTGCGCAAGACAGTATAATGCACCGTCAGTTTTAAAGTTAGGTCTCAGAAATTTCGCACTTAGATTTTTGGTACAAAACGAAGATAAACGTGTGTCAAAGTAAATGAGTAGAGTAGTGGTTGCAAGTTTGTTTAGAACTCCATCAGTTTTAAAATTAGATCTGTAAAATTTCACATAAGGCGTTTTAGTTTTGAAACAAATAAACAAGTGTTTTTTTAAAAATCAATCTCTAAGTTCTCTCGAATAATAATCTCGAAGTTAGATATGTAAAATTTCGTATTTGACTTGACAAATTAAAATAAATAAGCACGTTTTTGGAAAATCAAGTGATAAAGGGATTTGTATAGAACTCCGATAGTTTTGTAATCAGATCTGTAAAATGTTGTATTTGGCTTTGTAGCTGAAAATCAACTACGCGGGTGAAACCGCGGGCGACAGCTAGTTCCTTTATATCTAAACCTTTATTTAATGTATTTAACTTTTTTTTTTACAAGAACAACCAATATTCGTTGTAACAATTATTGTAAAAGAGGATTCTGATATGTGTACTTATGGAGTATGGTGACAACTTTTACCAATACATACTAGTCCATATGCAAAATGTGTGACCACAGCCCAGAAGGGAGGTGACAATCCTGTAAGTGTCCAAGACAAGGAGAGGTGTCACAAATCTTGAAATTTATGTTACGTAATTTATGCATTTCATGCCCCAAAGGAATGAAGGTAGAATACAAATGGTTACGATCTCCTCATAGTTCCGGGTCATTTGTTATCCATCATAGTTAAAGTACCTACCGCGATCTGAGCTGAATGCTAATTAAGCTCGTAGTAGTGACAAGCAATTAATATTGCTTTTGAACCTAAATTTTAGTCACTATTATGAGACTGCTTTCGTTCGCCATTCATTGATCTGTATACAAATATTAATAAATTTTAAGTTGTATAGCTTTAATTAGGTACTTTATGTACGAAATGTACTTACCTATCTATATTCTATCTATTTGTATATATTAGATAATTTCATTTTAGCCGTACACTGTCTCTTAGGATACCTACATGAATACCCTATTTTAAGAGGTTCACAATTTTGTAAACAGCGCTTTATGTAAACCATTTTGTTTATATACTATAATTAATCTAACAAAACGGAATAGACGATTTAAACAGTCTTGTTCTAGTTATAAGTACCTATAGCTTTATTTTCAATAAATAAATAATAATTATATTATAAAACTCACGTCTGTATTTGTTTGAACATAAATACCAACTAACCTATTATAAGACTAATAAAAATGTATAATTCTATTTTGAAAATAAAATGTGAAAATCAAAGAAAATACATTCGTCAAGGCCTAAATAAAATACAATATCATTATTAATATTAAATATTTTTGGAAATAATCGCTCCGAAAGTTGCTTAAATTGTGTCTATCTTTTGAGCCGTGTGACAAAAATATTATTAAAATCAAAAAGGTAGCACTTAACTAATACTTTAAATTACAATTATTTCAAAATGCCGAAAAACTGCGTCTCTCGACAAAAGGGCCAAGTGTCATGAATATACGCTCTTCTGCTGGTGCAATTATTAAAACGCGCTGATACTTTTGCCCGGTATTTTTTTCTGATAATTTATATGGCAGAACGTTTGCCGGGTCAGCTAGTTATATTATATTAACGACGGTAGCGTAATAGTTAAGGCATCGGTCTCGCAATCGAGAGGTCGCGGGTTCGAATCCAATGCATTATACTACCGATGTGACCTACTCCTAAAACAAATCAATTTAGCTTAGCTGGAGGCGTTAACAAGATTGCTAGTAATATTCATATTTCTAATTATCTTTTCCTTTATATTTAAAAATATATATATTCATACATATATATCTATGCTCTAGTGCTCTTCATCAAAAAAGTTATAACACTTATTATCTTTATAACGCCTACAAACGTAGCCAGTAGAGTCTTTATAAATATTAAGTTCCATTACAACTATTCATACTAGCGTTAACTCGCGAAATAGTCAGATAATGTTTTTATGATGGTAATTATGTGCACATTAAACTCGGGTCATACTAAACTGCTTGACTGTAAAGTTTTGAGTACCGTTAGAACATCTAACAGTTAATGCATACAACTAAAACCTACGCATTTGTATTCTGAGGCACGGTGCATCTTTCTTTATGGTCATATCTGCTGCGGTCATTGCTTGTCCAAAGTTAAAGATTGCTAAGATTATTACATTAAAAATTACATTAAAGTAGGTATTTTTTATGGTCTGCAAAACTGAAAGCAAGTCTAAGAAAGATATATGAAACATAAGTTAATTAAATATGATGCATGCATGCATTTTTAACAAGGTGTCAAATAACATATAATTTAAAATGTGTCAACTGCTACTCCTGTTTAGGAGGGTTTAACCTATTTTTAACGGAGGCGATAGAACCAATGAATAAGTCAACATCATTTCGGCCAGCTTTACAAGAACTCATCATACGATAGAGATGTTGACCGATGTTAGTTCTGTTAGGTGACCGATGTTAGGTGAGAAGTTCGGATAATAAGAAAACATTTGAAAGTTGTGTAGTGAATGGTCTGAATAATAATAATAAGTACCTACTAACTCTTTTTACCTTTTATGGAAAACTAGCTGTCCCGCGCAACTTCGTCTGCGTAAATGTTCTCCGTTTTTGCAACATTTCTCATTGCTGGTCCGCTCCTATTGGTCGTAGCGTGAATGGGCTATCCAATGGTTAAAGAATTTTTCATTCAGACCAGTAGTTCCTTAGATTGCGTTCAAACAAACAAACATACTCTTCAGCTTTATAATATTAGTATAGATATCTACAACATCACAGGAAAATCGTATCGCAGAGGATTTAACGAACGAGATCTACAGATTTTCAAAAAATCTTGTCGTTCTTGAAACTTTCGAATTACCTATACCTACAGTAGGCCTACTCCCTTTCTTTATAACAAAATTCATAAATTTTCGTTTACCGAAATTTCATAACTTTACGGTGACTATTCTAATACATTTTTTAATAAGCACAAGAAGTCCGAACCCATGGCAAATTTCTTGAAACGAGTGGATTAAATATGTGCCTGGCTCTATTACCACCTCATTTTTGATCGAAACTTCGTTTTCATTGAATTAGAGTAAGCCCTCAGAATCATTGCGGTATTACATATACCTGCACAAAATGCACCTAGAGACCTAGACAGGAAGTCAAATTCAGAACACATTCGATAATATTTAAAGTATTGTTAATGTGGTGATAGATCTAAGGTCACTTGTCGTGTGTTGGATCCGACACGCGACAAATAAACATCGTTCAACATCACACCCATTAAAAATCGGGTGCTCTAGTGAATGTTTTGCCTCACACGACAAGTTGGAACGGGCCCTAAGCCATAGGCCATCTTGTTTGGTTGGTAACATAACGGTGTCAGTTATTATTCCGTGAAATAGTAATGTTAACGTATCACTGTGTTTCGGTTGAAGGGCACTGTAGCAAGTGTAATTACTGGACAAATGAGATTTAGGAGGGCGGTGCGGTGACATTCAGATCTTTGCCTAACAAGGATTTGGGTGGCACTGATATTGTTATGGGCTAGCGTGACGCTTACCATCAGGTGCTCGAACTGCCCGTCTCTTCACTTGGTTGTATAAAAAAAAATACTTGTTAGGTATAATGCCTGGCCTTTTGGTCTAATGGTTAGTGACCCTGACTGCTAAGCCGGAGGTTTTAGTTTCGATCCCCACCCAGGATAAAACTTTGTGTGATGAGCACGATGATTTATTCTGTGTCGGGGTGTAATTTATCTATAATGTGTATGTATTTAGAAATATATAAGTATGTTTATCAGTTGTCTGGTTACCATAGTACAGGCTCTGCATAGTTTGGGATCTGGTGGCGTTGTGTGAGTTGTCCCAAAAAAAAATGCAATGATATTATTTTGATAACTGATTTATAATGATAAATCTATCACCGTAATATTGTTTGAAAACCCAAGCCTCATCGAAATTCATTTCTAATTCTATTAGAACGAATGATACTACGACTTTGTCCTTTTATTTGAATCAAAACTTTCACTATTGGTATGCTCATTGGTATTCCAAATGTATATCTGTTGTAACAATATTAATATCAATAAAATAGTTACCTCCTGAATATATAAACGTATATGTGAAAGTTGCTCTTTTCCTGGCCTATAAAATATGACAATCGTGGAAATAGTAGTCGGGTTGTTAAAGATCGGCTGTGAGATTTTGTTGCTTGATCTTTTCTCCGGGTCATAGACTTCCCCAGCGGGGGGATATTGCAAAAAGGTAGGTACCCTGTATACGTTTGGCCGGTGTTTAGTCAATGGACCACCTGAAAGCAAGAAAATTACGACCCCTAGAAAAATAACTCTGGGTACAATTATGCTCCGGGTTAATCAACTTTGAAAACTAAGCCTTAATGTAAATGTAGAGTCGTCCTACGGCTAGTCTCAATAATCTATCTATCGATGGATTTGACTACTAGAGGTAGAATTTTGACATATTTTGTATGGAACTTATGTCAAATATACTTGTAGCTCTAGTAGCCAAAGTCATCGATAGATAGATTATTGAGATCGATCGGTAATCTTTTATTATAGTAAAATATTGCATTATTAATCTTTACTCGATACGATACTAATCTATACTAATATTATAAAGCGGAAGAGTTTGTTTGTTTGTTTAAACGCTAATCTCAGGAACTACTGGTCCGATTTAAAAAAATATTTTTTTGTTGGATAGCCTATTTATCGAGGAAGGCTATAGGCTATATAACATCACGCTACGACTAATGGGAGCGGAGCAGCGACGGGAAATGTTGCAAAAACGGGGAAATTTTACGCATACGAAGTTGCGCGGGACAGCTAGTAATATATAAAGGTAAAGTTTATAAGTTTATGAGGTTGTAGGGGTTATCTCTGGATCTACTGAACCGATTTTGAAAATTCTTTTACCAATAGAAAGCAACGTTATTTGTGAGTGTCATCAGCCCAACAAAGTGGGCACGGGTCAGCTAGCTTTTAATAACCCCAAGTATATTAATTACAATTAGGTATGTTTCTAGGTAACTTTGGGTAGGAACTTATTAATACAAAACCCAGCAAGTGCGAGGGCTCCGTATAAACTTATAGGTTTGTAATTACTACACAGACAGAAACGCTATATGAGTTCCGATTTTTTCTTTTGTGGTAAGGAACATAATACTCGTATATAGAACTTTTTTTCACATAGGTATAGGGTACCACAACAATCTTGGTATGATCTAACTTATTATTTTTTCTATCTGTATAATGTTAGTGTCGATATAGGTTATAAAAAGGGTGGCGCAATAGAACGTGCATTTTTAAAATAATTATTAAAAAATAAATACAAAAGGTATAGTTAAAATAAAACTAAGCAATTATTAAGTGATAACTAAAGTTTATTTTTTAAAAATAACATCATCTAAATGATGACCCTCTCTACGTTGGCACTCCTCTAACCGCAAACGGAAAGTACCGAAAACTTTCTTAAGTAGTGCTGGTGTGATTGCTGCCATTTCACCACGAATATTCTCCTTGAGCTGACTGATGTTTCTCGGATTATTGGTGTAGACTTTGTGTTTGAGGTATCCCCACAAAAAAAAGTCAGGAGGCGTCAAGTCTGGACTGCGCGGAGGCCATGGGATATCACCTCTTTTCGAAATCAGTTTGCCAGGGAACATCTGCTTCACAACCGCCATGGAGTCATTTGATGTGTGACTGGTAGCTCCGTCTTGTTGGAACCAAGTCCTAGAGTTCTTTATTCTTGAATTTTCAAGTTCTGGGGCCAAAAAACCTTCCAACATCGCAACATAGCGTTCGGTATTAACAGTGATGTTTTGCCCCCGTGCGTTTTCAAAAAAATAAGGACCAATTATTCCTTTGGCAGATATTGCGGCCCAAACTGTCACTTTAGGGCTATGTAACGGTTTTTGATGTTTGAGTCTGGGATTTTCACTATTCCAATAACGACAATTTTGGCGGTTTACGAACCCATTCATATGAAAATGTGCCTCATCAGAGAAAAGGATGTTTTCAAAATTTGAAAACCGATTGAGCATTTCATTAGCAAATGTGAGCCGTGCTATGAAGTCAGAGTCTTTCAATTCTTGAGTTAATTGCAGCTTGTATGGATGCAATTTAAGATCCAAGTTTAAAATTCGTTGCAAACTTCGTCGCGATATGTTTAGGACAGACGATCTCTTGCGAGTAGACATTTGTGGATCTTCTCGTAGGTACCGACTGCTTAACACTCTCAATATTGTCTTCGGTCCTAGATGTGCGTGGACGACCTTTCGCGTGTGGTTTAAACGTCGATCCAGTCTCTTCAAAACGCTTTATCCAGATTTTAATTAAATTAGCACTCGGAGCCTCCCTAATTTGCCGTACACCATACTCAGAACAAAATAGTCGCCTGACAACTACGTACGAACGAGAGTTTTCGTAAAATGCGCGCACGCAAAATGCGCGACGCTTCCCATCGAAGTGACTCATAGTGACTAAAACTTTATGAACCGCGCTACCCAACGATATCGGTCTCCCCCCGCCCACGCCCCTTCTACCCCGCAAAAAAAGATGACGCAATATGCACGTTCTATTGCGCCACCCTGTACCTCGCCTATCTTGAATTATCTATCGATCCGATTGAGATCGAATTAAAATATGCTTAACTTTAAAATTAAATAAAAAGCCGACGTAAGTAAAGAAAACCAATCCGAAGATTTATACTCGTACTTCACAGCCATTCAATTCAATAACTTTCATCTATACTAATATTATAAAGCTGAAGAGTTTGTTTGTTTGTTTGAACGTAGTAATCTCTGGAACTACTGATCCGAATTGAAAGATTCTTTCACTCATGGATTACCGATTTATCGAGGAAGGCTATAGGCTATATAACATCACGCTACGACCAATAGGAGCGGAGCAGCAATGAGAAATATTGCAGAATCTGGGAACATTTACGCAGACGAAGTTGCGCGTGTCAGCTAGTTCAATATATTTTCCCTTTAATTTTAAAATAAAGTTGATGTACAACTCCATCTCAACATAAACATAAAATGTATGTCATGATTGTCATGTTCTTGTTGCAATGAATCACAGCGGTACAGAATACATACGTACAGCAGGCCGGCTTTATACAACGAGCGAAAACAGTCCCATGCACACAAAGACGGTATTTCTATTCGGCATTTAAAATTATACGGGGCAGCCGGTAAGTCAGTCCTGCGTACTATTGTTATATAGATATCAGTGCAACCGAGACAGCGCACGTTGAGGTCGCCGTACATGAGCGTCTATGTGTACAGTTGGATCAACGTAACTAGGCCGGACTGAAGTAGGCGACAAGTGGTTGCGCAGATGCATTTTTTGGAAGTAAATGGTGACAGGAAGCGGGGTGCGAGGGCGGTAACTAAACCAAGAGAATCAGAGATGCGATTACGCATTACCATGTCATAATTAGTATTACTAACGCATGTTTTTTTGTGATTATTTTCGTAAAGAAATTGTTTTTTAAAGTTTCTTTAAACTTTTATGATCTCATTTAAATAGTATTTTTATATTGTTAAATTAAAATGTTGTTAGTATTTTTAATCGATTAAACATAATTAATCGTTTTCGTAAGTAATTTTAGGGTCGCATCTCTATGACATGCGCGAAAGTGTTAAGAACCTAACTTCAATCCGGTCAAGTTACGTTGATCTTACTGTACGTGGACTTGTTGTTAACCTGTGAGCCGGCCTGATGTACCTATGAATTTAGTGACAGCATGCAGCGCGCGCGGCACCCACCGCGCACCGCTCGCCAATTGAACGCATAATATGGCCAATCAGTTCAAGTGCATACAGTCGGAGGTCATGGATGAATAATATCGATATATGTATTTATTATTGCATTGAACATAATGCATCTTATCTTAAAATGTTTATATAGCAGCATAATATGCATAATATGGGATCCTATATAGACCTTACTATCACACACATTATTGTTTTTAAACTCTCGCGATTTTTATACATAATATTAGATATATTTCGGGACTTAATCGCGTGAATTATTTGAAGGTACGAACCTTTTATTTACCCGACGTTTCGATCGAATTGCACCGATCGTGATCACGAGTCGACTCGGCGCCACCATCAGACCCCGATCCGTGCTATTCGAAATATATATAATATTGTACAAATATTAGCTTATAAATGAATTGAATTGAAGCATATTGTTGTTATTCCCTACCTTGTAGATAGGTAGGTACCAATATGTAAATGTTCACTATAGGTAATATACCTACCGACGTTATTTTCAATGACATTTTAATAAGGAAAATAATTGAACTACCTGACCAGACATGCCCATTTAATTTTGTCGTACGTCTACCTTTAAACAATTAAATATTGTAACTTGTGTAATTAATTACCTATTTATTAAATACTAGCTGCCTGCCTCGGCTTCGCATAGGTGACATATCGTAGTTTGTTATACCTTGAGTTACATTATTGTAACTTTCATAGGGATACTCTAATTTTTTTGACAACGAAGACGAACACTCGCGGTGTGGGTATTATCCATAGAATTAGGATAATGTTAGTATATCCTAAGTCTATAGTTATTACCTGTACTCTATCACTACAAAGTATAAAACAAAGTCGCTTTCTCTGTCCCTATATCCCTATGTATGCTTAAATCTTTAAAACTACGCAACGGATTTTGATGCGGTTTTTTGATAGATAGAGTGATTGAAGAGGAAGGCTTATATATATATAATAACATCCATATATTTTATACCCGTGCGAAGCCGGAGCGGGCCGCTAGTTTTACTATAAACCTTGCTATCCCAAATATACCTACCTCACAAATTACTATTGCAAGTATCCTTTCCTAATCACAATTTAACAAAGTTACCCATTCTTGTCTTTTCTCACACACTTACAAAATTATAGAACACTCGAGTAACTGTTTTGTAACTGCCAAGTACCAACACATAGCATTGTAATAACTTAGAATGGAGTGAACAGAGAAACAAGACCCTAGGTTTAACGGTTTAACCGTAAACAATAAATGGTTTATAAAAACGCCTTGACTTTTCACGCGAAAGTAAGTTTTAACGATTCTGACATTTAACATTGTGACTTTGACTCTATGGAACATGGTTAGCCTTTGAAACGTTATAAAATAATTGATATTTTTCACGCTATGATCATTAAAACATGCATACTACATTGTTTCTTAAGCAAGAACATTAGAAAATTCAAAAGTAGGATAAAGAAATAAATCAACTACCTATAATTTTAATCTCGTTTAACGGCAGCTAAAGCAGTATCAGTATATCCCTGGGACTCATTTAACGACCAACAATCTATTATAACAATACCCTAATATAAAAATAAAGTAGGCGTTTAGAAGTTAGGATGGATTATATATTAAGAACTCGCAGGCACTCTTTTTTTGTGGCAACAATAGAAGTGAGTGAACTGGGTAGATTATTTCCTAAATATCTAAAATTCAATAAATTATGAGGTAAATTTCACCTAAATCCGCACAGTTGTGAATATATTTTGACCAGTCAGTTACATGGTAGGTATTTTAAGTAAATCTTACGGCTTCACAATATTTATACCACGTTCATTTAACCGATTCGTCTTCGAAAACAAACTTTAAAAGTTCTCACCAACACAAAGCACGTGCCCAAACTTATATCCGACCGGTCCAAAAAACAAAGAAATCCACAGATGTTTCGGAGAAGCGAGATAAAACAGTATACAATACGACTCGTTTTGAATATTTGAGATCAATAGCTTTGAATACAAAACGTAGGGACCCTTAGAAGAAGAAAATGTTGGCAGGTGGTGGTGCTCCACAAACACCCTGTAAGACGTCTATAGACGTACCTATGTGTGGGTTCGTACACACACATTGATACAGCTGTTCGTACAACGTGCTCGGTGTAGTGATGCCGGCGCACGTAACTGCACGCCCGTCCTTTATTACCGTTGTACTGCCGTCGGTATGGACGGTGCTCTACTTTACGTTCTCTTAAAGTTCACGTAGAATAGACCAGTATAAGATTGTATCTGGGATAAGTTAAGCTAGTTAGTTACTTAGTTTATAGCTTCATTTTATTCCAGAATTTTATATGTATTTAGATATTGACTATTTATCTAAATAAATAAAATTATAAGAAACTCAAAGGTAATAAAAAAAAATGATCACTAATTGATGCTAATGCAAATAGTAGTAAGTAATATTAGGTTGTACGGGTACGTTAATGATGATTGAATAAAAATCTACGAAATTATCTTACGTTATGTCCCTTATTATGGAAATGAAGCTCAACAATAACACAGTTTGGAAATGCAATTACATTTTCGAAATCACGCACGACAAGCCGCAGGCAAAACCTTACTTTAATAGACACACTGTTAACCTTCTTAAATGTGTAAAACTATTGCTTTCGTAAGACATCAAATTTCGGCGGCGTTGCAAAACCAACGAAATACATTACTTTTCACCAACCATTTAGCCACAGTTCTTAATATTTTATAGACATTTCCTTATAGTCTCGTTTAATCTTTATGAATAACACGTGTTATTTAATCTAAAGTCAGTTATTTCTGTAGACGTATATCACCGTGCTATTTGTGTGTAACATTAAAATTTCAATAAAATAAATCAAACACCAAATGGGGTCGCGTTAGTTCACAAGATTTTTATATTACCAGTTAACTGCGTCCCTTTAACTATCGTATAAATAAAGTAGAGCATCTAACGTGCCAATTTCACTATACAAAAGTGGAGGCAACCACTTTTTTTACGGTCCCAACGTATTCCCGCGGCCCCTTCTCATCCCGATCCAGTGCCATCAGTTCCTTATTCTTACACGCATTTAACAGACACCATGTGCTTCGATTTTGCTTTCAACGAACTGATTACGTTCAAAATTGATTTTAAAAACATTGTGCATTGGACAAGTTAATTAGTGATTGGTTTTGGTGATCATTTGTGATAACTTTTTGATATTTAAGTATGGATACGTTAAACGTTATGCTCAAAACTGGATATAAAATTGTTAAAGATTTTTCAGAACAGCATAAACCCGTAAGTTCATTTTACGTAACATTATGATTAATATACATATTTTATCTGTAGTTTACCTATGTTGTTTGATGTTTTATCTCGAGTACTTAATCATTTTAGTCTATTACTTTATTCTTAAAGCACTTATGATACCCATGTAGCTATTTCTATTAACCATTATCCTAAAATAGAAATGGGGTTACCATTATTCTTATGTGTTTCTTAAAAATGTTTGTTAGTTTATATAAATCAGTTAAATAACCAAATGTCTAAAAATACTAACTCAAATGATATTTGTTTCACCAGAAATTATGGTTAAATGTGTATGAAAGAAGGTTTTAACTGCTATCACGGCTCTACTAATGTCTACCTTAGCTTACCTTAGCCTAGAATTTATTTAAAAAAAAAACTGTCAACCAATTCAACAACAAAAATGTCAAAAAAGCACATCACTTGAAAAAAAATACAAAATTATCTAATTTATGTAACTATAGAATAGCGAAACTTATTATATTTCACAAGTTGAAAATATCACAAACGTGTTTGTAGTGCTTTATGGTAATCGAAGAATGTTCACCTTGTGCAAACATAATAAGTTTAAATAAGTAGGTACCTACTGATAGCATTGTAAATATGTACTAGTTAGATTTTGATTAATTGTATACTTCACTGAAGTAGGAAATTACTCACAGCTTAGTATATTTTATTAAACGTAGTTATTATATTACCTACATGAAGAGTATGACTCAAATAGAATAATGTGATAGATACTAAATACTTTAATCCAGTTTCTAAAAGGGTTTTCAAAGCTAAAAGAAATACCGAACCCTAAAATAACTCTACTATACTTCAGTTATTATTCCAAGACTATGCTTCAACGGCTAATTATACGATTTTTTTAATTTTGATAATCCTTTTCGAAACTGGGGGTTATAGTACAAACGTAACAGGTACAAAATGTGCATAACATAATATTTTATAATTAACAGATGGAGACGTCGGGAGGCTCGGAGAGTTCAGGCGGGGAGGACGCGGAGGCGAGGCGGTCACGACGTGGGCACGTCCTCGCCGAGCTGATGCAGACCGAACGAGTCTACGTGCAGGAACTCGGCTCCATACTCACTGTACGTATCTACCTAGTAAAGCCTTTACCCAACCAATCAACTTTCTTCCATCCTCACGCATCACGATATTCAGCCTTGTGGATGAACGGATAATAGATGGCCATAAAAAAGAAACCGGTATATGCGGTAGAGTAAACATTAAACACATGTGTAACCCTGAAACGTCCAAACAAAGTGCACGTTCCCAAAGGATACGGAATTCCAACACAGCTGACAAATCACTTCCACTCTGAACACTTTTTATAATGAGACTCGAAGGATGCGCCTCATTTCGTTCAAACGGATGCTCACACTTTTTGTCGCGTGACGTCACTCGCCAAAATATCTTCATATAAATTGAGACCGTTAACCTGTCGTACGAACTCTCTTAATATTCATACATGGTGTCAAAATTGGAATAAGAAGCGAAAGCAAACGCCTTTCTCTGCAAGGACCACGTAACTCAAAACTGTAGTGACACCACAACCCAACATGGCATGTTATTATGTGATAAGTTGATAACTCACCCAAACAACTGTCAAAAAGCACACCAAAAATATTGTAGCAAGAAAATTAATCACGTTCGTAAATGCCATAATAATTCCGAAGTTAAGTACAGCACATCGATTTGTGAAAGTTGTTTTATTTAATTTCACCAAAATTCTAGTTCTCAAGCTTCCAGCAAATTGCGGTCATCATTTCAACAGATGTAGCATGCCAAATGATATATTACATGGATGTAAATGCCATTTAAATTAGATCAAGACAATCATTGAACTAGTCACGCAAGATTAGGTAGCTCCTGTAAAAGTTATGCATATCTCCATGCCATCGCCGCGCTCTGAAAACTAAATGGGCCACTGCCATGTATGTGGTGCGTGCTACTTGTTTCTGTGTTAGTACCATGCTCCCCCCAACGGCCTAGTGCTCTCGAACGGTGCTCAGTACGTCTATCTAGTGCACTGGATGCACCGCAAGCAACGGACTGCGTCAGGCTGTCAAGCGGAACGCAATGCATGGTACTCATTTGCCAACTGCACGCCAGTGCAGTATCTCAGTCGCTTGTTACACTTCGCCACTCTCTGCAACATGAAATATGGAAAATACGACCTCCATAAATCTTCTGCGAATAGTGTTGGCACTTCTTACTCGTGGTACTATAGGAAAAACGATAGCGTGGTTGTGACTGCACGGAAGAAAAAGCGTTTGAAAAGATCAACGTCTGACTCCACGCTCTTCAGTGACTACGCAAATCAAATATCTTTGTTCGAGAGGGGAAAACATCGTAACAATAAGTGCAAGAAAACAGTGAGCGATGTGGGAAAAAATACTCGTGTTAAATATAACCCGCGTAATATTAAACCGGTGCGTATGGAACCGTTTAATGGAAACTTCTTTTACGGTAAACCATTACCCGGTTACGAATACTCGGAAAAAACTGAAGAGAAAATAACTTACTTACCGGATTCCGATGCGGTCACTGCTTCAGAGTACACTGCTGAGTCTCTTACTACTAATGCACCCACAGTGGTCGATGCGCCAGAACTGGTTAAGAACCCTCTCTATGGATGTCTCGAAGCAGATGTTCGCATCGCCACACCTGAATATTTGACCAACTCAGCTGCTTCTAAAGATTCTCAGCTAAAGTCATCTAGCTGTACTGAATTAAGAAACACTATGGACAGTACTCAAAATACCACGGATATTCTCACAAACATCCTGAAAGATTACAAAAGAATTATGAAGGAATGGAACCATACTATAAATGACCATTGCTCTTCTACTTCACATTGTGAAAATGGAAAAAAATCTTCCACTCTATGTCGAGAGAGCAATACTGATAGCTATGTACGGAGTTTACATTCTACGTTGTCGTGTCGCAAATCAAACAAATGTTTTGACCCACCCAGCAACAACCATTACAGTTATCCATACGCTCGGAAATATCAACACAATAGTTTTGACACAAGAAAAACACAGAGTTTGAACCGAAACCAAACATTTGGTAATTGGACATCGACGCTGCAGAATTTAAAGAAGAAAACTAAATTTTGGAAAACAAATCATAGTCTGACTCGTTCAGATTGTAAATGTTTAGAAGCTATTTACGAAGACTACGATAAACGTTTGCAAGACTGGTGTGAGACTATTAGCCATTGTACATCGCTTATACAATCGGTATATATGAAATGAAATATTTAACTTATTTAGTTTTATTTATTTAAATTGTATGGTATCTAATTCCGTGTATGTACGTGTGATTTAGTGTTTTCTTTGGTAAAAGTTACCTTCGGCGGGGTCAAACCCTAAAACCGAAATCAAGAAAAAACAAAATTGTGGATCCGCCACTATTGCCTACACAAATGTAGTTAAAGTGAAACATAACATTGTTGTTATTGTTCCAGGGTTATAAAGAAGAAATAGAAAAGCCGGAGAATCAGCACTTACTGCCTGCAGCTCTTATTGGACAGGCAGACGTGTTATTTGGAAACTTACACGAACTATTTACATTCCACCAAGACATTTTCCTTAAAGATCTGGAGAAATCAATTTCAGCAACAGAACTGGTCGCTCTGTGTTTTGTCGAAAAGGTACTCGTAAGTTCATTGTCTTTATTAATTAATACTGTTTCCAACCAGAATATAAGTAACATCCGTGTATTAAAATGTAGAGCCTTCAATTGTTATCTGTTTCCTGTGTTTTACAACAAGCCTATTTCAAGGAGTACTGTTCGGTGCGCTTCCTTCAACCTTTTGCATTGCATTTTTGATTGTCCTTTCACATTGGTTTATAAGGTATATAGCTCTCCTATAAGTAGATATACTTAGGTCTCAACTAGCGAACGTTGTGAGTTGTTTCCATCGGCCGCCCGAGCTGAGTCAGTCAACCGCCTGTTATCGTTTTTTAGAATTTTATGTCTAAAGGTTTTATTGTTTGTAATTCTCAATAATACTGAAAGCTAAACTGCTTGTGTCGAAAACGCGTTATAGTAGGTACTTGTTTATGCACACGGCTTCGCATGCATCCATATTTTTCAAACCCTTAGAAGCTCGTTTCCTGAAATCGTTTCTTATCTCAGTTATCTCTGGTCTACATCACAAACGAAACCCTTCTGCAAAATTTCAATTTTCTAGCCTAAATGGGTGAATTAATGAGTAATTTTACCCTGCGATTTCTATCGAATCTACCCCCTAGACAATTGGCATAAACGCTAATGTCGGAATGGAGCCGTGGCGCAAAAACCGCGAATCTAAAATTAAAAAATTTCATATGCGCGGTTTCGCACACGCAGCTACATCTGTCTATTCGATTGTCATTCTATTCAATTAGCATTTGAGCCACTTGTCTAGAAGCTGACACCTTTACTAATAAGATAAGATAATAGATTTTATTATATTTATTTTTATGTATTTCCTCGTGTGTTTACAGAGGGAGACGTTCTTCCGTCTATACAGCTACTATTGCCAGAATATTCCGCGGTCGGAGCGATTACGCGAGACTCTAGTGGACACACACCTATTCCTGCAAGCCTGTCAGTTACGGCTAGGACACAAGCTGCCACTTGCTGCCTATCTACTAAAGCCCGTACAGAGGATCACCAAATATCAGTTATTGTTAAAGGTAAATTAAAATGGTGTTTGACTTGAGCTCCTATTCTGTTTCGCTGCTGTTTCGATATGGCAGAATTTTTCATTTGATTTTTTTAGAAGCTGATGAAAACACTAACCCCCTTATTTATAATATACAAATAAATTAGCAGCCGTTTTGAAAGCATTTAAACTGTCGAGATTCTATTCAATTTAAAAAATAAAATAAATGCACTTAAAACGTCTGCTAATTTATTTGTTTATTATGAATATATGCGCTAGAGTGTACTTCAACTGTTCTGTAAATAATTTTAAGTGGTTTTCTTGAAAATAGAAATGTGTTTGAATATTAAATACTAATGTAATATTTTCCTATACAGTATGATTATGAAATCATAATTGCTCTAATAACGAAAACGTCCATATCGTAATAGCAGCATCAGATAGGTCATTATGGTCGTTATGTGGTAAGAATAGTACCACCCCATCCCCGTGGGTGTCGTCAAGGCGTCTAAGGTATTTCATATCGGAAGACGGGTGCAGCGTCCTCTGCGTACTTTAAAGCCTTACAACGATCATCAACCCGCTCGCCAAGCGTGGCGATTATAGCAATTACACCCTGGGGCTACAATACTTATTGTATTGGGTTCTACTGGGGAGACCCGTGTGCCCAGTAGTGGGAGATCATATGGGTTGTTAAGTAATATCTAGTGTTAAAAACGTTCCGAATTTCTTAGTAATTACCTACCCATTAGGTTGCGTTTTCACTAACGTGGAGCGGGGCGAGTTGGAGTGGAGCAGACCGTTAATTAATAAATATCTTGAGACAACTCAGACACAGAATAAACCATCGTACTTACACACAAAGTTGAGATCGAACCCACGGAGGTCGTGGGTTCGATCGCAGGCTTAGTAGTCGGGGTCACTATTAAACACTAGACCAACAGGCCAGTCATAATTATCCAATCACAGTGCTCAAAATCAATCTTAGGATTATTTCGAGCACTCATTTGTCGATTCGCGGTGTACTCCGCCACGCTACGCATCAGTGGATATCATCACTCTTAATTTATTATCAAATTATTTTTATCCAATGTACTGAATATGACGCAATTAAGGGTTATAGGTACTTTATTGGTTTAGAATTGTGTCTACATCAATATATTTTAATAAAATGCATCGAATGATGAAAATAATTATTTAAAAGGAAAAATATCGATCAGATATAAGTAAGTAATAAGTTTATTTCCAGAAAAAATACAAAATAAATCACGTTGTTATTGTTTACAATTATTATATACAGCAAGTACTTGTAAACGTGATGTTTGACGTGACTCCTTGCATATATTCAGTCTATTCATCATCATCATCATCATCAGCCTATCGCAGTCCACTGCTGGACATAGGCCTCTCCAATTGCACGCCACTTTGTTCTATCCTCGGCTTCACTCATCCAGCTCCTGCCAGCCGTCAGTCTATTACTCAGATCAAATTATAACGTAACAGTTCATATTATGTTAAGACATGCTGTGCCGCCCTCATTTACTGTCGCGATTGCCGTGACGTCACAGTCCTTGACTTTTTAGGATGGCTAGCTTTTAAAAATGCTTTCATTCAGTCAGTTTAATCAGTTTGTAATTTTAAATGTTTTGTTTTCGTAATAGGTGTAGGTTTTTGAGGCTGTATATATTGTACATGCATGTTCTCTATTACAGGATTTACTGAGGTACAGTGAATGCGGATCAATGACGACGAAGCTACAGCAAGCGTTGGACTGCATGCTCGTGGTGCTTAAGTGCGTCAACGACTCCATGCACCAAATAGCTATTACTGGCGTACCTGTGAGTAAACTTCTTATATAAATTTATATTTAACTAGCTGTACCCTGCCACGCTTCGCTGTGGCACATTGTTATTGAATGGTTGCGAAATGAGAAACAAAACAAAGAATACATATCATATAAGTTTAATTTTGCAATACTTGTGGATATAAAAACAATCCTTGATGCGGATTATATATCATGCTAAAATTTCAGCTTGATCGGTGCAGAACTTTTTGAGTTTTTGAAGCGTACACAAACCAACATAACATTTTTATATATATAGATTTGTTACTAATTCTTCCACTGCTAGAACGAACTCGAAACTGTATATTTCAGACTGGTACTTTCACTAAGAATTATATTTAAAAATGGCTGTCTTTAAAGTCGGCTTACGGACGACAATTTTACGTGATAACGTCATAAGAAAACATTTTTTTTTGTAATTATAAGTAGCAATGTGGGATTTTGGTCCCACATTACTAGCAATCCTGTTAACCCCTCCAGCTAAGCCCAATGACTTGTGTTAGAAATGGGTTCACATCGGTAGTGTAATGGGTAGGATTCGAACCCGCGACCTCACGATTGCGAGACCGATAACTTAGCCATTAGGCTCATTGATGACATTGAATAAACAACTATGCCTGTGACAGCTTTACTGGACCCGGGCGCATGCGCCCGACGGCCACAACACTTCAGCAGGTGGAACGTGACTGTGACACGTTTTCGTGCGTGCACCCGATCGTCAATTTAAAAGACTTTATCACGTCAAAAAAATCAAAACGGGCTCTTTTCGTTTTCGGTCCGTTTTCCTGGCGAAGATACCTTAGTGAAAGATTTAATCTATTGTAACTAGCTGTATTCTGTGCCGCTCAGCTATGATTTCCTGCCCATTAACACTGGAAGCCCCGCTAGAAACTAGATTCTGCCTACGATTTCTAGTTTAATATGTTATTGAAATAAATCTAGGCAAGTAATTGTAATTACAACATGTTTTAACCAACATTGTAGGAAGTTTAATTCAAGTTATTTACCTAGTACTTATGACGTAAGAAATATTTCGCACTTACCCGTTTATTCAGCTTAATATGTATAACAAAGTAAACCGTGACTGACTTACGGCCGGTCTCAATAATCTATCTACATATGTATTAATCTATCTATTTACTTGAACTATATATTTGGCTACTTTAGCTGTCCCGCGCAACTTCGTATGCGTAAATTTTCCCCGTTTTAGCAACATTTTTCATTGCTGCTCCGCTCATATTGGTAGCAGCGGGATGTTATATAGCCTAAAGCCTTCCTCTATAAATGGACTACCCAACAAAAAAAGATTTTTTCAAATCGGACCGGTAGTTCCTGAGATTAGCGCTTTTAGATAAGCTCCATACAAAACGGCACATCAACGTACCTACAGTTCAATCAAACCACTGTACGAATTATAATCAAATTTGGCATACATATAGTTATTATTTTTGAAAATTCAACCCTAAAGGGATGAGAAACAGGAGTTCTTTTCGGGTAAAGCCACGGGAAAATTAGTTAGCCTAAACGATACCTAAATCAGGCACTGCCTCTGAAATTAAAGTCGTAGGTATTCTTGTTCCAATTTCAAAGCAGATATCGCTAAAACTATGATTGTAAAGCGCCATTCTCCACACAAAGTAAAATCGAAATCAAAATACGGCTATATTATTAAACCAAGAAGATTAACTTATAAAGTGTGCATGCACATCTTTATATACCGACATGCAACGTAATTACAAGCCGACCGCCTCTCAATTGACTGCCAATCACAAAGATCGATATCTGAATACTGAACATATAGCCTTCATTATGCATTATTAAATTTTCATTTTCATGTTATAAATCAATTTAGTTACAAGTTTGAAAAATGCATTAATAAGTGGGCAATAAAAAGTGATTTCACTTTAAGTACAGTCAGCTACATAAGTTGCTTAACATTTACAAATACTTAAATCAAACTATACTAATATTATAAATGCGAAAGTTTGCATGTATGGATGTGTTGATGGATTTTGTTATTCAATCACGCCACAACGGGTACGAAATTTAGAACAGAGACATATTATAGTCTGGAATAGCACATAGGCTACTTTTTTATTCCGTAAAAATGTTCCCGTGGGATAAATTTGCTTTTAAAAATTTTCACGCGAACGATTTCGCGACCAACAGTTAGTTCAACACAAATTCAGACCTGACAAAATAGTCGCCCTAGAATTAAAAAAGTTTACTCACCATGATTTATCCTATTTATTTATGATAGATATAGATGTTGCTTCTGTACCTGACTGTACACAGTTTCACCAATCGTTTGAAAAAAAATGGTTTTACTATGCCTAATGGTGCGATACCACACACACATCTGTGCAATCTAAGCATTTTCTTGAGTTTTATTATGCCATCTAAAGGTATATGTAAATATTATAGATTTTCGAAATGATATAGGAAAACGAATTTCCCCCCATTTATATTTCAAGTTAAGGGTTGAATTTTGAAAAATGTATTCGTAATATATCCGTTCGCTCAATCTGTTCATTATAGTACATTCATTTCCTTCAGTTTGGCATTTGGTATTAGTTTCTACAATTTTATCCTTACTAGTCATCCTGTTAAAGTTACTATGATGTAACTTGCTGACCCGCGCAACTTCGTCTGCGTCATTTTCCCCCGCTTTTGCAACATTTTTCATTGCTGCTCGGCTCCTATTAACGTAGCGTGACGTTATTATAGCCTATAAGCCTTGCTCGATAAATGAGCTATCCAATAGTAAAATATTTTTTTAATTCGAACCAGTAGTTCTTGATATTATCGTCTTTAAACAAAAAATAAACAAAGAAGTAACTTTTCAGCTTTAATCATCAATGATGCATTTATTTATTTTTTCCATTTTACTATTTTGTATAGTTTTGAATTTAGCCATCCACGGCATAATTTACTGGCTATACGATGTTGTGAATGACATCCTAAATATCCTGAGCCTCTTTGAAAATGTACAATTAACTCAATAATATTGTATTTCCCCAGCTGGATCTAAGTCAGCAAGGCGAGCTGCTGATGCAGGGTTCATTCCTAGTAGTATCAGAGAACAAGAGGGACCTAAGGTTAAGGATACGACCGCGCAGACGACACATATTCCTCTACGAGAAGGCCATGCTCTTCTGCAAACCGGCCACTAAGAACAGCCATAATAAAGCCACGTACCATTTCAAACATGATCTACAGGTATGAATAGTGTATTTATCAGTGCTTAGTTTTAAAATAACTAAATTGTCCCTTAGTGTAGTGTAGTACTTTACTCATAACTATTTTTGTAGGATTAACTAATAAATTCGTTCGCAACAAAACCAGCTATTCGCTGTAGGCTGGATATATAATTATTTTGTACAAAGGCAAATCGAATTCGAGCCAGAGTTGGTCTCGGTAACCTATGACCAATATCTAGCGTATACTAAATCTACTACAACTCTTGGGCTAAAAGCGATCTAGAAAAAACGGATACATTTGCCTCACACTTGAAAGGAGTTTTAGGCCTAACGACAGTGATAACTTGATTAGATTATCGACATAACAGAGTCAGTGTTCAAGTAATTATCTAATCTGAACCTTTCCAACTGTATTTACCTATCAGAAGGTTTCCTAAAGAAAAAGTAACAAGAAATTCAAGTTAAACCTACATAAAGCACCCGGCTACGATCTTATAACGGCCAAAGTTCTGAGAGAGCTACCTGAAGAGGGTGTTGAAGTCTTTACGGAGATTTACAACGCGATTATATTTACCCAAAAAGCATAAACTAATCCCAAATCACTAATTTGGATTATATTTAGATACCATTGAGCAAATCCACAGGCTCGACAACATTTATAATTGTTTTGAATATTTAGAATACTGCTCAACTGGACTTCTTTGGACATATATCAAGCTTTCGACCGAGATTGGCATAATTTAAATTAAAAAATGCTTCCACTAAAGTACTCCTTATTCTTGAAATCGTATTTGGATAAACGCCGCTTCTTTGGGGAGTTCGGAAAAGATATTTCTAATCCAATTCACAAATGATATGCTTGCTGGGGTTCCCCAAGGCAGCGTTATTGGTCCTACTTTGTATTTACTATACATATCGGCCTCCCTAGACATGTGGCATAAAGGCTAATCGAATAAAATGACATCGTTGATTGTGAATCTCTTAATAAAAATGTTCATATTTGCGGTTTTGCACGCGTAACAACGTCATTCTATCGATTATCATTCTATTCGATTGTCATTCTATTTGATTGTTATTCTATTCGATTAGCGTTTATACCACTTGTCCAGGGGCTCAGACCAGTCTCTGATATAGGTCTATATTTTCACTCGTCGAACGCATCTGAATACTGTTTCGCTCAATTCGCTGCTTTTGCACTTTTCACGAGTCACAGACTATTGTCAAAAGATATCCAAGCAATAACAGTATGTATTGTATGCGTCAGATGTCCCAAATCGGTCTGACGGAGTCGGTGAAGGGCGACGCGCGCAAGTTCGAGGTGTGGCGGCAGGGGCGCGCCGAGGTGCACACGCTCACGGCCGCCAGCGCCGACGTGAAGCGCGCGTGGGTGGAGCGCGTCAAGCGCGTGCTGCTCGACCAGCTCAACGAGCTCAAGGGCGAGCGCGTGCGCCAGTACGGCGCGCAGCACCGGTGCGTATACCACTTGCTGAGGCGCCTCGGAGAGGGACTCCAGTCCATATAACGCAATTGTCCCACCGACGGCGAGAAAGCATACCAATAAAATAGTTGATAGCTGCTCAGCTGTCAACTATTTTCATCGCTCAAGAAACGTACTTATGCAGGAGAAACAATCCAATATTGTTAATGTCAGCTGTTGTGTCTAAATTCTTTTATTAGTAAAATAATACTATTTTACTTTTTAATGCATACAGAACTTAAAAAATCCTTAATTTGGCCGGTGTTTACTAAAAATATTTTGGTACGTCCATGCGTCGCAAGGCAAACACATTCTTCAACTATACTAATTCTTGTGTCTTTACTCACCTACGAGATAAAATTGAACGAATCCCCCCAAACATCGACAGAACACTAATCCAAACAAGTTCGTGGGACCTGGGTCCCCCGGGCCCGCAGCCGCAGCGGCCGAGCGCCACGGCGACCACCCCGGGCCGCACGGCGTCCTGCGACACGCACGACGAGCCCTGCTGGTCCACCGACCCCTCGGACGATGATGACGAGGAGCCGGAGCATCCGCCGGTATGTACCTACACATACCCAGCAACGGACACACTGTAGCTAATGGTTCTGTAGAAGCAGAATATATAGGTACAGAAGACCGGCTCATATGTCGCCAACGAGTCCACGCACATGTACCTACTTAAACAAAAGCCGAAATGGATATGCACTGCACAATGTGACGTAACAAATTTCCTTAGCAACCATTCAATCTTTTTTTTTTTTAAGATAACCAGCAATGTGGACTTGGGTCCCACATCACTGGGAATATTGTTAACCCCTCCAACTAAGCGTAAAGGCTTGTGTTAAGTGAGTTCACGTCGGTTTTATAATGGACCGCTTCTCTCTTCATCTTTAATACTTTTGTTAATGGTTGCTAAGCAACGTTGTTATTATACATTTCATATCTATTTCGGCTTTAGTACAGACTGACGCGTACACGTACGATAACCTCAACATACCAGTCTTGGTTTACATTCAACTGAATCGAGAGGAGACGCCAACAGTAGGGCAGAAAGTCCTACGCAAAAGTACTTCCCCGTCATCGTCTCCTCTAGCTACCATGTAACGCCGCAAACAAGGACTGAGTTAAGTAGCCACACTACAGATCTGTGTACGACACGTCTGTGTGTGTGTGTGTGTGGACCAGTTCTCGATGTAAGGGGCTTGCTGTAGCTATGTATTCTGTGCCATCAGTAGGTACTCTCTGTATTTAATACACAAAATACATAGGTATTGAAAGCAGGCCCCTTACAATGACCGAAAATAGTTCCACGTACACGAACACAGATCTCGATCGATGTACGTAGCGCGTGTGCTTGTTGTTGACCTATGAGCCGGCCTTCTGTACCTATGTATTTTGTGCTGTAAGTAACGGTTCTGTAGAAGGGAGGTCGTCGATATATGTTGGAACCTTTGAAACTTGATTGACTAAGTAATTTATTGTAGTTTAAGCATTCAAGTATCACGGATTGAGGAGATCGTGAACAATTTTTTTGCATTAACAGTTAGTATCCATTACACCAGCCATGTTACATAACAGAGTTTCCCAACCTATGTTTCACAGTCCACGAGTAGGATTAAAAATAATAATAAAGCATTTAAAAAATATTGCTATTGCAGCAGTGCACCTTTCACTTTTAGCCATGTCAAAAGGCTTTTTTAAGTTTCTATTAGCCTTTTATATATTTATGTATCTAAAGAAAAATCACAGATCAATTTAAGTATTCTTCAAATTAAGTATAACAATCTTGGTCTCAAAAAGACAACCAACCATCTCAATAAAAAGTATGGATGCACCCGTTTTGATAATGTAAAAACAAATTATACCAAAGGGACTTTTTTCCAATGTTTAGAAGCCCGCAGACACAGTAAAAATATGTATATCAATATAACGATACGTTAAAATAACGAAATATCACGGTAACGTTCCGTTTGCGATTAGGGTTCCGCGAATTACGGTAAGGTGGCGCTTGGCGTCCGCGCTAAAAAATGGTTGAGAAACCCTGTTGTAGATAAATTCAATTTTAGCTGCTGTTCTAGTTGGTACATAGTACGACAATCAGTATTAATAGTTTTTTTTTAATCAAAGTAACGACTTCCTATTCGTTGTTTAGACTAACCTCCTCTTCTCTCCGCTTTGGTGGATACCGGCCTTACTGATGGAATGTGTACGTTGAAGTTTGTGCTTTGTCTTGGAGAACAGAAAACTTAGTCAATCAACTTTACGAAGTGAAGCTATACAATATTGTTAACGTCTACTGATGTACATTATTTATTTTTACGTAATAACAACATCGTAATAGGCATTTTTTGAGATAATTTTCTACAATTATGTTGGTAATAAAGATCCTAGTTATTAATCTATGTTACTCATTGTCAGTAAATGTCAGTAATGTCAAAGGTCGTCTACTAACAAAGAAGTTGTTGTAATGCTTACTGCCGGGGTAGCTTTACTAAAATATGGCTCTTTGAAATTAATGCCAACTAATTTTGGGTTTGCAGTGTTGAGTGAAGTGAAAGCCACTCTTTATGTAAGTGTAAAGTGTATTTTTAAAGGAATGCGGGCTGAATAGTCACGGGTAGCGCATGACAACGCTGGCAACCCCATGCACATGATGCTTCCCGATAACATTCAAATCTTAATCGAGGATACGGGATACCAACATTGGTCCGAACTCATACGGTGGCAGAAAATACCCATCACTAGAGAATTTGCAGTATCTGCTTAATAGATTTAGCTGTAAATGATGTAAATACTACAAATTCTCGATACTAAAAGTATACCATAACGTCCTACCCTAGTCCAATAGGTTTCACGCCCTCACAGCATAATAAATTATGTTAGCCATCATCGCTTTTAGTTCCTTTTAAATATTTTAGCGACACTAGCACCGAGAATTTATAAATTTAGTTGTGCACGGTCCACGTGGCACCTCACTATTCTGTCTACTAATATGGAGATGTGTAATGGCAGGCCCTGCGTCGCCATTTTGTCGTGCGTCGTGCTCACGAAATGGCCGCCATGCTCTAAGTTGTGTTGTTCAACAGGTGACGGAGGCCGTCGGTCTCAACGGTACCATACACAGAATGGTACAGTTCTTTTCCGTGTCGGGCTCCGCACAAGCCACATCCACGTTTTACGTGTCACAATACTGAATAATAAACGTTTACGAACATACAGCCAATTAGAGGCTTTGTACATAATGAAATGAAAAGAGACTGAGTTTATATCCAAAGCTTAAAGTACATATCTAACCAAAGAGAACGTGGATATTTCAGTTGTATTTGCTGAACATTAAACTATCGTGTAAGTCATGTTTTGTTTGTTATGTCACTCATTGTCAGTGTGCTTATTGGTTTTTTTTGTTCAATATGCGCTTGCTTCGATTCAATGTTATAATACATCTGTATCGATCAATATTATTTATCTATTTTTATCTTTGTATTACAATCATGAAACATTTAGTGGCAACACACTGTATATTATAGATATAATATCTACATATATCTTTCTTATTCTATGTTACGTAAGTAAATATATTCAGTGGCATTCACACCTTACATATAGGTTGATCTAAATTTTCTTTTTTTCCGCACTGGTACCTACGTATAATACCAAAATGTGTGCACTCGATGCTCAGCATAGTTTGAAACTTATTCTTTCGTTTGGACTTTCTTCAAAATTATCCAATGAATCTACGAAACGAAGATAAGAAGATATTTAGCGTGACTGGACACCGCTCAGCACGGCATCACAGCTTGCATCATTCACTAACCACCGCTTTGGACGTGCAATCTAATTGCTTAAAATGTTTTTGTTTTGTATACTTACTGAGTGTGACACAATCTGTTATTTGATAATATCACCTGCAAGTTATTGTTCTATATTATGAGCGTTCAACATTTTTATACTTTTAGTAACTATATTTCCTCTTTAAAAAATATTCCCTTTTTAATCATTTATCTCTCTAGGAATGATCATCGCTAGATCCGTATCGTTGTTTGTGGGAACCCTTATTGTGTTTGAACACCCATAATACGAGCACCGACATTGTGAGGTTTTTGATATTTTGCACTCGTATCTACTGGACTTACTGGACGTAAAACCATCGATATAATATTACTTGAGTGTTTTGTGTGACTATATATTACTTCACAACTATATATACTAAAATATATATCTATGTAATATCCGCTAAGTTTAGATAAATAACTATCAACATGCTATATCTATCTTCTAAAATATTTTATAATATGACTTTTATTTCATATCGTCTTATGATCTATTTTACCTACTGTTTACAGAACAATATTAAGTATAAACTATTCAATGTTACATTCTATTTAAACGCTTTACTAACATGCATGGTCTGGTCAAACGTCAAATTAATAGATGAAAGTGAAAAAAGTATTTATACTTTTTGCATTACTTTAACTTTTTAATGCATGTTTGTGTTTTAAAAGTGGTCAGTTTGCGACAAATGTGTAGCTATATTGCGTCATATTAAAGTTTGATAATCTTGTATGGCTAGATATTTGTCGTCAATGTGACTACGCTCAAGTTTGGCCAGTGGTGGAGGAATGCATGACACGATCGATGTACAGGATAACCGGTGTGTTTTACTTTAAGGATTTTATAATTATATTTTACTGCTAGAAAGACTACACAATTCACTGAACAGATAATACATTTTGAGCATATAAAGTAATGAAAAGTTGGACATACATATCTACAGATAAAGTAAAAGAAATATTACCAATCAACATAGTTACATTCAAAGGTCTTTTGCAAGAAATTTATTAATATACGCTAAACCTTAAATAAAAATACATATCTACTTAAGTAAGTACTAATAACTTTAACTTCATTTGGCTTCAGTTTTAAATTAATTCTGTAGATAAATATAGATATCTGTAAATTCTAATTAAATACTTACAAATGAGTAAAATACTGTTCAACATAATGAGTTCGAGTAACGAATTCATGCAAAGAAAGCTACGCTGCATAATTTCCGATCTACATAAAAGTATTATGGTTTTGCGTATATTTTAAACTCCTTGCAAACGTGACATCAGTATACCAGTAACGACAGTATTACCGAGCTACTACATCGTGCGAAAGCAAGCGATGCGTGGTGTAATGTTGTGTGGGTGACTGTGTCAGGCGGTGGGGTGCGCGCTGGTGGCGCTGTCGGACTACACGGCGGTGGGGCCCAGCGAGGTGTCGCTGCGCGAGGGCCAGCACGCCGAGCTGCTCAAGGTGGGCTGCGCCGGCTGGTGGTACGTGCGACTCGCCGGTACGTACCTTCTAAACCAACCAGCTATTGGTTATAATAGTCTTCTCTTCAAAGGTCATACCTACTCTTTGTAGACGGTCCTGAAGAGCAACTTGATGGCATTATTAATGTTTGTTGATAGATTTCGGAAAAAAGCTTTTATTGCGTCCTGTAGATATCCTTATTCTTTACTGAAACTAAAAAGATGATAGATTCATAAAAAAAATACTTTTTGTTGTCCCAAAAATGAAACCTCGTGTCTTTGTCACGATGTTTCTGACCGGCCTTTGGAATAAAAATCTCCCTGCAATCAATTCGTTCTTTAAATTTTTTGCCTCTGTACTTAGTCCAAGTTGTTTGTTCCTGGTGAGGGTGTAGATGCAGAAACTTGAACAAAGCAGTAATCTGCAAAAGATTTTTTCAGGACTTGTTGTTTTAACGTGAACTATATAATTTAGTGTTACCCTTTGATTATACAATGTCTAGATTCCTAATCCGGCAACTAAAATTGAAGCAAAATACTGTCAAAAAGTACGGTCAAGTGGACGTACTTTTTGACAGTTAAAAAGCCGCCATCCGATGTTTTAGCCATAATTGTTCTCATCAACGAGTGTCAAACATCAAAGAGGGAATGCTTCATTTTTGTATAGGCTTATTGAGAGAATGCTCCATCTAGACATAATATAATGAAAGTTGTTACCATATGTTGTTGTCCCCAGCGGGTCAGGGCGAGGGCTGGGCGCCGGCGGCGTACCTGGACCAGCGCAAGACGTCGCGCTCGTCGAGCCGCTCGCACGAGCGCCTGCACGACCACTGAGCGCCCGGGACCCCTCGCACTCACCACCCGACGACGACAGCTTACCACGTACTGCTACTACACATCAGCTGAGTTGTTTAACTCGATTTTCCGATGTTCTCTCAATTCCCCGATCGGCAGTGGCTTAGCGAGTTGTGCGATCTTTAAAAGGACTTGTTCGTCACTAAACCTGGAAACATTTATAAATACGAAGTGCCTCAGATGTTCTTCTTCGTAATCATGTTCGATTTAAACGTTGAAAAGGGCGTAGATGATGTTATTTCCCAGCACCAGTAGCGACCGCCCCACTTGTTAATATTTTTCAATGTATGTAAATGTTGTTCTAAAAAGCTTTATTGTAAATTAGTTTTAGCCATAAACGTGTTGTCGTTACGATTATCCAAAGCTATATATAGTGGCGTAGGACGTTGTTAAGTAGCTGTGACTGGTATCGTATCATTTCTGTATATACCTAATCTATGTTTATTTTTTTAACTGTAGTTATTTATTTTGATGATAGTTGAGCTTTCGGTGTTCATTCGTGTTACGTCTCAATTACCCATGACAGATTTCTATATCGTACGAACTTCCCCCATGTAAGGGTCTTGACTAATTTAAACATTTTTTCAAAAGTGGTCAGCCACTTCTAGTTTATTCGCCGTTTTCATATCATTCGTTGTATCATATCTCCAGTAGGTACCTACCTTAAAAGTTGATCATTCTATGCATAAAATGACGTTTGTTTGTTTGTTTGTTAATAATGCAAAATTTAATAGCATTACTTTGAGTATTGCATGTCTTATGTTGAGCTAGTCGACGTAAATTATTTTTACGATCATGTTATAATCAATTAGCATATCATGAAGTAACACTGCTTGTTTTTTAATTAGATAATTACATTTTACACAATGTTTCGCCACAGTAACTGTGTCTTGTCTATGTCTATGTAAAGTCAATTTTTCAAATTGTATTATTAAAATGTTCTTTTGTATAAAATTACGTTTATACTTAATGAAATGATCACAATTACACTGAATCGGTCCATTTAATTTTGTGTTTTATTTGATTCCTTTGATTTGCTTAAAATCATCCACATTATACATAAGTACCTACCCTTCCATTAAACATGCATGCCCACTGACTCAAACTTCGTGAAGTAATAATAATGTTATATTTACTTAAACATCTACTTAGTTAACAATGAATAATATTATTGACTCCACACGATGAGTTTTTAATATATTTTAAAGACGGGCTTGGCCTAACGGATAACAAAATTGCAAAATATGTAGGGTAGATTGCGCTGCAATGTACCCAACATATCTATTTATTAGTTCATCCTTTTTTTTTGTGGCGGGAAAAAATCCTTACGAACACCCCCACCGTCCGGGGAAGACGGTGGAGGTAGTGTGGGGTTTGTACCAACTAAAAAACCCGCCGTGTATCGCCCGCCACCTTCGCGAACGAGCCGCGCGAAATTTGTTTTATTAGTTCATCCTAACCCAACTACTTATTTTCGATACTGTTTTATCATAATCAGGGTATTTAATTAAAGTGGCAACTACAAAATATGTAAACCTATGTGGCTCTAGGTAAAGCCAACAGCGCGATAGAATTTGCTACGGGCCCCGCGCTTGGATAATCCGGCACTGCTCATTAATCATAATTGGTCATTTGTTATGCCAAGTCATAAATACTGAAATATCCTTGCTTGCTTGTTAAGATGCAATAGCGCAATCATCATCTGGCCTTCATTGGAACTTCGTGTTTTTTTTCTATTTGCCATCAAAACGATTAATATTACCACCGAAACAACAATTTGTCTTTGAAGTTGTCTTTGATCTGAGATATTTATTTTTTATTAGGTATATTAACGATTTTCAATTTATTTCGCGATGATTATTGGTTGTCGCTCTACTAGAAGATAAAATGTTTATTTTAATGAAGTACCTTACTAAATCTACCTCCTTATTGTATTTCCTTAAGTTGTCATGGTCTAAAATCTTTTCTATATTAAAAATATAACAGGTAAGGTCTATGTCCCAATAAAATCTCAAATTTTGAAAGCTACTAAGTGCAAATATGAACGGCTGTGAAATATCCAGTGATGACTTTTTATAAAATTTTTAAATATAATTTAACTCCTAATTGTAATTAGATAATACCTCAAGTAAAATATAATATTACCTAAAAACTATTATGGTAGGTACAAGGTTTCCTATGTCGTGATCGACTACTAAAACAACCAATCAAATTTAATTACCTAATGAGGCAAATAGCAGTGCCCGATCTAACATGCTTACAACGAGGGGGAGGAGTGTACCTATTTAGTTTTGCCCGACACCGGCCAAGTGCCCCAAAAAAATTAAAGGCTTGGTAATTCAAGACAATATAAGAAATTTGGTACACAAAGCAAACGCCTGGGGGGCACGTGCCCCCCCGCCTCCCTCCTGGATCTACCTATGTAAGTAGGTTCTCAAAGAAAGACAACTAAATGTACAGTCAACTACAATTGGCTTATCCATTTCAAAATGCTCAGACCACCTCTTGCTTTAGGCTTGGTTCCCATACGGACAAAACCTTGTGAGAACCATTATACAGAGGATCATATTTCGGAAGGGGATTTTATAATTCCGAGGGGATACCTTTTTGCAAGTTCGGTATGCAGGCTAGTACTGTTATATACTTAGTTAGTAGCAGGTGAAGAATGAAAATAAAGAAATAATTTGCTTCAATTCTACTTAGGTAGGTAGGTTGAGGTAATCTAACAATCCGCGTGTAAGTTATACCTATAGTATAGGTGAATAGATATTATTGTTTCGTGTAACATATATTATAACGTGAACTAATGGTTTCGATAGCTACGACAAATATCGGTTTTTGTTATCAGTAACTTTCTTTTACCAACCTATTAGTTAAATAGAACCTATTACAGTTATACATATAGGTACTGCAATTAGACATAGAATGTACGTACGTTGTATACTACCAAGCGTTTTGTTTTTTCATTTTTAAAATACCGAGACTACAAAAGGTAACATACCTCACTCAAGCAACGCTCATAGACATCGTTCACGGACATGGCTCTTTTTTTAAAGTTAACTAGCAGTGTGTGGCGCACATTACCTACTAGCAATTTTGTTAGGGGTGGGTTCACGTCGGTAGTAGGTAAAATGAGTAGGATTCGAAACCGCGACCTCTTGATAGCGAGTCCAATGCCTTAACCATTACGCTACCGCATTACAATTACAGACCCCTTTGTCTGGAAGAGGTTCCGTGATGTTGTGTCCGTGTGTGTGCGATGTCTATGTGTGAATTACTCAAGCGAGCGTTAAAGGTGGAGGAGAGAGTAGATACCTATACCTTCAGAAGGTAACCTCCATGGTTACCTTCTGTAGGTATAGGTATCTACTCTCGACATTTCGTGGTATATCTAATACGGGCACTACAAGATTTTTCAAATAGGCGCCATTCATATAAGTAAGACAATTTTGGCCGGTTTTTGACCCCCTCCCTCCTGCTCTATGTAAGAAAAAATAAACATCCCCTAACCCCGTAATAAATGATAAACAGAGGGGGCTCTGTTTATCATTTATTACGTAAGAATCTAAAGGAAAAATAAATATTTAATTTATAAATATCAAAAAAACTATTTAGAAACGTTTTTTTTTAATACTAAATCGACTTTGATTTTATTTAGAAGTTTTTTTTAGCGCGCTTTCGTACTCGTGCGGATTCGTGCGCTTTTACAAAGTATAATCTTATCTGTGCGCATTTTTGTGATCTTACGTAAAAACTGTTCCCTTGTGAAAAAAAAAATAAAACATAGGCAACACCCCCGTCTTTCGTAATAAATGAATGGCGCCATACTTGTAGGCATTTCCCAACTACCTACCTACTTCCCCAGGTGCTTTCACTAAAAGTACAGCCACAAAACACCGAGAGTATCTTCAAAAAGAAAGTTTCATACAACACACGTTCGATCAAAGCACACATGGACATTGCTCTTGGACGCGGAATCTCGAACCACTACCCGGTTAATCGCGTTCAAGGAAAAATACACGCGATATCCAATGACGCCCCTCCTGGTGATGTTTCGTGATTTTTTTACGAACCCCCTTAAAAGCCTCGCGTGATTAATGGACGACTCGAAGGTATTTTGAGATTCTGTTTCCATCAGCGATTTTCTTCTATAAGTTTCTTAGAAATCTATAAGAAGCTTTTCTTGGCTACTAGTATAATGTTATATTATCTGTGTCTTGGCAGAGGTGTTTTATGGTAGTGCCACGAGCACGAGATAGGAAACCCTAATTTTGTATATAGATACCTACCTATAACTTTTTCATCTTCATGTTTACCTTAGCGTAGTCGTTGTACCTATATCCCTGGTATTAAAAATATCTCCATCAATGAATACAAAGGTACCTACATCGTATACCTACCTATAGTACCTATTACATTACCTACAGGTAGGTGCATTACGTAGATACCAATACTTTATACTAACTTTTTATAGACATAGATAGTAGTAGTTTATGTAGCGTGCACAAAAACCAATTATGGAAAATAAGCGTGTTGAGGCCACATCAATACAGATTATGTTCACTTTGCTTTCATTGTTTATTAAGTGATGATAACTCTGGGGTCTTTCAACTGCATAATAACTCGAGAACAATAAGTTCTTGTCATTTGCTATAAGCACTAGAAATTACCAGAATTTCTTCATTCCTAGTGCCAATGCAAATAACAGGAACTCAGAAATATATTGACTGGCCTGTTGGTCTAGTGGTTAATGACCCTGACTGCTAAGCCGGAGGTCGTGGGTTCGATCCTCACCCCGAAAAAAACTTTGTGTGATGAGCACGATGGTTTATTCTGTATCTGGGTGTAATTTATCTGTAATATGTAGATATGTATTTAGAAATATATGTTTATCAGTTATCTGGTTGCCATTGTACAAGCTCTGCTTAGTTTGAGATCAGATGACGTTGTATAAGTCGTCCCAAAATATTAGATATTATTATATTAATGAAGTAGGTACCTACCTACTGTAGCAGGCACCTATATTTCTGGACGTCGAAGTGAGATTCGACCTTCGTACAGCATCGGATAACTAACTCAATTGTTATCTTTTATTTCATCAATCGGGCAACACCTACCATTGTATCGCTAGTTAAAAACTTTTCTTCCATACGTTACTTCGGTTACTCATTCAGCAAATCTCTTCAGACCCGTCTGATGTACCTACCCATTAATTTCTCTTTCATCTTTGTTTTTTGTGCACTGACCCTAAATTGGGCTGTGTCAGGATTTTACACAAATAGCAATTTACAATGTTAACTATCTATAGCAATAAGTAAAAGAAGTTTTATAGTAGCTATTAGAGATCTAGAAACCTTAACAAGACCATAAAACTGGCATAGTGCCTACTGCGTCAGTCGCTTGGTGTGTTTTATCAACACACCTAGACCGATTTTGATGAAATTCATATCGAGCTTCAATAACAAGGCAAAAATTGTGCATTTATATTAAAAAACAGACGGATGACCACCATTTGATTCTATTTATTTTTAAATATCTGATACCAAATAGAAAACTTACAGAGCTAGTATTTTATCCAATCAAGTTTTGGTGGCCTGATGGTTATCATCAATTAGTATCAGCACGAAAGAGGTACTTATTGTTATAATCGCCTTATAGTAATCGTCATAGGCGTACCCAGGACTATTTTCCAAAGTTTTAGGTGGTATATAAACGACTAAACACTGGCCAAATGTGTACGTACCTTTTTGTTATTTCGGGGGTGTTTACGCCCCCCCCCCCCCTCGTGTACGCCCATGGTTTAAATGATGGCATAGCGGTACGACGTATTTGTGAACAAACATTAAAATTATTAAAATTCGTCTGCACTACGCTACCTTGCCCAGCCATGGACCACATATCTGATTGGCTAATTAAGTAAATAACTAAAAACCTATTAAAAAGCTACTATCGTACCTGTATCCATATACAGTCTTCTAATATTTATTATAATAAGTATAAATACTATCTATCTATGTTAAAGGACTGTTTAATGATTTTATGTATACATAACAATATTAAAATAAAATAGTTTTGAATGTTATAGGACTTTGTTTAAACGAAATTATAATATTAATCCATTATATCCATAATAACAAATGTGGTATATGGTACTGATACTTTATATTTGGTACTAAAATGTATGACTTTAGCCTTTCTTCGAGCTTATTATCTTGAAATCTTGTGAAGTGACGCATCTGAACAACTATGTTAATGGAAATAAATATATAAAAGCAAACTGTTTTTTTATTGCATCATGTCAACTAGCAAGTTAGTAACAGAACTGTAATTATATAAGAACAAGTGCAACAATGAAATTCAACATTATATAAGTCAAATAACTGATTACTTATCAAATTAGGTATTGAGTAATAGACTACCGAACTTATTCCACACATTTGATAAACAACTTTATCATATAAAAATACACTAATTAATCAAACAAGTAATTCCATGATTCCAGTCAACTGTATTTGTTCAAGAAAAATGTTCTATAAAATAGATAAGTTTCAGAAGCTTAAATAAAAAACACAGTTATTAAAAATTGCAATATGGAAATATGATTTGTACAAAACCTTCGCTTATAATACTAAGTTACTCGGCCGACCTTTGCCTGCTAAATATTCTACTTTTGAAAATGTTATCAATTCTACTGAAGACCTGTTCGGCAGCATTAGCAGCATCAACCCTCCAGTGCAGACCTTTTCTCATGTAGTAGTCTACAAGAGGGACAGTTTGTGAATTATATGTAGCAAGACGTTTCTTCAGAGCTTCAACATTGTCATCTGATCGTTTGATCAGGGGTTCCCCAGTTACATCATCAGTCATGGGTTTCCTGGGTGGGTGGAACTCTTCATGATAGCTGCGTCCACTGGATGGATGAATCAACCTGCCTGTAATTCTGCGGACTAGCAAGCTATCTTGGATGCCAAACTCAATAACGGCATCAAGTTCTGTTTTTCTTTTGGCCAGCAAATCATCCAACTGTAACAAAGAATAGAAATAAAAATATAAAACTTTAATACAGAAATCCACAATTACAGAATATCCACTGAATTAGAGATATATTGGATTTATTATTATCTTAAGGATTACCCAGGGCAACAATATAATGTTTAACATTTACATAATAAGTATACCAATAAAAAGAGCAACCCAACTAATCACTGGCTTTTCTAGACTTGTTTCTATAGGTATTTATACAAAAAGTTCACCTTTTCAGCTTGAACAACAGTCCTTGGGAAGCCATCAAGAAGGAATCCGTTCTTACATTCAGGCTGGTCAAGGTTTTTGTCAATCATATCAACAACCATCTCATCTGATACCAACTTGCCATCATCCATCACCTTCTTGAGCCTTTTTCCTAGCTCTGAACCTGATGCTACTTCTCCTCGGAGCATATCACCCGTCGACAAGTGACATACGCAATATTTTTCTTTAAGAAGTGGTGCCTGTACAATAGAAAGTACAAAAATATATTAAAAAGGTAATACCTACTGTAGAATACAACAAACAAAATAATGATACAATTTTGTAAAATATGTATTTGACTGATTAACTATCTAATGTTACACAAATTAACTTTAAAGACTTATTTATTATGTATGTTGAAGTACAAGTGCCAAAGGTCAAAGATTGGATAGTCTTACCTGAGTGCCTTTTCCAGATCCTGGTGGTCCAAGGAGTACCGCTCTGATGCCGATGGGGTCATCTTCGGGTTTAGGTTTCACTGCTACAGCTGCTGGGGCCATATCGTAAAGATATTATGCACCGGGGGTTGACTATAACCAACAAGTTTTCAAAAATTATATAAATGAAACTTGATACGAGGCGTTAGCCAAAAGCACAGAGGTGAAAGCGTCACGTGCACTGTTCGTCATCTAATATAAATTAATGCAGCAGTAATATACCAACCAAATTAAAAATGATAAAACTGCTAGAATCTGTTGACCCTCATGTGGTGACGTCGGTCGATAAATGTCAAGTCAAATTGTCATTGTCAACTTGTCAACAATTAAAAATATTATTATTGACTGTTCAGTTCTGTAATAGTGTAATATGTATAAATAACATTCATAGTATTTTAATAATTATTAATTAAAAGCCTATTTATAACATGCACAAAAATAAGAAGCATTTTTTAACAAAGAGTTGAATGTAATTTCGGCTTCTCAAAATCGATTCACCCCGTTGGTAGCCAAATCATTATTATCTTTGGCCCAAATGTTGACAATTTAAAATGACGGTTAGATAACATTTCTGAACGTGATGTGAACCAAGTTGTTTTATAACCTAAAATGTGACGGCGGTAAATAAAGCTTATAAAGGAAATAATCCTAAAATTAGCCTGTTCCCATCTATGATCTTACAGTTATGGATTCAGCTACTACAAGGTAATATAAAAACATGCCTAAAAGTGTCATAAGTTAAATCTATTATTTATATACAATTGTAATATGTTTGTTGTCTTTTTATTTTAGTTATTGGAAGCGTATTTGGCGCTGGACTACCTCTGGGAGCTTATCCACAGTTGAATTAGCTTCAGTGTTAGCAAAGAAAGATGTTGTTGAAGGATTGAAACAAGGGCTTGCAAGTTACAAGCCACATAAAACTACAAGTTTTTCCCAACTTCAAACTAAGCATCCTGACCAAACAAAACTATTAGCCGTGGTGCAAACGCTACAGAATTATATCGTAAGTGTATTTCAATTAACAACAATATAATATAAATAAGAATTGGTAAAGTTTATGTAATTTTATTTTTCTATAAAAGTCAACTCCAAAGTGGGATACAAGCCCTGTGTCGCGGGGGACTTTACAAACATTCAACTCACGGACATAAAGTACACCGAGACTCTGAACAACAATTTGTAAATCACACAAAGTGGTGTCCCATGTGGGAATTGAATACCAAAACCCCCTGAGCAGCAATCATACACTCCCACCGTGCCACCAAGGCAGTCAAATATAATCTATGATGTAATTTATTTGTTTTAGGATGTGGATTGCTTCCAAATATGGGAAATCATAAAGAACTACTTATGTGACATATCATATGGCACTCCAGCAAATGCTCTGAAGAATGTAGCCTTTGTGGATACCAGACCTGTGTTCCTACTGCCAAATGTTTGGACCTTCTACTATGCCGAAAGACTTTTCCTGCTCAAACTACTACAGTACATTATTCAGTTCAAAAATGATAACTCTCATAAACATAAAGAACAGTTTAAGAAAATTGTTGATGATATAGGAATGTCAACCTTAAAAACATCACTCCTATCTCAATTTGATAAATTATTGAATACACCTCCGCCATCCAGAAAAATCCAGAATGATTTCTCTAATGAGAATATTCGGAAAGATTGGGCTGATCATAATTTGAGGGAACAGCTTGCTATCCTGCAGATACTCCTGCACATAGCTCATGAGGAATCATTTACAGATTCTGAATTCAAAAAGTTATTTTTGTTGTTTAGAAAGCATGGTTTTGGTAAGAACCAGGGTTACAGTGAGCTGCTAGAAGAGAGACATAGAGAGGGATGCATGAGGATTATGTACATGGAAGTGTGTATATTTATGGTCATTGCAGATAGTAGGAAGATGTGAGTAGAAGATTTACTTAGTATAATATTTTTTTACATAACTCCAAGTGCCATCTTTGTATCAGGATGACTTCATATTAAATGAATTAATTAATACATAGTCAAAAGATTGGCTAATCAAGATTGTTTTGGTTTTTTTTTAATATGGCACCGTCACTAAGCAGATGAAGCATAAATGATTATTTATGCTTAATCTGCTTAATTAATATTGTCTATGTTTCAGTAAAAACTTGTCACCATGGATAGACAACACAAAGGATGCAGTGGAGGCAGAGCTCACTAAACTTCACATGAATACTGAACATAGTGCTATGCTTATAACTTGGATGATGCTTACACTGCAGGTGAAAATTAAAAGTTTATTTAAAAAATATATAGATATATATAAAAGATACAATTTCAGTTTTAAAAACTGGGCATAACTAAGTGCAAAGAAATGCACTACATATGAAAAAATATGATCTCAAAAAGTGCACAAGCAAATAAGCATGTCTTAATGGCACTTACATCCTTTTCTTGAGAAGTGCAGTTTTTGTTTAATAACTGTTCAGACAGTATTTATATTTAAAAGACAAAGGGAGGGGACACACAACTTTTGCAACTTTTGGAGCCATTATTTCCCAAAATATTCACTTAATCAAAGATAATTTTTAAAAACCTTAAAATGTTTTTAAAAGACCTATGAAATGATCTGCTACTCATAGATGTATTTTTTTTTCATCTTCCGTTACACATATGAAGTGGCCACCTTAAAAATATTTATTTTTGTTATTTAACTATGTAGTGGCTTATACAAGTCACCTATGCTCAAAATTTCATCTTTATTGGACAGACAGACAGATGGACATGACAAAAACTATAAGGGTTCCGTTTTTACCTTCTTGCCTACAGAACCCTAAAAAGTGCTGTTTCTTAAGGTAATTAATGAGCTGGTAGCAAAAGAGTGTTCCTAAAACAATATAGTAGCAGGATCTAGAAATTGGGACATTTGAAAACTATCAGGAAATATTCATATTACTTTTTCAATTAATTCTGTATTTTAATTTAATATCTAAAAAACTTTTATTATTTCAGAGTGAACAACATTTAAAACTCTTTGAGAGCCAATACCAGCACTTTGGTGCCACTGCATTGAGAATGCAAGTCTTTGAATTTCTGCACCAGATGCTAAACAGTTCTGTATTCTCTGTGAGTAGTTATTATTTCTGTTAATTAAAATATAACAATGATATAATCTACAAATGTTAAAAGTTTGTAAGTAATGTTATTGTCACCACTTTTTAACAATAAATCTATTTGGTAGAAACTCGGGTACGTAACAGGTAGCAAGACAGACATCTAGTAATAAATCTGTTTTTATTCTAACCCTAAAATAACATTGTCCACAGGATAAATCCAAATGCTCAGTAATTGCTCGAGAACGAACTTTTCGTCTTCTAAACCAGCTTTGTGATAAATTTGATGGTGACGCAACTATAAGCCATCAACCAGGGATCATGCAGCTCTGTGCCGAACTCCTCGCTTCACCAGACATTAGCGCAGAGTTCTGGCAACTTCAACAGAGAGATGACAATATAGGTGTTGCATCATTATGGAATACTGGCTTGGAATATTTCCCCTTTAATTTTAGTCCGCTGTCGACTTTAGCAGCGGGTCTAGCTGAAGGTGGGAAGTCTAGTGTTCGAAATGTAAGTGTTATGTAGCTGTTTTTTATGTTGTAACGGTTGTCTCAATGTAACTCGGCTGGATTGAAGTTAGGTTCATAACACTTTAGTGCATGTCATAGAGATGCGACCCTAAAATGACTTACTAAAACGATTATGTAATTATATTTAATTGATTAAAAATACCAACCAATTTTTAATTCAACAGTATAATAAAAATAAAAATTCAAAATAACAAAAACCGACTTCCAAAATAAATATAAGGTTAGTAAAAAGCAAAAAATAATATAGGCACAACAACAAAAAATAATTGTTGTTGTTGAGCCTATATTATTTTTTGCTTTTTACTAACCTTACATTTATTTTGGAAGTCGGTTTTTATTATTTTCCATTGAACACGGTACTCAGGTCGCAACCCGCAATATTTATTATTGAATAGTTCCGCTGGTCATCTGTGGTCTTCATCATCAGTTCCATTTCACTCAATGCGGTTTTTTAGGAGTAAATGCACGAATTACAACAAAATATACAAAAACTACTATAGGTGTGCCTTTAATATTTGAAAAGTTCCCTCAATTTCTCCAAGATCTCATCATCAGATCCAAACTTTGATGACAATAGAACCAATCTGGAAGTATACCCTTTCAAACACAAAAAAAAAGTCAAATTGGTGCAGCCGTCTGCAAGTAATTGGATAACAAACATTAAACAAAAAAATACAGTCGAACTGAGAACCTCCTCCTTTTTAAGTGGGTTAAAAAATATTACTTAAAGGAGTTCATAAAATATTAAATTTCGAACAGTTACTAAAGAAAGTTTAAAACGCTAACGCTCTTTACGAAAATAATCACAAAAAACATGAGTTCGTAATACTAATTATGACAATGTAATGTCTAATCTCATCTCTAATTCTCTTGGATTAGTTACCGCCCCCGCCCCCGCTTCCTGTCACCATTTACTTCCAAAAAATGCATCTACGCAACCATTTGTCGCCAAGTTCAATCCGGCCAACAAACTGTATATCTGAATCACGACGAATCGAAGCGAATCGATTGGTTTGGATCTTGCGTCGATGCGTGTCGCTGTGGATCGTCTCTAATAGACGCATAATTCTAAAGTAAACAAGGAAACGAATTCGACTCCTCTACTAGTAACACCACTTGGTGTTACTAGTAGAGGAGTCGAATTCGTTTCCTTTCGCGATTCGCGTTCACTTGAACGCGAACCTTAAACTCACACGACTTTACCCACCTTATCGATTCTTGCCATTTTGATATTTTTCGCGCATAAATAAAGAACTCTCTCAAAGATATCTCTCTTGAAAAGGGATAAAACTTTGTGTGATGAGCACGATGGTTTATTCTGTGCCTGTATATATTTAGAAATATATAAGTATGTTTATCAGTTGTCTGGTTTCCATAGTTCAAACTCTGCTTAGTTTGGGATCAGATATCGTTGTGTGAGTTGTCCCAAGATATAATTATTATCAAGAAAAAAAAAGTTTTTTTTTTTCGTAATAAAATTTAAAACATAATACACTAACAGAATTAGAATTTAATACCTAACAACACATTAACGGGTCGCACAGAGATTAAATATACATAGTGTACATTACTATTTATTTTTTTACAGCTCTTAGCTGAACTAAAAAACCTGCCAGTATACACAGAAGTATACAACCCAAACGCTGTTGCAATAGTGTCACTTCAAGCAGACGACGCAATTATAGGCAGAGAGTACTTTCCTCTCGGCGAACCTTCGTTACGCATCGAAGCTGGTTCGAAAGCCACTATCATGGAACGTAGAGAAGGCACTATGATACATTTCCGAACGCCTTATTCTTACTGGGCGGTATTCAATAGTGAAATTGAGAAGGCATTGGATAGGAAGCAACATCATCAACATAACATAAATATAACTTTAGAAAAGATATATGAAGGTACGAAAGTACTGAAGTGTGTGTTGAAAGCACTGGTACATGATAGAGAAGTGCCGAAGAGTTTAGTGGCGCCAAGTGAGGGAGTGTTTGATATATTAGTGAGGTTCCTGAGGACCGATACGCCACCGTTACCGCTGCTTGTACAATGTATTGGAGTGTGTACAGCCCTAGTTCCTATATTTCCTAAGGAAATTCATTTGAGGTACGTTTTTTTGTCCTAGTAATTTTCTATATAATGATTATCGTGTTCAAAGCTGATGTTTTGAATGCCCGATTGCGTATATTATGAGTTCGAATTCGAAAAGTTGCTATTTGAATGCTACCTATTAACCTACAGACGCAAACCTACTCCTAAATACTAATCTATACAAATATTATAAAGCTGAAGAGTTAGTTTGTTTGTTTGAACGCGATAGTCTCAGGAATTACAGGTTCGAATTGAAAAAATATTTGACTGTTGGATAGCCCATTTAACGAGGAATAATCAGGCTATATAACATCATTAAACAACCAATAGGAGCGGAGCAGCAATGAAAAATGTTGCAAAAACGGGGATAATTGACGCAGACGAAGTTGCGCGGGTCAGCTAGTCAATTATAAAATCAATAGCTTAAAACTCGATTGTTTTGTTCGCCTCAATATTGGGGTGATTTTAGAAAAAAAATTAGAGAACAACAAAAGAGCGCAGAAAAATAGAAATTTTCTATGCAAATTGCTATTTCAGATTACATTCAGTTTTAGATGGTACGAATTCTGCTTCTGTGGCGCGGTGGGAGTGTATCCGACTGCTACGCAAGAGGTCGTGGGTTCGATCCCCACCCAGGATAAAACTTTGTGTGATGAGCACGATGGTTTATTCTGTGTCTGGGTGTTATTTATCTATAATATGTATGTATTTAGAAATATATAAGTATGTTTATCAGTTGTCTGGTTTCCATAGTACCTACAAGCTCTGCTTAGTTTGGGATCAGATAGCGTTGTGTGAGTTGTCCCAAGATATTATTATTAATTTAGTTCACCGGATCTATTCTAATCACAATAATAAATGTATTTGCCTTCCAGACTGATAAACACAGGGCTACTACCTCGCATAATAAACCATAAGCTGTCACACGTAGAATTTGCTAATGGTACGTCATTCGACTCTGCGGCAGTCGGCTCGTATCTAGTTACGATTGAACAGCCGAATGGTACCTACGACTTACTGGGAGCGTATATTGATATGCTCTGTGCTTTTCATGAGGTAAGTGCAATAACTATTGTCAAAAGTCCATTTTGTGTAAACAATATTAATGTTTTATTTATTGGAACGAAAAAATTAAGACCAAAAGTTGTAACGACACTTTCGACACACTCGACACTTCGTGTGGCGTGCCCGTAAGATATGAACATCTAACTTGACGAAGCAGTCACCTGTCAATTTGGTCTAGAGGCATAAATTCGGTACACAGTATTAGTGACAATTGTGTAGCTGTGGGTCCTTACAATTGTGTAGCGTCTTTTTGTAAATTATTTCAAAAGACCAAAAGTTGTAACGACACTTTTTGCTATAGTTGTAAGCCGTGCGGCGTGCGCGTGTTTCTCTGTCTGTCTCTCTCTCTCTCTCTCGCTCTTATAGAAAGCAAGCCAGTTATTTAAAAGTGTGAACAGTGTGGTGTTGCGACGATTATAAAAAATAAAAAAAATTAAGATAAGAACTTCGTTCCATCCGGGTGTAGTTTTTTTATTTAAACTATCGGTACTAAAATTAATAACAACAATTTTAAATAACAATTATTTTTTACAACAGGTATCAAATGATGACCGCATCACTACAGAAATCATTCTCCCTGGTCTAATACTAATACTCCGCGAAGTATTTCCGAACGTGTACGGATGGCGTTACAGCAACACACGCGAACGCCGCAACATGATACAGCGTTGCTCGCAGTTTTTAACACTCGTGTTGCAAGACGTGAAGCGAGCTAGTGCTAGCAACAAGTTGCTGAAACAAACCTGCGTTTATAGTCTGTTGCATACTGAGAACGCCTTGGAATTGTTGAAGCTTATTTCTATTGGTATGTGTTTTTATTATATTGGCTTTGTTGAGGCGTGATTTAGTATTTTGAATATGAACTTTATTATCATGAGCTTAGAGTTCAGTTTATTAACAAGATTTTGTTCACAAGAAGCTTAATTATGTAGTCAGTTTTCAGGTCTACTTTGTTTAGAACACTAGAATTGATGTTTATAGTGTAGTGTGTACTTTTTCTGGAAATTTATTTCTCGATGACCTTGTCACTTTAAGATAGCTTTGAATTGAATTACATGAGAGTGGAATACATAATCGAAACATTAACAACTTCATCCCGTTTTTATTCAGGCAACGAGCAACTCGAAAGCGTTATACGCAACGAAACCAACTGGATATCGGGCACAGGATCCCAATACATATCGACGATACAGCGCTGTGTAGCCATCGTGATCTTCGCATTACGACTGAAGACATTGGTGACCGAAGCGAATGAGGTCACTCCCTTGGAACATCTGATATTCGCGCAGAATAAACAGAAAGATTCCTTGAAAGTGGTGCCCAAAGTCACCAGTTATATCAATCATGCGTTTAATAAAGGCCTCCCTGTATTGTGCTGTAGATTGTTGAAGAGGTTTGCTGATGTAAGTTGAACATCGTTTAAATATTTTATTAGTTATGCATCGAGTTATGCAAAATTCTTACTTTCTATTGATACCTAGTGTCCAATCAATATTTTTAAGCTGTCTTCTTTAGAAGGCGGATTATCTTAAACTTATTTTCAAAAATGTAAATATTTTGTGCATTGTTATTATTAGCTGCTTATTATTAAGTAACGAAGTAGATAATCTAAGCGTGACGAAATATATCGATGTTCAAATAGCTGACCTTATCATGAAACATCTAATTTCATGTAATTTTTTTTTTTGCTAGATTTTAGTAGTCAGAATCGCAATCGATACTATCCCAAATGCAATAATAAATTTAAAAAACAATATCATGACTCTTTATTTATTATTGCAAATTAACTAAATTCTTATTTCAGGGTTTCCAAATGTCACTATTTGCGTCATTAGATATGACTGCATACCAAGTACGAGTGATGTTTCTGGACCGTTTGCGAGACGAGTTTGAAACAACTGAACTTAAAGTAGCCATATTGGAATTCGTAGCCACCTGCGTGGCAACACAGCCAGGATTAACTGAAGCTTTCTTTATGATCAACCATGAGAAGGCGAAGAATGATGTGAAGAATGAAACTAGTACGCAGACTAAGACTGTTGATAAGAAAACTGAAACGGATGATAGTTTTGAAGGCATTTTAGGTTATATGGCTGATTATCTTGGAACTGTAAAGTCGGTTAGTATTTTAGTTTTTAAATTACGTTTATTTTCGTTATTCATTTGAATTTTTTTATGTAAGAATATGGGCAGTATCATGTGATAGATGTCAGTCATACTATCATCACCCTGATGGTAGAGATAATACCGAGACTTATAGCTTTAGTAAATTTAAATATATTAGAATACTATCGGGATTTAATCGCGTGAAATATTTAAAGGTACGAACGTCGGGTAAATAAAAGGTATATCGTACCTTTGAATATTTCACGCAATTAAGTCCCGATAATATTCTAATATGTGTATACATCGCGAAAGTTTAAAAACAATTTAAATATATGTGTGTTTTTTCTACTTGTTTCTCATTCATTAAATTTTTTCCAGGACGCAAAGTTACTTCACAGCCCATTACTATCATCTGTCATGGCCTTATTCCACGCTCTTTGGAAAAATAACATGCAGATACTAGTGAAAAAGTTGCGCGAACATCCCAAATTCTGGGAACACATGACCAGCCCATTATTCAGTGAGATACAGCCGGAGCTAAGAACTTACGCACAGATATTCAACGTTCTGGGCATAGAGTTGTTTGTGTCTAGAGATAAACTGGAACCTAATTTGAAAGAAATGTTGGAACAATTCTTTGATACTAACAAAAAACATCTTGATACTTGGATAGATTTCGTGTTTTCATTCAAAGGTAGAACCGACTCTGAGGAAATGGTTGACAAAGTGCCTGTCTGGTTAGGGCTTTTAACGTCGTGGAAGGATTTCATAACAATATTCTGTAAATGTCTGCCTATTACTTTAAATATCGCACACAAAGCTAAAATGGTGGCGCCGTGCTTGAACGCGTTGCTCAACGAGTTGGACGACTTGAAAGACGGAAGACTAGTCGTCATACTAGCAGAGTTATACGTCATAATGCTTGCGAACTGGAAAGACGATTGCTTCGATAATAGAAAATCCAGTGCCAAACAAATAGACAATTTACTGACGAACACAGCTATTGTATACGAATGTTTGCATCCAAGAGCCATTCGAGCGATTCTCTCCATATGCACTGTGGCTATAAGCAGCTTGGATTACGAAATAAAAGCTAACAGTGTGACTGCACAGAGCATAATAAGATCAGTTACTAACATCAACAGTCTGGAACTAGCAAAGTTGTTAGATGATATCAAAGAAGAGCCAAAACAGGAGCCTAAATTGAATGGTCACACAATCAACGAAAACATTCCACCCGTAGTTCTATCTTTAGCCATGCTAGAACAGTGCTTAGACTTGTACGACGATATGTTCACGGGATTATCGCAATGGTTCCAATCCAGTAGGTTTATAAACAAGCTTCTGTGTTGCTTGCATAATTGTTTGCAATACCGTCATCATTATTACACGTCTTTAGCCGCTTTAAGATGTCTTACAGCATATTCCAGGGGTCCATTTTCTAAAGACCTACTAATGAGTGATGTTGATCAATTCCTTTGGCTGCATTTGCTACCACCGAAGTTTGATGGCAACAGTACTTGGAAGCCTCAGGAGTGGTGGCGAGTTTACGCGTACAGTTTAGACTTTATATCCATGATGGTTATGAAACACGGCCAGTTCTTCGCCAGCGATGCTATCACCTTCGTCGGAGTACATCTAGAACATATGATCGAAGCTGTCTTACTGCCGAGGCAGGTGTATAATATAGATTCTCTAAATTTGTGTGCGTCGACGTTGAATTTAGTCGTTCAGCTGGTCAAGTTTGAATCTCGATGGCGTATCCAGAATATTAATTCTTTGACTGGGATTATGGTGAGTATTTTATTATCAATGAGTATGTAACAAATACCTTACCATATAATGTTAGTTAAAATTATGTCTTACTAGCTGGTGCCCGCGACTACGTTCGCGTGAAAACTTTGTAAAACAAATCTATCCCACGCGAACTGTGCCTATATTTTTCCGGGATAAAAAGTAGCTGGATTATAATCTGGAGTAACATATGTTAATATGTTACTCCAGATTATAATCCATCAAATAATACAAAGTCAGGAGAGTTGGACATCCTAAGATCCGTCCAACCCTTCTGGCTTTGTAGAAAACAGGGGGAGGGGTTAACAGGATTGCTAGTAATCTAGAACCCAAAATCCGACATTGCTAGTCGTCCTAAAAAAAAACATTCATCAATCCAAACTTTCTCATTTATATCTAACATTAAGTCCGACTAGGACTTAAGAAGAAGTTAACTGCCCAAAATTGACTTTCATTGATTGATTAAAGTATGGTAGATATAATTAAGTTACATAATTCCGATAAATTTGTATTTAAATAGTTAAACTTTTATTCCCCAGCGGAGTATTAGCGCATGTCTGTATCAGTGCGTGACCCTGATGATGCGCTCGCGTCGCTCGGCCGACCACTCGGTACAACCACACGACGATACTGTCTCACAAGCACCTAATGTATTACACAGGTAATTATATTGTTATAGACCTTGGAAACTGGTAGCACAAAATACAAATAATAGGATTACAGAAGGTAATATTCGCACAACGCGCGCAACAACAATAAGCAAAGATATCGCTCACAAAGACGAAATCTCCTAACGCCTTCCTAAGTTCCTAATGAAGTGAAAAGATTACGAAATTCCTATTCTTCTTTACAATTGTGACGCGAGATCAATACTGGAATACTGCAGTCAAATATGGAACCTTACCTATGCAGTTCATATTTCCCGGTTAGAGAGACTGCAAAATATTTTTTGTATAACCTATCATTTTCACACTCACTCAAGGCTTGATTATTTTATACTTATTGCAAGTTTGTATGAAATGCATTCTTGTGACGTCATATTTTCTATGGCCAACTAGTTACACTTACTTTTAATATTTCTTTTGATTATAAATAAAATAATAAACACGTTAAAATGAGGATGAACATAATTAAAAAAAAAACTACTAATAAAATTGAAGTGTTTGTTTGTTTGAACGTGATAATCTCAGAAACGACTGGTTCTAATTGAAAAAATATTTTTTGGATAGCCCATTTATCATTTATAGAGGAAGGCTATATAACATCACGCTACGACCAATGGGATCGGAGCAGCATCAGACATCTATGTGTACTTTGCTCGAGCGACATACATACGAAGATTATTTAAGTACTCTCGGAACTTTAACATTTACTTAGCCGAAAAAATATGTATAATAAAAATATTACTCAACAGGACTTTAGAAATCCTGCACATGGCAACTCTTTGCCTGTTATCATTCAGTCCCGAGCTCCTCTCGCTTCTGGCCGACCCTGGGCTGGACCTGGAACGATGGCAGCCACTCGTCGAGCTTCACTTCGGCGCCCCCAAGATATCGTACGAGCCGTTCCCGCAGCTCACCTTTGGGACACTAGTAGCCGCGATATTGTTGCTCACTAGGTCGCTTAATCATGTAAGTTTTTATAATTATACTTATTTACAAAGAATATCATATCATCATTATAGTATGTAGCACATATATGTATGGCCATCTCCGACGACGACCAGCGAGAGAATCGCAGTGATATTATCGTCGTGCCACACTATCTTAGAACGTGTCTACACGTCTACACACGGCGATGTTATCGCGACGATGCGACGAGTGGCTGAGTGCGGGTGAAACGTCATCGTATCGCCGCGCGCCTGTCGCCAGCGGCGCTCGCCGTGAGACGTGCGCGAGCGCGGTGGTCGCGCTGTCAAACGAAACGAATTTTCTAACAAATAACAAAATGGCAACGCACGTCAAATAATGAATTTTATACGCAAATTTTGGTATCTTGTGTTACGTTATTACATTTTAGTCGGGATCTCTAATTTAAAAATACAGCCTATGTTACTCGCTGATAATGTAGTGTGATGATGACGGAACAATTTTTAAAATCGGCGTAACCAACAAACAAACTCATATTTTAATACATAAAAATCTCGTGTCAAGATGTTTGTGGTCAAATTCCCCCGAAACGACTCGACCGATTTTAATTTTTATGCATTAATTGCAAAAACGGGGAAAATTGACGCAGACGAAGTTGCAAGGGTCTGCTAGTAACACAGTCGACTCTGGTTAATTCAAACCTGCGATAATTCGAACCCCTCTATAATTCGAAGTTATTACGAGTTCCCTAGAACAACTCTTATAATTTAGAAAAAAATATTCATTTTTAAACACTTGATAATTCGAACAAAAAAATCATCGCTACGTAACAAAACGACACGTTAATTCGAACCTAGGCGTCAAACACTTGACAATTCGAGTTTTTTAAGATTGCATAGAGGTAGATATTATGTAGGTAGGTACTTACATTTTAAAAAGTGCAAACTTGCATTATCGTTGCAAGAGCATTTGTTATTGTAATGATTAGTTTGACACATACTTACCTACGCACTAATTAATTTGTATCTGATAAAAAGAAAAAAAATATCAGTCTCAACAATGTGCTTGGAAGTTATTTCGAAAGACTAATAGTTTTTTCACATTATGTATGTACATGTATGTAAGTGTACCATTTAATTATGTTTAAAATATTGCAGTAAATAAATAATAATTCATTATTTCTCAAGCACAGTGCAGTTATTCACGAATTTCATGTGTTAACTACGGAGTTGTGATAGTTTAAATTGCTGCTATTTTTTTTAGAACTCCCTAGGTACGTTTAAGGTTAATTTAGCAAGTAGATTTACACTTGCTGTCCTGTTGGATGGTCTAATGACTGTATGGTGATGGTTGGTGGTAGACCTTTTGTTTAGCAATCAGGGTTACTAACCCTGATTGCCAAGCATAAGGTCGTGGGTTCAATTCCCATCCAGGATAAAATTTTGTGTGATGAGTGTCTGGGTGTAATTTATCTATAACTAGCTGCTTGCCCCGGCTTCGCACGGGTGTCATATCGTAATACCTGAGTTTGTTTAGCTTTCTAATGATGAAATAAATTTAAAATCGGTCCAGTAGTTTTAAAGTTTATTCGTTACACACAAAATACAAATCTTTCCTCTTATAATATTAGTGTAGATATGTATGTATTTTTTTTTAAGTTAACTAGCAATTTGGAATTTTTATCTCACATTACTAGCAATCCTGTTAACTCCTCCAGCTAAGCCCAATGGCTTGTATTAGGAGTGGGTTCACGTCGGTAGTGTAATGGATAGAATTCGAAGCCGCGAGCTCACGGTTGCGAGATCGATTCCTTAGCCATTAGGCTACCGCCGCTAACGATGTATAAGTATGTTTATCAGTTATCAGATAACGTTGTACGAGTTATAAAAAAAACAATTTGCATCCCCAGGCTTACCACTTAGAAGAAGGTAGCGGGTCCCGCTCCCCGCGCGGGCGGCGGCGCGCGTGCGGCAGCCCGGCGGCGGGCGAGCGGCGCGCCAACCGCAGCGAGTCGCTCACCAGCATCTCGTCGGCCGCCAGCCTGCCCGCGCTCGACGAGCGACTCGTGGCCACCGCGCTCGACGCCACCGCCACCTTACTTGCCTCACAGGTATAATTGTGCTTTCTAACGGCCGGCCTCAATAATAATAATAATAATATATACTTTATTGTACACCAATATAAAAAACTAAGTATACATTGTATAATAAAAATGTACAATGGGCGGCCTTATCGCTAAGAGCGATCTCTTCCAGGCAACCTTTGGATGGACAGAGACATAAATACACGAATTAGGTAGGGGTAGTGTACAGCGTGATATTAATTTATATTTATCAAGAACTACAACGACAAAAAAATATACAACGAAGAGAAAATATAGGTAGTTAATAAAAAATTAAAGTTTACTCAGTAAGATAGTGGTCCTTCAACATTTTTTTAAACGATGCCAACGATTGGGCTCTTTTTATAGTTAGAGGCAGTGCATTCCATAGTCTTGCTGCCTCGACAGTAAACGAGCTATCGTAGAATTTTGTGGAATGTGCTGTTGAACTATTGATGGATTTGGCTACTAGAGGTAAAATTTTGACATATTTTGTATGGGGCTATGTCAAATATATACCTCTAGTAGCCAAATCCATCAATAGTTAGATTATTGAGACCGGTCGTTAATCGATGTTGCTTACGGTAACCAATCCCATTGTCATTACAGTAGGCCTACAATCTTTGTCTTAAATCTTCTCCCTTAAATTTCTTATGTTTACTGTCACTATTCTAATTAATTTTTGAATAAGCACTAGAAGTTCGAACCCATTGACGATTTTCTGGAACGAGCGGATTAAATAGATGTTCCTGGCTCTGTGTATTACCACCTAAGTTTTGACCGAAGGCCTTCAGACTAACCAACTATGCAGGATATATTATAGTACACAAGTATATGCTCAGATAAACAACTTCACTCTATTCCCTCTCTCATAGTTCGATGGGACGAAATTCGATATGACCAGATAGAGATCAAGCGCAGGACCGACGGCTTACCGTGCTATACGAGGCACAGAGGGGTGTGACATATTCGAAAACGATCACCCATCTATGCACATGTGCCCCCCCCCCCTCCCTCCAGACAGTTGTTTTATGTACTGAATTTCTTGTATTGTATTAAATTTGTTTGCTCATTTGCCTTTGCACGATATTTTTTGGGGCCCCACCCCTCCGTCGTGCGTGCAATCGGGTGAAAATAATTTCATCCCCGCCCCGTCGTAAGCATGTCAGATAAAATAAAGGTTACTTTATGTACCTATTCTCAATTTTTTGCGCTTCGTATAACAAATTTACATTAAATAAACTTCCACAAATATCCAAATCTGATGAGGACCTTATATTTCAGGCACTCCTAGCCGTCCGCGACCCCAGCGTGCCGGTTCGTCACAAACAATTAATCCGTCGCGAGCTCAGTTCCGAGCTCACGATGTTCCACGACTTTGTGCGCAAGCGCATACTGTGTGCCGCGCACGCGCGCCCGCACTTAGTGCGCAACAAACTGGGCTCCTGGCCGCTTACCGCAGACGAGGGAGAAACTAAACGAATCGAGGAAGCTAGGAGAGAAAGGAACCTTCTCTGCGATGATGATGATGACGAAGGATCTTTACCGCCCCCTCCACCACCAAAACGAGCATCTCACGACTCAATGCGCGAGTACCTACTTCGAAAAAAATACCTCGACAAATGCGCCCAAACGCCGACGAAAGAACCACCCTCGCCCGTCTCTCATTCAACTCCTACATCAGACAAGAAAAAGGATACATTGAGAAGTTCAAAGCGCGTCTCCTGGGCGGAAACAACAAGAGATAGCGATGAAAGTCTTGACAGTTCTCTGCAAGAAATCGAACCAGTATATTCTAATCTAACTGATGTACAAATCAATAACGACGAGGATTATTTCCACTTTATGTCGGTAGTTTTTCTTTACATTTGTCAAACTGAATTATAAGTTTTTCTGTTGTAGTCGTAAGTGATTAAAATAAATGTGTTTGCATTTTTGCTAACGTATTATTAAATTAATTGTTAATCATTTTATCCCTGTATTTTTTATTTGCATCGTCTATAAAACAAGATAATCTAATCTAGTACTTGTTTTGGTATGCTTAAATAATCAACGTGAGCTTCTTTGGATTTCTTATTCAATCATTGATACTTAGGCACTATATATGCTATGAATGAATACATATATGTACAGTATGTCCCAAAACTGCCACACGGAGGGAAAATACATTTAATATTGTAGATAGAAAAGAAGAATTCCTTTTAATTTTAAAAAATAAAATAGTATCTTTAACGAATTACACCGAACTGCAACTTACAACAAATTTAAGATTCTGTAATACGCAAATTAGTACACTTTCTCACTTAAAATATCACGTTTAAAATAAAAGTATTTTTTTCGATTTACTACTATTTGCGTGATGAGTGTTTGAAATCATACCTTTAAGTTCAGTTTGTAACTTGCGAATTCCAGCGTGACGCCAGCGTACACAGTGAAAATGGTGTTTATTTCCTAAACTAAAAAGGCAGAGTTTTTTTTATTTTTACACTAATTAAGCAGTATTTACGCAGAGTTTATTGGCATAGTAACCAACTCGATTTAGCTCTGGTGTACGCTAGCATAACGGACACGCAGAAACACTGTAAAAATGCAATAGTTGGGCCTAACGTCGTGAAACTCGTGATTGACTATACAAATTGTATTTTATTAAATCACGGAACTTCGTTTGCGTAAATTTTCTCTGTTTTTGCAACATTTTCCATTGATGCTCCGCTCCTTTTGGTCGTAGCGTGATATTATATAAGCATGTGGCCTTCCTCGATAAATGGGCTGTCCAACACAAAATTATTTTTTCAATTCGAACCTGAGATTATCGCGTTCAAACAAACTCTTCAGCTTTATAATATTAGTATAGACTACTATGTTATTTAAAAAAAAAGTGGTGGTTTTTTACATTAGGGAGGTTCGATCGATACCCGGTTCAGACAGGCTATTATTTCAAAGCTTTCAATGTAGTTCTCTAATCTATTTTTAAAATCAAAATGAAGTCTTCTTTCAGTAAAATGAAAATCTACAACATTTATGGTACTTTCCCTCCGTGTGGCATAATTTTAGGTCACTCTGTATAACATAGCTACCTATATGCTATCCAAACTAATAATCTAATATATAAAATTGTCGTGTCACAGTTTTCGTTGCCATACTCCTCCGAAACGGCTTGACCGATTTTGATGAAATTTTGTGTGCATATTGGGTAGGTCTGAGAATCGGACAACATCTATTTTTCATCCCCCTAAGAGTTTGTTTGTTTGTTTAAACGCGATAATCTCAGGAACTACTGGGCCGCATTGAAAAAATATTTTATTGTTGGATAGCCCATTTATCGAGGAAGGCTATAGGTTATAACATCACGCTACGACCAATAGGAGCGGAGCAGCAATGAAAATTGTTGTAAAAAAAAAAGGGAAAATTTACGCAGACGAAGTTGTGCGGGTCAGCTTGTATAAATGTAAAATTATCTGTTACGTTTTACACTAAACTGTAAACTGCTGAACCGATTTAGATAAAATTTGGTATGAAGATAGTTGGAATCCCGGGGAAAGATATAACATAGTTTTTATCGTGATAACCTACATCCACGCATGCAAAAGCTAGTTATTTTTTTAAGGCAAAACACATAGTCTGCTCATTCAAAGCAAGAGTACGGAACTCGAAAAGCCCCTATTTCTTCCGTACAATAGGAACCACCAGTAAGTAGGTACGTCCGTATAGTAGTAACTAAAGAAACTTTTTTCCTCTGACGGTACCCAGGGGGGGATGTGGGGGTTCAAAACCCCCCCAAATTTTAAAAAGATAACTACATATTACACATTTGACCGAAGTTTAGGCTTTTGTACCATGTAAAGCCGCCCCCCCCTACCTGAAATTTACCAATCCCCCCCGCCCATATGATAATAATAATAATAATAATAAATTCTTTATTTGCACAAAAGTTGGTACATCTGTGGTCTTATAAATTACTAGCTGTCCCGCGCAACTTCGTATGCGTAAATTTTCCCCGTTTTTGCAACATTTCTCGTCGCTACTCCGCTCCTATTAGCCGTAGCGCGATGTTATATAGCCTATAGCCTTCCTCGATAAATGGGCTATCCAACAAAAAAAGGTTTTTTTAAATCGGACCAGTAGTTCCTGAGATTAGCGCGTTTAAACAAACAAACAAAGCAAACAAACAAACTCTTCCGCTTTATAATATTAGTATAGATTAAGTTCTTACAACTTTAGTCAATAGTGACATGCAAATATTATTTCATTTCAGATCTTACCCATGGTACTAGTATAGATGAAATGGTACTAAAGAAGAAGAAATATAAGGAATGAATTTAAATACCTTTTTGTTGTAATCATCCACCCGGGGTGGGGGGCAGCTGACTCCCCCCCTGGAACCGGAATGCCTAAGTACCTACATACCAAATATTGTCGATATAATTTATACCTAAGTCCCGCTACAACTAAGTTAAGGTCAGTTAAAATATTGTTATTAACTTTATGTGGGTATAAAATTCAGAAAAGGAAGGGCACTGTAGCCCCGATTCTACATTTTTTTTCTAACATGCCCAAAAATTGCACCCTCTTAAAAATACATTGCCACCCTCTTATACTTCATATTGTTACGCACACATTGACCGGTGCATTTACAGGCAGTCTAGGGCCACGGAGTACCTACATTTGTATAAACTGCAAGTTTAGGGACAGAAGTTCTGTCGGACTGTCGCTTTACTATAAACGCATTGATCTTTTGCTACGTGCTAAAAAATGGATAAGTAAGCGTTTTTATTACTGCTGCAGTGTGTTTGGATGTTTGAATACAACACAAAATTGTGATTACACTTTCTTAAAATTTCCAAATAATATCGAAATGTACCTATGTAAATACTAGGTTTTCTCTTGTTAGTAGGCACACAGATAAGTTTTGATAACGATCCATAATTCATTTAATTAAACATTCAAACTCAGCAGAAATGGGCTTTTATTTTTTCCTCAACTTATCGTTCCCTGGTTTAACACCAGTGCTTGCACTAACACCAGTGCATAACTTCTGTCGGCGCGCAGCCGAGCCGCCACCGCGCCACCGGAAGACACTTTTTTACATTTATGTTTTTGACGGGAAAGTGATCCCGCCAAAAACACCTTTATCTATCTAGCGAGGTATAACTTCTTAGCACAATGCACGTAAAACGGCAAGCCACCATAGTATACTTACCGTCGTCGTGTGAGACGTCGAGATCTTTTGTATAGATAAAAGCATGTAAATAAATATATACTTTTATGGGTATACAAAAGATCTCGAATTATTTATTGATGCTCTGTCTACCCATTTAGGCCTTCAAGTAACATAATATGAATGTATAATCGAATCGATGTAACGTACTCTATTTCAAAATTCAGAATTAGTACAGGAGCAACCCTAGAAAGTCAACCCAGTTTAGGTACTTAGTTATTTTCGACAACGGCGGGAGTAGACCTTCTGGGAGCTTTTTATTTTGTGCTCGAGCCAATGACCGGCGGAGGTGTCAAACGCACTGCAAGACGATTTTTTTTAAATATACAAAATGTTTGAATATCCTCGCGTAGGTACCTAGCAGGGCTAACCCCTAAAGTTAGTTAGTTTGTCTGTTCTTGTACCTTTTGTGCTGCTCATTCGAGCAGTGGTTACAGTTGCGCGCCACCCGCTCCTTCAATAACATTTTCGTCCACTCACGCAATTTCCTTTTGTTTCGTCCTGTCCTACCAAATGAGGAAGGAAAAAAAATGTCTTAATAGTTCGAGCCTCGGAGTTATTTAACATGCTCTTTGCTTGGAGTCAGTCTAACAGTTTGGAAAAAAAGATACACACAGTGCGATCATCGGACAACAAAAAAAGGACAATATTTCCTCTGTGGGCGGTACAGGCTGGGATCGGCGGTAGTTGGTTGTGGTCGTGAACATTTTTTCTCCATGTTTCCTCAAAGACTTCTAGGTTCAGGCTGTGCCCCTTAAGCTCACGCGGTGACTTGAAGTATATTGGGAAGTATACGTTGCGGTGTTATTGTAGGAAATTTCTATGCCACGAAGTGGTTTCTATTTTTGGGCTGGAAGTCGTTGTCCACGCAGTGATTTAATTTCTTAGTCAGAGTTGTGGCTCGCAAATTCACGTTGTGTCCCTCTCCTCTTACCGCGCGGCCTCTGCTCGCTCCTATGCATCTAAGTTCACGCTGTGTTCACCAGCTCTAGGGCTCGCCCCCTATTCCTGGTCGCTCAGAAGTTTTTATTTTTGTACTCTCTGTCTACGCAGTGGCTTTTAAGGTTGCACTAGGCACCGTACTCGCGCAGTGGCTTCTATTTTTCGGTCGTATATCGTTCTAGCTCGCTCAATGGTTGCTTTGTTTGTTTTTACGGCCACCGTGATTACACTGTGCCCCTCTTCTTCTCTCAATGGTCTAAAAGTATGCTAATTTGCTGTACCTAATTAATGAAAATAAATAAATAAAATAATAATCTCAATGGTCAAAAACTAAGTTTTAGTTACTTGATAAGCGGCTAAGTTTTAGGCACACCTATAGTAATTTGGGTATATTTTGTTGTAATTGGTGCATTTACTCTTAAAAAAACACTATTGAGTGAAATGGAACTGATAATGAAGACCACAGATGACCAGCGGAACTATTCATTATATAAATATTTGACTGCCTCTGTGGCGCATTGGGAGTGTGTCCGACTACTACGCAAGAGTTCGTGGGTTCGATTCCCACACGAGACACCACTTTGTGTGATCCACAAATTGGGGTTTCGATTCTGGTTGTACTTTGTGTCCGTGATTTGTATGTTTGTAAAGTCCCCCGCGACACAGGGCTTGTACCCTAATGCGGAAGTTGTCTTTAAAAAAAAAAAATTGCTGGTTGCGATCTGAATACCATGTTCGATACCTGGTTATTATAGATTCGATACCGCCTTCGTCTTAACATGTAATGGTGATACACCCATAACTGATGGTCTAGTATCAGGTGAACTCCTCAAAAATCAACGGCCTAGTACTTATCACAAAACGCAACATTTTGTAAAAATAAATGAGCAGTTTAGATTAAGCTATTGTAATAATAAACTACAAACCAATACACTAAAAAGTGACAAATAAAAACCTTTTTACAAAAAAATAAAAACCGACTTCCAAAATAAATATAAGGTATCTAAGAAGCAAAAATAATATAGGTACAACAACAAAAAATAATTAAACATTTTGAAGTTGGTGTGTGAAATGGTTTTGGAAAACCGACATAAAAACCCACCCGTCACTTCGTCGGAAAAGCGCGCTCTAAACCAAGAGATCAACAAGCTTATACGACACGACTTTCGGCACTCCAACACTTTCTCGATTAAAAGAGCGATCGAGCAGAACCGGGAGTCAAAAGTGTTCATACAATCTCTTGGAAGAAGCCACCTGACGAAGCTGACCACAGCAAGTGGAGAAGTCAGTTCCTCTCCGAAGTGGATGGCTTCTATGGCCGGTTATACGCTTCGCATGCATCTCGATTTGATCCTGAAAATGAGGGTCCTAGAGCCACTCTAAACACGCCACTACACCGAAGACCTGCCAGAAATCAACATTGACGAAATCATAATGGCTCATAAACAGCTGAAAAATGGAAAAGCCCCTAGAGAGGATGGCGTTACAACAGAGCTGCTAAAGGCTGGAGGTAAACCCGTACTGAGGGAGCTCCATAAGCTCTTTAATGCTGTCCTGTTTGAAGGGAGAACTCCGGAGGCGTGGAGTAGAAGTGTAGTCGTCTTGTAAAGGGTATAAGGGGTCAAAAAGGGAGATAAGACCCGGCTGAAGAACTACCGACCTATTTTTCTTCTAAGCCACGTCTATAAGCGGTTCTCAAGAGTCATCACGAACCGCCTTGCGCGAAGACTTGATGAATTCCAACCACCGGAACAGGCTGGATTTCGGAGCGCATATGGCACCATAGACCACATCCACACAGTGCGGCAGATTATACAACAGACCCAGGAGTATAATCAGCCCTGTGTCTAGCATTCGTGGATTATTGGAAGGCCTTTGACTCGATTGAAATCTGGTCAGTTCTGGAGTGTCTGCAGCGATGTCAAGTAGATTGGTGATATATCCAAGTTATATTTACGAAGTAGCCAGGTTTTTATTAACTAATCCTACACTATTTGAACGTAAGGATAATCAAAATAAGAGAATAGTTACACATCTAGATTACGATATGCCTATTCCTAGGTTAGAAGTCTTTCGACGGAGCTGCGTTTATATGGCTCCCCTAATTTATAATTCTTTGCCTAAAGTTATTACCCAACTACCATTTAAAAAGTTTTCTCTAGAATTAAAGAAATGGTTGCTAAAAGAATGCTTTTATTCTATTGATGAGTTTTTAAAAAAATATCCTTGTAAGTTTTACAGGCATAGATGAATGAAATAGAAGTGTATAGACTACGTAAGTGTATAAAGATGTTTAATGTTGGAATGCAGATTTTGTTCTATTGCATGCTTATACTGCCAAATATGTGAAACTTCTATTTTTTATAAGACCTCTGTACCTACCATATTTGATGCAATAAAGAAATTATTATTATTATTATTATGAGATGTTTTTACGAAGCCGCCACCATGTCCGTCCAAGTACAGAATCAGCAAACAAAACCTATACCATTGCATCGAGGAGTGAGGCAAGAGGACGTTATTTCAATGGAGGATATGTTCAAGATGCTGCATCGGTTTTTATTTTTTTGTAAAATACTTTTTATTACAGCTCGACGTTTAACGTGTGAAAACACAAAACAAATTAATATACTATACGAGTGCAAAATATACTTGAAATACGTGATAACTGAATAAAAACGAGACTTTGTGATTCAAAGAAGAAAACTTGAAAGAATACAAACTTGAAACTGAAAGAATATAAACTTGAAACTGACGAATGTACAGAATGTGCGGGCCATAATCCCTACCGAATAATATTCACAGAGTAGGTACTTTTGTTTAAATTATTAATATTGGCGGGAAGAGAAAAAAAAACATTACTTGGCCTTTTGGCTTATTTTCAATTTAGTAGCTTTTTGAGAAAATTAAAATTGACATCAATTTGAAATAAGTAGAATTTGCTATGGCAACATTGGGCAACATTTTTAACATGGCCGCATGTTGAACGAAACGATTTTCTTTACTGTTTGCCAAAATAAAATACTATAGGCGTAATTAGTGAGCGGATTTATGTTGATTGCATTGCGGAGAGATTGATTTGCTCGTGACGTTAAAAAAGGGTAAGGAAATAAGTGCAAACCGTCGTAATTAGTGGTCGAAATTTGCGGTGTTTATCTGGTGGCATATCGCGATATTTATAGTTTGTTTGTGTCCTAACGGCAGTGGCTTGTGAAGATGATGCATCACCCGAACATGCATCATCAGCCGATGTCCGGGCACCCGCCGCAGCACATGGGTGGGCATCAGGGCATGCCTGGGCACCATCAGATGCCTCCACATCAGATGCATAGAGAGAACAGGCACGTAACACTAACTAGGTAGAGTAACGTTCAGCTTTTCATTATTATTTGCTTCTAATGCTTTGCACTGAGACTTTGTTGTACACATTAACATACGTCACGCTGTTTAGCAGCAACAATCACAACATGACTCGCAGACTCGTTTCAGATCTAACAGTACATAGAGTCGTAAATCTCATATAAGTAAAATAGGTCATATTAATTACAAATTAGTAGGCGAGCTGTTTTATCACAGCTTTTTTAATGTCACAGTAGTGGTCAGTCTAATTTGCATTATATTCCAAAAGTAGTATTATCATGTTATAAAAATCGAAAACTGTAGCTGTCAGAAACAGTTCATAACCTTTATTGTTTTGTGTTTATTTATAAACTCCATAGTATTGTAGTAATCTAGCTGCATTATGTGTTGATATGTACAGTCAATGGTGAAAGAACATGATCAAAATCTTATTTAATTAAGTAAATATTTTCGGAATGTTACAATATTTGTGTCCCCCAACCCCTTTATCTTTTAAACCATATGGCCATTTACGAAAAAAGAAATACAAAGGTAACACTTAATAAATACTTTTAACACAATTGGCGTAACTGCTCATTGCATTTCTTAACAAAAGAACTGAAGTGCTCTTTTGCTGGTACACTTTTCATACACCAAGCATGATCCGACATGCCCTTGCCCCGTTTTTATAGCTATACATTTTAGATACTAAAAAGAATATAATTATAATACCTCCTTAGTCTTTTATTCAGTAATGTCACTAGCTTGCCAGATGGAAATTATTATAAAGATCATTTCTCAATAGTAAAGCATAGTCAATATATTCCTCTGTCTGATTTTTCTGCTACCTTTTAAATCCTGTAATGGATGTGGATATGTTTTAGAAGAGGTTTTCTCAAAAGGTTTTACATGCATATTATGTGTATAGATTACTAACCGCCTGTAAAGAGTATTATTATAATAATAATGCTTATTTTATTCCATTACAAAACAATAGTTATATACATAGTTACGTTAGTTAGGTGTTTGTAGCTTTCTGTTTTTGCAATGGATCCCTTTTGGGTAAAAGCCTCCTCCATATTCTACCAGTCCTCTCTTTCTGCACCGTGACTACCAGTTCTTGCCTGCAACTTCTATTATGTTGTCTACCCACCATTTCTTTGGTTTTCCAACTTTTCTTGTTTCTGGGTGTGGGCCAGATCACTTTGTCGACAAAAGATGGACCATCTTTTGTCATTGTATCTTGTGACATGGCCCGCCCATTGCCACTTCAGCTTCAGGGCTTGTTTAAGGACATCTGTCAGCTTTGTCTTATTTCTTCACATTTTACTTTTTCTATTCTTCTAAATTTCAAGATGCTCCTTTCTATAGCACATTGTGTTGTAATTATTTATTTTTTTTATTTTGTGTGTATAGACCCATGTCTGGCAACCATATGTTAGGCTTGGAAAAATGCTGGTTTCTATTAAAGGCTTTTTTAGTGGCATGCTGTAGTTTCCTTTAATTATTTCTTTTTGGCATTTGATATGGTGCCCACATAACCGCCCACCTTGCAGATCATTCCGTAATGGCTTACGGTACTTGGACACTCAACTATTGTGTTTTGACAAGCATATTCCTCCCCTGCCCTGCCCTCGGTGGTGGTGGTTGATGTACCGATTTTGAATCTAATCATGCCCCCTGTCCAGTCATGCTAACAACCTGATTTTGATGTGTAATATTTTAAAACTGATATGTCCTAAGATATTTATGAAATCAAATGAAGTAGGAGCAGTTTTGTTCAAAATTAGATACATATTTGTGATAAATAATGTATTTGGATAAGGGTTAATACCATGTTTATTATAGCATTTTCGCAAATAAATCTTGATTTTGAAAAATGATTTAAGAACAAATTTGATTGCCATGAAAAGGTAATAGAGGGTCACCCTTAAAAGATAGGCATTTGCTGTTGTGAACTTCTTATGAGAAACAAATCCGTCATACATTATTGTTGACACAACAATAATATATGACAGATTTGTTCCTCACAAAAAGTCCTTTGAAAACTTTCAAATTATTTTAATATTTAATTAATAACAATATATATAGAATATTTTTTCCCCATCTTGCAACATTTTTCATTGCTGCTCTGTTCCTATTGATTATGATCAATAGGAACAGAGCACATTGTGCTATGGCACAATGTTACATAGCTAGCCTTCCTCAATAAATGGGCTATCCAACAAAAAAATATTTTTCCAATAGGAATCAGTAGTTTCTGGAATTCAAACAAACTCTTCAGCTTTATGTTATAAGTATAGATAGATAGTTCATGCTAAATTGAAGCTTGCAGCTGAATTAGTAAAGATATTGATATGAAAACAAAAATTATAAGAAAAAATATTATTAGAATTTTATAAAATTATTATTATTATTTGAAAAGGTCAAGTCTAATTCATTAATTAGAATACTATAATAAGCAAGCACATCACAATCATAGGACAAAAACACCAATGGCATTGAGGAAATAAAAAATATATATTTTAGTAAACTTCTAGACAATAAATTTCTAGTAATAATAATGGAATATAGTTGGTAACTTAAACTTTGACACTATTTAATAAAATATCACTGTCTTTATCCAACCAAAGAGTGGACGCTCCATTGATATGCAAATTTTGTGTAATTTGTTGATATGTCGAGGGTCTTTTGCGGCGCTCTTTGTCACTAAAACTGGTTGTGAAAGAAACTGACAAAGGAACATATGACGACGTCTTTATTGACGGCCGGAGACCGAGGTTTTGAATGCGGGGCGACCTTTCTTCGCTCAGACTAATATATTACATCCATTGACTGGGCGACAGTTGAAATAACAGTGCACCGGTGACATTGGAGCTGGTAGGGTGACTTTCTCTCGAGCTGAGACATTGCGAGGAGTAGTCTAGTAGCTAAGTAAGCTCAGGAGGCCGCAATACGGTAGATCGTTCGAGTTGATGTGTAATGGATACAAAGTGGCGTAGTGCTTTTGCTATTGCTTGGATGAGTGGAGTGTTAGAGGAGAGTTGTGTGGTCCTGACCTGGTGTCGCATGTGAAGGGTGCCGCTGGGGCCGGGCGCAGCGGGCGGCGCCATGAGCGCGCACGGGCCGTCGCTGGGCATGGGCGCCATGGGCGTGCCGCCGCCGCAGCGACCGCCTCACCCCATCAGGGCTATGCCACATCATCCGCAAGCGCAACACCACTCCGTGCCACCGGTCAGTACCTATATCATACAGTTTCATTAATCACCTAACATTATTTTACTATCACTTTCTGTCTACAAGTAAATTTTTACTGGGATGGCAATAGGTGAAATAGTAAATGTGTATATTCCAGCAACAAATGAAGCCTCTTCGTCGACCGTACGCAGTAGGCGGCGGGTACGGACCGTCCGGTGGCGTCATGCCTCCGCCCTATGCACAGCCGCCACCGATGCAGCCTCCCGCGCCGCAACACCCGCCACAACACACTGGTAGGCTACATATCTGTATATACCATGCTGCAATGCGCGAACATACAACACATATATTAAATTGGCGCGAACACAATAAACATAATTGCCCAAATAGTAAATTAGGATTGATTGACGTGAAGTAGCTCTGATTATTCTTGTTGCATTTATTGCGCAAGACTACTATGCGTTTCAAATGAGTTGATAACTGTCATGATGACATTTTGATTCGCATTACGACTGCTACTTTATATGACGTAAGGTCAGCAATAAAATGATACGTAAAAAGGCATCATTAGTATGACACAGAAGTACCTATCTACTCTAATACTTATGCACTGTATTTTGCTATTTATTATTAAAGATATGTTTTAGTTAAAAAAAATATCACATCTGACTAAAAATCCACAACAATGTAGAATATTCTTATATTTTGCCTATTTACTTATTTCTGTTTGGTGTTTATCAAATAATAAAGAATACTAATAATATAATAACAAAGAAAAATCTTAGGTACATAGTTCAAAGAAAATAAATATTACGTCCGTTCCATTACCATACACATACGTACTTTACCCGACTTGGGAGTTTTTGTTGCTAGCGGTACAATTTTGCCGCGATCGCGATTATCTTTTCATTTTAAACGCATAGTTGACTAGTTAAATCTCTCTGGCTGTTATCTATAGAGCGTAGGTACTTTGGCTTTTAGCTTAGGTTAAACATTACAAAAAACTTGACAAAGGATGTGCTGACCGCTGACTTTGTGGATTTATAGCCTATGACCAATCATTTTAAAGGTTAGCAAATGTTTTGTTAATCTTTAAGTTTCACTTATGCTAATCTTCAGCTTAACCAAAGTACGCTGTATAGATCTCAACCTTAACATCGTCTATAACTTAAATAGACGTAATTTCCTAACGAAAAATGTTATTTTAAAGTAGTATCAACACCGCCAAGCAACATAATCAGTACGAACAACACCGCCAACACAAGCACAATCGCGCCGACGACGGAGAAGGCGGGCGGCGGGGACGCGAGCGCGAGCGCGGCGCGCAGCTCGCCGCCCGCGCCCGACGCCGACGCGCAGGCACAGGGCGACTGCGAGGCGTCTCGCCCTGCGGCCGCGCAGGCCAACAGTAAAGAGAAGACACCTATGTGCCTGGTCAACGAGTTGGCCAGGTACAATAAGGTAATGTACAAAAAACAACCGAAAAAGTTATTATAGATTTTATTGTCATTTGTTTTATAATTATTTTGTATCTTTACAGATTAAGCATCAATATCGCCTCACATCAGAGACGGGACCCGCGCACAAGAAAGTATTCACAGTAACACTCCGTTTGGGTGATACTGAGGAATACACTGCAGAGGTAACATTTTTATTGAGAGTTTACATGAGGTTGTTATGTGAGTTTGTTTTTAAAAATGTGTTGTGTTAGGGCTCGTCTATAAAGCGCGCGCAGCACTGCGCGGCGAGCGCGGCGCTGGCCGCCACGCACTTCCCGCCGCCGCCGCCGCGCGCGCCTGCCGCGCACACCGCCGCGCACCCGCACCATCGACAAGCGGGTACGTTCCGCTCTCACTTTGTGAGCACACACTCCATAACAAATTACCGACAGTACAGAAGCACCAAATACAATATAACGAGCAAAAACAGGCCACGCACGTTCGGAAATCTCGGTTAAAAATTTTTTATAAGTCAAAGTTTGTAAAATCATGGCAGTTGTCAATATCAAATAACACAATGAAATTACTTTTTCTATACTCTCGGTATTTTGTAATACAGCTGTATAGTAATCTCGTAATCTCTCAATTGCACTTGTGTTCTAGGAGCAGTGATGCCGACGGTGGAGTTAAACGCTCTAGCCATGAAGCTCTGTCAGCCAGCGATATACACATCAGTACCGCCCGTCGCGGGACCGACACGTTTAGGTGAGTGTAGAGTATTGGTCTCAGCACAAATATCTCTTTCGAAAGTTGTAGTCGTATTGCCTAGGTAGAATTTGTGCCATGGCTAGCTGACAGTGACATTGTTATCATTGTGAATAGTGTGCGTTATAATAGGGCATTTAATATAAAGAATAGTGAGTGGCTAACATTATATGTTAGGCATTTTATGTATTTTGAAGTGAAAACTATTATAGTGGCGTTGTGCACTTTTTGGGATGGGTAAAAAATGTTAAACTCGCGTCAGGACACGTGACCTGATCGAAAATTCGTAAGACAGGGGGAAAAATTGCTAAAATATTATTAGAATAGGAAGGTAAATCCACCATCTACAATGTTATTATAGCTCAGGTGGGAAATTGGGTGGTCCAGAAACCAGAAGATCCCAGTTCAAGTCCATGTAACGATTATTTTTTCCCTTTTTTGTTTTCATTTGTGATGTATTCAAATATTAGTCAGTAAGATCGAAAAATATTATTCAAATTTCATCAGTATGTAATATAATGGTCACACCCTAACCATGCCGCAAGGTTCTGTCTTAGGTCACATTTTGACAAATGATGTGTGTTTATATTGTAGGAGTCCGTCGCGGTGCAGGCTACCACGTGCGCACGCACGCGCTGCTAGCGGGAGTGGCGGGCGTGGGCGGCGCGTACGCGGCGCCGGGGCTGCTGTACCGCGTGCGCGTGGCGGTGGGCGGGCGCGCGTGGCTGGGCGAGGGGCCCACGCCGCAGGCCGCGCGCCACGACGCGGCCGCGCGCGCGCTGCACGACCTGCGCCCGCCGCCCGAGCACGCGCCGCCGCCCGCCGCGCACGCTGACTCTGACACCGGTACGTATCACTACTGCGCCCGCCGCGCACGCTGACTCTGACACCGGTACGTATCACTACTGCGCCCGCCGCGCACGCTGACTCTGACACCGGTACGTATCACTACTGCGCCCGCCGCGCACGCTGACTCTGACACCGGTACGTATCACTACTGCGCCCGCCGCGCACGCTGACTCTGACACCGGTACGTATCACTACTGCGCCCGCCGCGCACGCTGACTCTGACACCGGTACGTATCACTACTGCGCCCGCCGCGCACGCTGACTCTGACACCGGTACGTATCACTACTGCGCCCGCCGCGCACGCTGACTCTGACACCGGTACGTATCACTACTGCGCCCGCCGCGCACGCTGACTCTGACACCGGTACGTATCACTACTGCGCCCGCCGCGCACGCTGACTCTGACACCGGTACGTATCACTACTGCGCCCGCCGCGCACGCTGACTCTGACACCGGTACGTATCACTACTGCGCCCGCCGCGCACGCTGACTCTGACACCGGTACGTATCACTACTGCGCCCGCCGCGCACGCTGACTCTGACACCGGTACGTATCACTACTGCGCCCGCCGCGCACGCTGACTCTGACACCGGTACGTATCACTACTGCGCCCGCCGCGCACGCTGACTCTGACACCGGTACGTATCACTACTGCGCCCGCCGCGCACGCTGACTCTGACACCGGTACGTATCACTACTGCGCCCGCCGCGCACGCTGACTCTGACACCGGTACGTATCACTACTGCGCCCGCCGCGCACGCTGACTCTGACACCGGTACGTATCACTACTGCGCCCGCCGCGCACGCTGACTCTGACACCGGTACGTATCACTACTGCGCCCGCCGCGCACGCTGACTCTGACACCGGTACGTATCACTACTGCGCCCGCCGCGCACGCTGACTCTGACACCGGTACGTATCACTACTGCGCCCGCCGCGCACGCTGACTCTGACACCGGTACGTATCACTACTGCGCCCGCCGCGCACGCTGACTCTGACACTGGTACGTATCACAACTGCGCCCGCCGCGCACGCTGACTCTGACACTGGTACGTCTTCAAAAAATCTAATCATAATCATTATTTATTTGTATAAATCTTCTTGTATTTGTTTTTCTGAATTTCTCTGTGGGTCCAAGCCCCCAAAAAGTGTCCAAGTCGACCCATATAATGTATATTTTTCCTTTATAAAACCTATCCTCAAGGTTTCTTCTTCGAAAGACCGCATTTTAATTTTATGTTGCGGGCTTTAAGATATGTCATTAAGACAGACACGTTTTTTAATTATGTTTGTTATTATGTCACGGCACCTACCGATCGGAATTTTTGATTAATTTATTTACACTTGATCGTGGAACGACTACCGCCTAACTCCAAGAAATTCCTCAATCATCGATATACGAATCGACAGAGAATCTTATTTATTTTTTGACACTAATCAATAATATTGTATTACGCTTAGGATAACTAATCCAAAAATCGCTATCTCTAATAATAATATTATATATTTTTGTTTTTCTAGAGGGGAATGCAGACTTACTAAATTCAGAAGTGAAATCCCCAGTGTCGTTGGTACATGAACTAGCACTGAAGCGCAATCTCTCCGTACAATTCAGCGTCAAGTCGGAACGTGGTCCGCCGCACATGAGAGTGAGTGTTTTTCCTACTGAATCATTTTTTATTTCTGAACAATACCGAATACCCTGTAAAATGTTATTTGCCGGTCTGATAATGAGTTTCGAAGATAGAGAACGGAACTCCCCAACAAATTCCAGAAAAATCAACTGAGACTGAAGTCAGGTAGATATATATTTTTTTTAAGTTTTATATTTTCAATAGTCGTTCTGTGTTGTCACCAGGTATTCATAACAACGTGCACAGTAGGCGACATGGAGTCGGAGGGCGAGGGCAACGGCAAGAAGGTGTCGAAGCGTCGCGCGGCCGAGCGCATGCTGGACGAGATGCGGCGCCGCTGGCCGCCCGCGCTGCTGCGCGCGCGCCCGCCGCACGACAAGCGCAGGCAGCAGCCCACCAAGAAGAAACCGAGGAACCTCATCAAGGTACCGCGACCGCGCTGCTCACCAACGACAACTAAATACCTAACAATCTTCACTTACGCAATAACACATGTTTCCTGTGAAATGTTCTAACTGCAACTACTTCAGTTGAACTTTTTTCTAATTAAATTTAATTTTTTATTTGGTGTGGTGTCAGACCCGGAGGTTTGTCGACAAGTATGTATTTATGATGTGATAACGTCTTATAAATCATTGACCGGGTGCACGCACGAAAAAGTGTCACGTTACGTTCCGTTTGCTGATAGACTAAAGTATTGTGGCCGTCGCATGCGCCCGGGGCCACTAAAGGTGTCACAGGCATGGCATCACGTAAAACTATCGTCCGTAAACCGACTTCACAGACAACCATTGTTTGTTGATCAGCCGGAGCCGTCGGAGGGTGGGTCAGCGGGCAGCAACCCGCTGGGCGGCGCAGACAACCCGATCTCGCGGCTGGCGGTGGCGCGGCACGCCGTGCGCGCGCGCTCGCCGCAGTACCGCGTGCTGGAGGAGCGCGGCGCGGCGCGGCGCCGGGAGTTCCTGGTGCAGTGCGACGCGCCGCCGCACAGCGCCACCGGCCTCGGGCCCAACAAGAAGACCGCCAAGAGGCGCGCCGCGCACAGTACGTACACTCGCATCTACCTAGATAGCTTCTAGATAGTTCCTGGTGCAGTGCGACGCGCCGCCGCACAGCGCCACCGGCCTCGGGCCCAACAAGAAGACCGCCAAGAGGCGCGCCGCGCACAGTACGTACACTCGCATCTACCTAGATAGCTTCTAGATAGTTCCTGGTGCAGTGCGACGCGCCGCCGCACAGCGCCACCGGCCTCGGGCCCAACAAGAAGACCGCCAAGAGGCGCGCCGCGCACAGTACGTACACTCGCATCTACCTAGATAGCTTCTAGATAGTTCCTGGTGCAGTGCGACGCGCCGCCGCACAGCGCCACCGGCCTCGGGCCCAACAAGAAGACCGCCAAGAGGCGCGCCGCGCACAGTACGTACACTCGCATCTACCTAGATAGCTTCTAGATAGTTCCTGGTGCAGTGCGACGCGCCGCCGCACAGCGCCACCGGCCTCGGGCCCAACAAGAAGACCGCCAAGAGGCGCGCCGCGCACAGTACGTACACTCGCATCTACCTAGATAGCTTCTAGATAGTTCCTGGTGCAGTGCGACGCGCCGCCGCACAGCGCCACCGGCCTCGGGCCCAACAAGAAGACCGCCAAGAGGCGCGCCGCGCACAGTACGTACACTCGCATCTACCTAGATAGCTTCTAGATAGTTCCTGGTGCAGTGCGACGCGCCGCCGCACAGCGCCACCGGCCTCGGGCCCAACAAGAAGACCGCCAAGAGGCGCGCCGCGCACAGTACGTACACTCGCATCTACCTAGATAGCTTCTAGATAGTTCCTGGTGCAGTGCGACGCGCCGCCGCACAGCGCCACCGGCCTCGGGCCCAACAAGAAGACCGCCAAGAGGCGCGCCGCGCACAGTACGTACACTCGCATCTACCTAGATAGCTTCTAGATAGTTCCTGGTGCAGTGCGACGCGCCGCCGCACAGCGCCACCGGCCTCGGGCCCAACAAGAAGACCGCCAAGAGGCGCGCCGCGCACAGTACGTACACTCGCATCTACCTAGATAGCTTCTAGATAGTTCCTGGTGCAGTGCGACGCGCCGCCGCACAGCGCCACCGGCCTCGGGCCCAACAAGAAGACCGCCAAGAGGCGCGCCGCGCACAGTACGTACACTCGCATCTACCTAGATAGCTTCTAGATAGTTCCTGGTGCAGTGCGACGCGCCGCCGCACAGCGCCACCGGCCTCGGGCCCAACAAGAAGACCGCCAAGAGGCGCGCCGCGCACAGTACGTACACTCGCATCTACCTAGATAGCTTCTAGATAGTTCCTGGTGCAGTGCGACGCGCCGCCGCACAGCGCCACCGGCCTCGGGCCCAACAAGAAGACCGCCAAGAGGCGCGCCGCGCACAGTACGTACACTCGCATCTACCTAGATAGCTTCTAGATAGTTCCTGGTGCAGTGCGACGCGCCGCCGCACAGCGCCACCGGCCTCGGGCCCAACAAGAAGACCGCCAAGAGGCGCGCCGCGCACAGTACGTACACTCGCATCTACCTAGATAGCTTCTAGATAGTTCCTGGTGCAGTGCGACGCGCCGCCGCACAGCGCCACCGGCCTCGGGCCCAACAAGAAGACCGCCAAGAGGCGCGCCGCGCACAGTACGTACACTCGCATCTACCTAGATAGCTTCTAGATAGTTCCTGGTGCAGTGCGACGCGCCGCCGCACAGCGCCACCGGCCTCGGGCCCAACAAGAAGACCGCCAAGAGGCGCGCCGCGCACAGTACGTACACTCGCATCTACCTAGATAGCTTCTAGATAGTTCCTGGTGCAGTGCGACGCGCCGCCGCACAGCGCCACCGGCCTCGGGCCCAACAAGAAGACCGCCAAGAGGCGCGCCGCGCACAGTACGTACACTCGCATCTACCTAGATAGCTTCTAGATAGTTCCTGGTGCAGTGCGACGCGCCGCCGCACAGCGCCACCGGCCTCGGGCCCAACAAGAAGACCGCCAAGAGGCGCGCCGCGCACAGTACGTACACTCGCATCTACCTAGATAGCTTCTAGATAGTTCCTGGTGCAGTGCGACGCGCCGCCGCACAGCGCCACCGGCCTCGGGCCCAACAAGAAGACCGCCAAGAGGCGCGCCGCGCACAGTACGTACACTCGCATCTACCTAGATAGCTTCTAGATAGTTCCTGGTGCAGTGCGACGCGCCGCCGCACAGCGCCACCGGCCTCGGGCCCAACAAGAAGACCGCCAAGAGGCGCGCCGCGCACAGTACGTACACTCGCATCTACCTAGATAGCTTCTAGATAGTTCCTGGTGCAGTGCGACGCGCCGCCGCACAGCGCCACCGGCCTCGGGCCCAACAAGAAGACCGCCAAGAGGCGCGCCGCGCACAGTACGTACACTCGCATCTACCTAGATAGCTTCTAGATAGTTCCTGGTGCAGTGCGACGCGCCGCCGCACAGCGCCACCGGCCTCGGGCCCAACAAGAAGACCGCCAAGAGGCGCGCCGCGCACAGTACGTACACTCGCATCTACCTAGATAGCTTCTAGATAGTTCCTGGTGCAGTGCGACGCGCCGCCGCACAGCGCCACCGGCCTCGGGCCCAACAAGAAGACCGCCAAGAGGCGCGCCGCGCACAGTACGTACACTCGCATCTACCTAGATAGCTTCTAGATAGTTCCTGGTGCAGTGCGACGCGCCGCCGCACAGCGCCACCGGCCTCGGGCCCAACAAGAAGACCGCCAAGAGGCGCGCCGCGCACAGTACGTACACTCGCATCTACCTAGATAGCTTCTAGATAGTTCCTGGTGCAGTGCGACGCGCCGCCGCACAGCGCCACCGGCCTCGGGCCCAACAAGAAGACCGCCAAGAGGCGCGCCGCGCACAGTACGTACACTCGCATCTACCTAGATAGCTTCTAGATAGTTCCTGGTGCAGTGCGACGCGCCGCCGCACAGCGCCACCGGCCTCGGGCCCAACAAGAAGACCGCCAAGAGGCGCGCCGCGCACAGTACGTACACTCGCATCTACCTAGATAGCTTCTAGATAGTTCCTGGTGCAGTGCGACGCGCCGCCGCACAGCGCCACCGGCCTCGGGCCCAACAAGAAGACCGCCAAGAGGCGCGCCGCGCACAGTACGTACACTCGCATCTACCTAGATAGCTTCTAGATAGTTCCTGGTGCAGTGCGACGCGCCGCCGCACAGCGCCACCGGCCTCGGGCCCAACAAGAAGACCGCCAAGAGGCGCGCCGCGCACAGTACGTACACTCGCATCTACCTAGATAGCTTCTAGATAGTTCCTGGTGCAGTGCGACGCGCCGCCGCACAGCGCCACCGGCCTCGGGCCCAACAAGAAGACCGCCAAGAGGCGCGCCGCGCACAGTACGTACACTCGCATCTACCTAGATAGCTTCTAGATAGTTCCTGGTGCAGTGCGACGCGCCGCCGCACAGCGCCACCGGCCTCGGGCCCAACAAGAAGACCGCCAAGAGGCGCGCCGCGCACAGTACGTACACTCGCATCTACCTAGATAGCTTCTAGATAGTTCCTGGTGCAGTGCGACGCGCCGCCGCACAGCGCCACCGGCCTCGGGCCCAACAAGAAGACCGCCAAGAGGCGCGCCGCGCACAGTACGTACACTCGCATCTACCTAGATAGCTTCTAGATAGTTCCTGGTGCAGTGCGACGCGCCGCCGCACAGCGCCACCGGCCTCGGGCCCAACAAGAAGACCGCCAAGAGGCGCGCCGCGCACAGTACGTACACTCGCATCTACCTAGATAGCTTCTAGATAGTTCCTGGTGCAGTGCGACGCGCCGCCGCACAGCGCCACCGGCCTCGGGCCCAACAAGAAGACCGCCAAGAGGCGCGCCGCGCACAGTACGTACACTCGCATCTACCTAGATAGCTTCTAGATAGTTCCTGGTGCAGTGCGACGCGCCGCCGCACAGCGCCACCGGCCTCGGGCCCAACAAGAAGACCGCCAAGAGGCGCGCCGCGCACAGTACGTACACTCGCATCTACCTAGATAGCTTCTAGATAGTTCCTGGTGCAGTGCGACGCGCCGCCGCACAGCGCCACCGGCCTCGGGCCCAACAAGAAGACCGCCAAGAGGCGCGCCGCGCACAGTACGTACACTCGCATCTACCTAGATAGCTTCTAGATAGTTCCTGGTGCAGTGCGACGCGCCGCCGCACAGCGCCACCGGCCTCGGGCCCAACAAGAAGACCGCCAAGAGGCGCGCCGCGCACAGTACGTACACTCGCATCTACCTAGATAGCTTCTAGATAGTTCCTGGTGCAGTGCGACGCGCCGCCGCACAGCGCCACCGGCCTCGGGCCCAACAAGAAGACCGCCAAGAGGCGCGCCGCGCACAGTACGTACACTCGCATCTACCTAGATAGCTTCTAGATAGTTCCTGGTGCAGTGCGACGCGCCGCCGCACAGCGCCACCGGCCTCGGGCCCAACAAGAAGACCGCCAAGAGGCGCGCCGCGCACAGTACGTACACTCGCATCTACCTAGATAGCTTCTAGATAGTTCCTGGTGCAGTGCGACGCGCCGCCGCACAGCGCCACCGGCCTCGGGCCCAACAAGAAGACCGCCAAGAGGCGCGCCGCGCACAGTACGTACACTCGCATCTACCTAGATAGCTTCTAGATAGTTCCTGGTGCAGTGCGACGCGCCGCCGCACAGCGCCACCGGCCTCGGGCCCAACAAGAAGACCGCCAAGAGGCGCGCCGCGCACAGTACGTACACTCGCATCTACCTAGATAGCTTCTAGATAGTTCCTGGTGCAGTGCGACGCGCCGCCGCACAGCGCCACCGGCCTCGGGCCCAACAAGAAGACCGCCAAGAGGCGCGCCGCGCACAGTACGTACACTCGCATCTACCTAGATAGCTTCTAGATAGTTCCTGGTGCAGTGCGACGCGCCGCCGCACAGCGCCACCGGCCTCGGGCCCAACAAGAAGACCGCCAAGAGGCGCGCCGCGCACAGTACGTACACTCGCATCTACCTAGATAGCTTCTAGATAGTTCCTGGTGCAGTGCGACGCGCCGCCGCACAGCGCCACCGGCCTCGGGCCCAACAAGAAGACCGCCAAGAGGCGCGCCGCGCACAGTACGTACACTCGCATCTACCTAGATAGCTTCTAGATAGTTCCTGGTGCAGTGCGACGCGCCGCCGCACAGCGCCACCGGCCTCGGGCCCAACAAGAAGACCGCCAAGAGGCGCGCCGCGCACAGTACGTACACTCGCATCTACCTAGATAGCTTCTAGATAGTTCCTGGTGCAGTGCGACGCGCCGCCGCACAGCGCCACCGGCCTCGGGCCCAACAAGAAGACCGCCAAGAGGCGCGCCGCGCACAGTACGTACACTCGCATCTACCTAGATAGCTTCTAGATAGTTCCTGGTGCAGTGCGACGCGCCGCCGCACAGCGCCACCGGCCTCGGGCCCAACAAGAAGACCGCCAAGAGGCGCGCCGCGCACAGTACGTACACTCGCATCTACCTAGATAGCTTCTAGATAGTTCCTGGTGCAGTGCGACGCGCCGCCGCACAGCGCCACCGGCCTCGGGCCCAACAAGAAGACCGCCAAGAGGCGCGCCGCGCACAGTACGTACACTCGCATCTACCTAGATAGCTTCTAGATAGTTCCTGGTGCAGTGCGACGCGCCGCCGCACAGCGCCACCGGCCTCGGGCCCAACAAGAAGACCGCCAAGAGGCGCGCCGCGCACAGTACGTACACTCGCATCTACCTAGATAGCTTCTAGATAGTTCCTGGTGCAGTGCGACGCGCCGCCGCACAGCGCCACCGGCCTCGGGCCCAACAAGAAGACCGCCAAGAGGCGCGCCGCGCACAGTACGTACACTCGCATCTACCTAGATAGCTTCTACAAAAATCATACCTAAAAAAATATGTACTTTTAGCTGTAAAATATACACAAGAATTTGAAAAGTTCACTGTTTCTTCTCGTCCCCCCAAGCATCTTCGAAAACTTATCACGTAACAGTACACAACCGATCACTCTAATCAGCACACACAACCGTCACCTCATTAAGCTTTCGTCCAACTGGTGAAATTGTTTATTTACATTAGCAACGATTGGGACGTGCCCGCGCTGACGGCAAGGGATGATGCTATGGGAGCAAATGAAATTTATCGATATTTCCGTAGATAATAATCATTACTATTTTATTTACATACGGGTAATTATTTACTCGTACTTGTACTTAAGTATGATTTGTGTTTTCAATTCCTCTTTTTATAAAATAAATGTAGTTAAAAACGTCCCCAAAAAAAACATTTAATCCTCAGTTTATTAGGATAGAGTATGGAGCCTATAGCCTTTCTAGATAAATGGGCTATCTAACAGTAAAATAATTTTTCAATTTGGACCAGTAGTTCCTGAGATTATCGCATTTACATATACAAACAAATTCTTCAGCTTTATAATATTGGTATAGATATTATAAATTTCAATAAAAACAGACCGTTGCTGTCAATTTTCAAAACATCCTTACTCTAGCCATGTTAATTTCAGTTCTAAGTCACAATGCTATATATTTTACGAACTACACACATACAAAAAACTATTTTTTCGACTGTCATCAATTAAACATGTTTAAGTGTATATCATTATACCCTTTAACATGCTTATTTTTATGTAAAACATTTTTTTTTAAGGTTATTTATAAAAAGAAAGTTTTACATAAAAATATTTAAAACTATGTTATATGTTATGTACAGATGACTAACATTCCAGATGTCCTGTTAGCTATGGAGTTGAGCGGCAAGTCTCCTGACAGCCCGCCGGCGGCTGCCAACTGTAACTCTGACGGCAGCAACAACGTCACTGCTGAGACCAAGACCAACAACAACAACAATGATAGTAAACGAAAGGTAACTACTTTTATAACGAGAGTGATAACGTATACGAGAATTTCCTGTTCCATTACACTATGAAAATGATAGATAAGAGACTGCGCAAATACTTGTATTAGTATAGATGTAAAAGTAACTCTGTCTGTTACCTTTTCACGCTTAAACTGCTGAACCGATTTAGATGAAATTTGGTATGGAGATAGTTGTAAGATCCGGGGGAGGACATAGGTTAGTTTATATCGCTATAAGGAGGCGTCCATAAATTACGAGAGGTTATTTTGGACCGACTTCCACGCGGGTAGCAGCTATTAGCTTATATAAAGGACTGCCTCTGTGGTGCGGTGGGAGTGTATCCGACTGCTGCGCAAGAGGTCGTGGATTCGATCCCCACCCAGGATAAAACTGTGTGATGAGCACGATGGCTTATTCTGTGTCTGGGTGATATTTATTTATAATATGTATGCATTTAGAAATATATAGGTATGTTTATCAGTTGTCTGGTTTCCATAGTACAAGCTCTGCTTAGTTTGGGATCAGATAGCGTTGTGTGAGTTGACCCAAAATGTTATTATTATATTGTTTTTACTAGCTGACCCGCGCAACTTCGTATGTGTTAATTTTTCCCGTTTTTGTAACATTTCTCATTGCTGCTCCGCTCCTATTGGTCGTAGCGTGATGTAATATAGCTTATAGCTTCGCTCGATAATTGGGCTATCCAACACATTTGCTCGTCAACAAAATCTCTTATTTTACCAATTTCAATATCGTAATGTACGAGGGTGGATTGAAAAGTTCGCGGCCTCAGCAAGAAAACAATATAAAATATAAACAAAAGTAATTTTATTTTTCCACGTAATCTCCACTTAACTCAATGCACTTCTTCCATCTGGTTTCCAACGCCTGTATGCCGGTCATAAAAAAAGTTTCTTCAAGGCCTTCAAAAAAGTCACCCACCGCGGTTTCAACCTCCTCATTTGATGAAAATTTTTGACCTCCAAGGTGTTTTTTAAGGTTTGGGAATAAATGAAAGTCCGAAGGTGCCAAATCAGGGGAATAGGCGGGATGGGGCAGTAATTCAAAGCCACAATCACGAATTTGAGCCATTGATTCAACAGACGTGTTAACGCGTGCATTATCCTGATGGAACAACACTTTCTTGCTGAGTAGTCCTGGCCTTTTCTCTTTGATCGTTTCACGCAAATGACGTAAAAGGGTGCAGTAATAAGCAGAGTTTATAGTCTCACCTTTTGCAAGGTAGTCCACCATGATGACACCCTTAGCATCCCAAAAAACTGACGCCATCACCTTGCCAGCTGACAAAATTGTTTTGGCTTTTTTTGGAGTCGGTTCATCAGGTTTTTTCCACTGCTTGGATTGCTGTTTTGACTCTGGGGTGTAGTGGTGTACCCAGGTTTCATCCATTGTAACAAATCTGTCCAAAAAATCTTGTGGATCAGTCTCAAACATTTCCAAACTGTCGCGAGAAATCGTGAGCCGTATTCGTTTTTGTTCAACTGAAAGCAATCTGGGGACCCACCGCGCAGAAACCTTAGAAAATCCAAGTTCATTGACTATGATGTTTTGTGTTCGTTCATATGAGATGCCAATAGTGTCAGCAATCTCCCTGATGGTCAATCTCCGATCTGCCAATATCAGATCACAGATTTTCCCAATGTTTTCTTCAGTCGTAGACGTCGTAGGCCGGCCGGAGCGAGGGTCATCTTCAATACGTTTAAATTCTGCAACCCACTTTTTCACAGTCGTATACGATGGAGCAGATTCCCCCAATGTTGTTGACATATCTTCGTGAATCTCTTTTGGAGTCAGTTTTTTTTTAAACAGGTATTTGATGACCGCACGTTGCTCAATTTTCTCCATTCTTTAAAAACGCTGCACTTAGGCTCACAAAATTCAGTCTAATTTAAAAACAGATAATGCTATTGTGACAGAATTTTACAATGTGACAACGAGGTCAGTTACATTAAAATAAGTCAAGTATTTATGTGGTAGGCCGCAAATATTTCGATCCACCCTCGTATCTCATTACATACTTGTTAACTTTGTGAGATTAAATTTATTGTTTTTAAATACAATAAATAAACATTTTATTCTTTAATTTGACCATAATTTTTTTGTCTGTAATAAAACAAAAAAATATTAATTTACTTTATTAGTAATACTGTATATTTTGTGCCTTTGCCTTAAAAAAAAAGAGCTAATGCGCGCGCATCCCTAATTTGTGAACAAGTAAAAATTCTTCCGCGCGCTTTTTCTTTTCGCTCCATTGTTTTTTTATTTATTTCCTCTCGAATATGTTATAAAACGTCGTATGACAAACGTGCGCTTTGATAATCAGTGGTTTTCCTTAATAAAGTGTTGTAATTTGTGTGTATTGCAGGAGAGTGAGAGTGTACCGAACGCGTCAGGCGCCAGCAGCGAGGTGCGGCAGCCCGTGCCCGGCGTGCTCATGATGGACTACCACCAGCGCTCCGGCCAGCCGCTGCAGCCCAACGGTACGTGGCAGCGGGCTGGGGCTCGGGGTTTAGGTTGTACAGTGATGCGGTACTACTCGCGGTCGACCACCAGCGCTCAGGTTTTATTGCACCAGATTGTTGCACTCCTAGACATAGAGACTGGACTGCGCCATAACGTCACAAAATTGACCACTTCACACCATAAACATAAGCCTGTAACGTGAACCAATCAGATGTCTAAAAAGAGATAGCTACTGGCCGCAACAGTGTTTAGTCTCTCTCACGCTTTGTAGCCTCTATTTACTTCGTACCTAAAGGGAAGGCGCAATCCAGTTCCTAATGTCTAAGACTTCTCTACCCTATAAGACCTGCATCACCTTCAATAGTAAGTATAACAGTCTCGTCTTAGCTACTACAATGGCAGATGACGGATAACACTACCAGCACTCCACTGACATTTATATTCAATCCGCTTTTGACCACAGCCGTCGAAAAGTGAAGCAATTGAAAGGTAAATAATGCATGAACGCGTTAACCTCCGTGTTTTATTTACTAATGGACAATCACAGTCACATCACACTATAGCAAAGGGCAGCTTGAGTCCAGTCCTCGGAACCACAGAAACCAGAACAGTATGTTGCACTTTTACCCTTTTGATAATCTTTCTAATTTTTTAAATAGAAATAGTAGTTTTATAATTCTAGTACCTAGTTGAGCCAAATCATTAGATTTTTGTACCATTGAATCATTAAAACTATGACAGTAGTCCAGATTCACTTCCGCTCTCCTTATTTATTGCACCTAAGATATTTTTTTTATAAATGCACTGCAAATTTTTGACATGCGTCAGAGGGTCGACGCAGGCGGAGACGAACGAGGGGAGGAGGTGAGTGAACCTTGTAGATAGTTTTTAACGCTACTTTTATGATATTATTATGCCTTGCGATTAGAAATCACAGTAGACTTACGGTAATCCGAAAAACGTTTTGCAGGGCGATGTCGGACTATCGAATTTGTTGGGTTATACAGTAGGTACTGCCACAGACCCCTATAATCCGGGTTTTTGTAAAGAAGAGTACCTTATAATCCGACAAATAACATATCAAAGGATTATATAGTCCTGCCACAGACACCTATAACCGGATTTTTGTAGAGTACCTTGTAGTCCGACAAATGACAAATTCAACGTGACTAAGAATAATGAAAATTCTTTATTCACTTAGGAAGCAAAACAACACTTGTGATACATCGAGATTCTACATGTACATGCCAAGTTCACAAACAATATGTAAAGCCGGAGAAAACAACATGGCAATAAAAAATCGCGGCCACTCTTTTCAAATTGCCAATTTAAAAGTTGGAACATGAGATAAAATAAAATCAGCCTTAGTGGGTAATAAATCAAAGTATGCATATAGGCATGTCGGATTACAAGGAGCTCCAGATTAGCTAGGGGCCGGATTACCAGGTCTACTGTATTTCCAAAATTAATTAGAAAACACGCTTGTCAAATGTAGCAGCATTTAATATAATTAACATGCTTGTTATCCTTAAGTTTTTTTAAATGTCACTGTTCGTATTATATGTAACTTGATTGGTTTAACATTAATGATTTATAATGTTTTATATTGACATTTGTAGGTGTGAGCGAAACAAGCGCGACTGGCGGTTCAGGAGGTAACACGCCGGGCGCGACCGACCAGCTCATGTATCTGTCGCAGCTTCTAGGTTTCACTGTGCAGTTCTCTGATTTCCCTAAGGTATTTATTTAATGTAATTGTTTATTTTTAGCCACATTCCTCATTTAAATAAGGGTCAGTTTTCACTCAAATCATAGAATCAATTCAGTGTAAGATTAATCAGGCCTTTGACAAGCTTCACCTCATCGTCATATATGAAATTGCTTATAAAATATGTACAAAAGTCCAATTTGTTGCATAGATATTAAGCATAAAGGTTTTGTAACTATTGCTATTGAACAGTAGATTTTAACCTCTGTATAAAAATTGGGGTATCTTATGAATTTTATAACATAGAGTTTGTGGCGTTCTGCAGGGCACTACTTTGGGCCTTATAGTGGAGACATTTTTTGCTTTTATCGACATTTGGTGATTATTGACCAATAAACAGAGCTTATAGGCTAGGGGAAGTTTTAAAAATAAGCACTGATAGCAGAGTACAGAGCCTTAAATCAGCACATGGGAGTCTTATAGGGTCGCAGAGTCGGTTTCGCCTCTAGTCATAACCATAGTCCGATTCATCAAGCAAGACACGAGCATGGAAGGATTAGCAGAAAGATTAGGCAGTATCGACAGTCAAAGTCCGATGTGAGAAAATCCATTAAATTTGATGCGACTGTAAAGGGATTAGGCGTCGACTAGAGGATCGACGAGTCGTTCTTGCGCCTAGTTATAGTCTTAAAGGACAAAAAAATCGTTTAATTCCAAAACGTCAGAAGAAAGATATGCGCAAAATTATCGAAATGCAGTCTTGTGTCTATTCATAGCAAATAGCAATAGGACGGAAATTTATCAATCCTCATTCAACTGCCTAGTTGTAGTCTGATAGGGTCTGGGTCCAGGATCCGTCGATCAAGTCAGTTGTGCGGCTAGGCATAGTTATAGTTCGATGGGACGGAAATTCGTCAAATCCAAAAGGCCGAAAGTAGCAGGATCGACGAGTCGGTTTTGCGCCTAGTCATAAGTCTATGTGGTAAAATTCATATTAACCCGTTTTTTCGTATGATTTTTAGTAATTTATTGTGACTTTCATTAGGCTTTAATAGTCATAGATTTAGTTGCTTTAAAATCCCTTTTAAGAGTTCCGTAGCCAAAATGGCAAAAACGGAATCCTTATAGTTTCGTCGTGTCCGTCCGTATGTCACAGGCATTTTATTCAAAGACTGACTATAATAATAAAATATTTATTTTTATATATACATTTTTTACTTGAACATTTTTTATCATCAACGTGTGGCACATCATTCGACAGGTTTTTAAAAAACCTGTTGAATTGTGTTTTTTTTGATTGAGTGAATATTTTTGGAAATAATCGCTCTGCCCCCCTTAACTTTTGAACCGTGTTGTGACCAAAAAAATATGAAAATAATCACAAAGGTAGCTCAAATCAAAGTAGTAGAAAATTAAATCTACCATTATATTCATAAAGGAATATAATGGTAGATTTAATTTTCTATAAAAAGAGGTAACAACTTCAGAATTTTACGATGTAGAGTTGGAGGCGTATTACAGAGCACCGCTTTGGGCCTCCTTTATTTTTGGATGAAAACCGTGTAAAGCGATTGTAGTATATAGAGTAGGTTTTGTAGTTAGGGCTATGTATGGAGAGTAAATAAAAATATTTGACTCACAGTACCGAAGTATATTGTCCAATCAATTCAAGTTCCGCGTCCATACACTCAACACTCAATCATCACTACAATAGCTCGTTTAGCAAGTACTTTACATAGAATACCCCGGCGACGAATTGGAGCAGACATTCCTTCGGAAATTTCGATGGCAGTCTGGCCCACAGTGCTAAGGAGAAAGCCGATCGGCCGACTCTTCGCCTCTAACTCGACTTTGGATGATAGAGTAGCCACACCACCTTCCATCCCAAAGTGTAAGCGCTCCATGCCAGAAATACGTATCACGCAACGTGCGGTTAGGCAGGAGCTCAGGCTCCTTGATACCCATAAATCGAGCGGGCCGGACGGCATCCCTGCAGTGGTACTTAAGACGTGCGCCCCTGAGTTGACCCCCGTTCTGACGCGCCTCTACCGCCTCTCATATAAAACTGCAAGGGTTCCATCTTCGTGGAAGGTCGCCAATGTCCATCCTATTCCCAAAAAGGGTGACCGGTCAGACCCGTCAAATTACAGGCCGATTGCGGTAACATCCTTGTTATCAAAAGTGATGGAGAGAGTTCTCAACACCAGACTCTTGCGGTATCTTGAGGAGCACCAGCTGATAAGCGACCGCCAGTACGGCTTCCGTTACGGTCGCTCAGCTGGTGATCTTCTTGTGTACCTCACGCACCGCTGGACTGAAGCCTTGGAAGGCAAGGGCGAGGTTCTCGCTGTCAGCCTCGACATCGCCAAGGCGTTTGACAGGGTCTGGCACAAGGCCCTTCTATCGAAGCTTCCTTCTTATGGAATCTCCGAGGGGCTCTGCAGATGGATCGCTAGCTTTCTGGACAATCGGAGCATTATGGTCGTCGTTGACGGTGCTTGTTCCAGTCTGAAAACCATTAATGCTGGCGTTCCACAAGGTTCGGTGCTCTCCCCAACACTGTTCATTCTGCATATCAATGAAATGCTGTCCATAGAGAACATACATTGCTATGCGGATGACAGCACGGGTGATGCGCGATATACCAGCCAACAGAACGTCCCTCGGAGCGTTGTTCAGGAGAGACGGTTGCAACTTGTTTCAGAAGTCGAGGACTCTCTGGGGCGGGTCTCCGAATGGGGTGGGAGGAACCTGGTTCGACAAAGACACAAGTATGCGCGTTTACTGCGAAGAAAGACCCATTTGTCCTAGTGCCACAGTTCCAAGGAGTTACACTCCGAGTCACCGAGAGTATTCGGATCCTCGGTGTCGAAATCTCCAGCAAAGTCCAGTTTGGGAGTCATTTGGAAAAGAAAGCCAAATTGGCGAGCAAAAAGGTGGGTGTCCTCAACAGAACGAAGCGTTAATTCTCGCCGGCACAGCGACTTGTGCTCTATAAAGCGCAGGTTCGACCGCACGTAAATACTTGCTCGATCCATTTGACTCCCTCCAAAGGCGAGCTGTTCGGATCGTTGATGACCCTAATCTCATGGACAGACTGGAGTCCTTACAGCAGAGGCGTGACTTTGGTGCACTTTGCGTACTCTACTGTCTGTTCAACGGAGAGTGCTCTGAGGAACTGTTTGACATGGTGCCACCGTCACCTTTCTACCACCGCACCACTCGACATCGTAGTAGGGTTCATCCATTCCACCTGGAAACAATACGGTCCTGTACGGATCGATTCCGGCGTTCTTTTCTTCCACGTACGTGTAGACTCTAGAATGAACTACCTGCTGCGGTGTTTCCCGAGCGCTACCACATGTCTTTCTTCAAACGAGGTTTAAAGAGAGTTTTCACTTCACGGTAGGCAGCGGCTTGGGTGTGTCCCTGACATTCCTGTAGTCCATGAGCGGCGGTTACCGCTTACCAACAGGTGGGCCGCTGGCTCGTCTGCCAACCATAGGCAATAAAAAAAAAAAGAAGGCATAATAGGGAAAAGCGCAAGCTTAAGCACAGCGTATAAAGTAATATAAAATTACTAGTAATAATGTCCATCAAGCGATACAGAGAAGCGTGTGGCTGCGACACGACAACGTGTTCACGGCGTCGAGGTTAGCTAACGTCTGGTTGACATCTGTGCCGCCAGGCGGCGCGTGCGTCGCCGGCCAGTACATGAGCCTGCGTTATATGCATTGGAGTGGTAGTGATATGGCGTTGTCGATAACTGATATCGATAAATTTATTACGACAAGCCGATGATCACATCGATGTTAAATATTTATATTACGTTATTGTTAAGTGTAAATAGATAGATATAGTGTAAGTATTGTATGTATGTGTGTGTATCCCTACACGATATTACTGCTCTTGGTGACATTTGCAAATGTTCGATGCCATAATATAAGACGGCATTCAGTACGCATCGAGCGCAACTCAACTCGTGTTGGTGTCTGTTGCAGCGCAACCACGGCGAGTACCTGTCGCTGGTGTCGCTGTCGACGGAGCCGCCGGTGATGTGCCACGGCGGCGGGCCCAGCACGCAGCACTCGCACGAGCAGTGCTCGCGCGCCGCGCTGCGCGCGCTCGCGCTCATGGGGCTCGACGCGCCGCCGCACAAGTACGTACCGCCGCCCTTACCTCGCCTGACTGACTGACTGTCGCTGTGTCGCTGTCGACGGAGCCGCCGGTGATGTGCCACGGCGGCGGGCCCAGCACGCAGCACTCGCACGAGCAGTGCTCGCGCGCCGCGCTGCGCGCGCTCGCGCTCATGGGGCTCGACGCGCCGCCGCACAAGTACGTACCGCCGCCCTTACCTCGCCTGACTGACTGACTGTCGCTGTGTCGCTGTGTCGCTGTCGACGGAGCCGCCGGTGATGTGCCACGGCGGCGGGCCCAGCACGCAGCACTCGCACGAGCAGTGCTCGCGCGCCGCGCTGCGCGCGCTCGCGCTCATGGGGCTCGACGCGCCGCCGCACAAGTACGTACCGCCGCCCTTACCTCGCCTGACTGACTGACTGTCGCTGTGTCGCTGTGTCGCTGTCGACGGAGCCGCCGGTGATGTGCCACGGCGGCGGGCCCAGCACGCAGCACTCGCACGAGCAGTGCTCGCGCGCCGCGCTGCGCGCGCTCGCGCTCATGGGGCTCGACGCGCCGCCGCACAAGTACGTACCGCCGCCCTTACCTCGCCTGACTGACTGACTGTCGCTGTGTCGCTGTGTCGCTGTCGACGGAGCCGCCGGTGATGTGCCACGGCGGCGGGCCCAGCACGCAGCACTCGCACGAGCAGTGCTCGCGCGCCGCGCTGCGCGCGCTCGCGCTCATGGGGCTCGACGCGCCGCCGCACAAGTACGTACCGCCGCCCTTACCTCGCCTGACTGACTGACTGTCGCTGTGTCGCTGTGTCGCTGTCGACGGAGCCGCCGGTGATGTGCCACGGCGGCGGGCCCAGCACGCAGCACTCGCACGAGCAGTGCTCGCGCGCCGCGCTGCGCGCGCTCGCGCTCATGGGGCTCGACGCGCCGCCGCACAAGTACGTACCGCCGCCCTTACCTCGCCTGACTGACTGACTGTCGCTGAGATAGCCGCCGGTGACGTGCCACGGCGGCGGGCCCAGTTAATAATAAAGACAAACATGTATAATAGTTGCTTCGAGCCAGCTTTGTTCGGTTCGGCAAATACTACCAAACCGAATGTGACGACCCACTTATGTGTGTAGCCTCCCTTACAGTGCAGCCGATATTGCGACTGCTGGTCGACTGAAGCCGCCGTTGTACAAATATAGGAATCTCAACTTAATAAATTGATTGTAGAAACTGTATTGTTGTATTAATGATATGCCGTATGTCTTTCCAGTATACAGTCCGTGAGCGTGGGCGGCACGAAGGCGGGCGCGGTCACCAACGGCATCGCGGAGTGAGCGCCAACATTAGTTATATTTATTTGTCACGTTCGATCCGATCCTCGTTTATTGCAATATTTATTACATGTGAATATTTCACAGCACGAAATGTTCGGGACGACTACACCAAACCTCTAGACTGTTTTGTGCCGTTTCTAGCTATGATATATTCACGACGTTCTTGTTTGATCTCGAATCTTGCAACAACTTTCTAGTTTATTTCCTTCATTGGAGCGTTCATATTTTTTAGAATTACAAATGTATATTTTTTGTTATACATGACGTCCTGTAAGAAACTATTTAGTTTATTTTATTTTTACGTTGTCTGGAAATGTGTCCTTTCGCTCACAAATTAGGGTAACGTTTTTATATTTATCGATCGAAGTTCGGTAGGCTTCGACGACGAGCGACACTCGTCTCGGATTTATTTAATTTTCAAAAGACAAACTAGCCATACGAGAAATCAAATTTTGTTTTTCATCGGCTTTTTATTACCGAACCTTGTCTGATGTTATTAATTATAAGAGTAGTGAGTATTCGAAAATAAAATATCATTAAAATTATGTAGGAACGAATATTGTATTGAAACTGGGCTGTGAAGCCAAACCAAAACTGTTCGGTCGGGAGCTTGCAGCGTGACCGCCGCGGCCCACGCGGGGCCCCGGTCGGGCCCCGGGGCCCGGCGCTGGGGCCCGCGGCCGGGGCCCGGCGCCCGGGGCCGGTCGCGCCTCCCGACGAACGCTAAAGTTACATCATGCGGCCATGGTGTCTCCTTAGTTTAGCTTACAGTAGTAATCGCCGTGCCCCTCGTCGGCTGTAGACGTAAGGTGTGGGCGCGAGGTATATTCCTGTATATTTAGGACTCCGCGGGGGCTACGGCGATTAGAACGATGTGTGGCCTCGATTTTTAAATGCCCGCTAATGTATGAGCGTGTAAGTATTTCCCCGACCCTAAGCTATGAAATGTGTAATTTTAGAGTATTGTGACACGACGGTGGAGTCGCCTCGTGCGCTTCCTATCGACTTAGCGTAAGGTTGAAGGTCGCTTCTTATTTGTTAGGCTCTGCGTAACCTGTATAATATATATTGCATGTAGTATAGCGTTTGATTAATGACATTATTTAAACGATGTTCTTTCTAGATGTTAAAATATATGTGTGATACAATTGATCGGTACGATATTTATCTTAACCATATCTTAAATGGATTGATATGACGATGTGAATGGTGTGTGTGTGTGTTGTGGCGAGGATGCGATCCAAACGGGACCCAGGCACCGGTCAATTGTATGTTCTGTAACTACCGATTGTACATTTCATTGTATTGGGTCCGTCATTATATAAATTGTTTTGTAACAGAGTATTACATACGACTGTAGCTATGATTACACTACTAAGTATATATTTAATATGTATTCAATTATCAGTAGCGATATGTTAACTTCTTCATTAGTATGTTGAAACGATTTTAAATCGAGGCCAAGCATAAGAAATTAACTTATTATTGGATAAAGAAAAACGCCAAAAGGGCATTAAGAAGTTTATTTATTTTGTTGTAAGCAACTAATATTTTATATTATTACGTAGGTTGAAGCAAGTCCTAATTGGATTTCGTGCTTTTAGCAACTGTACTGTAAGGATATAACAATAAAAGTTGAATATTATTTGTTGTTTTATTTTGAGCATTGGCAAATGCCGGCGTTTCTCAAGGCGCGATTTCATAAGGCAAGTCTTGCATGCAAGTATGACGTCACATTTGCAGTAGATTTTGTTTCGAAAACGAATAGGTAAGGTAATGTACAAGTTCAAAGTACCTCAAGAACCTTCATACAAGTTGTAGCTTGTATGCAGGTTCTTTCAAGTTGTATGCAATTCGCAACTTGCATGCAAGTTACTTGCCAAATGAAATCGCGTTTTCACTCTTTAAGTGGTCTACGATTTAGTGCGGAGAAATTAATCGATAATTTAAACTTGGGGTAGATAAATCGGTAAATGGTACTTATGTATCTTTTATTGACTGAGCTGAATAGTCTGTCAAAAGAAAAATATTTCAACTTAGTAATTTGAGTTTAATAACAGAGGTTTTTTTCTTGCACTAAATTGGTGTTATTTTTTTTTTTACACAAAATACAAATTAGGGGGGCTACAGCATATGCACAGGGCGGAAGGGCCGCAATTTTTCAGAAAACCGTTTTGGCCTATATATTCTTAACCGTGCACTTGAGGCCAAAAAATGATAATGACATTTATTGTAGACCAGGCAACCTGCGCACCTGCGCAACTTTGTTTGCGTCATTTTCTCCCGTTTTAGCAACATTGTTCTTTGATGTTCCTCTTCTATTGGTCGTAGCGTGATGTTATTTTGCCTATGACACTCTCAAATAACGTGGCTTTCTATTGGTAAAAGAATTTTTAAAATAAGCTTAGTAGATCCAGAGATTACTTCCTACAACATCACAAACTTTACCTCTTTATAATGTTAGTATAGATAATTAAATTTCTATGGTTTTGTTAAATATTTTTTGAAATTGACGCGTTATAACTTCAAAAATATTTATATTAGAAAAAAAAATGGTTTATTTGTAAAGTTTACGGACGATCATTTTACGAGATAACTTCGTAAGACCCGGGCGCATGCGCGCGCATGACGGACACGATTCTTCAACCTATCGACAGGTGGAATCGTGAACGTGACTGCTTAGCAACCAATGAGTAACGTCACCGTTGCTACGTGATTGCTTAGCAACCAATCAATGACGTGACCGTTGTTACGTGACTGCTTAGCAACCAATCAACAACGTGACCGTTGCTACGTGACACTTTTTTGTGCGTGCGCCGTCATCGATTTATAAGACATTTATAAGACCATTTAGTTCAATATGTACCAGAAAAAAAATCTCCATTGCCTGTACTAATAGGGTATTTGACTAAAGTCAAATCAGCCTCTTTTTAAGAAACGTCAAAAACGAGCCGCTCTGAACAAATTTATATGGAATGCTAGCATATGACGTCACGTTTTCTATGGTCAAATTATTTACTTTCAGTGTTTCTCTTTATGATTATAAATTAAGCAACACATTAAATTAATAAATGATTATATTTTTTAGAACACTTCATGACATATTTTTACCTGGTTATTTTAAAATATTTTATTTTAATAGTAGTCAAATACCCAATTGTAATATCTTTCTTTTGACAGACTATTCGCTCAGGAATGAGAAATATCACCCCGTACAAGAGTGACTCAAAATTCTTAATTCACTTAGGATGAATCTATCACTACATGTACATGTAATGCCTAGTTCGTAAACAATTGCCAATTTTACAATGTTTGAATGTTTATAAACTTGATATAATTATGTTAAAGGACTGATGCAAATTGTATGATTAAAAGTTGGAACATGAGATAAAAATAAAATCAGCCTTAGTGGCTCTACATGTTGTATACACACAAAGGCGACCATCTACTTACAACACTTTATGAGCTTAAATATTGGCCAAAGTACCTACAAGTTATTAAATATAAAATATTAATTGTGATATTAAAAAGAAAGAAAAGAATGGCCTTTATTCGTCACACAGAATCTGTACTTCCAAAAATAAATCATACTATATAGTGACAACAATATTCACCCAAGCATAATACAAGGAGCAAGCAACTGGATCTATTTTTATTAACATTTAAATATTCAGCAACTGTATAATAACCACTATGTACAAGATGATTTTTGACTACATTTTTTAACTTATTCACTGATAGACTCATAATACTAGCTGATATCTTGTTAAATGCTCTCACAGAAAGACCCATACATGAATTATGGATTTTATGTAGCCTATATTGACCTATTAATTTCTGCTTATTTCTCACGTTCACCGAATAAAGGTCGCTATTCTTGTGATATAAATGCATATTTTGTTTAACAAACATAATGTTTGCAAATATATACTGAGGACTCAATGCCTATCTCTTTAAACTTTTCGTTAAGGGAAACTCGTACACCTACTTTGTAAATCGCAATTTAAAGAATCAAATTTGTTTTAATATCAACCGCCTTTCCCCAAAGCAGTATGCTATACGACATGACGCTGTAGAAATAACCGAAATAAACTAGCCTTGCTGTTTCCACATCCGTAAGCTGTCAGACTTTGCTGACAGCATAGGCTGCAGAACTGAATTTCTACTCATATAATACACTTACATAACTTATATTTCTTACATTTGGCAAACTAAACTTAATTTATTGGGTTTTTTTAGAATTCAAGAGCAAGTTATTTGATGTAAACCAGCCAAGAACTAATGCGAGGCACCTATTTACTTCGTCAGAGTAATCATTTTTACGATTGGTGTTTAAATCATTTAGTGTAATTTTAGTTATAATACATACGGAAGGTGTTAAAATATTTTAGTCGCCAATAAACATCATTGCAAACAAGACGTGTATTCCTTTTCTCTGTGTGTGTTACGCAAAACTGAACCTTAACATCAGAAACATATGGTCCTTCGAGCCGGATACCTGAGAATTTACCTGAGCGACCCGACGCCGGCTTTTGATTATAAGAGGAGTATCATCACCAAATATAAAAAAATCGCTTGTTACTAGTAAAAAGTGACAGATCGTTTATATACACCAAAAATAGAATAGGATCCAGAATTGATTCTTGTGGCACACCCATACTCACTCTGTTGATCCGGCAGATCTTATTCCGTTAATATCAACATACTGTATTCGCTCACTAAGGTAAGTCAAGATTAAGTGCTGTATCTCTTATGCCTAAGTTTCAGCAGAAGTGTACTATGCATTACATTAAATGCTTTTAAGAGATCGCAGGAAATACTACGTCCTGCGAGTTCTTCCTGGCAAAATACAGGGTGACTTTGAATTGAACCGACAAACTTCAATGAGTAAACCTGCGTGTATCCAAGAATTTTTAGGACATATTATTAGAACAAAATATTAATGTTCTATGATACTTTAAAATACAAAAAAAAAAATACGTAAGTATCTAGCAAGTAATTCCATGCCTCGTCGGTTTTTGTTTCCGTGAGCGTGAATGAATACAGACAGTGCAACATTGCAATCGGGACGCGGTACGGTAACGAGTCGACGAACTAGGTATCTGTACCTAACCTACCTATCATGCCGCGAAACAAAACAATGTAAAGCCAATATTTTCTTCATAACTTAAATTCGCAATTTGTCAATGCGTAATGTAAGTATAGACTGAGATACGGCTGCAGATTCGCATCGTTCATCGAGTATTGTAATAAAATCATGTTTTTATATACAATCATAAAAAGGGCAATACGTTTTGGCCAGTCTGCCTTTCAGATTTTGCCCGCAAGTATTTTTAATTAAATTAATATTAATCGACTTACTGGGAGAAAAAAATCTCACTTGTTATTGCAATGAAATACACTCTACTTTATAGAACAAGACGTAGAGAACTTGAAAAGCGATGGGTGCCTTTGCGCACTTGCCCGCAACCCCTTCGCAGCCAGGTTTAAGCAGGTAATATTTTGTTACGTTATTACGTTCATTGCGTATTGTCATCATTTATATATCAAATTAAAGCTATTGATTTCCTGTACACAATAAACTACCTCTGCCTATGCAAAAGTGCCCGCAGTCGGAGTTGCCAGCGTTTAAAGTTTGTTTAGAGTGAGAAAGACTTATCGCTCTACATCATTCGTTAGACGAGGATGGCAATAGCCTGTTCTGCTGTCGTAACAAAGAATGCAGTAACTGACAAAAACCATTATTTTAGTTATGTTCTTGAAATGGCAACGTAAGTCATACACTATGCAATAATAACAAAAAAAAAATTAATAGCAAATTGGAAACTAAAATGTTATTAACATAAAATGTAGTAGTTAGACCAAATTATTTACATTCACCAAGATGAATTGCAATTGTCGTAACTATAATAAACTAGCGGCTCGCTTCGGCTTCGCACGGACTTTCTCCAATCCATAAAATAGCTCCACAGTCCGGACCATTCGACTCACACTTGGCATTTCAAAATGTAAACGTCGAACGAAAGGTACCCCATCCGCCGGCGGCCATATTCAAGTAAGTCAATATAATAGTCTCTAAGCAATAGTCTCTGTTTGCTGATAAGCTGCAGTCAGGAATCTCGGTAAGTATATCATATAATAGTTTTATCATTAAATTTATAAGATTTTCAGAGACAAAGGTAAAGTAGACTGGTTGAGAATGTAATAGTAGTATTAGGTACTGATAATAGTGGGCGCTGTCTGGGGCGGAGTGTCTGTCTAATGGGTGGCGGAACGTTTAGTGATATGTACTGTAAATGTGAGGGATTAGATAAGAAACCACGAATTAGACGTCTTTATTAGACTTCTAAGCTTTGATACCTACGCGACCATGCTCAGTACTGTGGAGCTATTTTACGGACTGGAGAAAGTCCGTGCGAAGCCGAAGCGGGCCACTAGTTTATTATAATAATGGCAACTGTAGTTCATCTTGATGAATGTAAACAATGTGGTCTAATTACTGCATTTTATGTTCATAAAATGTTGGTTTCCAATTTTCATGACAATATTATCATGAAAATATTCTTTAAACGTGTAGTAGCACTTTATTAAGAGTACATAATGAGCTCATTTTAAAATTTTACCTTATTGTCTATGTCTTTGATATATGTCGGTAGTTTGTTATAAATCAGCGGTGCTTTACAAAATATGCTACTATACATCAACGCGGTTTTGCTTAGTACCACACATAGGTGTCATTGACGTTCCCTCTTATTAAATAGGGTTATATTCTGCTTTACAAACATTGCGCTTTCATAAATGAATTTGCAAGGTAACGTTAGCATAGAATATTGAATATCATAGCGTTTCTGCTAAGAAATATCCAGGGTAGGCAGTCATAAGCGCGTCTCTACTAGTAATAAATTTCAGTCTGTACAATCCATACGCAAACTGGCTGATCTTTTTGCAAATATGCTCAGTAATTTCCAGTTCATTTATTGATCCAAATGTAGCCCTAGAAATTTAGTATATAAGCACTCTTAGATTCTTACCCCCTGATAATTCATATTGAATGCTATATAATTGTCATTAATTTCTGGTCTTTGTTTGAAATTAATCATTTTCGTCTTCTCTAATTTTTTTTTTTTAATATATAATAAAGAGCTGTGGGCCTAACACACTGTCCTGGGGCACTCCACATTTGACTTTTCTTACATCAGATTAATACACTTTTTCAATTTTTGTTCTTGTACATAGTCGTGTTATTTGCGTGACCTGCTCTCTGTCAGTTAAATAAGACGATATTAGTTTATGAGCATTGCCCCTTATTCCATAGGAGTAAAGTTTATATAATAAAATGTCGTGTCTTACGTGATCAAAAGCTTTTATCCTGTCCATAAATAGACCAACTACTGGCTGTCCCCTATCCATATTATGGATCACGGATCGTAAAAAATCATAAGTAGCCATGTTTATATTTTTATTCTTCCTAAATCCATATTGCTGGGGGATCAATATAGATTCCTTTTCTAAGAAAGTATTGAGGCAGTTATAAATCACTTTTTCGTATATGTTTGCAAATATTGGTACTTTTGCTACCTACCTATGATTTGTTTTTCGCCCTTTTTGTACAGAAGTTTAATCATTGATTTTTTCAATTCATGAGGAAATAAACCTGGTTCAAGGCTTAAATTAATTAAACAAGATAAAACAGGTGTTATAGAACTACTTACGTCTTTGACTATAGCTATTATTATCCCATCGATGCCAGCGCTTTTTGTATTCTTTAGTTCCATAATTATATTAAAAATGTCAATAGATGACATCGGATTCATAAAAACTTATTAACATATAATATATCCAGGTGAATTATTACTAAGTTTAGAGTTACTTCCATTATCTATTATGCATTTAATTTGGTTTTTTTTATCATTTCACCATTATATTTTATCTCGGTAAAGTTTAAATTAGTATTTTTATTTTGAGCGCCATTAATAATTCTCCAAGTTGCTTTTAATTTATTTTCATTTATTTTGATATAGTGATCATTTTGTGACCTTTGAGTTAATCTTTTCCGTTTCCAAAGTAATTCTCTTTTCTTTTTACTACCTAGTTATTTTCCTTTAGAAAACCATTTAGTTTTAGTTGTAGAAAATAATTTTAATTTATTGAATTGGAAAACATAGATCATATATGCAGCAGTTTATGAAGCAGTTAAATGCCTCATTTGCTTCAGTCTGTTCATATACTTGGGAAAAACTCAATGGAATTATATTATTTTTAAATTTATATCTGTATTCTGAGGAAAAATCCCTTTTAAGTATAAACCAATGTTCTAATACCATGCTAGCACTAATAGGGCATTGTATAATTTGCGCAGAATGATTCGATATACTGAATTCTACCAATTCACTTTTGCACCCCCGCAAGTTGTGTTGAATATTGTCAATGCAAGTATTACTGGCATATCGATTAGCTTGTTGGAATTCTGCTTTTAAATTGAATGACCAAATAATATTATGCAATTCCATAACAAAAGTCCATTCTTTTTTAGTAAATCTATGTTATAGTCACCACAGAGTATAACTTTCTGGTTTTTGTTCTTACAAACATAAGACAAGAGAGTATGCATTTTTTCATAAAAACATTCAAAAGATAATGATCTACAAAAATGTAGGGATCTACCCTACATTTTTGTGAGTATTGTAGTTTAACTTTGTTTTATAACCTGAGGTTGACGACTAAAATAAAATACCAAGATTTCCTTTGTACAAATATGATATTAAATAAATTAATAAAACAAGCATGTCAAAAATAAAAACAAAGTTTTATTAATAAAAAATAGTAGCAATGCGTAACAATATCACCAGTCTTAGTGAAGACCCCGAGGTAATCATCGACACACTATGCACTTGGTATATTTACATAATACTATAATTGCTTTCATCTCATCGTTTAATACTATTTGTAACATATGGCCGGTGGGTTCATTTTTTAAACTCGAGCCCGAGTGATTGGCTCATGAAGCACAGGATGTCTGTGTGTTCATCGATCTGAAACAATAACAAATATTTTAATAATATAGAAAAGGTGAACAGCGTATGATGTGAGTTTGTCAGCTGGGCGTAATAGCCAAACGATCTTTCTTCAATTAGTGTCGCATAAAAATGTTTACCTGGATAAACAAAGTAAGTATACAAAAAAGATATGCCGTAATGCCAATATATTATATAAATATATACAAAGATGCGATAGATACATTTTATGAAGTAAAACTAAGGCCCGTATATAAAACTAAGTTCCCTTCTAAGTGCGGTTAGCGTCTTGGGATCGGTAATCACACAAATAAATACATATCGACAGCATCTCGGTTGATATCGCGTCCGTGCGAAAAACGCAGAACATCGCCTTAAATGACGTCATTCGAGTACCGGCCTGAGTTAGAGCTCAAAAATATTGTAACTTGACCCTAGTTGGCGACGACTAATGTGACGTTATAGTGACTCGTCGGTGTACCTCAAAGTTGAACCTTATATTATGTTATAATGTTTGTAACGCAAGCAGCGGGCGGCGCTGTATATAGTCGCAGTTACAGTTACAATAGAGCTCACAATCTTAGCGGTGGGCTTGCCCCCGCCGTGGCCCGCCTTGTTGTCGACGCGCGCGAGCAGCGGGCGGCGCTGTATATAGTCGCAGTTACAGTTACAATAGAGCTCACAATCTTAGCGGTGGGCTTGCCCCCGCCGTGGCCCGCCTTGTTGTCGACGCGCGCGAGCAGCGGGCGGCGCTGTATATAGTCGCAGTTACAGTTACAATAGAGCTCACAATCTTAGCGGTGGGCTTGCCCCCGCCGTGGCCCGCCTTGTTGTCGACGCGCGGAGGAGCGGGCGGCGCTGTATATAGTCGCAGTTACAGTTACAATGGAGCTCACAATCTTAGCGGTGGGCTTGCCCCCGCCGTGGCCCGCCTTGTTGTCGACGCGCGCGAGCAGCGGGCGGCGCTGTATATAGTCGCAGTTACAGTTACAATAGAGCTCACAATCTTAGCGGTGGGCTTGCCCCCGCCGTGGCCCGCCTTGTTGTCGACGCGCGCGAGCAGCGGGCGGCGCTGTATATAGTCGCAGTTACAGTTACAATAGAGCTCACAATCTTAGCGGTGGGCTTGCCCCCGCCGTGGCCCGCCTTGTTGTCGACGCGCGCGAGCAGCGGGCGGCGCTGTATATAGTCGCAGTTACAGTTACAATAGAGCTCACAATCTTAGCGGTGGGCTTGCCCCCGCCGTGGCCCGCCTTGTTGTCGACGCGCGCGAGCAGCGGGCGGCGCTGTATATAGTCGCAGTTACAGTTACAATAGAGCTCACAATCTTAGCGGTGGGCTTGCCCCCGCCGTGGCCCGCCTTGTTGTCGACGCGCGCGAGCAGCGGGCGGCGCTGTATATAGTCGCAGTTACAGTTACAATAGAGCTCACAATCTTAGCGGTGGGCTTGCCCCCGCCGTGGCCCGCCTTGTTGTCGACGCGCGCGAGCAGCGGGCGGCGCTGTATATAGTCGCAGTTACAGTTACAATAGAGCTCACAATCTTAGCGGTGGGCTTGCCCCCGCCGTGGCCCGCCTTGTTGTCGACGCGCGCGAGCAGCGGGCGGCGCTGTATATAGTCGCAGTTACAGTTACAATAGAGCTCACAATCTTAGCGGTGGGCTTGCCCCCGCCGTGGCCCGCCTTGTTGTCGACGCGCGCGAGCAGCGGGCGGCGCTGTATATAGTCGCAGTTACAGTTACAATAGAGCTCACAATCTTAGCGGTGGGCTTGCCCCCGCCGTGGCCCGCCTTGTTGTCGACGCGCGCGAGCAGCGGGCGGCGCTGTATATAGTCGCAGTTACAGTTACAATAGAGCTCACAATCTTAGCGGTGGGCTTGCCCCCGCCGTGGCCCGCCTTGTTGTCGACGCGCGCGAGCAGCGGGCGGCGCTGTATATAGTCGCAGTTACAGTTACAATAGAGCTCACAATCTTAGCGGTGGGCTTGCCCCCGCCGTGGCCCGCCTTGTTGTCGACGCGCGCGAGCAGCGGGCGGCGCTGTATATAGTCGCAGTTACAGTTACAATAGAGCTCACAATCTTAGCGGTGGGCTTGCCCCCGCCGTGGCCCGCCTTGTTGTCGACGCGCGCGAGCAGCGGGCGGCGCTGTATATAGTCGCAGTTACAGTTACAATAGAGCTCACAATCTTAGCGGTGGGCTTGCCCCCGCCGTGGCCCGCCTTGTTGTCGACGCGCGCGAGCAGCGGGCGGCGCTGTATATAGTCGCAGTTACAGTTACAATAGAGCTCACAATCTTAGCGGTGGGCTTGCCCCCGCCGTGGCCCGCCTTGTTGTCGACGCGCGCGAGCAGCGGGCGGCGCTGTATATAGTCGCAGTTACAGTTACAATAGAGCTCACAATCTTAGCGGTGGGCTTGCCCCCGCCGTGGCCCGCCTTGTTGTCGACGCGCGCGAGCAGCGGGCGGCGCTGTATATAGTCGCAGTTACAGTTACAATAGAGCTCACAATCTTAGCGGTGGGCTTGCCCCCGCCGTGGCCCGCCTTGTTGTCGACGCGCGCGAGCAGCGGGCGGCGCTGTATATAGTCGCAGTTACAGTTACAATAGAGCTCACAATCTTAGCGGTGGGCTTGCCCCCGCCGTGGCCCGCCTTGTTGTCGACGCGCGCGAGCAGCGGGCGGCGCTGTATATAGTCGCAGTTACAGTTACAATAGAGCTCACAATCTTAGCGGTGGGCTTGCCCCCGCCGTGGCCCGCCTTGTTGTCGACGCGCGCGAGCAGCGGGCGGCGCTGTATATAGTCGCAGTTACAGTTACAATAGAGCTCACAATCTTAGCGGTGGGCTTGCCCCCGCCGTGGCCCGCCTTGTTGTCGACGCGCGCGAGCAGCGGGCGGCGCTGTATATAGTCGCAGTTACAGTTACAATAGAGCTCACAATCTTAGCGGTGGGCTTGCCCCCGCCGTGGCCCGCCTTGTTGTCGACGCGCGCGAGCAGCGGGCGGCGCTGTATATAGTCGCAGTTACAGTTACAATAGAGCTCACAATCTTAGCGGTGGGCTTGCCCCCGCCGTGGCCCGCCTTGTTGTCGACGCGCGCGAGCAGCGGGCGGCGCTGTATATAGTCGCAGTTACAGTTACAATAGAGCTCACAATCTTAGCGGTGGGCTTGCCCCCGCCGTGGCCCGCCTTGTTGTCGACGCGCGCGAGCAGCGGGCGGCGCTGTATATAGTCGCAGTTACAGTTACAATAGAGCTCACAATCTTAGCGGTGGGCTTGCCCCCGCCGTGGCCCGCCTTGTTGTCGACGCGCGCGAGCAGCGGGCGGCGCTGTATATAGTCGCAGTTACAGTTACAATAGAGCTCACAATCTTAGCGGTGGGCTTGCCCCCGCCGTGGCCCGCCTTGTTGTCGACGCGCGCGAGCAGCGGGCGGCGCTGTATATAGTCGCAGTTACAGTTACAATAGAGCTCACAATCTTAGCGGTGGGCTTGCCCCCGCCGTGGCCCGCCTTGTTGTCGACGCGCGCGAGCAGCGGGCGGCGCTGTATATAGTCGCAGTTACAGTTACAATAGAGCTCACAATCTTAGCGGTGGGCTTGCCCCCGCCGTGGCCCGCCTTGTTGTCGACGCGCGCGAGCAGCGGGCGGCGCTGTATATAGTCGCAGTTACAGTTACAATAGAGCTCACAATCTTAGCGGTGGGCTTGCCCCCGCCGTGGCCCGCCTTGTTGTCGACGCGCGCGAGCAGCGGGCGGCGCTGTATATAGTCGCAGTTACAGTTACAATAGAGCTCACAATCTTAGCGGTGGGCTTGCCCCCGCCGTGGCCCGCCTTGTTGTCGACGCGCGCGAGCAGCGGGCGGCGCTGTATATAGTCGCAGTTACAGTTACAATAGAGCTCACAATCTTAGCGGTGGGCTTGCCCCCGCCGTGGCCCGCCTTGTTGTCGACGCGCGCGAGCAGCGGGCGGCGCTGTATATAGTCGCAGTTACAGTTACAATAGAGCTCACAATCTTAGCGGTGGGCTTGCCCCCGCCGTGGCCCGCCTTGTTGTCGACGCGCGCGAGCAGCGGGCGGCGCTGTATATAGTCGCAGTTACAGTTACAATAGAGCTCACAATCTTAGCGGTGGGCTTGCCCCCGCCGTGGCCCGCCTTGTTGTCGACGCGCGCGAGCAGCGGGCGGCGCTGTATATAGTCGCAGTTACAGTTACAATAGAGCTCACAATCTTAGCGGTGGGCTTGCCCCCGCCGTGGCCCGCCTTGTTGTCGACGCGCGCGAGCAGCGGGCGGCGCTGTATATAGTCGCAGTTACAGTTACAATAGAGCTCACAATCTTAGCGGTGGGCTTGCCCCCGCCGTGGCCCGCCTTGTTGTCGACGCGCGCGAGCAGCGGGCGGCGCTGTATATAGTCGCAGTTACAGTTACAATAGAGCTCACAATCTTAGCGGTGGGCTTGCCCCCGCCGTGGCCCGCCTTGTTGTCGACGCGCGCGAGCAGCGGGCGGCGCTGTATATAGTCGCAGTTACAGTTACAATAGAGCTCACAATCTTAGCGGTGGGCTTGCCCCCGCCGTGGCCCGCCTTGTTGTCGACGCGCGCGAGCAGCGGGCGGCGCTGTATATAGTCGCAGTTACAGTTACAATAGAGCTCACAATCTTAGCGGTGGGCTTGCCCCCGCCGTGGCCCGCCTTGTTGTCGACGCGCGCGAGCAGCGGGCGGCGCTGTATATAGTCGCAGTTACAGTTACAATAGAGCTCACAATCTTAGCGGTGGGCTTGCCCCCGCCGTGGCCCGCCTTGTTGTCGACGCGCGCGAGCAGCGGGCGGCGCTGTATATAGTCGCAGTTACAGTTACAATAGAGCTCACAATCTTAGCGGTGGGCTTGCCCCCGCCGTGGCCCGCCTTGTTGTCGACGCGCGCGAGCAGCGGGCGGCGCTGTATATAGTCGCAGTTACAGTTACAATAGAGCTCACAATCTTAGCGGTGGGCTTGCCCCCGCCGTGGCCCGCCTTGTTGTCGACGCGCGCGAGCAGCGGGCGGCGCTGTATATAGTCGCAGTTACAGTTACAATAGAGCTCACAATCTTAGCGGTGGGCTTGCCCCCGCCGTGGCCCGCCTTGTTGTCGACGCGCGCGAGCAGCGGGCGGCGCTGTATATAGTCGCAGTTACAGTTACAATAGAGCTCACAATCTTAGCGGTGGGCTTGCCCCCGCCGTGGCCCGCCTTGTTGTCGACGCGCGCGAGCAGCGGGCGGCGCTGTATATAGTCGCAGTTACAGTTACAATAGAGCTCACAATCTTAGCGGTGGGCTTGCCCCCGCCGTGGCCCGCCTTGTTGTCGACGCGCGCGAGCAGCGGGCGGCGCTGTATATAGTCGCAGTTACAGTTACAATAGAGCTCACAATCTTAGCGGTGGGCTTGCCCCCGCCGTGGCCCGCCTTGTTGTCGACGCGCGCGAGCAGCGGGCGGCGCTGTATATAGTCGCAGTTACAGTTACAATAGAGCTCACAATCTTAGCGGTGGGCTTGCCCCCGCCGTGGCCCGCCTTGTTGTCGACGCGCGCGAGCAGCGGGCGGCGCTGTATATAGTCGCAGTTACAGTTACAATAGAGCTCACAATCTTAGCGGTGGGCTTGCCCCCGCCGTGGCCCGCCTTGTTGTCGACGCGCGCGAGCAGCGGGCGGCGCTGTATATAGTCGCAGTTACAGTTACAATAGAGCTCACAATCTTAGCGGTGGGCTTGCCCCCGCCGTGGCCCGCCTTGTTGTCGACGCGCGCGAGCAGCGGGCGGCGCTGTATATAGTCGCAGTTACAGTTACAATAGAGCTCACAATCTTAGCGGTGGGCTTGCCCCCGCCGTGGCCCGCCTTGTTGTCGACGCGCGCGAGCAGCGGGCGGCGCTGTATATAGTCGCAGTTACAGTTACAATAGAGCTCACAATCTTAGCGGTGGGCTTGCCCCCGCCGTGGCCCGCCTTGTTGTCGACGCGCGCGAGCAGCGGGCGGCGCTGTATATAGTCGCAGTTACAGTTACAATAGAGCTCACAATCTTAGCGGTGGGCTTGCCCCCGCCGTGGCCCGCCTTGTTGTCGACGCGCGCGAGCAGCGGGCGGCGCTGTATATAGTCGCAGTTACAGTTACAATAGAGCTCACAATCTTAGCGGTGGGCTTGCCCCCGCCGTGGCCCGCCTTGTTGTCGACGCGCGCGAGCAGCGGGCGGCGCTGTATATAGTCGCAGTTACAGTTACAATAGAGCTCACAATCTTAGCGGTGGGCTTGCCCCCGCCGTGGCCCGCCTTGTTGTCGACGCGCGCGAGCAGCGGGCGGCGCTGTATATAGTCGCAGTTACAGTTACAATAGAGCTCACAATCTTAGCGGTGGGCTTGCCCCCGCCGTGGCCCGCCTTGTTGTCGACGCGCGCGAGCAGCGGGCGGCGCTGTATATAGTCGCAGTTACAGTTACAATAGAGCTCACAATCTTAGCGGTGGGCTTGCCCCCGCCGTGGCCCGCCTTGTTGTCGACGCGCGCGAGCAGCGGGCGGCGCTGTATATAGTCGCAGTTACAGTTACAATAGAGCTCACAATCTTAGCGGTGGGCTTGCCCCCGCCGTGGCCCGCCTTGTTGTCGACGCGCGCGAGCAGCGGGCGGCGCTGTATATAGTCGCAGTTACAGTTACAATAGAGCTCACAATCTTAGCGGTGGGCTTGCCCCCGCCGTGGCCCGCCTTGTTGTCGACGCGCGCGAGCAGCGGGCGGCGCTGTATATAGTCGCAGTTACAGTTACAATAGAGCTCACAATCTTAGCGGTGGGCTTGCCCCCGCCGTGGCCCGCCTTGTTGTCGACGCGCGCGAGCAGCGGGCGGCGCTGTATATAGTCGCAGTTACAGTTACAATAGAGCTCACAATCTTAGCGGTGGGCTTGCCCCCGCCGTGGCCCGCCTTGTTGTCGACGCGCGCGAGCAGCGGGCGGCGCTGTATATAGTCGCAGTTACAGTTACAATAGAGCTCACAATCTTAGCGGTGGGCTTGCCCCCGCCGTGGCCCGCCTTGTTGTCGACGCGCGCGAGCAGCGGGCGGCGCTGTATATAGTCGCAGTTACAGTTACAATAGAGCTCACAATCTTAGCGGTGGGCTTGCCCCCGCCGTGGCCCGCCTTGTTGTCGACGCGCGCGAGCAGCGGGCGGCGCTGTATATAGTCGCAGTTACAGTTACAATAGAGCTCACAATCTTAGCGGTGGGCTTGCCCCCGCCGTGGCCCGCCTTGTTGTCGACGCGCGCGAGCAGCGGGCGGCGCTGTATATAGTCGCAGTTACAGTTACAATAGAGCTCACAATCTTAGCGGTGGGCTTGCCCCCGCCGTGGCCCGCCTTGTTGTCGACGCGCGCGAGCAGCGGGCGGCGCTGTATATAGTCGCAGTTACAGTTACAATAGAGCTCACAATCTTAGCGGTGGGCTTGCCCCCGCCGTGGCCCGCCTTGTTGTCGACGCGCGCGAGCAGCGGGCGGCGCTGTATATAGTCGCAGTTACAGTTACAATAGAGCTCACAATCTTAGCGGTGGGCTTGCCCCCGCCGTGGCCCGCCTTGTTGTCGACGCGCGCGAGCAGCGGGCGGCGCTGTATATAGTCGCAGTTACAGTTACAATAGAGCTCACAATCTTAGCGGTGGGCTTGCCCCCGCCGTGGCCCGCCTTGTTGTCGACGCGCGCGAGCAGCGGGCGGCGCTGTATATAGTCGCAGTTACAGTTACAATAGAGCTCACAATCTTAGCGGTGGGCTTGCCCCCGCCGTGGCCCGCCTTGTTGTCGACGCGCGCGAGCAGCGGGCGGCGCTGTATATAGTCGCAGTTACAGTTACAATAGAGCTCACAATCTTAGCGGTGGGCTTGCCCCCGCCGTGGCCCGCCTTGTTGTCGACGCGCGCGAGCAGCGGGCGGCGCTGTATATAGTCGCAGTTACAGTTACAATAGAGCTCACAATCTTAGCGGTGGGCTTGCCCCCGCCGTGGCCCGCCTTGTTGTCGACGCGCGCGAGCAGCGGGCGGCGCTGGCGGCCGGCGCGCGCCGCGTGCTGCAGCGCCGCGATGAACTTGAGCGAGTGCAGCGGCACCACGCGGTCGTCGTGGTCCGCCGTCAGGATCAGCGTCGCGGGGTACTCCGTGCCTGGGGGAGAGGGGAGGTTATGAGACTCCAGAAACGTACGCAATACAACAATTGCGTGTACAGTGTGTCTAGGTGACAAAGTTGCACGTTACGTATACAAGAATAAACTTTAATCAGAAAATAAGTAACTATCAACTGCCAAACATAAATGTTGCTCACATTTATAGCACATCTATCCCACTTCCAAGGCAATTTTAACTGCTTTTTCTAAATTTATATCTTAAACCAGGATCCCTAGAAAAAAATTAAAATAATAGATACCAAGCTGATATTGTTATGGTAGCTTCGTTTGGACGAGAGACTTAGAAAGTTGATTACTTTTACTTCAATCTTTAGATTGAAATAAAAAAATAGCTGTTGGCTGACATTGGAAGCATCTAAAGAATACAAAAAAAAACCCGCTGTTCGTAATAAATTTTGATACCCTCTTAGTTGCGGACGCTTTTGTTAAACGAAAAAAAAACTAAGCATTTTGTAGGATGATAGTTTTTTCTGTTACACGACTAATGTCCAATTTCAAATATGACCATATAGTATTAGGACCAGTTCGAAATATGCCCGAAATTTGCTCGCATAGTATCAACGATTGGCACGCACCGCTGCGCAGGGGCGTGCCAATCGTTGCTAATGTAAATAAACAATTTCACCAGTCGGACGAAAGCTTAATAAGGTGAGGGTCGCGTGAGCTAATTAGAGTAATCGGTTGTGTACTGTTAAGTGATAAGTTTTCGAAGATGCCTGGGGGGACGAGAAAAAACAGTCAACTTTTTAATAACCAACAAATTATAAATATTGATTTGGTATAGCCAAATTAACAATTTAAGGGAACTTACCGCGTCCTTAGAGAGGATACTAAGTGCTAATACTCGAAACCTTTCGGACTTCGGTAGTTTTTATGTCCCAACTAGAGGAAAAAAGTCCTAAGCCGGTAAAAGTATAAAGGACAAATTGGCTTTACATTGTTTTGTTTTAGCAGCATGATAGGTAGGTTAGGTACAGATAGTTCATCGACTCGTTACCATACCGCGTCCCTTGCACGATATGGCAATGTTGCACTATCTGTATTCATTCATGCTCACGGAAACAAAAAACGGCGCCGCATGGAATTACTCCCTAGATACTTACGTATTTTTTTTTTGTATTTCTAAGTATCATAGAACACTAATATTTTGTTCTAATAATATGTCTTAAAAATTCTTGGATACACTCAGGTTTACTCATTAAAGTTTGTCGACTCAATTCAATGTCATCCTGTATATACATTATATTTATACAATGACAATATGTATTGCACCGCAACTCTGGTCATATTTTATTTGGACATTAGTCATGTTAACCTTATCACTAAACTGGACATTCTTATAAATTGACTTTATTACAATTAGACGTTATCATAAATAAACGCTATTATAAATGAACATTATTATAAAGGGACATTATTATGACTGGACATATTATAAAATTCAATTCAAAGTTTTCAGTTTTTTTAATCTGTTTTTATAACACCTTGAAATAGTAGCCGCCATGTTACTACGTCATACTGCTGTGTAAACTAAAAAGTGTCAACTGCAACTGATCGGCGTGATTGTCATACAAAACGTCAGCACATTTGTTTACACAGCCAACTGTCAACGTCATTACCACAGAGAAATATGGCGTCCACTGCGTCCAGCGTTTTCGTCAAATTACGCGGGAAATTTGAAAATGTAAATTTATGCATTTTTATGACACCTTATCGGTTGAATATATATATTTTTTTTTAGTGGCTAATTACCTATAGAATTTAATTGAGACACTTTTCAAAAATGGGTGTAATACCCTATTTAGATGCTTGCATATTACTAACAACTATTTTTTTTTACTTCAAGATTGAAGTAAAAAAAATAGTTGTTAGAATTCAACTTACTAAATCCACCCATTCAACATGTATAAATTTGTCTTATACATAAAGTAGATCGTCTCGTTAAAACGAAGCTACTATACCAATTCCAGTTTGGTATCTACCATTTGAAAATTTGTTCTAGGGATCCTGTACCAGAACGCATACACACAGACGGGATCTCGCTCATCGCCGGCGGTAGGACTGGTGCCTTAAAATTTAAAATGCGCAATCAATTACGCTTACGGCTCAAAATATCACCAATGTTTTAGGACGCTTATATACGGCAGGTTGGTCATTTTTAAATCGAAAATGAGTTGACACATTTTTTTCTAGCCATAGAGGCAACATTGTTATACTAATTACTAACTAAATTAGAATAAAATTGTAATAATAATGTACAACTTACCATTCTGAGGCGTGTGTATGTTATGTAGGGGCGAGTACTTGAGCAGATAGTCGAACTGCGTCTTGTTGTCGGAGCTGCCGTAGTCCGACACCCACGCGTGGCCGATCGTGAACTTTTGGAACCTCAGCATATCTAATACGCTGAAATCAACAACACAACAATATTTATTTTAGCTTGTGGATGGGTTCATATAATAGGGTAGTATCATTAGGATAATACTTGATTTTTCCAAATGTGTAGTAACGCTATCTTATAACGCCATGTCTTTGGGAAAATCGTTAATATTTCTTTTGGCAATTAAAAAATCATAATAACGTTACATTGTAGACAGTTCATCTATACCTTAACGTTATGATACTTTTTTAAAATTTCAAAAAAATTAAAGTAATACAATCTAAAGTCAAATAACCAAGTTGGATGGGGGGGTGGGCATGTTTATGCTAATATCCAGAATGGCTACAATATTTTACGATCTAGTATCAGTGTGAATAATTACATAGTTGTATAACAGAATATTATGTTAAGCTTGTAAGGATTGATAAAAGTCCCAAAGAAAAGTGTCTAACTACTAAAGGCATAAAAAAACATCAACATATTTTCGAAACTACACGCAGGGCAGTGGTTTTAACGCCATTTTACCCTCAACATCGGCCAAGTCTGACACGACTTGCAAAGGAATTTTATAACATTGCCCAGTGTGCACGACGGGGAGTGGTTTATACCACCTTCATTACCAATTTAATTTTATTACCGTCAACTATTTAATTGTTTACATGCTAGGGCGAGTTCCCACGATGTCTTAATGACAGATTATCGTGTCATTTATAGCATCATAGCTTGTGTATTTAAATGGAGGTGACCACATATAGGACGACGTGATGAATTGTCGTTTACGACTTATTTACAGTGAGGACAGATAGCCAGACCGGCAGCACTACAGTCGTTCCCTAACTGTGGCACACTATGCCAAAGGCTCGTGACTCACCCGACCTGCACGACGGCGGCCCCGTACAGGTCGGGGCGCTGGTTGATGCAGGCGGCCACCAGCAGCCCGCCGTTGGAGCCGCCCTGGATGGTCACGAGCGAGGCCCGCGTGTACTTCTCGCTGATCAGGTACTCGGCGGCCGCCTGGAAGTCGTCGAACACGTTCTGCTTGTTGAGCAGGCGGCCCGCGTTGTGCCATCTCTCGCCGTATTCACTGGAAAGATATTTAATAATTGTGGTGATGTTACTATCATACTATAAAAACCACTAATAAATATAATTATCAGTAGCTTGTTGCCCAGGAATTCGGTTACGTATAAGATTCCATAAGAAAATGTGGCCTATGTACTATTCAAGGCAGGCACGGATCGAGAACTTTGTTCTGAGGAGGGCAACATGACAGGAGGCAGTCGCTAACATGCATTTGATTCAGCTAAAGGAAGCAATTGCCCACGTTGCCCTTGTATCCGCGCCTGATTCCAGAATCTATGTCTAAATCGAATTTCATCGAATACTATTCAGCCGTTCTAGCTAGTAACAAATATCCATGCATCCAAACATACACACTTATAATATTAGTAATTTAGTATACATTTTATTAAGTAAACTAATTTATATACAACAAATAAAGCTTTTAACATATATTTCGGTCAAGATTCTGCTTTGTAAATTCAAACTTAATTTATTTTATTGCGTTACTTAGTTACGATATTTAATGTTCATAATAAAAAAAGTAGTAATTAACAAATAAACAAGTAATTTAAGGTGTGTACGTACCCCCCGCCCCGTATGTTAGGTATAGCGACGACCCCGTCGAAGTGCTGCATGAACACGAGCCGCGTGACGCTGAAGCTCGGCTGGATGTTGATGTTGAACCCGCCGTAGCCGTAGATCAGCGCGGGGTTCGACCCGTCACGGGATAACCCCTGGGAAGATTATAAAGTACAATTTGACAAGCGATTGGCGTAATTTCGATTATAAATTAACGAGTTATATAAATATATTCAATATAATACGTGACTTCAGTAAAATCACAGTACATCCATACTTATATTATAAATGTGAAAGTAACTGTCTGTCTGTTACGCTTTCACGCTCAAACAGCTATTACGATTTAGATGAAATTAGGTATGGAGATAGTGGGGAAAGACATAGGATAGTTTTTATCGCGATAACCGACATCCATGCGGGCGGAGCCGCGTGCGAAAGCTTGTATTATTACAATAACGCGGCCTTTTTTTACATGAAAACCAAAAATGAAAAGAATGATCTTTTTACTCACACAAAATTTGATCAAAATATTTGGAGTCGTTTCATTCGTGTATTTTTACTTTTATTTTTATTATATTCGTGTATAACAATTTAGTTAATAAATATATGAGATAGATAAAAAAATACCTTTTTAGAAACAATAAACATAGGAACTTTAGTGCCATCTTTGCTAGAATAGAATATCTGTTTAGCCTCGTACTGCGATGCGTTAAAACCCTTTACTTTCACTTCTCTGAACACCTGCAATCAAATATAAACAATATCAATTAGGGCACACACTAGCTTGATAATTAAATAACAACTGGGTATTTACCTAACGATAGAATGCAACCGATAACATTAAAATGCATATCTCATCAAACTATAACCAAATAACACATGAATGATTTCATGTTTGAAACAGTTTGATGGACATAAAATTATGTATGTTCGGACATGGACTCGTTGAATGCCGATTAATCGTCTTGTGCATAATTAATTGTTAATAGGGTAGATGACTGTCAAGTCAAATCAGTATCTTTTTAAGAAACGTCAAAACGATGCGCCTCATACTTATTTATATGAAATACAAAACAATGACGTCATTCTTTTGTATGGTCAAATCATGTAGTTTCAATGTTAGTTTTGATGTTTATAAATTCATGACAACGTAAATTGTAGAGAAACATTGTTTTTCAGAATATTTTTGCAAATGCTATTTCTAGTATAGTGTAAAATACTTTATTGTTATTGTAGTCATCTACCCAATTGGTGGTTAACAAGCATCAACTCTCCGTAGGGAGCGTTGATGCTTAGATGTTAGATCCGATTAGATGCGAGTAGGCAAATAATCGACTCGGCTTTCGACGAGTCTCGCATATTATTTATTTAGTTCTTTTTTTTAGTTTTGTAAAAAGACGACTCCCGCATTAGGGTACAAGCCCTGTGTCGCGGGTAACTTTACAAACATTCAATTCACGGACACAAAGTACACCCAGACTCGGAAAAACAAAATTTGTGGATCACACAAAGTGGTGTCCCGTGTGGGAGTCGAACCCATGACCTCATGCGTAGAACAGCATGAAGAAAATATAGCTGGTAGTATAAAAATTGAAGACTGTCTGGTGCCTTACCGTAGGTTTATAAGGTTTACTGTTGAAGTCCACGTGGTATATAACACCAGGCGAGAGGAACGACATGAAGTGGTAGAAGATCTCAGACTGTTCCTTCTTGCCCGAGAATCCCACCACGGAGCCCACGTCCAGGTCGAACGATTGGAGAAGGTTGCCTGACTCTAAACTGTGTAGTTGGAGTACACTCTGAAAGATAAATATTTATTGAAAATTATTCAACAGGAACAGTATTATTCAAATAATTTGTCATATAAACACCCGATTGGCCTAAGACACGCTGAACATCGATCATCGCTCATCTGATAACCAGATGAGACATTTTTTTTATCAAATTTAATTGATTTATCCCCCCCCCCCCCCTACTAGATAGAGCGGAAAGGGGTTATACTACATATTGTCCCACTTAAGCGTAAATTTTCCCCGTTTTTGCAACCTTTTTGCATTGCTACTCCACTCCTGTTGGTCGCAGCGTGATGTGATACAGTCTTCCTCGATAAATGAGCTATCAAACAGTAAATCATTTTTCAATTCGGATGAGTAGTTCCTGAGATTATCGCGTTCAAACAAACAAACTCCTTAGCTTTATAAGATTAATATAGGGAGGAAATAAAGGGGATATCTAATTACACTATAATAGTTGAAAATAAGTTACCTTAACATCTCTAACGTAATGAATGACGAGTTTGTCGTGGTCTACAGCAGAGGCCCAGTCCAACACATCACTCGGGTGTTCCTGGAATATACAACATTATTTTTAATATACAACATTATGTAATTAGTTAAAATATGACATACATTGCATTATTTTTGTTGCCAACCTTTTAGATAACTGTAAAAATGAACAATGTTTCAAAATTAACTCCATATATAGAATAATTATATCAAAGTATGGCAAAATGATATAAGCTACTTAGAATAGATAATAATACAGTGTTTAAATTAAATAACTCACAGGTATTAAAGTCTCCCAGTTCTCTTCGGTATGGTTGTGTAGATCGATCTTGACCAGTCTGTAGTTGGGAGCGTTCTTGTTTGTACGGAATATACACACTGAGCCTTCGTTTGTTACATACTGCAAACAAAATATACAATTTAACATTACTTATTCTATAATACATAACAAAAAAAAATAGTATTTTTATGAAAATATATTAGGGCTTCCACTACAAAGGGACCATCAACAGATTTTTAGTAATTTTAAACTCCCCTAGTCAGCAATAGTAAGCAAAGCACGCATCCCCTTCTCAACTTGAAACAGATTATTTTTGGTAACTTTATTTTTATCTTTTTTTTTCCCTTCCTTCCCGCCGATACTACTCTGTAGGGATTATGGCTCGCACATTCTGTGCATTCGCCAGTTTCAAGTTTATTTTCTCTCTAAGTTATTATATATTTAATATATATTTTTAAATTTGTTATTCCTATGGCAATGTGGGGAAAGTGGGGTGCATTTCAATTAATAGGGTAGATGACTGTCAAGTCAAATCAGTATCTTTTTAAGAAACGTCGAAACAATGCTCCCAATACTATGAAATACAAAACAATGACGTCATTCTTTTGTATGGTCAAATCATGTAGAACCAATGTTTGTTTTCATGTTTATAAATTTATGACAACGTAAAATTGTAGAGTAACATTGTTTTTCTGAATATTTTTGCAAATGCTATTTCCTGTATAGTGTGAAATAATTTATTGTTATTGTAGTCATCTACCCAATTCAAAGAAAAAAGAGTCAACATTTGCCCAATCTACTATTTTTACACAAATAATAATTAATGGTCCCAAATTGGCTATGTAAGCTGAATGTTTTGTGATATCAGTATGGTATCCATTCCGATCACAGGGGAAGCACAACGAGCGTGGACAGAATCGAGGAGTTTAGAATGTGGCATACCTCGTAATCAGCTTCAAAGTTGTGTACGATCTGTGTGAGTTGTAGTTTGCCGTTGATCTCGGGCTGCTTGGTGAGGTCCGCGAAGAACAGCAGGTTGTCTCGGCAGTCCTTGACCGGGGACACGATCAGGTAGCGCCCGCAGTCTGTCACCTCTGCACCGCTGCACATGTACACTTACATTATAGATCCACTTGGAAAGCTCAGCCAAAAGAGACTCAAAAGGAAAGATATTGTGTAATACAATATTTTTTCTGACCGCAACTACAAATGTTCGCTATGAGTAGATGCCCTCGTTGGAGGACACACTCTAACAAGAATATATGCTCAAAAGACATCCGCTTAAAGTTATAAACTGATCGCAGATAAAAAAACAAAAAAAAAAAAAAAACTTGGAAAGCTTCCGAATGAAGGCGTTCAGAATAGATGTACGCAACATTATGGCACCATTGACTATACTTCCATTTGTATGTACGTCTTCCTTTTGGACGTACGCAAGAAGATATTATACTGAAGAGGGAAGACTGGTGTCAACAAGATACATTTGTCACTGAAGAAGTGAAGATAACCATTGACATATAGAGCAGGACTGCGCCATCCCTATTAATTAAAAGTTGACTGCAAAGCGTGAAAGAGAAAAAAAAAATAGGTATTGTCCATAAAGTAGCGTTGTCTCTTTCTAGAGGTGGTCAATTTTGTGAGGTTATGGCGCAGTCCCGTTCTCTACATCAATGAAGATAACCAATTATTTTTTTACTACTTCTGCAGTATAAGCCCTGCATTGCGAGAGACTTCACAAACATACAAGCCATGGACACAAAGTACACCCACCCAGACGCGAAACAACAATTTGTGGATCACATAAAGGGATGTCCCGTGTGGGAATCGAACCCACGACCTCTTGCGTAGCAGTCGGAGAGCAGGTCACTACCACCGCGCCACATAGGCAGTCTTTTTTTAATTTATTTGTCATTTTTCGTCTTTCTCTTTCGACAATAGTAACCATGGTTTGACACTATGCTTAACAAGAGAAGGTGGGAGATGAAGGATTAAACCATAGACACAATTACTATAACATTCTTGATTTGCTTACTCACTGACTTTGCCTTCAAAATGGCACACCTGCGAAACACATAGTGCCGTACAAGTCCTTAAGGACACTGTACGTAGGCCTTAAGCCCAGTGTAAAGTTCATGATGCATGGTGAAGACACTGAGAAGGCAACAATCAAACTAAACCCTAATATTTACGACATATGGTGGAAAATGGCGTGTCAAAGTGCTAACTCTATTGGTCGCGACATGTGTATTAAATCGTATGTCATAGCAAATTACTGTCTTATTTAAAAGCTCAATCTTCGTCAATCTTTATTTTAATACAAGTATAATGTAGATACAAATTACTTCACATATAAAGTTGTTTACTACTATTATAACTACTTCATGATTTCTTACTAACTAAGCCTTAAAATATCTAAAAGCTTGATGTTCGCTCAAAGTGTATGTTGACTAAACAGAACAGCTACGATAAAACAAATTAATGAGAATAAATACTTGATTATAAAATAGAAAACACATACGAGGGTTGGTCAACATCCCTCAGTATTTGGGAGTGGGTATCGCTGTAGATAAATTAAGGTTATTAATTACACTTTGAACAAACAACAATAGTTTTTAACTACGCAAAGAAAAGGTTGTACCCTAAAGGAGGGATTTGGAAGATATTTGTTTGATGAAAATCCAGTCAGAGGTTCTCTAAGGTGATCAATGTTTTATATCATGTGCCAGGGAGATATCGAATGGACAGCTTGTTATTTCAACCAACCAGTCACGTGATCAAAACTATCATCATTGGTACTTTGGCCGTACACAAAACTGGAGTTATTTGATAAAAAGTTGCGATCGTTTTTTTGAAAGAGGACGAAAATGATTGATAGCAACGTTGGATCAACGTAACTAGGCCGGACAGAAGTAAGCGACAGGTGGTTGCGCAGATGCATTTTTTGGAAGTAAGTGGTGACAGGAAGCGGGGGCGGGGGCGGTAACTAAACCAAGAGAATTAGAGATGCGTTTACGCATTACATTGTCATAATTAGTATTACTAACTCATGTTTTTTTGTGATTATTTTCGTAAAGAAATTGTTTTTCAATGTTTCTTTAGTATTTACTGTAACTGTTCTAAATTTCAACTTTTATGAATTCATTTAAATAGTGTTTTTATATTGTTGAATTAAAATGTTGTTAGTATTTTTAATCGATTATACATAATTAATCGTTTTCGTAAGTAATTTTAGGGTCGCATCTCTATGACATGCGCGAAAGTGTTAAGAACCTAACTTCAATCCGGTCAAGTTACGTTGATCCAACTGTAATTATGATAATATTGATACTATTTCGTATATAACCGAAAATTCCATTGCTTCATAGCCACGGCCTACACAACCTAAGACGCCTAAAAGTAATTTCTGCGTCATTCAAGGTCGAGATGAGATGAGAAAGTTGAAGTCATACTAACATCCTCCAAAGTGGTTCCTCGGGGAATTCAACAGTGATGACATCTTCAGACTGTGGCGTGTTAAGGCGATGGTAACAGAGCTTCTGGTCGCGGTTCACTTCTGTCTCAGAGCCGTCCGTCTTGCCCGTTTGCTCTGGATACCGCTACAAAAAAACACATATAAAATTAAAAATAAAATACCCCTGTCATATAACACCAGCCTACTGTGGTACACATATTTGAAATCGTGTAAATGATAGCCATTACGGCTATCAGCCATCACCCAGAATAAAATAATACATAACCCTTATTATATATGTATTTTTTTCTTCTCCCTAATACTCAAACGATTGAGTCGTGTTCAAAAGTACTTCGCTACTACATAAGTGTCAGAAATAGCATGAGAACTTACGGCGTCTTAAAATTGAGACAACTCAAAAGAGACTATGACAGTCATATTACCAAAAAAAAAAAAAAACAAGTACAATAATTGCATTTTTGAAAGACAGAAAAATTTGAAGTCCAGACCCAGGGATCGAACCCGAGACTGAGGATAGAAAAATTTGAAGTCTAGTAACATAGTCCAGGTAGTTGGTTCGATTCCGGCCCCAGTTTGGCTACGGAAGTCTCGGGTTCGATTTCTGGGTCTGAACTTCAAATTTTCCTATCTTTCAAAAATGCAATTATTGTATTTGTAAAGTAATTGGCAAGAAGTGCCCGTAAAAATTACTTCAACAATTAAACAAGCTTCAGGTAACTTGGTTTACTATGTTACCTAAAGCTATTTCAATATTCTAACAATACAATACTCATCAAAATTCCTTTAGGTGTTTAAAATTTATTGTAGGAAAAAAAGAATTGTGACATACATACAAACAATACATATCTTTTTTGGGTCAGTCGTGTACAAATATGAATATAAATGTAAACCGTTACCCCTTTATTCATAATAATAAGTCCATAACAGCATTTTAACTAGCGGATATTTTGTCTCTCTCAAAGTAGTGGGTATTTTTTTAAGAATAAAACCAGGCAAGTGCATGTTGGGCCACGCACAATGTAAGGTTCCGTAAGAAGTGGGTTTTCTATTATTTTTGTTTCATACTTACAACGTTATATCTACCTAAGGAATAATATTTTTCAATGGAATTTGTACGAGAATTTTGTTACCATCAGGGGAGGACGGGGGACACTTGGCTCTAACAAAAATTTGGACTTTAAAGCTTAATATTTTACAAACAGATCCCTAAAACTAAAAATCGTCTTTCCAACCCCTAAACGTTTGTAAAAGACCCATCGAACCCCACACGATGGTGTAGGTAAGAATAAAAAAATCACACGCCCACTTTACTTATAGGCTACTTTTAAAAAATATATTTTTAAGATTTTATTATTTCACTTTGTTGGCGTAAGTAATATGTGTATTCATGCAAAATTACAGCCTCCTAGCACTAACAGTCTCTGAACAAAAGTGCGGGCTGACGGACGGACGGACATGGCGAAACTATAAGGCTTCTGTTTTGCCATTTTGGCTATGGAACCCGAAAACCAATCTTATTTTTCACATTTAAATATTAGTATGGGTTCAAAGTACTTTAGGCACGTGCAGATAATATTAATGTAATTTATGTGACAATAGCAGGCCATTACCCGTTTACATTGTAACTAGTGTTGCCCAAATTCAGTCTTGGTCTTGCAGTCTTGGTCTTGTTCTTGCGTTTTTGCAAGACCAAGACCAAGAACAAGACCGCGTATTTTTAGCAAGACCAAGACCAAGACTGACCGTGCAAGACTTGAGCAAGAACAAGACATAGCCTGCAAGACTCTTGCGTCTTGCAGCTAGGACTTAGCGCTATTTCACTGAGTAGTTAGGTGTAACAGTTCGGTGTATAGGTAGGTACGCTTAGGAATTCTATGAGACGCAAAAAACTGTATCAAAGAATATGAAAAACTGGACCTATGCGCATTACGACTAATACCATAAACATAGCGAATAAAAAAATATCTATTAAAATCAAACTGAGTGCATGCATAGTTATGTTTTAACCATCGGCACTTTGATAATGCGGCATCAAAGGTTTTGTACTTACTTCTCAAAGAAATTTGCCGCTTTTCGGAAGTACATGGTTATGATACACGCGCCGGCGGCTTCTTTTGAAATCTAAAACAATCGTTGCCGCCACGCCGAAATCATAACATTTGACACTATTTGATTGCCGCCATAGGGCGAAGGTATACTCATGCAAAATAATTTCCTAGTAGAGTACCTACAGGTGTTCCAAAGAATAAATAAGTTTCAGAGTGCTTAGAATGAAAATGAATACATTATACTGATCACGCAAGTAGTATTATGATTAGGATAAAATGGTAAGGATAGGTAGTAGATGTCATATTAATTCATTCTAGTAAGTATATATTATAATATTGATTACTTATATGGTTTTAAACTAATTACTTAGGTACTATTATTGTACATTTAGTCATTATATTTCTTAAGTTTTTACAAGAAAAAATAGCAAAAAAGTGTTCAAATATCACCCGTTTAATAAATATTGTAGCCACTTTTAAATATACTTGAAACGTGTAAAAAAATTCTACAAAACTAATAAAATAATATAAAAAGCGTAGGTACTTACCTACTAATAAAATAAAAAGCCTGCGATAAGAGTTTTGTATTACTTACCAGCCCGAATATCTCTGAGAGAGATGATGAGAGTAAGTATTTACTAGCTGTGCCCGCGACTTCGTCCACGAGGAATAGTAACTTTGGAGGTATAGTGACGTTCAGGACTTATTTATTTATTTTAAAACTTCTGTCATCAAACATACAAACGAACTCTTCAGCTTTATAATATTAGTATAGATGTACGCCAAAACATTCACTTATATGTAAAGAATAGTGATTGGCACTAATTCTATTTTATTCACGCGTCGCGTCTGTACAAGTAGGTAATATTTAGTGTGTGTTTGTACGCCGCACGCGGCATTGTTTGATTTGCGGCGGCATCCTTTTCATAGAGCCGGCACGTGGCGAGGCGGCGCGGTAAAGCAAGGAAACGTACTATAAATAAAGGAATTATTTTAATTCCAGTCATTTCCAATTGAGCTGTGCTTCGAGTCTAACTTGATAATTGTTTTTACTAATTCTCGTTGTTTTCTAAAAACGTATCACGTGTACAATTTAATATGAGTGACGAAGATTCAAATTATTCTAGTCCGAGTAACGAGAGTTTGAGTCACAGATCTAAAAGACCCAAAAGCAAATTTGAGGAGTTTTTCGAAATAATTCATGCATCCCAAACTGCCTTCTGTAAATTGTGCCAACATAAAAAGATTGAAATAAAAATGAAAAACAGAAACACTTCAGGCTTAAGGAAACATCTAATATCTTTCCACAAAAAGGAATCAGAAATATTTCTTCCTGTTAAACCAAAATTAAGTGGAGATATCACAAGCTTTTTAGTAACCGCTGGAAGTGGACAGGTAAGAATATTTTTTTAACAGTTAAAAGAATTTTAACTCCGCGTAGCTATTCATGCGATACTTTCAAAAACGCCATTAACTTACGTAAGTATTTTTGAGTTAGTGGTGTTTTCACAGTTTTCATCTAGGGGTGCGACATATTAAGTATGTAATTATCGTCTTAAATATTTTTTATAAACACCCATATTTTCAGTTAATCGGCCAGTAACAACTAAGTACTTTATTTTGGTAAATTACAGTACAGTGCAACCTTAATATAACAAATATCAATTTAACGATTTTCTCGATTTAACAACAACAAACCTCCTCCTCTTATACGCTCAAACCTAATAACACAAGATTTATTGTTTTGTTTCAGTCGGAAAACAGCAGTGACAACATCACGACAGCTACAGTTGATTGGGTGGTGAAAAAATATCTTCCCTTCTCATTTTTCGATGACGAAGCTACACAAGTATATTTTCGACGTATTTGCCCTAATATGGTGTTTCCTAAAAGGTCTACACTTAGAAGGAAAGTCAAAGAGCGATTTGAAGAGCTCCAATTGAATCTCAAGGAACGACTTCAACAATTATCATCTAAAATGTCTTTTACCATTGATGGGTGGACGTCAATTGCTGGTAGGAGTTACTACGGGGTTACTATTCATTATATAGACAACGCATGGAAGTATCAATCTGTAGTTCTTGATTTTATACCATCACGCGGTCGACATACTGGGGAAGATATTGCAACGATTTTCCATGAATGTTTATTGGAATATGGCATAATTGATAAAATACAAGGTATCACGGTCGACAACGCAACTGCAAATACCAAATTCATGTATGAACTGGGCAAACAGCTGCCGCCACACTTTGATTCAGACAATCAACATTTCCGGTGCTTTGCTCACATTTTAAACCTTGGTGTACAAGATTTATTAAAGACCTTAGCATTACACTGTGAGTCTGACACTAACGCGCAAGATCAGCAGTACGAAGACTATGCAGACGAAACTGAGGATGAGGAAGATGAAGAATCTGCACCAAATATTGCTGACTCGCGTACATCTGTAACAAAGTTACGCAGTATTTCCAGTAAAATAAAAAGAAGTGAGATAGTGAAGAAGAAGTTTCAGTCTGCTTGTGAAGCAGCTGGCGTGCCATCAAATCTAAATGCCATTCTTGACTGTCCAACGAGATGGAATTCCACACATGATATGATTGGATTTGGTTTAAAAGTGAGAGCGGGCATTGACATATTGTGCAGTTCTGTCACCGAATTAAATGATTTTCAAATCACAGCTAATGAATGGCAGGTACTCGAAAAATTACATAAATTTCTAATAAACTTTAAACTTTTAAGTACAAAACTTGGTGGAGACAAATATGTTACATTACCGCTAGTCATTGTATCATTCAATCTCTTGCTAGATAAAATTGAATCCATGGTAAAACAGTTAGATGAGAAACCTAATCGATCTGAAGTGGATGAAAGGCTCATTCTAGCTTTCCAAGCAGCTCGAGACAAAATGCTTAAACATTACAAGAAGAGCAACTGGATTTATTGTACTTCTTTAATTTTAGACCCAAGGCATAAGGCTCAGACTTTTGACCTGACAATGTGGGGGAAGCAACTTAAAACAGAAAGTCTGCGCAAGTTCAATGAACTTTATGAAGAATATAAAAGTCTACACTCACTGAACAAATCTCTGGAATTACCAGAAAAAGAAAATAAAGTATGTGATGAAGATGAAGACGTAATAGACTTTGATAAACTCTATGAATGTCCCTCGACGTCATCTGGATCTTGTCTTCAAGGCTTAGTGATAGACGAGTTGGAGGAGTACCTGAGAAAACCAAGAACTGCCAGCTCGGAAGACATTTTAGATTGGTGGAGGACGCATGAGACAGAGTATCCGATTTTATCGAAAATGGCCCGTGATTTTCTCTCAATACCTGCAACTTCAGTACCTGCTGAGAGGTTATTTTCTAAAGCATCATTAGTAATTAGAAAACATAGAAATAGGTTAAGTGATGAGTCAGCCAGATGGTTACTTTGTATTAATTCTTGGTCAAAAAAAATTATATAAAGTATCATAACCTAATGATAAAGCTGTTGATTTGTGTTGTATTTTATTTTTTATTCAAATAAATGATAAATCGTAAACTCTTTTATTAAATTTCTTATAAGTTGAGGGTTCAATCTCTTTCTAGACAGATAAGTATTGTTCTTTAAAATACAGTCAAGTTATTGTAATTAATTTGTTTTTTTACATGTTTTAGCAAATGTAAGCTTATAAATCATAAATGTTTATTAAGAAACAGTTACTTCCATGGAAAACGACATATAGGTCAGTTGATTTTTCGAATTTCTTATCAAATCTTCAGTTACTTATTAATCTGCTTGATCTTTACTATGGCTATGTTAATTCAAGCTCACAATGTTCCAATTCTAATACGTTTTTCTAAGATTTAAAGTAAACTTTAATAAATAGTAATAGACTAATAGGTAATTGCAAGACTTGCAAGACTCTTGCTGCAAGACCAAGACCAAGACCAAGACTGGGAGCGCAAGACCAAGACCAAGACCAAGACCAGGTGTATTGGCGCAAGACCAAGACCAAGACTGGCTAAGTCTCGTCTTGTTCTTGCATTTGGGCAACACTAATTGTAACAATATAATGAATTGTATCATGTAAACAAACGCTGACATTGGCGTATAACAAGGAGGTCAAGCAGACCTCACCGAACGTGACACGGTCAATGCTAACTACAAACAAAGGTTAGCGTACACCGGTCACGGGACGACATGATACGGCACAGCAAAGGACTTCACATTGCTGAATAATTTTAGACTTTATTAAATAATCTTAAGGTTGACTATTCAAACGCTATTCAGTTATAAGGATGTCGTTGAGTCTGATGCTGTCTCTGTCTATTGTAAATACTTTTTATATTACAGTTTGAGTTTAGAAAGGTAAGATATTGTACTTTGATAATAAACCTTAAACGTGTGGGCAAGTTCCAGGGGTCTTGCGTTGTGCGTAAAATTATACAGCATACAGCAAGCCTCAGCATTCTAATGTATACTTTACTGTGCCGTCTTGACTTGTAGTTATCAGTAAATGGTAGCTTTATGATATTTTTCTCAATAAAAGTCGTACTTACAGAATAAAATAATCCCTTGTTGTCCTTTGTCCACGACATTGATGCGAACTTTACTTTTTCTAACACTTCTGGGTAATCATTACCTGAAATAAAAAAAAAAATAGGAATCAACAAACCACTAACGGTAAAATATTAAGACGTCACTCAATTTTGAAATTCCGTTCTATCATGCTGTCGCCGTCACTTAAAGATATTTTGACGTGATAACGTCTTATAAATGGATAACGGTGCACGCACGAAAAAGTGTCACGTAGCAACGGTCACGTTATTGATTGGTTGCTGAACAGTCACGTAGCAACGGTCACGCTATTGATTGGTTGCTAAGCAGTCACGTTGACTGGTTGCTATACAACGCGAATGGCGATTCCGCCTGCTTATAGGCTTAAGTATTGTGGCCGTCGGGCGCATTCGGCCGGGTCCACGACATCCATGTCATCAATGTTTTCTTATGACGTTATCACGTAAAATGATCGTCCGTAAACCGACTTTACAGAAAACTATTATTTTTCCTTCGGACAACTCACACAACGCCACATGATCCCAAACTAGGTAGAGTCTGTACTATGGCAACAAGACAACAGATAAACATACTCTTAAATTTCTAAATACATACACATTCTAGATAAATGACGCCCAGACACAATAAACCATCATGCTCTTCACACAAAGTTTTATCCCGGGTGGGTATCGAACCCACGACCTCTGGCTTAGCAGCAGACCAACAGAAATATTCAAAGGAACAATTTGAGTATTCGGCAGTAATAATCGTTCGAATTTACCTTACCTTATGTAAGAAGACTAAGCAGCCAGGGTTTGCCAAGAATGTTTATTATGAATTTATTGTTCGAACCACAGTAGGTTTGACTAGATTATAGAACCCGCACATTCCAATAACAAAATAAAGAAAGTACAGAACAAGTACCGGGACTTTCGTACCCTACACTCACAAGCGCGTACAAAACTTACATTCGCAGCGCTTAAGCGTGGCATTCCATATTCCAGATTCCATCTCTGTCTCTGGTCCGATATTTATGATATCAAGAGCGTTTTTTATAAAGCTGTCGTTCTGTATTAATGTAGTATTCTGTGGTACAATACAGTAACTACTAGTTTACAGCGTTTTCTTCATACGCAGTAAACAATAAATTTCATTGTTAATTCAGTTTCATTTGTTATAAAGTGCCTAAAAAAGTATTTAAGCAAGATTTCCTGTAGAAAATCACAAACCTGTAGCAACATCTTTCAAATGTATAGTGATCCAGTCGGAGCCACTGGCGGAGAGGCCGTACGCGAATGTGTTGCCGTCCTCTGTGAAGCGAGACCCTGACAGCGCGATCGTGCCGTCTTCAGACAGGGTGTTGGGGTCCAAGAAGACACGCGGCTCGCCTTCCAAGCTGTCTTGTACATATAGGACACTGGGAAAGAAGATAAGTCGATTTGAATAATAGGAAATTATAACTTTTGAAGTTTTAGGGTTGTCGAAATTGTATTTCCGAATGAACTAATATTGCCCAACGTCGGCTAAGTAAGGAGAGACTTTAGTCTACGTTCAAATGAGGTTGAGCTAATGTGCATTTACATCTTCTTCCATATTGTTAAAGGATTTAACATGCCAACGTACGTTTTTAAGTATAATTATATTGCTAGTATAAACGTGCGTTAAGTGTCCGTCATCTGAACATCGACCTAGAAAATAAATATTTGCCTCGCATTGGGAGATTCTAGACTAAATCTATACTAATATTATGAAGCTAAAAAGTTTGTTTGTTTGAACGCGATCATCTCAGGAACTACTGCTCCGAATTGAAATAATATTTTACTGTAGGATAGATCATTTATCGAGGAAGGCTATAGACTATATAACATCACGCTACGACCAATAAGACCGGAGCAGCAATGAAAAATGTTGCAAAAACGGGGAAAATTTACGCATACGAAGTTGCGCGGGTCGCGGAAAATTTCCATCACGCTTATCAATTTTGTGCGCCGTCGTGATTATAAATACTTTACCTACACTAATTTAGTCCGATTTTAATAAAATAAATTACAAATTGATATCTCAGTAGGTTCTATGTCGCAATATTTTGATTTCGCTCTGCCAACTTTTACATATTATTATAGAAGCGAGGTCATTTTGCGCAATATGAAAATATATTATACTAAAAGTAGTTTAATAAATAAAATTGATGTCAAAATAACAGTTTTATGTTTTTTACTAAATGCAAGTATACATGGCACTTATAACAAAATCTTAGTTTTAAATTTTTTTGTCTATCTGTTCGTTCCGGGTAATCTCCGGAAGTACCGGACGGATTTTGACGGGACTTTCAATGTCACACAGCTGAAGATGTAACGAGTAACACTTAGGCTACTCTTTATCATCGCGATAACGTCTATAGGGAGTCAGCAGTACTGCAACTTCACGCGGACGATGTCGCGGGCACAGCTAGTTTACTATAAAGTTCATAAATCTAACATTTTCGTAAGGTCGCTTGATCCCGCTCAGGATACCTAAATGTCCTCACAGTAAACACTAAACAGTACATATACACTATATCGTGTTGAGCCCCCTCCCATAAGTATCTACTTATGGGAGGGGGCTCCTGGATCTACTTATATTTTTAACTAGCCGACCCGTGGAACTTCGTCTGTGTAATTATTCCCAGTTTTTGCAATATTTTTCATTGCTGCTCCGGTCCTATTGGTCGTAGCGTGATGTTATATAGCCTTATAGCCATCCTCTATAAATGGGCTATCCAACAGTAAAAGATTTTTTTAATTCGGGCCAGTAGTTCCTGAGATCACCGCGTTTAAACAAACTCTTTAGCTATATCATAATAAGTATATATATAATAGCTGTCTCGCGCAACTTCGTATGCGTAAATTTACCCCGTTTTTGCAACATTTCTCATTGCTGCTCCGCTCCTATTGGCCGTAGCGTGACGTTATATAGCCTATAGCCTTCACCGATAAATGGACTATCCAACAGTGAAAGAATTGTTCAATTCGGATCAGTAGTTCCATGTTCAAACAAACAAACAAACAAGCAAACTCTTCAGCTTTATAATATTAGTATAGATAAGAACATGAATTAAAATGTGTATATTATTTTTCACTACTTTTTTGAAGTTATTTATGTTAAAGCGTGTCCAAAAAATAGTATTGTATGCAAACTTTTGTTATACTGAATAGCGTATGGCACGTGCAGTTGAACAATAGCTGTCCAAAAACAGCATACTACATGTTTAGCGAACAAATGATACAACAAATGGTACCAGGGGCCTTGACATATTCGATTGTCTTTAAATAATAATATATTTAAATAATAATAACATGTTTTCTCTCAAAAAGGTAAGCACTTTAAACCATAACGTCTGCGCCTGCTGAAATAAATGTATGGATTTGACATTAAGTTGTAAAGGCCTATGCACGCGGCGTATTTTTAAGCGCCGACGACGCGCGTGTTATAAACGCGCGCTCACGGCGCTGTAGATGACTGAGATTGTCAAATAATATGTATCATTTCAAACGCGCGCGAAAAGCGCGTTCAAAGCTCGGTTTTATTACCCCAACTACGAATCTGTATCGCCTTATTAGCGCGTTTGTATTATGGCACTAAATTTTGAAACGTATTAAAAGGTTTACTATCTGCGTCTGCATTGTCGGCGCGTTAAAAATACGCCGAGTACATAAGAGTCGCTAAGATGTTTTATTTCAGATCATTCAACCTAGTGTCACATTTAAAGATGGCATTTGTCTACATAGGTATACCCAAACAAAAGAATTGGGGGTGTGACCCCCTGTTATTAACTGTTTATTGTCCCTTTTACAATTGGCCTGAACCCCCACGTCCTCCCCGCTGAAAAAAGGATCGCCTATACTTTCATAGGGCCCCTGGAATCTGTAGCTACACCCAAAAGGGTTGAAAAAACAAAGTTTATTTTCTAAACTACTTTGGCCGTGACGTAATTAATCAAGTTTCGTAACCGGCCACGACCTTTTCGTATTTGTTCTAAACCAGTTTTGACCTAAGATTTTATCGTTCATAAAGTATTTGATCGTGACAGATCATCAAAATAATTACGATGGCTGCGATAACGACTCAATAATAAATAATTGGAAGCTAACTTTAATTCAACAAAGAACGAAGATTTTAAGGAAAATAATATGCAATACATTGTAAATAAAAAAAAATAAAAAACCCGCTTGCACAAAATTTATGGAAACAAGATCTTCTTCATATACGTATAAGTAATATCTTGTTTTTAACATCTCACAGCCGCAATGTTTTTTTTTAAACGTCACATAAATAAGAACACTTGGGCGGTCAAGATGAATCTAACAACGTTAAACCCGTCTTGCGGTTTGAAATATATTTTTGATTTATGATTATTAATTTGAAGCGGCGGTAGCGGCATCGGACTCGCAATCGTGATGTCGTATCCCACTCATTATACTACCGACGTGAACATTGCTAGTAATGTGGGGCCCAAACCAGCATTGCTAGTTATCTTTATTCATTAAAAAAATATAAGGTAATATATCGATAAACCATAACCTAGCCATAACCCATAAAAAAGAACAAACGCTGTCTTTGGATTTGAACTGATTTTGTTTATCTAAAAATGATTTTGAATAGTAGTCTTCGTAAATTAACGAAATACAAAAAAAATTAAGTATCATTCATATCAACCCATAATGATGGCCCACTGCTGGGCACGGGTCCCCCTAGTAGAACATTTTTACTGTAGATTTTGGGGGTAATTATTAATCACCACGCTTGGCGAGCAAGTCGGCGATCCCAGTAAGGATTTAAAGTACGCAAATCACGACATTTCTTAGTCGCCTTGACGACACATACGAAAAGTAATACTTAGACAAGTGATATTCTTAATCCGGTACCACACGGTCTAAAGTCGTTAGCGAGAGTAAATATTCAGGCTCCAGTGGATCAACGACGATACAAGTCATTAATCTGAAATTAGTTTCTTACCTAGTTAGTGATGTATAGTTATGTTAATACCGTAAAATTGTATATAACGCCATCTAACTTACTTTTGATTCTGTAATCCGGTATTTTTGAAAAAGAAATATCTGTCCCCTCGTCTGAAGGGGCACGAGTATTTGGGATAGTTCCACAGTTCGGTGAGTCTCTGGTTGATGTCACCCTTGACCGGGCACGCGTCCAAGTACGGCCGTGTGATTTTGTTCTCTGCCTCTATGAACTCTTTGGTTTCGTCCGAGTCTGGATCTTCTAGCCAACGGTATGGGTCGATGATCTGTGAAGGAATACGAATGAAGGTCATGCATGAGAAAAAAAAAAGGATATAAATAAAGAATGACTTGATAGAACAATGCCTTTGGTCAAAGGCATACTGGTACGTAAATAACTGAGTAATACGTAAGTAGTAGTGTATAAGGAAAACATCTTTATCAATGGCTTAAAAACAAGAGACAGCTGACTTGGAACCTCTATACTACTAGTATGCTGGACAGGCTGCTGCGAAAATAAAAAATAAAACCATTTTGGAAATTGATGAATTGATTTTGAAATGGAAGTCTATACTTGTGTAACAAACAAGGATAGCAACAACGGCCATTTGTCATAATCATAAATGACAAAATGCCATACGTAATATCGTAGGGTTGCCAACTTTTATTAGAAGAAATAATCCGATTTCAAAGGGGGTAAATAAAGAGTACGGACTTATTATAAAATGATATATACTTGGTCTTAATCTAGTAAATAATTTAAGGTAAATACCTTGTATATTGCCCGACGTTTCGACCGTATTGCAACGACCGTGGTCACGAGTAGACTGACCATGGGGTGTGGATAATTTTATAATGTGTATAAATCGCGAAAGTTTACTTATCAACATGAGTACGGACTTTAATTTATCTTAAAGTATTTTTTAGTACTTACTGCAGCACGTAACAATGTTTCATTGTTTTTAAAATAATTGTACGATTCCAAACATTCTAAATCTAAGTTTACATAGAACAGGTCTAGTTTAGTAAGCATTGTGTAAAAAGAGTATTTTAGCGCATTCTGTTAGTGTTATAGATTATAGAGTACGCCCACATGATATAGAGTACAATACCTAGTCTATTTTAGAGTACCGTTGGCAACCCTAAAATACCGTCTTGTGAATCCTTCTATTCGGCATTTAAAATTGCCAATCTACCAAGAGCAGGGGGCCTGCCACTGCTTTACAAAAATAAATTACATTAAAAAATATTTCTAAAAGGAAAATGGTAACAGTTGGTACTATACCTACATCCATTTTACCTTATTACTAATAGTACTAGTATAGTATTATATTATCTGTGCTAATAGTTAGATTTAAACAAAGGCAAAGGTAGGGTTAGGTACCTAATTTGAGTATAGTTACTTTATCACTCTATTGGAAAAAATACTAGCCTTGTTTATATTTGAACAGTAAAATGAAGACATAAAATTCTGTTGTACAATTATACACCACCACCAGCAGACTTAATTGTCAACTTGCTAACCAATAATTCCAGGCAAGTTTCTTACGAACAATACATCATTAATGATATACGAGACAGCAAAACACGTGGATTGTATAAATAATTAGTATTTGAATAGCACAAGCCGCACTCACACGATGCCTATGCATAGGCAAACTATGGGGAAACCATCATTTATTAACTTTTTGTCAAGGATTATTGCCTATACCTACTAATAAATTAAGACAAGCTCTATAATTACAGTTTTTAGGGTTCCGTAGCCAAAATGGCAAAACGGACGGACATGGCGAATCTATAAGGGATAGATTCGCCATGTCCGTCCGTCCGTAACTTTGCTCAGAGACTGTAATTTTGCATAGATACACATATTAACTACGCCGACAAAGTGAAAGAATAAAATCTTGAAAACATTGTTTTTCCCATATATGTAAAGTGGAGGTGTGATTTTTTTTTCTCATCTACCCCATTGTGTGGGGTATCATTAGATAGGTATTTTAAAAACGTTTTGGGGTTGGGAAGACGATTTTTAGATTTAGGGATTCGTTTGGTAAATATTAAGCTTTAAAGTGCAATTTTTTGTTAGATTCAAGTGTCCCCCCTCCCCTTGCCAGCTAAATGGTTGATATTGGATATGTGAAAAAAACACAGTAGCAGTATTATATAGTGAAATTAAAAGGAAAACTATCACACCTAAGTAGGCTATACAAGTTTACGAGTAACAGCTGATCAAATGAAAAGTAACTAAATTTTCGTACAATTTTTTTTTTAAATACATTGAAAGATATAACGTTGTAAGTATGAAACAAAAACAACAGAAAACCCACTTCTTAAGCCACAATATTCGGATGGGACGACAACGACTACGGAACCCTACATTGTGCGTCGCCCGACATGCACTTGTTGTTTATCTTCGAAATTACGGCAATTTCTACTAAATTTGGTATGATATTTCAAAGTATTTACTGATTTAATCATATCAGGTAGCAAACCTAAGCAAGAGCATTCACTGCATAGAAATAGTTTATAATCACAAGTGGTAATGGTTTTTAACGCTTTGTTAGTAATGGACTGTAACGTGTAAATCAGTAATGATGAAAAAGAAACGGTTGTTAATGACAATGTTAATGAAAAATAAGCTAACGACAGGCTGTTACATATCATCGAACGAATGCATGTTTTTATATTCTGTTAGTGTTAGAATGCATTATTGTACAACATAAAAAAAGAGCATGAATCTATTCTAATAAAAAAGTTTTTGACATTTCTAAGAATGTCACTCTGCACGTTTCGCGACAAAAAAATGTTTTTTTGTATATTTACAATCAATATTTGGGTATTGGCGGAATTAGGTACCTACCGGTGAAATAAGAAGTTGATTCTTTCATCATTTCCAAAAAACATTTCGATTATAATTTAGATCGAAAAAGCCGGCTGGGACACGGTCGTGTCTGAAGCTGAACGAGTTCCGAGCCAATGACGGTTCGTCGACGGTCCGGATGTGAGTAGATAGAACTTTAAACATAGGTATTACATTGTTTATGAAACTGTACCGTACCAACTAACCGTACTGTCTTGTCTGTTGTTGTCAGATCATCACGGATGTTTGAAAACTACAATGCCAGAATCTTCAAATCTATAATATCCACCTTTTGAAATCGCCAATACTATACGTTTATTATCCAGTGGCTTTTTATACGTATTACAGCGGCGGTAGCGTAATGGCTAAAGCATCGGTCTCGCAATCGTGACGTAGCGGGTTCGAATCCTACCGACTCCTAACACAAGCCACTGATCTTAGCTGGAGGGGTTAACAGGATTGCTAATAATTTGGGACCCACAACCCCACATTCCTAGTTATGTTTAAAAAAAATACAAGAAACATTATCAAATCAGCAATATTAATCGTTTTCAACCGACTTCAAAAAGGAGGAGGTTCTCAATTCGTATGTTTGTTCACCGATTACGCAAAGACGTCTGGACCGATTTGAAAAATTGTTTTTGTGTTTGAAAGGGTATTCAACTTCCAAGTTGGTCCCATTGCCATCAGATCACAATCTGATGATGGGATCCTGGAGAAATCGAGGGAACTCTTAAAATATTAAAAGCACACCTAGTGATTTAGGTATATTTCATAGTGATTCGTGCATTTGCTCTTAAAAAACACCAATTGGTGAAGTGGAACTGATGATGAAGACTAAAAATTACGAGCAGACCTATTCAATATTTCAAAGTTTGCGATTCAAATAAGTACTTTAATATAGTATTGAGTAGCACTTTAATCTCGATATACTACTATTATACAATGTAATAAAGCTGATAGTGAACTCCTCAACAATTAACGGCCCTGCATCGGGGCAAGCCATATTTCGTAAAAGGATTTGAGCAGATGACATAAGCCTATTGTAACTTAAGTGAATTATAAACCAACCCACTAAAAAGTGAGAAATAAAAACTTTTTAACAAAAAATATTACCGACTTCAAAAATAAATACAAGGCAACTAAAAAGCAAAAAATAATATTCCTAGAATAACAAAAACAAATTAAACATTTTGAAGTTGGTGCCGAATAAAACATAAAGACTACTATTTTCATGGCACCAACTTCAAAATGTTTAATTTGTTTTTGTTATTCTAGGAATATTATTTTTTGCTTTTTAGTTGCCTTGTATTTATTTTTGAAGTCGGTAATATTTTTTGTTAAAAAGTTTTTACTCTTCATTGTATCTCTATACAGGGTGTATATTTAATCCTTGTCCGACCGTTAATGTGTTGTTAGGTATCATGTTCCCTTTCGATTCACGATTTTGCTTCCTAAGTGAATAAATCATTTTTATTATTATTAAAAAAATATTTTGCCGGATATACCTATACTTTTTTTAGCATTGTTAACAGAATACCTACACACCCCTTTCGGGTCGGACAGGGATTTAATTGACACGAGGTAACTAGAGAACGACTTTTCTGATTTCATCAATTCTTTTTTTTAGTTTTGTAATAATCTGTATAAGGTTATTACGTAAAAAAAAATAGCATGTCGATACGAAGTTCGCCGGAAAAGCTAGTTGTAGTATAAATTCATGTATTACAAACTATGGAAGTCGATTAATTATTTAGTTTAGTTTTTTGAGAAGATTTTGTTTTATAATCGTGTAATGCAAATAAATTTGGCACCAAATCCCTATACAAAAAAAAAAAAAAAAAAAAAAAAAAAAAAACAATCATTATAGAGCGATTACCTGTATTTATATGATGTCAAAAATGAAATTAAATGAATCTTTGATTTTTTTTTTATTTGCCGTTTCGATTTTCTGTAAAATGTTACTAATGGATGTAGGTAAGATACAAGTTATCTTGATTTACTCATCTTTAGCAAGGTCGCTAAACCGATTAATTAGGTATTTAAATTGAAAACAACATTCAGCATTTAGAATTTATTCACCAGTAAAACGTGCTACACAACTATTTAAACTTGCAGTAAAACCATCTAGGATTCCGTGTGTGTGCCCCGCCTAAAGCCCCTAGGGGATTTTAAACGGCACACAGTAATATAACTGGGGCTAAAACAAACTTGCTTGTAAATGATGATACCTATCCAATTTTACGATAAAAAGAGAATTTAAAAATGGGGTTTATTATTTCACTGTGCGGCAGCTAAGGTAACCTAAAATATGATGTGACGTAGCCAGCGGTAAAGATTCTTCCATCGGTGCTTTGAAAAACATTTGCACAGTCTTACGCATGCACCGAAGGAAACATTGATTCGAGACTAACATTGTTTACATGAAACATCCAGCCTTCGTTACCGGGATAATATAGTCACGTTAAAACAAGATCTTTACACATTAAGACGTAACATAGGCCTAGCCTAGAAGTGTCATGACATGTGTATGAGTTACCCTCCTAGGGCCGTTCCTTGTAATTTAACCCTTTTAGACCAATAAGAAGCTTTGCTAAGAATCAAGATAGTATGCACTGCCAATTAACAACAACACCAATGTTAGAAGTAGAACTTGTTTGCCCTGAGTCGGGCTTCAAATGGCAACTGGTACAGACCAATCTTCATTTCTATAAGTTCCAATTGTATTGATTGATACTATAATCATATGCCTTGTGGTGCCGGCTTAAGAATAGTACCACCCCATCTCTACCCGTGGGTGTCGTCAAGGCGACTAAGGGATTTCACCCCGGAGGACGGGCAGCAGCGTCCTCTGCGTACTTAAAGCCTTACTGCGATCGCCAACCCGCACGCCAAGCGTGGCGATTATGGCAATTACCCCCAGAATCTACATACTAGTAGGTTCTACTGGGGAGACCCGTGCCCAGCAGTGGGCCATCTTATGGGTTGATATGTATGTATATATGTATGTATAATCATTGAAAGATGTTGTTGCAATTAGTGTAGAGCAAGTATGGTACTTTTGTATGTTTTGAGAACATTATGAAACGCTTGGATGCTTGCTTGTATACAATAACTCCGATATATTCGATGAAAATCACGCAAAGTCTATTACCCATTACGGCATATTTTGTAGCCACATAATGAATCGTAATTATTAGGTCTGATGCTGTAATTTAGGTAAGTTTGAACGTTCATGGATCATTTCTTTTTGTCAGTCAAATTGTCTGAAAACGGGTACCGATAAAAGCATTGCATTGCCGCACCGCAAAAATCTGTTTTGCCCGCCTAAAAACGCATAAGCCTGCAGAATTAGCAATCTACAATAGAAGCTTTTGGTTGTCAGTCAGCAGGAAAAACGGTCAAAGCAGATTTCCTTGACAAAGTTTTCCTCTGCAATAAATTAGTTCATCTAAACAAACAAGTCTACATCAAGGGCATTAAAATAATGTAATCAAATTTGCCATTTTAGATTATTGGAAACAATAGATGGTGACCGCAAAACAAAAAGTCGATGATTTAATAAATGGTCCATTTCAATTCAAGCACGCATTTGAACGCCATGATTACATTGTATATTACCAAGAAGATCAATGTGATATAAAATCAATTTATGGTAACCTGGGCTACGATAAAACACAAATCGGCTATCATAAAATAAAACATTTTCCTTATTCGCGAACGGCTTCGTGACTTTATAAAATAAAATAAAAAACTGCTTGAATAATTTAAAACGTGCGTACCTACATTTATTAGTCTTTTTTGGATAGTTTTGTAAGGATGCCAATAACAGTAAAGTTATTCTGTATCGTTATTGGAGATAATAAAATTCGTGTCTAGCGTTTAGAGACTTGTGAGTGAGACTAATGTTTTAATGTTTAAAATCTAATTTTATTACAAAAACGGTAATAATAGCCTAAAAACGGTATCTAGCCGTTTTTAGGCTATTATCTTAAGTTTTTTGAACTTTCCGTAATCTAACTGAAGCTTGGTCAGTTGTTTATACAAGTTTTGGTTGTTGCATTGCAAGGAACTCAGTATATGACCAAAATTCAAACCAGGAAAATTCACTTTCAGATGTTTAATTGCTAGTATGTAATTATCTGCTTAAAATAGTGATAATGCCATCAAGCAGGCAATGCGACTGTCCAAATTAGGTTTTGACAACCCTGTGTGCCTTGGCGAAAGTAATAAATACATATCGGATAAAAACTGGTACAAAAAAGGTTTCGTTTATTTTATTTTTATTTTCCTTGAACTTATCTTCTGCAAACAAAAATGAAAAAGTTTTGGAGACATTTTATACGGCCAGCTCTTAAATCTTATTTTAGTTTTATATTTATTATTATTTTAGTGAGATAATATTTCGGATAAACCCGACCTTCCATCTGTTTTTTTCTCACTGTCGATGCTATAGCTCCTTTACACGATACCATTTCCTTGTACATTCAAGAACAATTCAAATAATGCAATAAAAAAGCTAATTTACAGGATGCCAACTTGTTGTCATCAAGTAAACGATCAAAAAAATAGATCATCAAGTCCCTAGTGACTTGCAGCAATAAATTTGTTGCTTTAATTTATTGTATGCAACAATAGGCAAGGCGCCATTTATTTACTACTTAAGACGATTTTGGCCAGAATTTGAACCCCTCCCTACCCCCATGTAAGAAAAAATAGGAATCGGCCGGCTGTTTAATATTTATTACGTAAGAATTTAAAGGATAAATGAGTATACCTATTTTAAGCTTGTTTTATTCTTTAAAGAAATAATATTTATTGACATTTTTTGTAATATATTTTGGTTTTTGGACTCATTTTAATACTTTTCTTGCACTTCCGTACTCGCGCGAATTTACGCGTTTCGTGCGCTTTTTATGAGTATAATCTTATTTTTGCTCATTTTTCTGATCTTACGTTAGAACTGTCAAGCCCCCCCCACCCCCCCACTCAACTAAAACGCCTGTGACATATGGACGGCCACACAGACAGACGGACATGGCGAAACTATAAGGGATTTTTATTTTATTTTAGAATTTCACTAGTCCTCGATTAATTTGAAGCAGGTGTTGTATGTGGTTATCACGATATGGGCTCCATGGTTACAGTTTCTTCAATGAATAGACAGCATTCGTTGAATTCTGGGTCTGGCCGTATTGTCAGAAATAATTATACGACATTGCTACATATCTCTGTAGTTAATATTGATTAGATTCTAAGATGTCACGTTCTAAGAATGGCAGGCAAAGGTCGTGGTCACGTATCGGTGCATTTTTCTTAGACTTGAGACTAATAAAAAACATGTTTTGTCAGATAATAAAGCGATCACCTTTGCAAAAGCAATTTTGTTAATGACAACAAACAATGTATGAAAAGAAATCCACGATGTTTTAAAATGTATTTCTTGATTTATAAAATTATAAAGGTATATACGAGTAGGTATACTGCGGGCCTTAACGGCGGCCGTTGCAATACGGTCGAAACATCGGGCAATAAATAAAGTTTTTACCTCAAAAAATCACGCGATTAAGACTTGTAATACCTTTATATAATTTTATAATGTGTACAAATCGCGAAAGTTTATCAATATTAATTTCTTGCTGTTAAAAAACTGGTAAGCCGGCAATGATACAACTGGTCAAGGGCAAAACCGAGGGTTATTTTTTTCCTTATGGTAAAGTATCCTAAAATTACAAAACAATAACAGCAAAAAATCTTCAATTTTTTTTTTCAAGTTATAGGTGGGTATGGTGATTAATCAAGCGGAATTGCAAGCCGGTCGTTAACTTTTACTAATAAATTATTGTTAGACAGCGAGGTATTATCCAATTGTGATCGTTAGTGTTAAAATTATGAAGACTTGTCTATATTTTGGACAGGTTTTTGGCACATGTTGTTTTTTTTTGTCTCAGCTACCAAATAGTCTCTCGATGAGGATCTTTGATCCCGGATATGGAAATTTTTAAACATTTGTGTCTTGAAGAGGTCCGATAAAGCAGCATCAGTAAAGCTTTACTTACTAATTCTTAGGATTCTAGTATTAGTAAGTACTAGTGCCTAAGGCAAAAGTAACTTAAGTTTTTCAATTAAACTTTTAATCGCAGTAATAAAGCAGGTATATTTCCTCAAACAATACAGGTAGGTAACATCACTTTTGAAACTTGAACCTCTATGCATCGCTTTACCAGTCAACCGATTTATATGGAAATCATGCCTCGAAGGTATCTACTGACGTAGACATTTATGCTAATAAGCTTCACTGGCAAACGAGCTTACATTATAATAGACCAACAATTATTATTTAAAATCTATTCCGATATTCATTATCCTCATAGAAAAAAAAGAGTAAATGGCAATTACGTCAGAAAACTCTGCAGATCTAAGCAGTCCCATATAATTAAATACGCAAAAATTATGAATGACCTTTAGCTACAAATCGTTGATTGTTCTTCATACGAGTTTACTTATTAAGTGTTAAAGTATTAAGCAACGAGCATCGCTTCTGCACGATTAATTAATCCTGTGCCCTATAATAGATGTCCTCGCAAATATCAACTCGCATGAAACTTATTGCGTATAATAATAATAAATCGGACAGAATAATCTATACTAATATTATAAAGGTGAAGAATTTGTTTGGTTGATTGAACGTGATAATAATATCTAATAATAATAGTATTATTATTATTAGATATTATTATCATTTATCGAGGAAAGCTATAGACAACATAACATCACGCTACGAACAATACGAGCGGAGCAGTAGTCGGCTAGTAATATATGCGCAGGTAATAGGATATTCAGTATTATGATTGTGAATATATATCTGAATATTTTGTGTTTATAATACCTACTTACGTTCTCATGCAGTTTTATTTTAATTTTCACGTGAACATAATTTAAAACATTGATAATTCAGTTTGCTTTATTAGACTGGTATTTACAGAGCATCACTTGGCGACTCTACAGATTTAGCTGTTTTTTTTTGTTATGTTCAAAGATTGTATGACATTTTTGTATGAAAAGCGAGACTTTGCATGGTATTTTCTTGTACTAAACCTTAAAAAATAATGTGACATTAAGTTTGATAGCTTGCCTTTAGTAAAACTGCACTACCTACCGATTTAAATAAATTGCACATTATCGGCATTTGATCTTTACGACTACATTATGGGTTTTATAAAAGGAGTTTTGAATACTTTACCTTAGTGCCATGGTAGTCGTCAATGACGCTCTCGTCCCTCCTCACATCTGGGTATTCGAAGACCATTTTCTTCCAGGGGGTTGTGGAGGTGGATGCGTGCGCGCACTGCAACAACGCACACACTGACACAACACAAGCATACACAACAACGCGCATAGTGGACCTTGCGCGCGCTAACACTCAGTACCGACTGAACGGCTTTGGGGAAACAAACGTCTTATATGGTAATACTATCGGAATATTCGAACTATTTGGAATCGACCAACCGTGCTGATGGCCGATACATTCGATGGACATAGCTCGGGAGCTGCTGAAGGTATTTTCTTCATTTTTCCTAGTTCTTCCCAGTGACATTGACGTTTAAAGATTTTATTTTTAAAGTAATCAGCCAACAGAAGTTGTTATGCTGCCAGACAGGATTTGTATAAAGCAAAATAGTATTTACTCATCTAAAGACGTGAAGTTAAACTTTGTTGTTTCAGCGTTTAGTATTTGTGGCAACGCGTTATATATTATGCAGCTAACGATAAAGCTTTGTTAGCATAGTACGTAAATCTTTTATATGAAAAATCCAGAGCTAACAACATCACAACAGCAATTTTACCGAACGTCTTGTGCTTATCTGAATAAAAATTAGAATACAAGGGGACAAATATATTAAAGAAATTCCAATCTTGAAGTTTCTAAATTTGGTTTCGGGGAATTAAAGACGGTCTAATTGGTCAGCTGAACTAATAGTTGAAAAACTATATCAGGTTTTAGAACGACCGGTTCAACTGACCAGCCGGGATGAACGAGATAAACATCGCGATATCGTACATTGCTGCTGGCGCTCCTACGAAACTATTAATATAAGTCGGCGTAGCCTTCGGGCGCAGCACACGAGGTAAAGATCTCGATTCTCATCACATATAACGTCATTTCTCAAAAAGTTTGTTCGTACCCACCGTAACTATATATCTTTTTTATCTTTACCTGTGACTGTGCTTGGCTTGAAGCCACGGCGAGAAGACAGACTCTTCAGGGAATTGTCACAAACTAAAAGACTAAATTTTACTAAATAAGAAAGCGTCGTGCGAATTGATTTACAACGGTGAGGTTTAATATTCATACAACAAAAACAGCACAAGTTCTCTGTCGGAAAAATACGGTGGGATTGTGTCCGCCTGCTACGCAAGAGGTCGTGGGTTCGCTTCCCACACGGGACACCTCTTTGTGTGATCAACAAATTGTTGTTCCGAGTCTGGTGTACTTTGTGTCCGTGACTTGTATGTTTGTAAAGACCCCCGCGACACAGGGTTTGTACCCTAATGCGGGAGACGTCTTTAAAAAAAAAGAAAAAAATAGTAAGAATTAAATTCAAATACACGACGCGAGACTGACTGACTATTCCAATTTGAACGAACGGCTAGAGAAGGGCGATTTTTAGATTAATCGATGTAGATAACAACACCTCACACTCAGCCACAAGCTACAGTTAAAGAACATATCAATCTTTCGATTCGTCGTGATGGCGATGTTCTTTTAATTAGATACTGTGTGTCTATCTTACGTAGGTAAATGCAGTTTGATTCTCCAAAACAATTTTCTGGTTATTATTAAATTAATGTGAATCCGTACTATGATTCTGCGCACTTATTAGTTCCCAATACGCATCTTATCTTTTTGAAGATATAGGGAAATAATAGCAGTAAAAATATAGTTCAGATAGGTTCTTACCTCTGGATCAAATCTATCCGTATATTCGATTCCGTTGAACGCATATTTAACGAGACAGTAAAACAGTGATTGAATGCTGATTGATACACCGAAATTTATCAATTCCATTAGTAGTTGCTACTTCCCAGGTTTAAGATAAATTCACAACATTAAACACTATAATTTTAAACTGTACATTGTCTTTGTCTCATCTAAAATAAAAGTAGGTAAATAGTGGTATAATACAAGCAAATACAACTTTTAATTAAATAAAGATTACAAAATAAACTACTATTATTCAAAAAAAAATATTGTCTTTTAGGGGTGTGTCGCTACCGCATGTCAAAGTTTTAAAAATCCTACTACGACCTAAAAACATAAAATACAACTATTTCTTTCAAATGTTGTTAATGTTATTGCACGACACATAAAAAACTCTGGAAGAACAAAAAACGATGATACATCCTTATCCCTATCTTCCACTTTCCCCGCAACGGATTGCTCAGGCATGTGATATGCCTGCAGAGGAGTCTTAAGTTCTTTGGCCACATTGCCAGAAGGAGAGGTGACAACTTAGAAAAACAGATGAGCGGAAAGAGGCTTACAGGCAGGATTCCTGAGCTGGACAGACCAGATTCACTCTTTACTAAACACTTCGGTGCCATCCGCGCTTCCGAGGATAGGGTGGGATAGCAAGAAATGGTCAAGGAGAAGGTTTGTAGAGGCCACGCCCCTAAGGGGCGGCTTTGAGGATAAACGACGCGAGGAGGAAGATACCTATCTAAATACGTCTATCCGTTTGAGCACGATGGCACATACAGAAACCCCAATCTCTTTATGTGGGGGTCGTCAAGGCGACTAAGGAATGTCACACCGGAGGTAAGGCAGCAGCGTCGTTTGCGTACTTTAAAGTCTAACTTCGATCGCCAAGCGTGGCGAAAATGGCAATTTCGCCCAGGATCTACAATAGGTAAGTAGGTTCTACTGTGAAGATCCGTGTCCAGCAGTGGGACATCATATGGGTTATTATGTGTATACAGAAACAGAGATGTTGCGTCGGGGGTAAAAAATTACGATCTAAGATTAAAAAAAACAATGAAAACTAAATAATATTATACAAGAAACGACTTACGTTCAATCGTTACGAGATCGGTGAAAGTGGTTTGATATAGCTGCACTATATTGTGATAGTACGTGAGCAAATGAACAAAGAGCTGGCATATACTGTGTATACCTACCTCTGATTGTAGGTACATGTCTTGTCTTTGTCAATTACTTCACATTATCTGTAAAATTTTATTGATATACGTGATACTGATAACTAAAGTAAATACTGGTTGCTCGCTCGCAAACAGTTATACAGTTACAGCTACAAATTAAACCCTCGGAAAGTTTAAGCAAGTTCCGGTCATATTATTTAACAGTTTTTAACATCTATACTAATATTATACCTAAATCTAAAGAGTTTGTTTGTTTGAACGCGGTAATCTCAGGAACGACTGATCCGAATTGAAAAATGTCACTGTTGAATAGCCCATTTATCGAGGAAGGCTACAGGCTAAATAACATCACGCTACGGCCAATAGGAGCGGAGCAGCAATGAGAAATGTTGTAAAACGGGGAAAATTTACGCAGACGAAGTTGCGCGGGACAGCTATTAAATAATATGTATGGGCAGGAAACTGTTGGTATTAACAATGTCTAATGCATTTATGTCGTGGTTGAGACCATAAGAGAGTGGACGGGCATTTTAAGCGCCGCGGAACTTTTCAATCTAGCTAGGAAAAAAAAAAAGTACGCAGAGCGGACTGCCAACCTTCGCAATTCGGAAAGGCACTAGTAGAAGAACGAAGTTTTACTACTAAATTTCTGTAGACAAAATTACTAAATATAAAAAGTCGTGGGGACAAAAATCTCAATTAATGTTATGAATTAGGACAACAAACCTTCCACACGTGAGGTAAAAAGTTATTAGGTTCGAAACGGCGTAATGGATTTTCATCCAATAACATTCTTCACTTTTATAGTCAGTCAGGTGAAACAGCTAGTTGATAAGACTGGAGAGTTCAAATAAATCACGATTGTTTATCGTGTTCTATGAGATACGGAAGATAATATACGTGAATGTAATTTTTCGAAGCGTTTAGGGGAATCCATAACATATGGATTCGATTCCTTCGCCGAAAAGTGACTATTCGATAAAGAGCGTAGTTATCGATGTATTCGATGTGAATTTCGCTTATAGGTGGTGGTTTTGGAGAAAAAAAAATAAGTCTAGAATTATATATATCAGTTAGATATTTTTGTTGCAAACCGTTCAAACATGAACAATTTTATTACTTTAAATATCAGTGCGGTCCAAAACAGAAACTTTTGGACCGCACTGGTACTTGAAGTATAAATAATATTTCAGACTGGAGAAATTTAGCGGTTAAAAAAAAAATGGGATTGTCATTTATTGTGCTTTTTCGTGTATAGTTTTGAGGTTTCTGTTTGTTGTAGTTTTGATTTGACAGAGTTTAGAATAATAGGAAATCTCAAAGTTTTAGAAATGTTTAAGTTGGAATATCCCAACAAAGGAAGGCGTCAGCCCGACCGATTTAAAAACGAGGTTAGATGTTGTGTACGGGAGTACCACTCAGACATTTTCTACCATCAAAGAAAGGAGCAAGCAGTTTCGTTTAGGGCAGCAGTCCATTGACAACGAACCTCGCTCCAGTCGGGACTGCATCAAATTAGTGGAAGAGGAAGTTTCGAGTGATCGAAGACTTAAAACTAAAGAAATAACGACAAGAACAGGGGGGGCACTTTCGAAAACTGCAGTTCTTAGGATTCTTCATGATCATCTTCACATGAATAAAATTCGCCGCCCCCCTTATAGTGCCGACCTGGCCCCTAGTGACTATTATTTGATTTTCGAAACTTAAGGCAGACTTAAGGGAAAAAAGATTTTCTTTGGATGATGAAGGTTACCCATGCGGTTAACCTTCATCATCTAAAGAAAAACTTCTGAGTATTTTTACAAGGCCGTAGAAATATAAGAGTTTATTAAGAGAACTGAAAAGTGCATTAAAATGGAGAGAGACTATTTCGAAAAATAAAAAAATATTTGTAAATATATTTGTACTTTTGGTCTTTGTTAGGTCAGAAACTTTTGGACCTTCCCTCGTATGTCATTGTAATACAATGCAAAAAGGCATATTATATAATGTCCAATATATAGCCTACTATTTATATCACTACTCTTAATGCTACTCATTGTTCTTTATAACAATATATCATTTCACATTACATTAGCTATGTATTATGATGCAGGTAATGTAAGAAACTTTTGTTTACAAGTGTATATGTCAAACAATTGTTTCAACTCAATTTAATTTTAGCTGTTATTGTGTTATTACAAGAAAAAAAAATTGTTAAGCTTATTTTGAAATTAAAATTGTGTGAAAAATAATATTATTGTTGCACAGAATGACAAAACATTGTGTATTATTGTTACAAAGAGTGCTTGAATTTGTAATTAATTTATTATTCAGATTCTACAGTAATATCGCCTGTATATACAGTGTGCCGATTGAGTCAGTTGAAACCTTGCAAGCAGGTGATCCGACCATCACACTGAACCGAAATATTTGAAAAAAGTATCTACCTACTTTTTTTTTGAATCTTTAAAAGATGCATTTAACAGGGCTGAAAAATGACTTAATGACTTACAAGTATTTATCTCAATACCATATCAATATCAGTAAACTATATGTATCTCATTATTAACCTATAATATAACAAAAATTATACTTTTCATTATAATTTAAAACAAAAATATGCATGTTTTATTGAAATAATACAAAGTGTTTTATTTTCGTTAAATGCACAACCCTAATTATTAAATACAGTAGTTGAAGCGACAAAGGTTTATGTTAAGCATTGAAAAATAAGGTTACCTACCTGAAGTACAACAAATACATTATTTAACTTGTATTGTAGATTCAAAAAGCATTTTTGAAGTCTGAGAGTTATTTTAGGCAGAAACTTACCATTTTAATAATCTAGAGTTTTGATTATACAGGTGAAGACTATTGATACAGTTAATTGAGGGTTTAACAAGGTTCCACTGTGCTAATAGCACTGCAGTGGGCAACACTACACATACATATAACAACAGAATAAATTATGTGCAAAGAGAAAGTATGACATGTAATAGTATTCAGTAAAATTCAAACTGTATTGCAAAAAGCAGTTGTTACTAGTGCACACTTTTTGAAGATTTTTGTACTACCCTACATTATCACAATGTTTGTTTTTTGTATTGTTTTGTTGAAAACATACCTGTATGTTTAAACAATATGATAGAAATCAATGATAATCTTGAACAAAAAAAAACTAGATGTGGTAGATATAGTTTACAGGTTCTTTGTATGTATATGAAAATGTCTCTTGAAGTAGAAATACTTACACCTAAACTGGTCTTGATCTATCTGCTTTAACTGGTATAATGAGCTGAATTGATGTATTTCACTATTTAGCACAAGGCTGATTTTTAATTAGAAATCATAACAGACCCATAAAATACACAATCTGTTTCTCTTCTTATCAATCAACATTCAATCTACATAAATTAGATTCAAATTGGACTTCCAATAGGGACATCCACAAGTGTAGATAAACGTTTACAATACACAGTCTCGACAACAACATACGGAAGATTTATCTTGAGGGCAATAAGGTCGACAATCACACGACCTACGTGACGGATATGGTACTTGTTGGAATCGATACGACAATAAAGTGACGGACAAATTACTACAATTTTAGGTTACTTTCTGTTTACTTATTATTTTCAAATTATTGAGATAAAGTACATGTTATAACTACACGTTCAGTTTATTTACACTATATTATTACACCATGAACTCCACAAATTCAAATTCTCACCGCTTAAATCGGTGGCATATTGTATTCGCGTAAACAATGTAAACATTGAAAATTCTTACCAGTATGTTTTTGTTGGTCAAAAAATGAGTTGCAGTTTTTGCACAAGTGAATACTTTCTGTTGTTTGACTGTAAATACGTTTAAATTTGCTGTAATGCGGCAATGATTGGCAAAAAAGCGACGCACCGCCATGCAATTTGACATTTTCGTAACGGTGTTGCCAGACTGATAAAAATGTTAAAAGTAATTTGGTAGAAAAAAAAAAAAGTAAATGTGAATTCGTATTCAATAAAATTTGACCTGACCATGGGCGTACTGAAGACCTGACCATAGGCATACTCAGGAAGCCGGCCATCCGTCGTCTGGCGCGCAGAGGTGGTGTCAAGCGTATCTCCGGTCTCATTTACGAAGAGACCCGCGGTTCTCAAAGTGTTCCTAAAGAACGTAATCCACGATGCCGCTCGTTAGGTACACACAGCACGCCAAGAGGCAGACCGTAACCGCCATGGACGTAGTTCACGTAGTCTACGCTCTGGCTCTGACGCGTCAAGGCCGCACCCTTTACGGTTTCGGCGGTTATTAAAACGTAGTGATTACTTTCACTGCGGGCGGTTATGGTAGCCGCGTAAGCGCCGTTTCGTCGTCTGCCGACCACATATTTAACGTATATTATTATTATTAAATTATTCGGTAAAAAATTAACAAACCTGAATGCTTAGGTACTTAACGGCTTCACTGCGGACAAGTACCTACTGTCCGCAGTGAAGCCGTTCCCCCTTCGTAGACTCCCTGTACATGTGCACGAGGTGTTGTGGTGTGCCCAAGTCCAGTAGTGTTTTCCACAACGTTGGCCATTTCAACTAGTCGAACGCTTTGAACGCTAATCAACAAAGCATATATATATTGGCTTATCCTGATCGCTCAGGGGCTTTTACTTTTGCGGCGTGAGCAGTGACTTAAGACTTTTCGCCGGCGTCGAACGATGACCGAGCGGATTGCGCTGCAAGTGCGCATAGTGACCTAGCCCGCACGCCCCGAAAGCTTGCGCCCGTGCCATCGGTTGCTACCTGCAGCGCTGCCAAGGTCAGCCACCCCAGTAAGTGCTCAGTTGTCTGACACGAAACGGATTTCGTCTTGGGCATGGGACAACTGGGAAGTTATTGCATCTGATGACGGACTGGTGCCTGCTGTGGATGCTGGCTTGCAGGTGGACGTAGCCTACTTTGATTTTTGGAAGGCTTTCGACACGGTCGACAATGACTTACTTTTGTTAAAACTAGCCTACGTGGGCTGTACACCGCGCACGCTTGCATTCTTCGCAACTTATTTACGAGACGAGAGAGAGAGTATGTGGGCTGTGGACGAAGTCTTTCTGAACCTTATTTCACTTGGTCTGGCGTGAGTCACAGGCCCATTACTTTTCATTTTGATGATCTATGATCTACCGGACGTCGTCAGAGAGTCGATCGATACCTTTGTTATTTGTTGATGACTTGAAACTAATTCGTGAGGTAAAACAAAATGCTGCAGCGTGATATAAATAATGTCGTAAAGTGGAGCCATGCAAATAAGCTGTAGGTACTTCAATATAACAAAGTGCTCTGTACTAAAATTTAGCCGCGCGCGTAACCTACAAAAAATTATGTAGGTACCTGATGGAGGGAGTCCCAGGAGTTGCAGCGCGTCTCTAAGGGCAAAGATCTGGGAGTTTATTTTAAGCTTTTGGAAACATGTTACCAATGTTTGTAAAAAAACATTCCGGAATCTAGGAATTATATTACGCTAAGCTAATCAGTTCCCAAATATTGGTGCGTTAAAAGCATTATTTGGAGCTCTCGTGAGGAGTCATTTAGAAGGCAATGCGGAAATATGGTCACCTTACGAAGCAAAGTCTAAGTTAATGATAGAACGTATCCAGAACAAAATTAGGCTTCTATATGTCAAACGTCAAACAATATGTGATATGCCCAGGATATCCGTTGATGGACCCTACTCTATTTGTTCTGGATATGGTGGGCGCAAGTTGGACGTAAGAAGGGAAGTGGCCTTGGTCACATATTTATTAAAAATCGTGGCACCACACAAAACCCAGCTGTTTTTACAGTTACATAATTTTATTTTTCTTTTTTATAAATACTCAGGCAATAGCTAGCAATGTGGGATTTTCATCCCGCATTACTAGCAATCCTGTTAACCCTTCCAGCTAAGCTCAATGGCTTGTGTTAGGAGTGGGTTCACGTCGGTAGTATAATGGGTAGGATTCGAAACCGCGACCTCACGATTGTGAGACCGATGCCTTATCCATTAGGCTACCGCCGCTTCAGTTGTGTCTCTAATGAGTACATAGGACGGCGGGCGGCGGCCGCCACCACTGGAGTTACCGCGCGAGCGCGCACTATAGTGTGGCCATTAGTGCTGTGCACTCCCTGAGGTATGCACGGCGAGGTGGGGGGCGAAGAAAAAAGTGCATGAGTTCACATGAGGTCGATACATGTCGGACAGATCTTACGATATCAGTTTGCATTTCTAAGGCAAGACTTGTGGCGGGACGTTGCGTTGGTCGGAGGCTATCTATCTGTAATATATACTTACTTTGTTGATTAAAATGTAACCCAAATATACTCATATTTTATTAAAAATATGCAGGTGATAAATAAGAATTGAAAGTTATAATTCACAACAGGACTTGTTTTATTAAACATTTTTTATATTTACAAACAATTATATATTCTAACGAAAGTTATTCTGACATAGATTCTGTTTCAACTTCATCTTCCATTTCGTCATCATCTTCATCTTCCTCTTCGCCACCGGAACTTGAATCAGAGTCTTGCAAATTTATTATGAATGAATCGATAACATTATCGAACCTACTATCGCGACTCCAGTAATCATTTTCATTTTTCTGGACATGATCGTCGCATTTCTGCCATTTTTCCGCCGTGAATTCCGAAAACAATTTATCCAATAAGATTATCTTTTCGTCTAGAGAAGAATTAATATAGTTTTGGGCTATGTTGTTTTTAATATCAGCCCAGACCAACTCGATTGGATTTAAATCTGGATGGTACGGAGGTAAACGCAGAACAGTGTGTCCACTGGCTTTCAGGAGTTCGTCAATTCTATACACGGGTTCTTTTTGTGTATTTTTGATAAGAAGTAGCAGTTGAGCCTTTGACATGGTTCCTGAAAATTCTACATTATGGCGTAGCAACCAGTTCTGCATTTCACTTTTGAGGCTTGATATAGTTGGTTTCTTCTCAATCTGAACGCTGTGGTAAGACGCGTTGTCCATTACAACCACAGAATTCGGCAGCAACTTATCTTTTAACTTTTCATCTACCCACTTATAAAAAGTAGGTCCGCTCATATCTCCATGATAGTCACCGGTTCTAGCATCGGATTTGAATATAGTCAATGTATCATCCACTAAGCCATTTCGACACCCAGCGTGGAGTATTACTAGTCGCCGTCCTTTCCCAATATCAGCATGAATACCGGGTTCTGACGATGATTGCCAACATTTGCTGGCATGGTGACTGGCGTTGATGTATGTTTCATCAAGAAAATATATGTTTCGGTTTTCCGTTCTGTAATTTCTGATTTGTGTAAGATATTTTTTCCGCCACACTGTAATATTAGGCTGCTCTATAAGGAGATGTCTCTTTGATTTGCATTTTTTGTAACGGTAGCCCATTTTGTGTAAAAGCTGTCTTAAATATTCCCGTCCACAATTCAATATGCCATCCTGTCTCAAACTTGATAGTAACTTACGGACACTTGGTATTTTTTTTTCAACTTCGTAAAACTGATGAATTTTTCTTCTGATAACTCCAAGGTCAAAATCATCCACAACGTGTTTTTTCTTTAGAACTTTTGGTTTTTTTGGCGATTGAAATTTTAATTGGCTTGAATTTTCAATTGATAAATAGCCCGCAGAAATCACATTATGTACGGTTCTTTTGCTGTATCCCGTAGCCTCCGCAACGATTTTAGCAATATTCACGTCATTTTTAAATTCAAAGCTTTCTTTGTCTGCTTTTCTTTTCTTAAAATATTCAGCCACCTTAAAAATGACAGTCTTCATATCACGAGATAACGCACGACCCATCTTTGAATATTTATCTCGTGTGCGTCTGACATAGACAGTCCGATACAAATAACACTACCTGCCGTCACAAGCGTTGACGGCGCACTGACAGCGCAGCAGCCGATTCTAACCCCCCCGTCTCACCGCGCGCATACCTCAGGGAGTGCACAGCACTAATGGTCATACTATAACTTACTTCAGTTCGCACCACTGACACGCGCGCTGCGTTTTCAATGCGGTTTCTGACCAAATAGGCCTTTTTTTTTCGTGTTCACTGAGCGAGTTCACAAGGTCACTGAGTAATTTTTGGGCTGTAATTAGTATTAATGATTTTGTAGTAGGTATTTAAGTTTATATGTATATCATTGTAAGTCCACAACCATTGCATTACGTATGTACCTGTAATTATGGCTATATGTGTTAAATATATAATAACAATAAATAAATGGAATAAGCTGTAACGTTACTTACGATAAGCGCTTATCATCTGAGCGCAGGGTTGGAACTCCTCAGCAGGACTCCTGAATGCGCCACGGCTCGAGAGTATACGAGAATACGAGGCTAATACTATTAGAAATAAATACTTGTAAATGAAACACGTGATGGGAATTCATATCGTTTATTTACGATGAGTGGTTACAGCGTCCTACACGAGCAACGTAACCCGCCGTCCGTCGTAAGGCACTAAGTAGAAACGGACGCACCGGACAATAATTAGATACTACAATCGGTTCACATAACATAATAAATTATATTCAAACACTACAAAAATATAATCCTTACTATATCAATACTGTTCTATAGAAAAGAGAACACATAATATGTACTATTAATTTTAGGAAATTTTATGTGCAACTCTTTTAAATTCTAGTTAATTTGAACCCAAGATAGATATGTAAAAAATTACTTCATGATATTTACAATGAACTCAAACAATGCGATTAAATTTGGTTCTTTTAGGATTTTTTTTATTCTAACACTAGATTAGGAATTAGATTGTAAGAAAATCTAAAGTATTGTCTTAATACTGATTTTTGATAATTTTAGTCATAAGAGTAAGGTACGTCACGATGAAGTGTTATTGCAAGTGTTGAAATTTGGCAAAAACATCTAATAAAGTTGCAATAAAAATTCATTGTCCATTCCTGAATGTCTGGTCATAAAAGCTAACTTACCAATACTTCATCTAATATTATAACAAACTGTACAAAAATGTATGAATACCTCTACTTTTTAAATTTCGAAACATTGAATAGCTAAGTAAGCAAGATAAAGAGTTATAGAAATCCGATTCTGTACGCCACGACCTCTGTAAAATACAATAGCCACACCAAAAGCTGTTCATCAATGTAAAGCTTAGAATATAAGACTAGTTAAAATTCAGTAGATGGTAGGATATGCACTTTACAAAATAACGTGGCTGTATAGCCTAACCCCCTTATTCACATTAAATAAGAAAAGGTTTCAAACACATTATAACTAGCCAATGTTTTGTTTGAAAATGGAATGAAATCCAAAGACAAAAAAAAATCGCTAGTTAAAATGTCTATGTCTTCTATTTATTATGAACTAGCTGGCCCACTTCGTTGGGACTATGACACTCACAAATAATGTGGCTTTCTATTGGTAAAAGAATTTTCAAAATCGGTTCGAGATTACCCCCTACAACCTCGCATCTTTACGTCTTTATAATATTAGTATAAAAGTATAGATAAGGGGGTTAGGCTCCACTTTTAAGAAATAATCAAAGTGAATTCTTTAAATGTAACGTAGCATAATCATTGCCGTAACTAGGGCGATGGCAGCGGTACCCAGGAATCGGGCGCAGACCATGGAGGCGCGCCGGAATGATCATCCGTACCAATACTGAGGGCGCAGTTATGTAATGCGCTTATAACACTACACTAAGTCAGGGACCCTAAACCCTTAAAAAGAGAAGTGTAAAAGAGTTAGGGCCGATTTAGGACCTTGATTTAGGGTAGTGTAATAGCCGTTTAAGTTCGCACCGGGCGCATAAAAGGTAAGTTACGACACTGAGCATAATGACCCCTATTTTCTAACAAATAGTGTAAAAATTCGTGTAATACACGTTGTAATATTTAAAGAATTTGCTTTGATTCTGGCCTATAGAAAATTTAACGTCGAGGTACTCAAAGCAGAGGTATTATGGATCTTACTGAAGTTTCGTACAGACATGACATACTAAACTTAATTGACAAAAATGAAGTACTATTTGGCATAACTTACATACATATTGATATAAAAACGACCGCTTAGATTAACAGCCTAGTAGTGCATTTCGTGAAGATCAAAATTTCAATAGACTTATGTAAATAACAGTTTTGCAAGAGATACAAATTTAGATTTATCGTAATTTATCAAAAAGATTCAAAGCTTATTTAAAACATAGGGCCAAAACTAAATCACGATTATCAAAAAGAGTAAACTATTTCATGATTATAAAAACGAAACCAAATTATATTACGATTATCAAAACGGAACTAAACCAAATCACCTCATGATTACCAAAAAGAAACCAAACTAAACCACAATTATCAAAAACTATAAGGCTTTCCTGTTTCCTACGAAATCCTAAAACGGAACCCTGCATCATGATTATCAAAAGGGATTCAAATCACATAATTTTTTTTTATATGATAGACCCTATTTAGGTTTTTTATTGAGATTACAATCAGGGGTTGAAAATGACTAAAATACTGCTTACATAATAATTGAATTACGCCTAACGCCGCGGGCATGCTCTGAGTTAAGCACAAGCTTTTGGAACTTTGGATCTTTTAAATAAACTACGATCAATTTATAGGCTTGATTGAAAAAATGTAACATCATTTTTTAAATAGAATATTTGATTTTAGTGACAACAGAGGGAAGACAGCCTGGTGCTTTTTGTTTATAAATATTCTTCAAGTGTTTCTTATCAATAAGTATCTATAGGGTAAATAATCTGAGGAGTAGATAGAATCTGTTACACTAAACAATAAATAGAAACAACATTATCCTAATCCTTAAATGTAACACGAATGTTGAAGTTTTTATTTTAAACTAATGTCGTGGCAATTCCTAACGTTTAATATTTAATAGAGATCATTTATCCAACACAGTGTTTTTTGAGTTAATTTTACTATCATAAATATTATAATTAAGTTTTTTAAATAAAATTCATCAAAGCAAATACACAAATATAATACGATTTGACAAATTCGCTGGTTATCACTCATCAACATATACATAGGTGGTGAACGTGACGCCATCAATTAACTTTGGTTTAGATTAGCCTATACAAAAGCACGATTAGTTTAATTGTTCTTAAACTTTCGCGATATTTACATATGTTAGAATATAATCGGGACTTAATCGAATGTAATATACGCCACTATTATTCCAGGATAGTGCGTGAGGCGGTTGAGATCAAGAAGTATAAGAATTTCAACCGAGAAGATGGATACCAGCTCTCACCATCTTGGAAGTTATCAACAAATGCATTCGTCGCAGTACAGACATCGCGACAGTAAAAATTATGAAAATTATCAAGACCAGGCGAGGGTAGTTGAAAAATCCCGCGCCTCACGGAGACATCGCTAAGCTCCGGCAGTCGACCCGTGACCACAATCGGTGCAATTCGATCGAAACGTCAGGTAAATATTTCACGCGATTAAGCCCCGATAATATTCTAATACGCGATCAGTTTTGCGTCCAATAGATAGTAACGCCTCTCACAGTTAAAGCGTCAACGCTTTTATTGGTTTATGGAGTGCGATCGCTTGTATGTAAATCACTAGCGCATTTGAGCCATTACATGTAGTAGTAGTTTTTATGAATATTACACACAAGCTGACCCGCGTAACTTCGTCTGCGTAATTTTTCCCCCTGTTTGAAATATTTTTTATTGCTGCTCCGCTCCTATTAGTCATAGCGTTATGTTATATAGCCTATAGCCTTCCTGAAGGCTATCTGACAGTATTTTTTTTTTAATTCCGGCCAGTAGTTCCTGAGATTATCAAACAACCAAACAAACACTTCAGTTTTATATCTATACTAATATTATAAAGCTGAAGAGTTTGTTTGTTTGAACGCGGTAATCTCAGGAACTACTAACCCGAACTGAAAAAATATTTTACTGTTGGATAGCCCATTCATCGAGGAAGGCTATAGGCTATATAACATCACGCTACGACCAATACGAGCGGAGCAGAAATGTTGCAAAAACGGGGAAAATTTACGCAGAAAATGTTGCGCGGGTCAGCTAGTATTAGTATAGATTTTATTACTATGATTACTGCGTGTAGTCTCATTGTAACCCGCTTGCATCACTTATTGCTTGATCGACGCAGTTTGAGACACATTCATAATTATATAAATACGACTTGCACACAACTAAAGGCCGCGCGCAATAGTGCATTAAAAGTAATAAGATAATTCAGAATCATATTGGTCATATAGAAGTTACAAAAGGCGGATTTTTACAACTATCGCAGATAGGTGCGCATACCATTTAGAAACAATTTTAAGGTATTTGTTTAATTTTATGATTAACAAGTCTTATTGCTATTTGTAATTTTTATTTAAAAGCGATTCATAAGATAATAATGCCACATATTGAGATTTTCTTAGTTTGTAAATTCGTTTCATTGAACATACGATATTATTCTTCTTGATAAAAACGCTTTCGATTCTGAGGGTATTCGTAAAAATATTAATTTAATATTCGGACTGACGATTTTGATACTTCGCAACATCGATTCTACAATCGCAAGCACTGTGCATCTAACAGACTCATCACGATTTCATGATATTTATTTTATACGTGTATGGACAAAAATAAATTAATAATGTATCCTTGAAGTTCCAGTCTCATATAACTATTACTAAAGTATCGAATTTCATCAATATGCATCTGGAGATTAGTTTATCCCCTACAACTAAACATACGAATCTTTTTCTCCATAATGTTATTACAATTATAATATAATTATTTGTCGTCACTAGACGCCACACAGCATGAAAACGTTTGAACGACATTAAAAAAATCATCAAGAAAATAAATCACTGAAAATGAAATGAGCAGAACATTGTCTATAACAGACTACATTATAAGGTTCTCGGTCTCTCTCCCTCTTGAATGCTGTTAGTATTTAAGAGAAGCTGTCCTGCTCGCACTCGTCCCAGCTGTCGCACTCGTACTGGTCGCAGTCATAGTCGATGTCGCAGGCGGCGTGGCCGGTCGCGTCCGAGCTGATGTCCGTCAGCGCCGCGTCTGATACCGGCTTTGATGATATATCTAGTATCTGCAATTTTGTATAATGCCTATTATTTGGCCTGGTAGATATTTATTAGGTTTCTTCTCGGTCAAAAATTTGATAAATAGAATAGGTTAGTGAATCACAACCAAAATAAGTTACTTATGACTACTAAGGCAGGACGGAAACAACGATATTTTTCATTCAAGTTACCAACGGGATAGTAGTGAAAACCAAAGAAATGGATAAACGATTTGATTTATAAATATGTTTGACATTCTCGATCCTATAGACTACTTGCACAGTTTTGTGATAATTTATTTTAATTCTATAATGAACTTTTTTTTTCTTTTTAAAAAAGGACAACTCCCGCAGTAGTGTACAAGCCCTGTGTCGCGGGGGACTTTACAAACATACACAAAGTGGTGTCCCGTGTGGGAATCGAAAACACGATCATTTGCGTAGCAGTCGGACACTCTCCCACCGCGCAACAGAGGTAGTCATTCTAAAAGTTTAATAAAAAACTGTTCAGTGTAAAGACTGATAAAGTTTAATCTTCTTTGATGAGAATGGTCACTCGCGTAAGTGCCGGTTACTTACGCGAGCAAGCTAGTTTGTAGGTATATAAATTTTGCTGACCCGCGCAACTTCGTATGCGTCAATTTTCCCGGTTTTAGCAACATTTTTCATTGCTGCTCTGCTTCTATTGGTTGCAGTGTGCTGTTATATAGCCTTTCTCGATAAATGGGCTATCCAACAGTATATAATAATTTTTCAATTCGAACCAGTAGTTCTTGAGATCAAAATCAAATTCAATTCAAACGAACAAACTCTTCAGTTTTATAATTTTAGTAGGTATAGATTACAATGCGAAAGTTTTTAAAATTCAGTTTGACTTGTTGGTTTGTGGTTAAAGACCTTGACTGCTACCCCCCAAATTTTTTTGTGATGAACACTATTGGTTTTTTTGTGTATGCGTGTAATTTATCAATACCTAAGCATGTTTATAGTTGATTGCCTTAATACAGTCTATGCCTAGTTTGGTATTAGATGATCGTATGTAAGTTGTCATAAGATTTTTTTTCAGCCTACAGACGCCCATTATTGGGCAAACGCTAGTCCCAACCGTTTCCACTCCTGACGATCCTGGGCTACAATTATTCATCTGGTTCCGGTTGCTTTGACCATATTGTCGGTTCATCTAGTGTAGTGGTTTGCCTTTTCTTGAACCGCGACTATTTTTAGTTCATTGTTGTTCGCAAGGACCACCATGTACCTTTATTATTTGACCATTTCTCTACACTAAATCAATCCCAAAATAAACTTTAACCAGACTCAAAGTTATTTCCTAACTACATTATTCTAATAGAAAACATACTAATTTTAAAATAATGATGAAAATTTTGAATCAATTTGATTTTTGAGCTTGTGCGTGCCAAATTTGAAATAGTTCGCGGACCTGTAGACCACTGGTTGGGAGCCACTGATCTAGTCGCCCCATCGATTATCAGTTCGATATATATTAATGACTAGCTGTCCCGCGCAACTTCGTATGCGTAATTTTTCCCCGTTTTTGCAACATTTCTCGTCGCTGCTCCGCTTCTATTAGTCGTAGCGCGATGTTATATAGCCTATAGCCTTCCTCGATAAATGGGCTATCCAACAAAAAAAAAATTTTCAAATCGGACCAGTAGTTCCTGAGATTAGCGCGTTTAAACAAACAAACTCTTCCGCTTTATAATATTAGTATAGATGAGTATCGATGTACGTACGTCAGCAGACGAGCGCAGACTGTAGTTGTCGGAGTGCGCGTCGCGGTCGGCCGTGGACAGCGCGTGCAGCAGCGAGCTGCGCTTGCGCTCGTCGCGGGACTGCTGCTTGTCCGAGCGCGGCGCCAGCTCCGACGGGTTCGAGCGTTCTACGACGGGACGACCAAGTATGAATTCGAAGCTATCACATTTAAATGTATGGAGGAAAAATAGGCTTACGCGGGACTTGCTTTAACATCGTTTCATATGGAGGCTATTTCGACTTAAGCCCCCCGGTTACTAGGTACCCCTTAGGTTGCAGGTTCAAATCCCGCCTGAAAATTTGTTCCTACATACATTTAAATTTATATATATATAAAATAAGCATTAAAATGCTTCAAAAATTACAAAAAGAATCTTTTAGTTATTTTTATGGAAAACCAAAGACCGAATTACAATTTAATTATTACTGGCACTTAGGCACTTGTCCGACCAATGGCGAGAAAAAGTAGCGAATAGCGATTTTATTGCTCCAGAAACGTACATACTTATTTAGATCGCGTGTAAACAAAAGAGATACAGATTAATAGTTTATCACTGAGTGTTACTCTTTTGTTTACACGAACGGGATCTACAAAGTGAATCTGTTGTACGTTTCTTGAGCGATAAATCGCTACTCACTTTTCGCTTACCGTCGTTAGTGAGACAGGTGCCTTAGTAACTAATTAATTACATCTCTAAATGTCTAAGTATATATATGACTTAGTTATCAGCAATAAAGGCTTTTTTATAATACAGGGTGATTTTTAATTTACTAATAACCCCACAAAAATGTAACACTCATGGCTTCTTTACTTATAACTAAATAACTTTGGAAAATATTTATTAACCTTTAATCACCTACCACTTGTTTTTGGAGTTTACCACTTACAGACTATTTTACAGGAGTAAAATCATTGTTTAATGTAAGGTTTAGGGCCTCAACCTGACAAAGAAACATCGATTTTACTTTGGGGTCTCTCAGATGTGTGGTAAATGGTTGTGTGACAAAAGGGGTTAATGTGTAATTTTTTTCTCAAAAATTATATTACGAAGTATTATTTGGTATAAAAAAAGGAAGCTAAAACGGGAGGTTATTAGTATATTAAAAATCACCCTGTATAAAGCAAAAGTAATAATCAAAGAACAGACGGCGTTTAGCTTGTATCATCGATTCCACTCGTTGCGCCATAGCCGTCATATGACGTCATTCGATCAAAGGAGTGGTCCATTTGTCCATACATTTTAGGCCCAGAAAGGACTCGCACGAAACGATGTTTGTTTTGAAGATAAATGACTACTCTATTACTCTGTATTATTCTTTTTCCCATAAAACTTGGTGGAATTGAGATACGAGATATTTAAAATGGAAATGATTTCATACCAAAAAACATTACTAGCAATCCCGTTAACCTCTCTAGCTAAGCTCAATGGCTTGTGTTAGTTGCACAAAGTCTCATTCTTACCCAATTATAACATATTCAATTCATTTTATACAAGTTATACTCGTTAAACTCGGAACTGTAAAACTAATGGCGGGTCAGTTTGCCGCCATTTTTACAACACCAAATAATCAATGAATGAAATGGAATGAAATGAATAACAACACGAATAACATGACAGATGAAAAAAGTGTTGCAAATGCTTTGAAAAAATATTTATACTATCGATTTATAAACAAAAATCGATTGCGACCGAATAATTATACAACACAATTATATTAAATTACTTTTTTACCGAATATAATTCCAAAATAATTGAAAAACATTGTTTTATATTAAAGTAATAAAGATATTTTATCTTTACTAACAATTTCTACCTATCAAACGTCGATAAAACGACGTTTGAAGCTTGACTTTTTAAAGCTGGCAACATAAAACAATTATCCGCCATTACCGTAACCTAAGAATCAAATTATAATAATCTTTAAAACTGAAATCTTTCCCCCAAGTTTTATCAAAAAATGAAAACCACATACAGATTTCAAAAAATATTTGTTTAATTTTAACGTTTCACAACTTTCTGTCCGCTATGGGCCGTATTTGGTACATGTCCTTTTTTCCTAGCTTGACTATTTACAACATTGACTACATATAATAGACACCGAATTATCTGATGAATATTCTAGGGTTTTATCACATTACATTATTACATTTATTTTTTTTCATATTACTGTAATGCACTGTATCTTTCACTGTACCTTTAACATGAGCATCGGCGAGCGAAACAGGCGATCCGCTTCGAGGAGATTCTAAGCTGCCACTGTAAAACATTTCTGGGTTCGCCTCATGTCGATCTGTAATGAAAACATATTGAAATTACAGCAACCAGGCCATAGGAATTTAAAAGCTAATTTTAAAGCGAAAATAAATGTGAAAACATTTTCTTTTCAAATAAATATTTTGTTAAAGATTTTTAACGTCTTAATTTATGAAGTAATCTTGGTGTAGATACAGATAGGAAGACATAGAGAGACATAAATAAAAAGATAGGAGGAGACAGAAATAGAGAGGCAGGAGAGAAAGTCATCGTATTAGAATTTTATCGGGACTTAATCGCGTGAAATGTTTAAAGGTATGAACCTTTTATTTGCCCAACGTTTGGATCGTATTGCACCGATCATGGTCACGGTCGAAATATCGGGTCTAAGTATTTCACGCGATTAAGTCCCGATAATATTCTAAAATGTGTAAAAATCGCGAAAGTTTAAAAACAACTAAAGTTAAAGTTCTTTATTCACTTAGGTTACTGAAACACGGCAGGTGAGAAAAATATAGTTGCTGGAGAGAGACAACAGAGAAAAAGTGGAGGAGGTGAGAGAGAACGAATATACTGTAATTTTCCAAAACAAGCTATGGAACATTTTTCACATACCGCAGTCCACGATCTCGTGGAACAAATAGTTAGCGATAGCGACCGGTTGTCTGATCCATAGATGTGCCATCAGTTGTGTCACGGTACATCTATTCACTGGCTCCTTACACAGCATCCATCTCAGTAGTTGTTCCAAATCTAAACAGAGTTATATATAAACTACAAAATACTAAATTGATGTTTCTTTTAGTTGTTTACAAAGGCAACCTAATTAAAAACGAAATATACACGACACGAGTAAACTTATATATAATATTTATTCACGTTTACTATGTAACCCTGAAATAGTGTTATAAACTTATAATTACATTAAAAATTCGTGCGTTGTAAATACAAAGTTTCAGAAAAAAAAACATTTAAATAATATCTTGGGACAACTCACACAACGCTATCTGATCCCAAACTACAGAGCTTGTTCTATTAAAACCAGACAACTGGTAAACATACTTATATATTCATAAATACATACATATTATAGATAAATTACACCCAGACACAGAATAAACCATCGTGCTCATAAAGCAAAGTTTAATCCTGGGTGGGGATCGAACCCACGACCTCCGGGTTAACAGTCAGGGTCACAAACCATTAGACCAACTGGCCAGTCAAGCGACGACCAATAATGTGTTCGGAATATGATTCAAACAGTGTTTGTTGACGAGTTTACCTTCAGACACGACCTGTGGGAAGGCAAGCGGCCCTTGTATGGTGTCCTCAATGTCCGAGAATGGGTTAACAAAGAATGTGAGCACATACAATGTTATCCCCATAGACCACATCTCTAGCTCGGGACCTGCGTATCTGAAAAATATACTTACGTCAATATTTAAGTTATTGAAATAAATGTTATTCTTATAAGGATGTGACTTTTAGCCTTTAACACTCCATATTGATTTTGAACTCTGTTGCTTATTGCAGGTTATTAATTTAAGAGCTTTTAGGCTAGTTACATTTTTTCTTTTTATCTTATATCTCTACTAGCTTTCACCCGCGGCTCCGCCCGCGTGCATGTCGATTATCGCCATAAAAACTATCCTATGTCCTTTTCCGGGACTCAAACTATCTCCATACCAAATTTCATCTAAATCGGTTTAGCTGTTTGAGCGTGAAAGGGTAACAAACAGACAGGGTTACTTTCATATTTATAAAATTAGACGTTTGACGTATACACATCAGGCACCTGTCCCACCTAATGCGAGAAAGCGAGTAGCGATTTTATTGCTGAAGAAACTTAATATTAATAGTTGATTTTAGACCCTTCACACTATACACTCGCTCTATATAGTACTCGCTTTATACTGCATCTCTTTTGTTTACAATATGCATCTATTGTACGTTTCTCAATAAAATCTCTACTCGGTTCTCACTCATTGCCGACGGTGGGACAGCTGCCTTAAGTATATTAAATACAGGACGACAAGCGTTTTAAATAATTATATGCATTTGATTCAGATACACCTAGATTTAACTTCAAAGAGACCTTAAATATAAATAGAATACTCACTTATTCCCAGCGAGTACTTCAGGGCTGCAATACTCAGTAGTGCCATAGAACGTAGAGAACAGTGTGTCTTTGCTCATGAAAGTCGCCGAACCGAAGTCAATTAGTTTGACGTGGAACTTGTTGTCTATGATCACGTTCTCGTCCTTGATGTCACGGTGAAGTATGTTTAAAGAGTGTAAGTATTCTACCGCCTGGCCTATCTGTAAATTAGTTATACGTTGATTAAAAAACGGTTGTCTGTAAAGTCGGTTTACGGACGATAATTTAAGTGATAACGCCATAAGAAATATAATTACATTGTAATAAACAACCAAGCCTGTGGCAGCTTTAGTTCCAATTGTATTGCATGTCGCTGCAATCACCATTCGCTGATAGCTTTAGCTCCAACTTCATCGCATGTCACGGCAATCGCCATTCGCGTTGCTAAGCAACTAGTCAATAACGTGACACTTCATTGTGCATGCACCCGATCATCGATTTATAAGACGTCAAAAGTAATTGTTAATAATAATATTTATTGATTCAGAAGTTTGCATAGGTAGGTAATTGTACATGTTTATAACAGCAAAAGTATACATATGAACCTATTGCGCATGCGCAAATGATGTGAAGCGGTTATAACTGTTGGATGATATCACTACGATGTACTCTATTCTCTCTCATTTATTCATAATAAGTATTTGAACTGGCGAATGATCTGGAGTGAAATAGATCAAACTTTTAGACATTGAGAAATCCCTTTTAGGGGATGCAAACACAAATAAATTTCAACCCGATGTGTTCAGTCGATTGAGCTGTGAGTTGATTTAACAGTCAATAAGGTTTTCTTTTATAGTACACAAAATACGTTTAATAAGTGGACTGCGATCGTAATCTAGGTATATTCATGATTAAAATAACCACTACAATAATAAATATCAGTGCTGCAGTCCTGGAATTATCCTCCAGGAACAGAAAGTTGAATTCTGAAAATGTTCAAATCCTAAAATGATTACTTTCCCAAAATGAAGATTATTTTTAGTTTTGCAAAATGTTGAAATCTTATAATGTTGAAATATCAAAAAGTTGAATTCTCATAATGACATGTATACTTTTCCAAAGAAAATTGTTTCTTTGTTGAAATAAATAAATTTTCAAAAAAATATCTCGTATTGAAGGAAATACAAATTAAAAATAGGTGGGCATATCTTTCTGTACCATACTTATATTTAATGATGACTGAAGACGTATAAGAAGTACCAAGTGCGAAACCTCTTTAGATAACGATAACTATGGGAGCTTCCTATTGTCAATGTCAATCAATATCAATTACAATTTATTTCTCTTCAGTCAATAAATACTACTACTAGGTATTACCTCGTAATTTTAATTAATACAATTTATGTTCTAAATGAATCCCTCCAAAACATTTTTTTTTACTACAAATAATAAAAAGCGAAAACTTCTTGTAATCAGAGGGAAATACACGCTGACCAAAGATGGAAGATCAAACCAGAACGGCACTTCTCGATGGAAGTGCACGAACCGTGATGTTTGTTCTGCCTCAGTAACATTAAGTAAAGATGAATGTGAGATAAAACGTGAAACTAAGCATTCTTGTAGACCGAATAAAAAAAAAATTAAAGTTACAGAGTTAATCTATACTAATATTATAAAGCGGAAGAGTTTGTTTGTTTTGTTTGTTTGTTTGTTTAAACGCGATAATCTCAGGAACTACTGGTCCGATTTGAAAAAATCTTTTTTTGTTGGATAGCCCAATTATGGGATACCTTTTTTACTCATAATGATTTTTGTCCTATTTAAAATTGTCATAATAAATTAGGCATAATTTTCTTTGTCATAAAAATAGTGTGCCATAACTGGTTTTTAGCATACTGTGTTATTAAGCATAAATATTATATATCCTATTATATTTATTCATAACTTTGATATGCATAAAGTTGTAAAGCATAATCGACTCTTGACATAATCAAAATTTGATATAATTATGAAAATAATACATAATATTGTTAGGTCGAAATTAATTATCTTTAACACCCCGACTCAGAGCAATCCGACTCGGATAGGTTAGGTTAGAAGACTAAGGCGGGAGCGAAGCGAAGCGGAGCTCCCGCCTTAGTCTTCGTGTTAGGTTTTTTTTTTTAAACCACCCAAAAGTAGGAGCCCCGCGAAGCGGGGCTCCGTCGAAGATAGTACAATTTTATGCGCCTACATGTTTGACGATAGCAATGTATAAAATAGTGTAATATTGTTATTAAAACTTTTGTAGTTAATTTTTCGGCATATAGTTTGTATGCTTATAATAGTTATGGTTATGCGTCGTTATGCGTAAGTAAAGTTATGCTTTGGCATAGTATGCGTTTTAAATATTATGCTTATAGTGATTAGGATTAAAAAATTATGATTAAAAAAGTTATGACGCATGAGAATTATGCGTAACTAATATTAGGAGTATAAACATTATGCAATGTTAAATTATGACATAAAATCGTAGGAATAAAAATAGAGAACCCCCAATTATCGAGGAAGGCTATAGGCTATATAACATCGCGCTACGACTAATAGGAGCGGAGTAGCGACGTGAAATGTTGCAAAAACGGGGAAAATTTACGCATACGAAGTTGCACGGGACAGCTAGTTAATAATATGAAGCGGGAAGTATGTTTTAACTTGCACCCTATCGAGCAGATATACGAAGAAATGGTGCAAAAATTTGTGGAATGTAATGATTATTTTCCTGTAACCGAAATTCCATCATTTGCCTCGATAAAAAGTATATAGAGCATGAAAACTCTACTTGGGCACGGATTCACATGTTTTCAAGAAAATAGAAAACGTAAATATTCCAAAGGAAATACCAGAACATTTCAAAGTTATTGAAGATGGAGATAGAGAAAAAATTATAATCCTGTGCTCTGAAACTGCAATAACGGCGATAAAATCATCAAAATTGTGTAGCTACAGTGGTGACGGTACTTTCAAAACTTCTCCACGTCCTTTTCGTCAACTTTACATAATTCATCTAGACATATTTTCAGACCAAACAACAATAAACGTCAACGTCAAATTTCTACCAAACAAGACACAAAAAACTTACACGAGATTATTTAACTTAATAAAAACAAATCTGCCCGTCGTCATAAAATCCTATAAATGTGATTATGAAGTTAAGAAAATAGCAAGAGTCCCAAAACCTACAAATGACGATAGGAGTGCACGAAATATAGTTAGAATTTGCTCTAATTTTGTCTTACTTCCACCCTTTTCTATGCCACAAGCTTGGAGTGCTATTCAAAACGCTGCACCAGATACAACAAAAATGAAGTTATTTTTTAAATACTTTAAAGAGACATGGTATGACAAAAATCACAATTTGATAAGTTGCGCGGCAGACACTCATCGAACCACCAACAGTTGTGAGGGTTACCATAGTCGAATAAATTCGAGATTACCTCTAAACCCAAATTGGTACTTAGTATTCTGTACACTTTTAAAAGAAATACAACATTACGACAGCAAAATCGAAAGATATATGTTATTTGTGCCATTTAAGAAGAACAGGCGGACAAGAGATATCATTTTCGATAGAAAATATTTATCCTTATTAAAAAAGCTGAAAAGAAAATCAATATCCCAATATTTGCTTAAAAAAATAAACTTCTTTAAATTAAAACTGGGTTTCAAGAAGTAAAGAAAGAAGACAATTATTACGGACGAGTATTTACTTTTTATGTTAAATGTTTTGATGAAGTGTCATTTGAGTTAGTAAGTTTCAATAAACCCCATAACTAAACCTTTTACTGTTTCTTTTTTTTTTCCAAAATATAATATAACATTCTGCAAGTTCAACTTATTGCAAATTCAACATTTAAGGATTTAACATTCTGCAAATTCAACTTTATGCAAACTCAACGTTTTAGGAATTCAACTTTTTGCAAATTCAACATTTAAGTATTCAACATTCTGCAAATTCAACTTTTTACAAATTCAACATTTTCGGAATTCAACTTTCTGTTCCTGGAGGGAAATTATAATTCCCCTTTAGGATGAGTTCTTACCTGTCTAAATATATAGCTAAGAAGTGGTTCGTCGAGGCGTGGACGTCTTTCTATGAACTCAAACAAGTCCATACCAGCACCATGCTTCTCCATCACCATTTGGAAATATTTGTCATTTTCGAATACATCTACTACGCTCACCTACAAAAAAAATAAAACGTAGATGTTTGAGAACACAGTAAAAAAAAATCGAAAAAGATAATAAAGCATAAAAAGAGTGGACAAGCGTGAAAATACGAAGTCCTTTTTAAGAGATGTCTAATTATATCCTTAGTGAAATATCAGCTGGTATCAGCAGGTGACATCGATTTTCGATTACCATTCTGAACAAATTTAAAACGAATTAATAGAATAGAATAAATTATTAAACTTAATCAACAAGATATAGAGTGAAGAGTGTGGCAAATAGAAGCATAAGACGCAATTTTGTATAATCGTAGGAAATGGACATGTATTTAAGTTGAGTCATAGGAAAAAAAAGCATTTTCCGATCAATAGGGACTGTCAAAAGGGATTTCGTATTCAAAACGGAATATACATGGAACACGAATGCGCAATCAATATCAAAGTTCAAATCATTTTGCACTTCCTAATCTTAAGCCGTAATGTTCCATTTTGCATTATTGAATATTGATGAATAATATTATGTAAGAAAAAATAAGAGTCGGCCGACCCTCCTTTTCTGTTATCGAGGAAGGCTATAGGCTATATAATATCACGCTACTACCAATAGTAGCGGAGCAGTAAAGAAAAATGTTGCAAAAACAGGGAAAATTTACGCATACGAAGTTGCGCGGTATAGACAGGTACGTAATAATAAGAACTAGTGGTCGCCGGTGGGGAAAATTCGACCATAATTAATATAAAGAAAAAAATATAAAGTTGTCATACTCACGATATTAGGATGTTTGAGTGTAAGCAGCAGACTAAGTTCCAAGGGTAGTCGTCTCCCGTCAGGTCCGTCGACCCAGAACTGAGCGCCTACTTTCTCCTTCAGTATGAACTTGGCGACTGTCAGCATTCGGTCTGAACGACGATACGCCATTTTGACGCAACCATATGCACCTTTGCCTATTATGTAAAATATACATATTAATTTAATCGTGTTGTATGTCGTACTTTAAATATTGAACATACAATATAAAGCAATAGGATAAGTTGAATAATCATGTGTACCCGATGCATAGTTCAATGGGATTCTAGAGATCAACTATAGAATTCCCCCTTGAATCATGCATCGGGTGCCAACATTAGGTTAATGTCAATCCAGTTGACATTTGACAACCGAGCGAGCAATAGAGGTGCGGCTTTGAGGTTTGGCGGGAAAGCAGTGAGGGTAAAAAGCGAGGTGATGGGTTTATTTCTATCATATGACATTTGCATCACTCATAACCCCGCAAAAATCTTTTGAAATTCCTCAGATACCTGTGAAATGTTCAATGTCTTTTAGATACAGCTTGATCTCCGTTTAAGTAACCACGTCATGCATTAGAAAGCTCAAGTAGAGTATATCCACGCGGACGGAGCCACAGGTATAGAATAGAATATGATTTATTTCTCAGTATATGGTACTTTGTGGTCTTAAACTAATTAATAACGAAGCTATAAATAAGCTAGTTTATAATTAAGGGCATAATTATATTTAACTAGCTGTGCCCCGCGGTGTTACCTGCGGTTTATTAGCCTACGTGTTAATCCAGGGTGTCAGCTAACTCCATACCAAATTTTATTAAAATCGCTTCAGCCGTTTAGACGTGAAGAAGTAATAAACATACACACACACTCACATACTCACAAACTTTCGCCTTTATAATATTAGTGTGATAGTGTTTACCTATTTGTTTGAGCGTGACGTAGTGTTTGTTGTAATCGCCTGCAACTTGCTCGTCTCCACACTGGCTCATCAGTGACATAGACTGCGGTCTACTGCCTACGGATTTATTACCCTACAACAGAAACAATTGCGTTTATACTATTAAATAAGAGGGTTAATGTTTATTTAGTTGATCTATATCTCTAGGTGAGTTCAAAGGTAAATGGTAAGGGTTATTTCAGCAGAGGCGAAGGGTTCAATTTTTTCTGAGGTAACCCGAAAAACAAATATACCTCGCTGAACATGATTATTTGTACCTATAATACTAATTAACTACAATCCAAAGGGAAGCCGAAAGTAATGATGTTCTAAGGAACCTCCGCTACTGGTTATTTGTTATTCTAGGAGTCTGTGGTACCTAAAAGAAATACAATGATATACTAACGAGTACTAGCGAGTTGTCCGCGGTGGAGGCGAGGCTGGACGCGAGCGTCGTGTGTCGGGGCGCGTGGTCAGCTGCACAAATATAATGATATACTAACGAGTACTAGCGAGTTGTCCGCGGTGGAGGCGAGGCTGGACGCGAGCGTCGTGTGTCGGGGCGCGTGGTCAGCTGCACAAATATAATGATATACTAACGAGTACTAGCGAGTTGTCCGCGGTGGAGGCGAGGCTGGACGCGAGCGTCGTGTGTCGGGGCGCGTGGTCAGCTGCACAAATATAATGATATACTAACGAGTACTAGCGAGTTGTCCGCGGTGGAGGCGAGGCTGGACGCGAGCGTCGTGTGTCGGGGCGCGTGGTCAGCTGCACAAATATAATGATATACTAACGAGTACTAGCGAGTTGTCCGCGGTGGAGGCGAGGCTGGACGCGAGCGTCGTGTGTCGGGGCGCGTGGTCAGCTGCACAAATATAATGATATACTAACGAGTACTAGCGAGTTGTCCGCGGTGGAGGCGAGGCTGGACGCGAGCGTCGTGTGTCGGGGCGCGTGGTCAGCTGCACAAATATAATGATATACTAACGAGTACTAGCGAGTTGTCCGCGGTGGAGGCGAGGCTGGACGCGAGCGTCGTGTGTCGGGGCGCGTGGTCAGCTGCACAAATATAATGATATACTAACGAGTACTAGCGAGTTGTCCGCGGTGGAGGCGAGGCTGGACGCGAGCGTCGTGTGTCGGGGCGCGTGGTCAGCTGCACAAATATAATGATATACTAACGAGTACTAGCGAGTTGTCCGCGGTGGAGGCGAGGCTGGACGCGAGCGTCGTGTGCCGGGGCGCGTGGTCCAGCTGCACGCCGAGCCACACGCAGCGCACGAGGGAGCCCGTGCCCAGCAGCATGCTCGATACTGTGTATAGCACCTCTGGAAATTAAATAGCTTGTTACATTGTGGTCTTTCCTATTTTGTATACCTATGGTTTTTGGTAATGAGAAGTGTTTAAGTACGTGTAAGAGATAATTTCAGAAATCAGTTGTGACTCAAGGATACATTATTATAGTGGAGAGTGGCGTATAAATTATGCGCGGCAAACCCTCGAACATGGCCGTACGCTGTGCAAACAAGGTTGACACGTCACAATCATTTTATGTAGTAAGGTGGCCATTTATTTATAAAATTTGTTGAATTTGTTTTACAAAATACAGAATGACAGACAGAAACACGAGTGATCCTATAAGGGTCCAGTTTTTTTCCTTTTGAAGTACAGAACCCGAAAAAAATCTAACTGACTTCAATCACTGTTGAATCTCGAGATTCGTTGTGTTTCCGAAACTCATCATCAGATGACCAACAGGGACCATTTCGGAATAAAAAGATATTTTAAAAATACGTCTATGTAAACATAAACAAATCCAAACAAACATCTGAATTGAGAACCTCCTCCTTTTTGAAGTCGGTTAAAAAGGACACTTTGAACGACAGATATTCTGACACCATCTTCTGACGGGACAGGTACGATCTTATAATGTTGCTTAATTATGAAACTGTTGTAATATTATTTTGTTTGTGTATTGTATATATTGACTGATGGCAAGATATTGCAATGTGATCCTGTGTGATTCTTATCAATTGTTCTACAGTGATATGGTTGAACATTGTAATGATATTGTCATTAGGTTATATTAATGATTTTCTTATGTACATTATAGTACTTTGTGGTATTGTGGTACTATTGTGTATAATATTATAGTATTACTGTTTGTGTGTATTGATTGATGACAAGGTATTGCAATATGATTTAATGAATATTGTATTGCGTGATACTTGTCAACTGTTTTACGATGTTTCCTGTCTACCCGTGACCACGGCCGTTGCAATATGGTCGAAACGTCGAGCAATAAACAAAGGTATTTAGCCTTAAAATAAAATATTTACGCGATTAAGACCCGTAGCTTATAAAATTGTATAAGATTGTCAATATTATAATACTATACATAACATTATAGTATTGTTGTTTATGTGTATTGCAATGTGATTTAATATTGTCTTGTGTGATACGTATCCACTGCTCTACAGTGATATGCCAGAACATTGTAATGATATTGTAATTAGGTTATATTACTGAGTTTATTGTAATATGTAACATTTACGAGATGTTTTATGGCAAATGTTTATTAAGAGACGGGCTAGTTTCTTGTTGGCTCTTTTGCTAACCAATTTAAGCCAACATTAGTGTACCTACTTATTCCTAAATCCTTAATACAACCAGACCGAACAAGTTTGAGAATAAAATATGATATTTATTTCTTTGTATTATTGGCTTTTCCGGTTATGTTAGATTACCTCTCAATACGAAAAACTTATTGATAAGAAGTTTTTTTTTTTTATAACTTTCCGAGATATTGGATGATTAAGTAACTGACTTATATCCTGATGAAGTGGTTGTATATCCAGACATTAAAGTAGTAATATAATCTGACCTAATATAAATGTAGTTTTAAAATAGAAGTCACAGCAGTTCAACATTGTTCTATACTAAAAGTTTATTATGATATTATGTAGGATACGCGTAGAACTCGCTATAATATCCACAGATTCTTCTACTCTACATGTAACTGGGACAGTGGTAGATAGTACGCATGGGCGTACGCAGGATCTTTTGAAGGAGGAGAACAGGGGGGGAGAGTTTTATGTAATGTCGTAGGCCAGTATGTAGTTTGAAAACCGAAATCCCCTCCCCCTGCGTACGTCCATGCTCGTAGGACATAACGGAAAATGCTGTCTACTAATTCAATCAATCAATCAATCAGCCTGTAGCGTTCCTCTCCAATTTACGCTATAACACCAAATCCTCCGTCTTCCGCATCCATTTCATTCCAGTTGCCTTCTTTAGCTGGTTAATCCTTCTAGCTGGGGGTCGATATTGGCTATTAAATTATCTATGTCGGATAATTATTAAAACGCTAATTGGTTTTCGTTGATCTAGTATCTGTTTTGATTAAATAGAAAGTCTATTGACTCATTTTAAACATGGCCGTCATGATGGCGTGACTTTAGTTTGACGTTTACATTTGAAGTGCCAGTAGTGGGGCAGTGGGTCCGATTCGGCAGTCTTAGTCGTGTGGTCGTAGCGACAACACGACTACTGATAGACGTCGCTATTTTTATAGTCTTGTATGGTTATAGTATAAAACAAAGTCGCTTTCTCTGTCCTTATATCCCTGTTTGCTCAAATCTTTAAAACTACGCAACGGATTTTGATGCGGTTTTTTTTTAATAGATAGAGTGATTGGAGAGGAAGTTTTATATGTATAATAAAATCCATTATATAGTGGAGAAATAAGGAGCGGAGCAGCAATAAGAAATGTTGCAAAAACGGGGAAAATGTACGTGTATGTGTTATATATGGCATTTGTGTAATCGAAATGATTAGAACAGTAGGTGGATTTTACCTTCCTCGAGGTATCCGCGTTCATATGATCGATTACCATTTTCCCATAGCGTTAATTCGATTTTCTTTTTCTTTTTTTTTTTAAGACGACTCCCGCAGTAGGGTAAGCCCTGTGTCGCGGGGGACTTTATAAACATACAAGTCACGGACACAAAGTACACCCAGACTCGGAACAACAATTTGTGAATCACACAAAGTGGTGTTCCGTGTGGGATCGAACCCACGACCTCTGCGTAGCAGTCGGACACACTCCCTCCGCGCCACAGATGCCTCTGTGGCGCGGAGGGAGTGTCGGGAATATTGAGTTGCTCTAGCTCATAAGAATATGAATAGGTAACAAGGCCACCCTGATGCTTCGACATCTATAACAATATAAAGTAAGTTAAAGTTGCAACTAACGCAGCTCGGTGCCGTCCTTGTGCAGAACGTTCCCGCGGTACGTGCCGTCGGCGTGGCGGCACGCGGCGCCGCAGCCGCACGGCGCGGGGCGCGCGCGCGCCGCCGTAGGGGTCGACGTCGTCACCAGCGCGCGCACCGCGCGCCCCGCCAGCTGGGCCCCCTCGCCTAGCTCGTCTGCTGGGGGGTGGAAACACATTATAATATATAACGCTATTTTAGGTGTAGTGCAAAGCTCAGACGCACAAAATGGATTAAAAAAAAAATGTGTGGCACTCGGTGACTGCCGCGGTAAAGCTATTACATAGCATTTTTATCAACTTATGCAATAAAAAAAAATGTTAGGTTTTATTCTCGTTACGGAATTTTTTGATTCGGTCGCCGTGCTCAAAGCCCGCGATAAAAGCTATGCAATAGCTTAAAAAGATAGTGAAAATATTGAAAACTAGCAGAGTTATAAGCTATTCAAGTCGTCTTGTGTTCTTTGCGCTATCGTGCTGATTACGTCACGTAGTACGTAATCCATGGTTATTATTGAAATATAAGTGATTATCACATTTCACATTACATTGTGAATAGAATTTGGACTGTTAGAATGTTTAATGAATGAATTAATTAATAATAGATTAATGAATTAATTTAAAAATATAACATGGTTCAAAACTACCCTAATGAATTGCGTTACTGATTCTGAGCAAACTACTTTTAGGTTTATTTATTTATTATTATTATTATTAAAAAATAAAGTCAGTCTGCTACAAGCAAGAGCAAAAGTTTATAGTTATTTAACCAAGACCAATATATCTTAAAATTCATCATACTGTATTATTACAAAATGTATTGAAAAATCTAATAAGCCAACTTGAATTAGGTCAATACTTTAATAAGTCAATGTTTTTCTAAAACACTAAATTAAACCCTTTGTAAATACACAAATCAACTTACCCGTATATAATTTCCTAGGCGCCGACTCAGTCTGCGTTTCCAAATCATTATCATTACTCAAACTATCCACACTCTCGTTACCGTTATGCTTTGGCAAATCCTCAATTTCACAACCGGGCGGCGGCATTTCATTGATTGGCGTCAGGAAATCCGCACTAGTCTCATTCGAATCACAAAAATCTAGAGACAAACTAGTCTTATCATCCTTAACTTGACCAGGCAAATTAATTTTCAAAGATCTATATTTACTAGAATCGAACGACAATCTCAACGAAGGATCATTTAATCTCACTCTTGGTGTATTACCAGTCGGCGTCACTTCTTGCGAATGTTGTGACGTGTAATATATAGAATCTGACTTCTCCGACTGTTTATTACATATAGGTCTTGCAGGGTTACTTTGTTCGGAACGGAGTATATTTTCGGAACGGGATTTGGATATGCTGCTGGGGCAATAATTTTCGTCGTCTATGGATATTCCCGACATGCCGGATGTGACGTCAGGTAGGGCGGATATGTCGTTGCGTTGTTCTGTAGTGCTGATGCTGGAGACCATGTCTTGTGTGGGCGTCGGTGTGTGGGTGACCATGCTGCAGGACTTGTCGAGACATAACGCGCTTGAGGATTTTTCTCTGGTGGTGGATAGTATGGATGGTTGTACGTTTGACATGCACGCCGATTTTTGACTGCCGTTGAAGGCGCCGCAGGAGTCGTCGTCTGTGTCGGACGCTGAGAACAAAAAAAAAGATTGATATCATGTAGTCGCAGGCACGATATTAAGTTCAACTGAATCCATTAATGCCTCCGACTGGATTACATTTAAATATGAAAAGTATCTTGTTTCTGTCTTCTTGCAGGCGGATTCTTCTAGTTTTTTTATTTATTTTATTAGTTAGTACTTTTTAGTTGTTGTAAGATAATTGGGTACATAGTGATTTAATAAGAATTATGTGTCTTATTGTTAAAGTTGTTTTTTCTGTGATTTGCCACTTCAAACAGTTTTAAACATACACATTAGATATATTTTTGTAAGCCTTATAATTTAATACCCCAAAAGTTTTTTTCGAATTAGAAGTTTTCACTTCATAAATTCTAAGACTCGAGATCTTAGAATTTTTGAAGTGAAAACTTCTTAGCGGCGTTTTGTACTTTGTGGGATGAGTAAAAAATTTTAAACTCGCGTCAGGACACGTGAAAATTCGTAAGACGGAGAATGGTATATTATCACTGCAATACGAAAGTAAATTTTGCCACCATGTACAATATTATACTCAGGTGGGAAATCCAGAAACCAGAAGACCCTAGTTCGAGTCGGAGTAATGATTATTTTTTTCCCTTCTTTATTTTAATATTTGAATTACGTTTTTTGATTTGTGATTTATTATTTCATATTTTTTATTATTATTATGTCAGTATGATCGAAAAATATTATTCAAATTTCTGACAATAATAGTACATCGCGTCACAGATCCCTACTAAAAACTATATATTTATTACAAAAACTAACATAATACTTTTCACCCGACTGCGCGATGCAAAGAAGGGTAATGTGTTTCTTTGTGGAACTATATAGATCAAACGCGTGGGCTAATGTTGATGATTCATACGTCAATCAATTCATATTAATCTTGCGAGTGCGACTAAAAACATTTTTTTTTTCTTAGAAAAAGACGATTCCAACAAACTGTCATGTGGGGTATCATTGTATAGATATTTTAAATTCATAATGAGGATTTTTCAATCATTTTTCACTTAAAATGACCGTTTAGTATATATAAAGATTTAAACTTTGTTACCAACCATTTTTAGTCGAATTTTCGGTAGTTACATCTTACAATTAAGCACTAAAGTGTTATTTTTTTTTTATCAAAATCGGCATTTTAGTAAGTTGAATGGGATTCATGAATGCCTCCGACTGCATGATTGAAGATTGATTGTTTTCATATTTTTAAAGCAGGCGGATTTTTTTCAACCGACTTCAAAAAGGAGGAGGTTCTCAATTCGTGTGTTTTTTTTTTTTTTTTTTTTTTTTTTTTTTTTTTTTTTTTTTTTTTTTTGTATGTTTGTTCACCGATTACGCAAAGACGGCTGGACCGATTTAAAAAATTGTTTTTGTGTTTGAAAGGGTATACTTCCAAGTTGGTCCCATTGTCATCAGATCACGATCTGATGATGGGATCTTGGAGAAATCGAGGGAACTCTTAAAATATTAAAGGCACACCTACAGTGATTTAGGTATATTTCATAGTGATTCGTGCATTTACTCTTAAAAAATACCAATTGGTGAAGTGGAACTGATGATGAAGACCACAAATGACGAGCAGACCTATTCAATATTTCACAGTTTGCGATTCAGTTACTTTAATATGGTATTCAGTAGCACTTTATTCTCGTTATACTACTATTCCACAATGTAATAGAGCTGATAGTGAACTCCTCAACAATTAACGGCCCTGCATCGGGGTAAGCAATATTTTGGAAAAGGATTTCAGCAGTTGACATAAGCCTATTGTAACTTAAGTGAATTACAAACCAACCCACTAAAAAGTGAGAAATAAAAACTTTTTTACAAAAAAATATCACCGACTTCTAAAATAAATACAAGGCAACTAAAAAGCAATAAATAATGTACCTAGAATAACAAAAACAAATTAAACATTTTGAAGTTGGTGCCGAATAAAACATAAAGACTACTATTTCCTGGCACCAACTTCAAAATGTTTAATTTGTTTTTGTTATTCTAGGTACATTATTTATTGCTTTTTAGTTGCCTTGTATTTATTTTAGAAGTCGGTGATATTTTTTTGTAAAAAAGTTTTTATTAAAAAAAGTCGTTTTTTATTTAATACTTTTTAGTGCTTACTTTCCATATTTTTAAAGCAGGCGGGTATTTTTAAAGTCGCTTAACATAAAAAGTATTTAGGTTCATACCTGATCCATTATTATCATCATTATTAACCGGTGACAGAGTCATATTCCTGTTCCTATCTGGCATCTTGACCATGTCGGCGTCTCTGCAGAAGTGTTGAATGACATCATCAATATGGTGGCCGATCACCTCTGAGTGGGTCTTGCCGAAGGTTAACATAGCGAAGTGGTGATTACAGGCCGTTATTATACCTCCTTCGTCTACTACTAGAAGACCGCTTACGTTGTACGTTACCTGTGATTGGATAAGATTAAGTAGAGTCATCGGTCAAATTGTGTTATTCATTATGTAGGTACCTTAAAATTAGTACCGAAACTATCTCATATTACGTTTTAATAACTGATAATATGTCGAACCGACAGCTCAATTCATATCGAAATGGCAGCGGTGCGGCAAGCAATTTGGTGTCAAAGAATTTTAAACTTTATTTCCATACTAATAAGACCAGTATTACTTGACGGCCGTGCCGGTCACGAGCCGCCTCAAGGACCCTGTTCTTCTTGGCCACTCTAATAGCATAGAATAAGGTAAAATAATTAAATATTAAAAAACCCGCCTGCACAAAAAAGATGGAAACAAGTTCCCCCTACCCCTACTTTTTTTGTGCAGGCGGGGTTTTTAATATTTTTTTTATTTAATACTCTTGAGTAGTTGTAGGAACAACTAACTTTTATCACTGTATTGTCAAGTGCTGAAAATTGAAAAAAGAATGATTGCTAACTACCTTTTTTAGTATGACAGTTAGCCCTATAATTTGATACCAACTTTTTTTTTCACAACTCTTAATTTTGACATCTCACAGCGGCACGTTTTTGTTTTTTTTTTCAAACGTCAAACGAATCTAACGACGTCTTAATTGTATAAATCTATTCAGTGGTTATTGAGATATGAGGTAATAAAGAATATTATATACATACATTCATACAAGATACGCGCGAAAAAAAATAACCCTTCCTTACAGTCGGGTATAATAAGTCTTACCCTGACATTGATTTCAAACACTTGTCGATGCTTCATACTGTTCCAAGGCGTAGTGTCGGTGTTGTCTGGTTTCGATATCCACAAGCACAATGGGAAGCAACCGCCGTCTAGAGTCCGACCTACAAATTGTAGTAAATGGTTGTGGTTATTACCGGTTATGATTGCGGGGGCTAGTATGAGCGAGTGTAATTTCATCGACTATTTTAGCTACGATATATTTAGAATGCAATTTATTTGTCTTTTATTTTTAAAAAGACAAATAAATTAAGGTATACTACCTTTTAGGCATTATTTTTATTTTATACTAGCGTTTGCCCGCGGCTTCGTTGGCGTAGTGTTCAAAAAACTTTCTTAGATGTTTTATTTTTCCAGTAGTGTGTGACTGCCACAAGAGGATCCTTCATTTCGAGTTTCTAGCTTCAGCAGTTTAAGTAAGCTCTGTAACGCTACAATTCAGCAGTCTATATATTTTTTTAAAATTTATGTTATAACTAATTTCATCCCACTATGGGGTTGATTTTTTATAATAATGATAGCCAGTAGTTTTAGGTGAGAGGGTTGATTTTTTATAATAATGATAGCCAGTAGTTTTAGGTGAGATGAGTACCTAAAATATATTTTTTGAAGTTTGTAGCAGTTTTGATACTTACAATATTTCAACCCTCAATTCATCCACTTGGGGTTTGAACTTTGGAAGACCTTTGAAATACGTGTTTTATTAACAAACTGCTACTGCTATCGCCAGCCGTTCTTTTTTCGTGGATATTGTTACTCCATACAAACTTTGAACTCCCATTTCATCCCCTTGGGGGGTGGATTTTGGAAAATCCTTTTTTAGCAGATGCCTCGGTCATAATAACACAAACCTTCCAGTAGTTTGAGCTGAGTGTTGATAGATCAGTCATTCAGAAACAGATGCCTTTTATAAAATGTTATTTTTCGTATAGTGCAAAGCTCAGACACTCGAACAAGATTTTTTTTTGTTATTAGATATTATTATTAATATAGTTGTTTTGCGTTCTGTGTAATATCGAAGTATGCAATCCTTGGTTAATATTGAAAATAAGTAAAGATTATATTTCCCACTACACTGTGAACAGGCTTTTGGACTGTTGAGAACATTAATGATTCTCAAAAGCCTGTTCACAGTGTATACAATAGAATGAAAATAAAATATAAAATGTGTGTTACTAATTCTGAGCAAACTATATACTATCAGGTTTGCATTATAGGAACAATAACTTTGTAAATCCAAATATTGTTATTACCAGTGAGCTTCTGCTTGGCGAGCGCGCGCGGCACGGGCGCGTCGTAGGGCGGCAGCGCCACGCTGGGGATGAGCGAGGCGAGCGGCAGCCCCACCAGCGCGTCGCCCGCCTCGCCCGCGAACAGCGCCGCCGCGCCCGCCGCGCACCACACCACGCTGCCCGACGACGCCTCTACCAGCAGCTGTGGCGCGGACATAGCTCTGTTACGGGGCATTCACACAGACGCGGAGCAGGGCCGAGTGGACCGAGAATTGGGTAGATGACTACAATAACAATAAATTATTTTACACTGTACAGAAAATAGCATTTGCAAAAATATTCTGGAAAACCATCTTTCTCTACAATTTTACGTTGTCATGAATTTATAAACATCAAAACATACATTGAAACTACATGATTTGACCATACAAAAGAATGACGTCATTGTTTTGTATTTCATATAAATTAGTACGAAGCGCATCATTTTGACGTTTCTTAAAAAGATACTGATTTGACTTGACAGTCACACAAATATTTCTGGGTACAAATTGGAGCACTGTTATTGGTCAATTGGCGGTTTGCTCCGCTCCGCTCCGCTCCACTCCGCCCAGCTCTGAATACAATGGGGTTTAGGATTCAGTGGCGACCGTAAAGAACGGGAGATTAGCAGGAATAAGCAACATTATGCTACTTTTATATTCGAAAATTTTCGCATTACTGAACTTCAAGTCTCAGAGAATAGGTTATGTTGTCGGCGTCGGTCCTGCACCTAAACTGTCAGCAGTCATGTCAGAGTTATTATTTTGGCCTCACCTACTCGTAGCACCTCGCATCATCCTAACCGTAATCGTAACGTCAATTGCGAAGAAAATAAAACCGTGCAGGAGCACATCGTCCGACATGCAGCCGTTATTACAAATAAATGCACTATATATGAAAAAATCCGATTTGAATAATTGCACCAGCAGAAAAACGTATGTTTATGGCACTTACGCCCTTTTGTTGAGAAACGCAATGAGCATACTTATATCCGATCATGTTTCAAGTATTTGTTATTTTAGTTTAAAGTATTTTTTTAGTCACAGGGTTCGAAATATAAGAGGGGGGGGGGACAATTTATGCAACTTTCTTAGCGATACTTCTTTATATTCTTCAATTCACAAGTTTATTAGAAGCCTTAATATATATTTAAAAGACCTGTCGAATGTGACACACGTAGATGTTGTTAAAAAATTTCGGCTTCCGTAGCCGAAATAACAACAACGGAACCTTACCAACAACTTATTTTTGTCATGTCCGTCTGTCCGTCCGAATATCACAGGCATTTTACTAAAAGACTACTTAATGAATATTAATGAAATTTGGTGGAACGATGTCTTGTACTTAGTAGCCGCTACTTAGTTTATTAGCTAAATGATAAAAAATAGTTTTAGGGGGGGGGGGGGGCACTAATACAACTACACTCTGCAACTAATCACAAAATCAAAACTAGCAGGTATTGGGTTCATCAAAGACGAACTACTAATATGTGGCATATATTAATTGACATAGTGGCGATACAACCAAAAAGGTCTAAACGAAAACTAAAATTCTACTCAATCAAGCTTATCTATCAAAACTTTCCCCGCTACTGTATCAAAATCTGCCTCTGTGGCGACACCGACACCACTTTGTGTGATCCACAAATTGTTGTTCCGAGTCGGGGTGTACTTTGTGTCCGTGACTTGTATGTTTGTGAAGTCCCCCACGATACAGGACTTGTACCCTACGGCAGGAGTAGTCATTAAAAAAAAACGAATAATCTCGATACTTAAGTACCAAACCAAAACCACCAGTGTGTAATGGACATACCTACAAATATCAGTGAACAATGAACTCACCAAAACATTCTTGCAGTTGACAGGCTCAGCTACAACCAAACAAGGACCGTCGTTATCCAACTGTCTTATCCACAACGACACTTGAACTGAGCTGCCGTCTTTAGAGATTAATTCCACTACCTGTAATAATAAAAAAATATTTAAATATCGTTTGTTATTAACCATATTTATATATTAGAACTTATCTTGTAATCAGTTATGATGGGGTTGCAATAAGTTATGTTGCGGTTGTAATAAGTTATGACGGGGTTGACATGTCTTCATAGGAAAAAAACCCCAAAAATAAAAGCGAGAAAAAAAATCGTCGAGTCGTTATTGAAAAATAAATTATACTCCAAACATCAAAATGTAAGTACATTGTAAAATTAAGGGGTCCAAATAATATAGTAGATTACTTACTTTACCACTAAGCAAGACAATAGTTCCATCTTCAGAAGTGTCACAATCTTCAGGCTCATGTAAACTGAATGCCTTACAATTTCTGTTGCGTAGCAGATCTGGGAACCGTAGACCACAGAGCTCACCAGTCGAGTAACCAAGTAAAGAGCATGCTTTGTTATTCACTATTAGAATCTAGAAATAATGTAGACTGTGTTAATATTGTCTTCCAGTTAACTACTTATAAAAATAATTAGATAAAATAATTGAAGTAGGTTGAAAACACAATTTTTGTTTTTAAACTTTCGCGATTTTTATACATATTAGATATATTTCGGGATTTAATCGCGTGAATTATTAAAAGGTACGAACCTTTTATTTAGCCGACGCGACGTTTCGATCGAATTGCACCGATCGTGGTCACGAGTCGACGTGACCACGATCGGTGCAATTCGATTTACGCGATTAATTCTCGAAATATATCTGAGGAAACACATTAATAAATAGTAATACCTAAAATTTTACATTTCATTTACTAAGGGCAAGCCGAATTTCCAGATTAAGAAAAGCGGTTTACGTTAAATTTGCATTTATAAATGTCATAGAGGCACTTTCCACCGAGAGTCAAAAATTAATTGAAAACAAGCTTCACTTCAGGGTCTGATTTATCCACAAAGTCTGTAAGTCTAATATCTTTTTTAGCGAAAGCTAAAAACCTATTTTAACTCTGCACTGCTCGGCTATTTCTCGCCGATTAACCTTTTTCAGTGAAAACCAGGCTTTGGTGATAAAAATAGACACCTATTTATAAGGACCTGTTTTTAAATGTCGCCCCATGCTTAAATATAGAATATCGATTCTTCCGTCCTAAGACTCAGTAGATGTCTAATATGTAAATAGATTTTGATATACTAAATCAGGCAATCTGACTACCCTAAAGAGCCAGTAAAGGGTTGTTGGATGGATTCCAACATGGAACACTATATAATGAGGTCCATTATTATTTATTTCCATGCTAAAATGGTTGCAGCACCTTACTGGAACTTACTAAATGGCATTTAAAAAAAGTGGCCATGAGTTTTTATTTCCAAGTTCTTTTCTCACAGCTTTAGAACTTGGCATTAAATACTAACATTTAAACTTTCGCGTTGCATGATTATAAGTATTTATTATACGGGAATTAACGCGCATTGTTTACCTTAAAATTGTTTGACCTGGTCGAAACGTCAAGCAATTTTAAGGTAAACAATGCGCGGTAATTCCAGTATAATAAATACTTGGCATTAAATGTAGGATCATTCTATTCCAAATTTTGTCTGACGTTCATAAGCGTTGCATTTGTAACCTAAATGAATTAAGTACTTTGACTTTGAACCCGACTTTTAATTTGAGTCTTGGTTTATTTTGTGTCTGTTAATCGTACATTTGAAAGGCCCTCAAGACACATGGATTATAGCTTGAGTGGGATATGTTTTATAGAAAACTAGCTGTCCTATGCGTAAATTTTCCCCGTTTTTGCAACATTTCTCGTCGCTGCTCCGCTCCTATTAGTCGTAGCGCGATGTTATATAGCCTATAGCCTTCCTCGATAAATGGGCTATCCAACAAAAAAAGAATTATTAAAATCGGTCCATTACTTTTTGAGTTTATTCGTTACATACAAAAATACAAATCTTTCCTCTTTATAATATTAGTGTAGATATAGTAAAGAAGTCTTACCTTAGAAGTATTAGGTTCAATAGTAAACACAGCCTTGCTAGGGTTGATACTTTGCTGCAAACGGTCTGTTTGTGACTGTGCGGGTGAACCAGCCACATCAGTTGCTAATGATGTATTGAATCTTAAACCATTTGGTCCATCCACTGTAACGCAAGAGTAATAAAAACTCAGATTAGATTTTTAATAGAAAACACTGTACAGTACTCCCAAATTAATAATGCACATGCAGATCTTCGCTAATTGTCGTATTCCCGGAAACACTCGAATCATGGAATCGTAAGAGCCCTAAACAAGGCATTTGCATTTTGCACCTTGTTTAAAAGAGATAGGAGTCAATATCATGTGTGCACAATCGAAAACAAATCGGGCGTTCGGCAGCTGTCGCCGGTCAGCGAAATGTCTGTCAGTCGTCTTTATATATTGGTAGTGACTGCACGTGTTCTCTATTTGTGGAAATATATAGAGCTGCTATTACACACCCTTCTTGGTAAATATAATTTCAACATTAATTAGCTTATTCAGATTTAAATAGTATATTTTGAAAAAAGGAAAATAAATAACATATTTCACGTTTTTTTAATATTAAAAAAATAAAATACCTACATTAAATACATATTAAGTACTAGAAAAACATTTAAAAAATGAGATTTATTTAAATTAAATAAATAGATAAACATGCATAAAAAATATATACCTAACTCTGCCCATGCCATTTTCTTTCAGACGAATTCTTCCAAAATGGATAAATTTAAACGTGGAAAACCGCTTAATTCACAAGCACGGCAAATGGTATTTAATGTGTACCTTTATTTCTTAAATGAAGCCAATGTTTTCAACAGAGACCATGATGGTTATTTTAAAAAAATTCAAGACCGTGTTACAAAAGCTACAGGAATTTCGCGACGAACTTTGAGTAATATCTTAAACGAAAAAAAACATAATCAATCAAAGAAATTTTCTACACCGAAAAAAGGAAGACCTAAAAGTAGATTTCGGCTGGTACTTGATGATTTCGACTACTGTGTTATTCGTAATATGATATACAATTTTCAATTGACGCTGAAAGAACTCCCAACTGTAAATAATTTAAGAATAAAGTTGATCGAAGCTATTAATTTCAAAGGCTGTGCCGAGACTTTAAGGTTGATCTTGAAAGACATGGGGTTTAGGTTTCTGAAAACTGATAATAACAGACAATTACTTATGGAAAAACATGATATACGCCTAAAAAGGATCAAATATCTCAGAGAAATACAACAGCTGAGGAGTTCTGGTAGAAACATAGTATTTATGGACGAGTCGTATGTGCACACATCACATACTAAGGGTAAAACTTGGCAAGATAGCAACAAAAAAGGTATCAAACAACCCATTTCCAAAGGAGAGCGAATAATTATTGTACACGCAGGCAATGAAAAAGGCTTCGTCCCAGGGGCTCTAATGTTACATAAATGTGTCGACTCAGAAGGTGACTATCATAAAGAAATAAACGCGGAACGTTATCAAACTTGGCTACGCAATCAATTGATTCCCAACTTGCCTCCTAATAGTGTGTTGGTAATAGACAACGCCCCATATCATAATAAGCTGTCTGTGAAACCACCAAACTCAAACACATCTAAACCACAAATGACAGCTTGGTTACAACAACACAACATTCCGCATGACCCAAAGAAACTGAAACCCGATTTGTATAAAATTATACAAAGATACAAAGAAAATTACACAGAATTTGCCATTGACCGTATAATGGAGGAACATGGGCATAAAATTATACGATTGCCACCATATCATCCCGATTTTAACCCTATTGAAAATATTTGGTCCCAAATAAAGCAACACGTGGCCAAGAGAAATATTGCAATGACTGTGACGTCAGTTAAAGATGCTATATTAGAAAAAATCAATAAAATAGGACCAGAAGAATGGAAAAAAGTTTCTGATCATGCGGTTCAATGCGAAGATGAATATAGAAAATTTGAGCCAAGAATCGATAGTTATTCCGATAAACTGATTATTTACACAGGTGATAGCAGTGAGGAAAGTGTAAATGAACAAGAGCATAATGAAACTTCTGATGAATCTGCGATGTCGGGAATAGAGGTCTTCCTCGATTCTGATTAATTTTTTTATAATTGTATTATTTTTCTGGAATGATTAGTGCTGTAAACAAATTTGAACTGAGATTTTGATTATATTTTATGTAAACCTCTATTTGAAAACGTTTTTTTCTCCTTCTAATAAAACCTTATGTTATTTAAACCTTTTCCTCCATAATTACACCAACTTCGGTAAGACACTTGAAAACTAATCACTCCAACAATGATTGTAGCGTTTTCGCTATTTACTTACATGGAATTATCGAATCAAATTTCGTTACAGGTAAATCAAATCTGTTTTAGCACAAAACACATAATATATAAAATTAGGCATAGAGAAATTGCTCTTAACCACTCTATATAAATATCGTCTTTCGACGCTCGGGTAATACGACCGTTGCCGAACAATGACGAAGATTTCCGAAGATTTCTATGCGCATTATTACTTTTGGAGTACTGTAAGTAAATCACGTTTTTCAATAAAGTCATTAACAGTTATTGTGGTTAATATCGATATTAAGAGCTGTATCACACTAGCGATTTGTGAACGAGTTTATTGCAAAGCAAGAATGCAGCAGTCTTGCTTTACCTTAGCAGGAAACCCTATGTGTGCACACGCAACATGTTTTGCCATAAATCACTGGTTTGTATATTAATTACTTGCTGACCCGCGCAACTTGGCCTGCGTAAATTTTCAACGTTTTTGCAGCATTTTTAATTGCTGCTTCGCTCCTATTGATTGTAGCGTGATGTTATATAGCCTATAGCCTATTCTCGATAAATAGGCTATTCAACAGTAAAAGATTTTTCAATTAGGACCAGGGGTTCCTGAGATTAGCGCGTTCAAACAAACAAACAACTTTTCAGCTTTATAATATTAGTATAGATTAAATTCATTTTAAGTGACATTAGTTTAGATATTGTTATAATAAAAACTGAAATAACCCTTTATAGGCATTTCTTGCCAATTATTTTATTAATACAATAATTGCATTTTTAAAAGAAAATTTTTAAGTCCAGGCCCAGGAATATTGGCATACGGAAGTCTTGGGTTTGATGCCTGGGCCTGGACTTCAAATTTTTCATTCTTTCAAAAATGTGATTATTGTATTAATAAAGTAATTAGCAAGCTTATAAAATTTACTATAATATTCAGCCTGTTTCATCATAATTTGTTAAAGATAGAAGAATTTGAGGTTTAGTAACATAGCCCCAGTTAGATGGTTCGTTTCCAGCCCCGGTTTGGCATTCGGAAGTCTCGGATTCGATTCCTGTTCCTGGACTTCGAATTTTTCTATCTTTCAAATATGCTATTATTGTATTAACCCTTCCTTGCAGTCAGGTAAAAAGTAGTCTATGTTTGTCTCCAAGCTAATAACACTAAATTTAATTAAAATTTGCCTTGGTTTTATAGTGAAATTTTAATTATATATAGTTGAACATACCTCTCACAAGATCAATAGCCTGTTTTGTTTTAGTAGGTGTCTCCAACTCCATTCTAATAGGTCGCACCTTTTTGTTTAGGCGAGGGAAACTCTGGTTTCCTTCAAATGAACAGTTGCTGAACACATTCCGGAAACGTTGGGCTTTTGCAGTTCTATAAGTTAATTGTTACATAGGTTATTTAATTTCCACAATGTAAATATATATTTGACACAGAATGAACAGTTTCATACTGTGTCCTGTGGGTCCTGTACTTAGAGTTTAAATAAGCTTGCTTATGTACACTCTAAGGTCCTGTACTTTATGCAATAATAATAACAATAATTTTATTTCTCACTACCTGTCTGCCCTGGCTTCGCACATTTTTTGACAATAAAATATAGCCTATGTTACCCCCTGATAATGTAACTTTCTAATGGTGTAAGAATTTTTAAAATAGGTCCAGTAGTTTCAGAGTCTATTAAATGCAAACAAACTTGAAACTTTCCTCTTAATAATTAGCTTAAATGATAATAAAAATAAAAAGATTTCTTAAATTGCACAGTAGTAGGTAACTATTATTACATAATTAGTACATAAGCACTTGTTATTGTGATGACTAGCACCTTAGCTAAGTTATTTTAAATAACTTGTGTTAAAGATGCTAAGCCACCTCTGAAGGGGACTATTTGGTGAAAAAACAACTAAAAGCACTAATTTTAATTTGCTAAATTGAATTACATATAATTATTTTAATATAATGTTGTGATTGATGAAATGAATATAATAATATTAAGGTGATTTAACTAATTACAGTATTGATCACAGTTAAAAACTGAAATTAAATTAAAATAAAACAAAAAGTAAGTAGTTCTATGATAACAACATAAACAAAATAATTAGAGTAAGAGTAGAAGAAAAGAAATAAAATAAAAGAGAAGATACTCAAGAAGAAGAGGAAGAGCAATCATCTATACTTTGTTTGCATTGCAAAAAAACATATTATTTAAATTCCTTATACAATATGTGTCCTTTGTAATATTTTGAGTGAATACTGTACTCACTCCTAACAAAGCTACACTGAATATTAAATTTCTATTCCAACTATTTATTAGTAAGTTATCTATTAATGTAATATCAGCAGAGTTATGGTATAAATAAGTATGGAGATATTTATAGTGTTTTACTGACCTGCATTGAAAGTCATATTCTGTAAGCTTTTCAGGTGTAAGCAAATTTGGGCTCTCATCCCTGGTAAATACCAGTTTAGCTTTCTGGAACATCAATCAAAGGTATAATGAAGTTGAAACATACCTACAAGTCATCTTAGTTTACTACAGACATGTTTACTTACAGGTTTTGGCGTTATGTTTAGATGTTCAGGCGAGTAAACATCGACAAATCGTCCTAGCCGAGATTTAACAGGAGTTAAACTAGAAGAATCCGCACCATTGTTCCTAAAATACACAATTCCTTTTAAAATTCGTTGGACTTTGAGTAAAACTTGCGTGTTACAACTAAATTCTAAGAAAACGCTAAAGGTCTGGTTTATGATTTATTTACATCATTCAAACTTATTTTGGGATAGAAAATCAATACATTATAGCGCGCAAGTTCAAAATACGAATACACAGTTTACATGGAGTTGTGTTTAACAGTTTTACCTTTTGTAATTAAGTAATCCTGCAGATTCCATATTCAGGTACGTATGGCCCCTTGACTTACAATGTTTTTAAATATTTATCCGGGTTATTTATGATTTCAATTCAAAATTTGCCGTTGCTCAAGTTTTCAAACAAAAGAAACAAATTGAACAGCTGTGTTGGTTCAAATTGGTTGTCAAACGTATTGTTATTGCATTGCATAGCACCTCCACTGCTTCAGTAAGAAAAGAAAAACCTAAAAAGTTTTTATGGTTAGTTGTTTTTTATAGGTCATAGTAATTTATTTAAATAATTACATTTTCAATGTGGTTATGCCAATCGTTCGATATGGTTCATAAAAAAACAACTGGTAAGCAAAATCATGAAAAATGCGCCATCTAGTGTCCCCCCAGACAAGCTTTTTATTGATACAAAGCGTAGGTAGGTATAACATGCGATTGTCCGTCTCTCCGTCTTATCATGGTTTTTGTTATTTTACCTAGATGGCGTTAGAATAGATTTGATTTTTTAACAAAAAATAATAATTTGGCTGGTAAATAAAAAATAAAAAAATGTACCAAAATTTGAAAATAATTATTAATATTGGTACAAGTTTTGCTTTTTTATAGGATTTGAGCCCAATAGCTTTGTTGAATATGTACATAAAATTTGTAGGCAATCTCGACTGGGAGCGTGGCGTCTCCTGTAATCCGGCTTCTCGGAGGTCGGGAACGGAGGATGGTTTGAGGTCGGGAGTTCTGGTGCTGAGTGGCCCATGTTGACTGGACGTCCACACTAAGCCCGGTATTAATATGGATCCCCCGGAGGAGTCTGGGGGATGCAGGTTAACTAATGAGGGGCGAATCGGGCCAGGGGGGAAACCCAGCAGCCAAAAGTCCCCGTATCGGGCAGTAGTGGGATAGCGGCCGGGAGTGAGTGCTCAGTAACAGCCTGACCAATATAATCAGACCCTTTCCTTTTGTTATTTATTATTAGGTATTGTTTTCATTGAATGTATTTGTAAGTGTTATAACATAACACTGATTCGAATGTTTCCATTTATCTCAATAACGGTTCGTCCGATTCAGATGCGGTTTTCTGTAAAGGGTGTGTAATTTGTTGCGTTGGTTCTTAGATATATTTTATGATGGCAACTCGCAAAGTTAAAAAAAAAAATGACAGTAAAGGATTAGGGTTCATAAATGGTTTAAAAGCAACAGTTCTTAAATTGTTGTTATGATGTTAAAACACCAGAGTGAGTCGCAAACAGTTTTGTGAGAAATCTGCCAATTGCTGCGCACACTGAAATATTTTGGTTAATTTTAGAGTAGCGATTGGCAGCCCCGACGAATTTTCTTCGTAGGTAAGTACCTACTACTTATTAGTCGAGAGGCCTATAATATTATTTGCTAGTTTTCCTATTACAAAGTAAGGGTCGTGGGTTTTTTCAAATTTTTAATTTTGGACGGACAGGCGGACAACAAAGTGATCCATTAAAGGTTTCGTTTCTTTCTTTTGAGATAATAAATAATTCAGATTTTAAATAATCCATATTTGTTAGTAAGACATAAACTAGTGTTAGTTATTTTTATTAAAAACATAATCTAAATGTAGTTAAACATATGATTACCTATCTAGTTTTAGATGCTATGACATGCACTTAACATAGGTATGTCACAACATCTAGCTTTATAGGTATTTTTACTTCTGGCACTACAATCGTTTTCATTAGCTGTGGTGGTAGGTAAATTTGCGGAAAAAACACGAAAGATCACCAGGGGTAGGGGGGTACATTAAAAGATCACGTGTATTTTTTCGGATCGTGATTCCTCGTTAGACCAATTGCATCACCCCGTCGTTGGAGACTAACACACGTGATCTTAGGTAGGGTGAGTTAGTCTAAAACGTCACCAGTATCAACAAGATGGCTTTTAATCCCGGTATCTGCCGGGTTGACCAGTTTCAATCCCGCGGGATCCCTTGATTGAATTTGGCTGCCTAGCAGTGATACACATTTCCACCGACCCACTGGTGGAAATGTACGACTACTGCGCCAAAGGTCTTGGGTCCCCACGGTATACCACTTTTTGTGATTCATAAATACGGATGTTGACTGTCAAGTCAAATCAGTCATCAAAACGACAAGCTCTATACAAATGTGTAAGGAATAACAACGTCATAAGTTCTTATCGTCAAATCATTACTTTTAGTATTCGTTTTCATGCTCTTAAATTCAAAAAACATGTTAAATTGTTGAAAAAGATTTATTTTACTGTCTAATTTGTAAAAGAATTATTTTTTCTTTAGTCAACTACCCAATTGTTCCAAGTCTGGGTGTACTTTGTGCGTGTGATTGTTTGTTTGTAAAACTGCAGGAGTTGTCTTAAAAAAAGTAAAGAAAACATGAACATCCTTTCACATTCAATAGGTTTTTCTAAGAAATAGGGATCTATCAAATTACACTGTTAAATATATAGATAAAAAATAATAACAAAGTGAACTTCGTCAAAATTAATTAAAACTTTAAATAGTGATCCTATTTAAAGTTAAGTAGGGATAGGGTAAATTCGAAATGTTTATAAAGAAAGCTTAATACATTTAAACTATCGTCTGCCAGTCTCTATCTATCCAGCAGCAGAAAAAGCCATTGTGGCTTCCACATAAGTCGGTGGTTTACCTTCAAATAGGCAAACCCCGCAGCATTCCGGGTGCTACAATATCCTACAATTGCGGGACTCTGCAAAAGCCCAGGGGAGAGGGGATCAAAAAGTGGCTAAAAACATCCCGTGATTTTTTAATAATGATGGATATTATGTGTACTTAGGACTAGTATAGTATTAGGTATATTATCTGTGACTTAGGTATACCTACTATAGTTGGGAAAATTCCGTACGAAGTCAGTCCGGGCCGCTATTAGGTAGTACCCACCTATACTAATATTATAAAGCTGAAGAGTTTGTTTGTTTGTTTGAAAGCGGTAATCTCAGGAACTACTGATCCGAATTGAAAAATTATTTCACTGTTGGTAAGCCCCTTTATCGAGGAAGGCTTTAGGCTATAACATGATATAACATCACGCTACGACCAATAGGAGCGGAGCAGCAATGAGAAATGTTGCAAAAACCGGGGAAATTTACGCATACGGAGTGGCGCGGGACAGCTAGTAGGTAATAAAGGAAATCTCTTCAGAGGCGAGAAAGTGAGTAGCGAGTATTCTGCATCTCTTTTGTTTACACGTACGGGATCTATAAAATACATCTATTATACGTTTCTTGACGATAAATCGCTACTCGCTTTAAAAAAAATAAATAGACACAGTACCTAGGTAGGTACCTAGGTACTGTGTCTATTAACTAGGTAGGTAGGTACTTAACCTAAAGTAAAACCAAGAACCAACGACCAACTGTCACCACTGCGAGGGCTGCGACGAGGATACGGCGACAGGGAGGGTAACCTGTCGTCCTAACAGAAGTAATGCCTAGACGGTGTCGCGACGTATTTTACGCGCGACTTACTTCTTACACGAAGTGGTAGGTAGTAAAGCCGCCAACGTAAATAACACCGATGTCGTCTTTCAACGACGACCGAGCCTGCTGATGGTGGAGGCACCAAATCCGCAAGGGACACCCTCACCCTCGGCCATAGGCTGTTATGAAGGAAAACCGTGTGATTTTTAGTCGGTTCGACTCCGACATAGCCTCTTCTACGTGCCCTCGTGGGAGTGGGATCCGTGGGGATTTTTACACACGTAAAAATAGAAAAGGTAACTAAATATTTAAAATATTTGAATTTTCATTGAATTTTCTTTTTTTTTTTTTTTTTTTTTTTTATTCTAATTTTATTTGGGGACTTTTGTCCGTTTAGGATATGTCAGTCCCATTAGGCTTAAAGGTTATACATTCACTATATGTACAATAAAGACCAACTATGGGTTATTACACTGATACAAGGCTAGCTCATAAAACATTTTAGCTTCACTAGATGTTGGTATACACAGACAACTCTGAATTATACCAACATTCAGTCGATCAATATTAAGCTGTCGCATCAAATGATCCCTATATGATTGGTTCTTGGAACACTCCATTAACAAGTGTTGAGCATCGTCAATTTTATCACAGAGTTCACAGTTTGGTGAAATTGCTTTTCCCATAAGGTGCTCAAACTTCCTAGATGGAATGTGCCCGGAACGCAATCTATGTGCGATTGTTACATATTTTCGACTTAATCTAATGTTGCTGAACCAAGGTATGCGGGGAGGCTCCGACTGCATAGTTTTATACCAAATACCCTTAGATTTTGAGTTTTCATCAAAGTATTCTTTCCAATTATTATAGCAAGTATTTTTAAATTTATACAGTATTTCTGAGTAATGAGGTTTAATACTAATATTTTCGCCTACCGTAATAGCTAACTTTGCTAGTCGGTCCAACCCAACATGTGACGGAATCCACTGCAATCTTAGGTTTTTAGATAAAATTATTTCTTTTATTTTGCTCAGTACAACATAGGCTATCGGTGTACCTCTGAATCCAGAGGCGCAACGAGCCAAATGCTGTAAAGAACTTTTACTGTCGGTCAATATTACAATATTTTGACTGTCCATGTTTTGGATAAAGCTTAAAGCAGCTGAGATTGCAGTAAGTTCCATCGTCATAATTGAGACAGGTGAGTCAGCCTTATACATAGCACTGACATTTTCATGTGGATAGCAAAATGCTGCTCCTTGTCCAGCGGCAGATTTAGAACCATCCGTAAAAAACTGCTTCCACCCGCCATAATTAATACTTAACTCTTCCAAGATTTCGATTTTGAGTGAGTTAATTTCATAATCACGTTTTGGTTGTATAATACAATCTAAGTTAATCTTAATGATATTATCTAAATTTAAATAAGACATCCAAGTATTAAACAAATACATTTGAAGTGGATAAGATGAGTGAATATTATTACTTTTAACATCCGCATAACATAAAAGCAAAAGAGGTCTCTTTTTGTTACGCCAGAATCTAACATGTGTTAGGGAGTCTAACTCCTCCAAGAGGCTGACGGTTACATTATTCGACCAAGACATACTTTTTGCACAATATTTGTAGCCTAGATATTGCCTTCGTATGAATAGTGGTGGTATACATAATTTACTCTCCATGACATAAATTGGTGAGCTTTTAATAAAGCCTCCAATGATTCTCAAAGCCTGGTTTTGAATCTTATCTAATTTATACAGATGAGTCTTAGCACTACAATCGTAAAGGAAGCAACCATAATCAAATCTACTTCTTATTAGAGAAATGTACAATGTTCGTAGATGTTTGGTATGAATTCCCCAGGTAGGTCCCGCCAACACTTTAATCAAGTTAAGAAATTTTAAGGCTTTTTGAGATATTTCATTTATGTGCTTGTTCCACAAAAGAGACCTGTCCAGCCATAGTCCTAAATATTTGATATACGCTACTGAATCCAATGAGTGATTATCAATTTCTAATTTTATTTGTCTTCTAATACGACCCCGGCTAAATATACAAAATTTAGATTTGGATGGCGATAACTCTAGACCAATATCATATAGAATAGAACTCATCAAATTTAAAGCTATTTGCAGATGATTTTGACAGAAATTGAGGTCTTTATGATTTATATAAAGGACGAAATCATCGGCGTATTGTGCTATTGACACGACTTCGATTTGATGACAAATAAAAGATGTCGCAATATTAAACAATAATGGAGCTAACGGGTCCCCTTGAGCCAAACCTCTATTCGTCCATCGTATATAACCGTTCCGCTCCTCTATCTGATTTAAATTTTTAAGCATCAAGTGCCTTTCATTCAGAAATTACAAAGGTTTTTGCCTACTTTGAACTCATCAAGTATTTCAACCAATTTTTCAACTGATACATTATTATACGCATCGGTTATATCGACAAAACAAGCCACAGTTGGAATACTTTTTGAGAAACCCAATTGTATATATGTGATAAGTCTTGCAAGGCAGTCTAAACTGGAATAGGCTTTTCGAAATCCTGATGTATACGGGGATAATATAAGATTTTTTTCTATAAACCATTCGAGCCTGGTGACTAACATATTATGAAATATCTTACATAAGCAAGTTAAGAGGGATATTGGTCGGAGTTTTGGGTCCACGTTATTATTATTGCTGATTTTGGGGATCGGAACCACAAGTATACTCCGCCATTGGTTTGGTACATAGCCTGTGCGATAAATAGCATTGTATAAGTGGAGTAAAAAATGTTTAGCCACATCTGGGAGGTGGTAAATCATTGAGAACGTAATATCATCATTACCTGGAGCACTGTCTTTTGTTTTTATTGATTTTTTTAGTTCTTGCAAGGTAAAAGGCAACTCTAGTAATTCATTTTTAGATGTAAATATTGGTGGTTTATTACTGACGCAATCCGGGGCAAGACTGTGTAATAGTTGTTTTTGTTTAGAAATAGAAGGAGCAGAGGAAGCTATACAGTAGCCTTTTATCCAACGCATCTTTTTCCACATATCAGATACAGAGACAGAAGTATCAATACTGCTACAAAATGATTTCCAACTATTTGCTTTTGCGCGGCTAATTAAATATCTCGATGTCTTTATTTTTACTTCTAACTGATTTAAATTTTCTGGAGTTGGGTTTTTTCTAAATCTACTTAACGCTAACCTACGTTCCGCCACTGCTTTGGATAGAGACGGGTTCCAATAGTTTTTCGGCTTAAATTAGCTTGTAACGTTATTGCATACTTTAATTAGGGGAATATTCTTTGCCGCAGATAAATTAATTTCGGAATGTAAGTAATCATAAATATCTTGAACGCTTGTTGATAAAAAATACCTACTCTCAAAACCTGAGAATGGTGCAATTAAATCTTGGTTATATTTAACCCAGTTAGCTCGTTTGAAGTTTCGTTTTTTAAATAATTTAATAGAGTCTTGGAAGTTTATAGACACTTTAATAATTAGATGGTCACTACCCAAGTTCTCATTACATATCTGCCATTTTGTCAAGACAGCCATATCTGCAGAAGCAAATGTTATATCAGGGGATGATTTTTGTAGAGTGCCATTAACTAATTTAACCCTAGTTGCGTTGCCATCGTTAAGAGATATAAAGGAGTTTTCCAAAGATGCATCTAATAATTGATTTCCTCTTTGATCAATTCTATGTGACCAATTGCTGTGATGACCATTAAAATCCCCTAATATTAAAGACTTTCTTGATACTAAAGAAAACAAACTTTCCCAATCTGAAGTATTAGTGCGAATTGAGGAAGGACAATAAACACTAATAATGTTTTCCAAAGCGCTACAATTTAACAGTTTTATATGAATTGCTTCTATGCCTGTATTACGTAAGTTAATGGGACATACCTGAGTACGAAGAGATTTATGAATTATGAGGGCTACTCCTCCATAAGCATCAAATCTGTCCTTTCTAAAGATGTTGTATCCACTCAAATTGAAAGCGTCCGAATCTGAATCTAGCCAAGTTTCACATACCGCTGCGATATGTACATTTTCTCTAATAAGTAGTACATCAAAATTATTTAGTTTAGGTTTCAAACTTTGGCAATTCCACTGAAAAATATTAATTATGAAGTCTTTGTTGTACCTATCCATTAAATATGCGAATTATATTATTAAAAAGCTGTTCACCACAAAGTAGATTTAGAATAAATGATTTCACACTCTCGAATATCAACTTAAATACAGATATAATCTTTTCTTCAAATGACTTTTTAGACAAAATAATCTCTTTTATTTTATCTATTATATCTCTCATTTCTATCTTTCTTTGTCTTCGCTTATCTTGTTCTTCAATATCTTGCGACTGTTGTATATAAGTGATTTCAGGCTGCGCTTCTATATTCGAGGTCTCCAAAACATTCTTTGATTTCTTATTTTTCTTTTTTTTAAGTGGTCTTTGAGTTCTATTAGATGTACTTTTTGTTTCCACTTCATCATGTTCTGTTTCCATCGTCATGTCTGTCAGCTCTTCTTGTGTAACCGCTATCTTCTGGACAATACTACTATATGTCTTATTATTATTCAATGGCGTTGTTTGAGTTGTAGATTTAGTATCGGTAACACCTGTATTAATTACCATTTCATCCTTTTGTTTATGTTTTAGAAAAAGCTCTAGAGCTTTTTTGTAGCTAACATTTTCTTCGCTCATGATCATCCGATTTTTTTTTCTTTTAAGAACATGGGACATGCCTTATCTAATGCCATATGTGGACCTTTGCAGTTAAGGCATCTGTATACTTGTATATCACAATTGTTATGTTCTTTTCCACATTTAGGACATAAAACTTTATTAGAAGGACAGTATTTTTTAATGTGACCATATCGCCAACAAGTAGAGCATTGCATAACTTGAAACACATATTTTTCAACACTGAATCGACATCTATAAGCATGCACATATGGCGGTATTGAAGTACTCTTAAAGCACACTCGTACTGACTCGCTATCTATCCACTTTCCATTTGGATCAATTCGTTTCAGTCTTTTTATCGCTAATATATCATTAGGACTAGTCAAGTTTTTGCTAATTTCGTCCTCGCTTATGTCCAAATCCACACCTTTTATTATTCCATAAGATGTAACAGTTTGGTCTGAAAAGCTCGCTCTCATATCTAAATCTACAAACTTCTGGCAATTAATAATTTTTTTTGCCTGCTCCAAACAGCTCAATCGTATTATAACTCTAAAAGGACTCTTGTATTTTATAGAACTTACGGATTGTATATTTTCTCCACGCAGTAACTTCGCCAAAGCCATTTGTTTTGGCAGTATTTTGAGTGACGATATAATTATTTCACATCTACCTTCAATTTCACCGCATTCTTCATAAGTTGTGTTCATCTCCTGTACATCCGTACTACTACTTCTTAAAAACCGCTTAGGTCTTCTCCTCACAACTGTCACATAGCCCTCTTCACTGGTATCACTGCCTTCCCTTTGTCTTTTTTCCACATTTAAAGGATTTTTTGAATTTTGATCGTCATTACCGGAATTATTCTCCTTCGACAACCTTTGTAATTCACTTTCACACTCCTTAATTATTTCTGAATCACTTTTCTCTCCATCTTCGTCGCCAGAACTAATGTTTTCCATAGTTGCACTCGGGGGTACTTCAAAAAAAAATCAAGACCCAGAACGCGTAGCAAGATCCGTGCGCTCGTCACTGCGTCTCGCGCGCAACTCGAATTTTCTTTTTGTTTTTGTTTCTTGATCTTGACTTGCATTCTGATTTGAATTTGGATTTCAACCTTGATTTTAATTTTTAATATAATTTTGATTGTATTTAGTTTGTTAACTTTGATTTTTATTGTAATTTTAATTTTTATCTCAATTTTAATTTTTAATTTAACTTTGATTTTATTTTTATATTGTATTTTAAATTGTATTTGTATTTTATTTTTATTCTTATTTTATTCTATATGTTATATCTTAATTTTGATTTTAATTCTAATTTTAGATTGATTCATATTTTACAAACAACAGTCTCAATATTGTTGTTAATATAAGGGAAGGAGCGAGACAGCCCCAACACAAGTATTTATAATTACTTACTGGGGATGTCTCATTTATATCAGAATTTATGTAACTGTTTTGAGACAAATAAACAATTAAATTAAAAATATAGTTACGTTAATACATATAAGTAGTATGTACGATTGGCAGAGAGGAATTCAATAGGTAGTGCACCTGTCGTAGGTAGCTACATACTTCAATCCCGTAAAGAGTTAATGATGAAGGTTAATGTGATTTTTTTGTTCTAGAATTTTCCTGGAACGTAATATGGGTAAGTACGTCTCTGTTCCGGCTGCCGGCTGCACTTTCAAATCCCAAGGTCCTACTGTACTCAACTAGATTGTAGTACCATTACTTACTCACCTTTCACGTTAAGATAACACATTTACGCCCTTATGTACAAAGAAATAAGAGTGTATATAAAGGCATAAGATATTGTGGTTTTCTCATAACATTAGTGTTGGCCTATAAATTGCAGATTAATTGTTATTTAGACATTGATTTTGTTGGGCGTTGTTTTACGGATCTTGTTGTTTGGAGCCGTAATTACCATTCGTACCTACATAATAACAAATTGATCAGGATATTGTTCGCAGTCATGACATATATTTCTTACTAGCTGTCCCGTGCAACTTCGTATGCGTAAATTTTCCCCGTTTTTGCAACATTTTTTATTGCAGCTCCACTCATATTGGTCGTATCTTTCATTGCATATAGCTTTCCTCGATAAATGGGCATTCCTGAGATTATCGCGTTCAAACAAATAAACTCTTTAGCTTTATGATAACAAGTAAATTAGGTATGTACTTAGTACAAATGTAGTCAGTATTGTTAAGTATTTAATTGATTAGTACTTAGAACATGATCGATTAGCCAGGATGCGTTCCATATTTTGTTAAACCCATTGTACCTCCTCATCTGGGTGACCACATTTTTTTTTATTACTGGCTGACTAACGAACCTCGTGCTGCCTGCAACATTTGTCATTGCTGCTCCGCTCCTATTGGTGCGTGACGTTATAAATGTAGCCTATATATAGTCTTCCTCGATAAATGGGCTATCTAACAGTAAAATATTTTTTCAATTCGGACTAGTAGTTCCTGAGATTATCGCGTTCAAACAAACAAACTCTTCAGTTTTATAATATGAACTGATCTGAATTGAACTAAAATTTTGACAAAAAAGTGACAGGTCAGCGAATGGCAGACCTCGACAGATTTTCTTTGGTTTCTTACCTCCTGTTAGTCGGGGGTTCTAAAATTTTATTTCATTCTTTTATACGGTTTGTTCAAAATTTTAAATTTTGTTTTTTATTTCAAACATTGTAGACATTTTTTTTATTTTGTAAAATATTCGTGTTGAGAGTAAACATTTCATTGTAATAACAGAACTAATTTATAATCTATTTTTTATAATAAAATGAGTCCCTTTTGAGGAAATAAACTCGTGTACTGTAGCGCCCCATGGCGGTCTGTAATAATATTAAAACTTACTAAACATTTCTAAATTGTCCAAGCCATCTCCGAGAAAAAAAAACCGTTTCATAGAAATAGGAGCACTGTAAGAAAGTTATGAATATGTCCGGGAATAAGACTTATACAAAGCAAAAAACTGTTACCATTTTTCTCAGAAATGGCTGGGCTAATTTCGAAACAACACAAACACCTCTTACCCGAAATGCATATACCGTCTCCGTGGCCGTCGCGGGTATATATAACTAAATATTCTGTGAATTAACTAAATTTCAAGTGTCTAAGTAGGTACCTGTTGCCGTTATCAATATCGAACAAAACCAAGCAAAAAAATCGAATAAAAACGTGCACGTTTGTTGTATGGGAGCCCCATTAAATATTTATTTTTTTAGTACTTATTGTTATAGCGGCAACAAAAATACATCATTTGTGAAAATGTCAACTGTCTGACTATCACGGTTTATGAGATACAGCCTGGTGACAGACCCCGATTCACTCTTTGGGTACGGAACCTTAAAAACTATTATACAGGGTGTAACAGAAAGGTGTGGTCAAATTTAAGCAGCGGATAGTGTATGTTATCAGTATTGCACTCACCATGGTGCCTTATTTGGTTGCATTATTATTACATAGTTATAGCATATTCTTTTTGTCAAAATTCAGTAGTGAAAGGCGTATGGCATAAGAATTATACCTCTCCTGGTACAAAATTCGATTGAATTATTATGGCATAGAACATTTTAAGTCATACTTTTTTTAATTAATAACTTTTTCATTTATAAATAAACGAATGAAAAATCAATAAATATTTTTTTAGGGTACTCTGATTTTGATAAAATTAGGTATGTGCACTCAGTATCATGGGCACATATCATCCCTTGAATATGACCACACCTTTCTGTTACACCCTGTATATTATATACTATTTATATAAGTCTAGACCGCAATTGGTTGTCATAGACAATTGGAATACGAGGTATAGACGGGGTTGTTTTATAATCTATCCACCAATCGTGAAACTTGTAGGCACAACTAATCCAAAGTCTAGACGAGAGTACAAGACCTGCGTCGGCGTAGTGTTTTAATTTTCAATTATATAACTTACTAGCTGCCTGCCCCGGCTTTGCACGGGTGTCATATCGTAGTTTTTTATATCTTAAGTTACATCATTGCAATTTTCATAGGGATCTCCAATATTTTTGACAGCATAATAAAGCCTATGTTACTCCTTGATAATGTGGTTTTCTAACGATGTAATATTTTTTTAAATCGGTCAAGTAGTTTCGGAGCCTATTCAATACAAACAAACAATCAAATCTTTCCTCTTTATAATATTATTATTAATATAGTATAGACAACGAGGTTGCATTTTAAAGTGCATTGTATTCTATTTGCGAAATTGATGTGTGGCCATCTTTGTTTTGTTAGGCGTTACTACAAGAGCATAATATAGGTTGGTACATTTAGACAGTTAATAAACTTACTTTTTAGGGTTCCGTACCAGAAAAAACGGAACCCTTATAGGATCACTCGTGTCTTTGTCTGTCCGTCTGTCACAGAATTTACACCGAATCAACTAAAACGATAAAGTTCAAATTTGTAACCCATATCTGTGATCTTAAAGATCTGTGACTAAAACTTTAAGAAGTCTGACTTTTGAACATGAGGGTCAGTTTTCGGGAGTCAAGTAAGAAATTAAAAAAAAAAAAATGTTTGCTAACTGTGTCACGTTACATATCAAAAGTAAGGCCTTGGTGTTTGGATGTCTAATATATATATTTTTTTATAATTTTAAAACATTTGTTTTAAAAGTTATACAAGAAAAATCATGAAAATAAACCATAAGAACTATCTTTTGTATTTTTTTCCAAAATACTAGGCTCGTTACTTAGGCTATACTTAGGCTACAATTTTTGGAAAAAATACGAAAGATAGTTCGTAACCTACGGATTACAGGAAAACCTAATAGATGTCTGACTTTTGAACATGAAAACAATAAATTGAAAATTCGTTATAATAATAAAAATAATATCTTGGGACAACTCACACAACGCTATCTGAACCCAAACTGAGCAGAGCTTGTACTATGGAAATCAGACAACTGATAAACATACTTATATATTTCTAAATACATACATATTATAGATAAATAACACCCAGACACAGAATAAACCATCGTGCTCATCACACAAAGTTTTATCCTGGGTGGGGATCGAAACCACGACCTCTTGCGTAGCAGTCGGATACACTCCCACTGCGCCACAGAGGTAGTTATGAAAACAATATGGTGTAACATATGGTCGTAAAGCTAATGAAAATCGACCCTTTCCCTCTTTGAAGTTACTGAGCCTACAATTTTGAAAGAAAGTTTATAGTGTGAAGGTAACGTGGTAAATCGACTGGCCTGTTGGTCTAGTGGTCAGTGACCCTGACTGCTGAGATGGAAATCGAACCCAAGACCTCTAGCTTAGAGGTGGTGAGTACGATTCCCATCTAGGATAAATAAATGTTTTTAGAATTATATAAGTATGTTGTGTGAGTAGTAGAGGCTGTCCTCAGTTTGGGATCAGTTAGTCTTGTGTGAGTTGTCTGATATCATAAAATACTGTTTCGTTACAGAGATCACGTTAATCCTTTCAAAAGCGGATTTTTGAGCGCTGTCAAAATGTTACGCTTTTATTCGTCTAGCAAATGATATCATGTGCTAAGGAACTATGTTAAAAACAATAATATGAAAGTATGCCTAATAAGTAAGTATAAGTATGTATATTAATAACCTAACCTAACTGAAACTCAAGTTTTTTCAAAATGCTAAAAATCTTAGGTACATTGCTCCTATCATACATGACGTTTTTAAATGATTTGTTATTTGCTACTAAATACAACAATTTGATCACTAATTTATTTAACTACTATCAATGTGAGTCGCCCATTACCGTGTCCCAAAATGCTTCGTGTAACCATGGCCGGATCGTCACCCTTTTGCAAGTTGGTTTATACTGTGCCGTGTGTAGCTTATAAGTTAGTACGGAACCCCTTAGTGCGCTAGTCTCACTCGCACTTGGCCGGGTTTTTTTATTAGCGTGACATAAAACAACGTTTTATCTACTAAAAACTTCTTGTATAACTTTCAGCACCTGGTTTCTGGATGTTTGCATACTCTTTAAATCAATTAAGAAAGGGAAGGGAATCTCAATACATTCCGTGAAATAAAATAAAGGCCAACTGCGTTACCTATCTACAGAATTGCGTAGGTGGACGTTTAGATATTTTTAGGAGCCAAACATGTCTATAACACTAGCAGTTATATAATACCATTCAGATTGGACATTCCATGAACTAGCGAATGCTAAACTAACCTTTGGCTCAGCGTGACATTACGTTCACTGCCCATTTTACTGACTTGTGGAATGGTGGACAATTATCTGTACTTAGGTAATATGTCTCAAGAACCGACATTTGTTGAAAGCAATTTGTTTACAGTTGTGGGTAAATGATTTAACGAAAACGTACTTGCAGAAGGCGTGAAAAAAGTTTGTTAATAAAGTGTTGAGTGGGTAATACCTACCTAAGATCAAAGAGTTAATCGAGTAGAATATCCTTCTGACAGATTTCGGTAGGCTATGCCAATTTTTACGTTGACTTGACAACTATTTAGGAGATATTAGAATGCTAAAGTCTGGTCATTATGCACACTCTCTACTCTATAATTCGTCTGTGGATCACCACAGACGAATTATAGAGTAGAGAGTGAACCTTAGAGAGTGCATTTAAGTCTTAGATCACTAACGGCCAGTCTCAATAATCTACCTATCGATGGATTTGACTACTAGAGGTAGAATTTTGAAATATTTTGTATGGAGCTTATGTCAAATATATAGCTCTAGTAGCCAACTCCATCTATAGTTAGATTATTGAGCCCAGACGTAAGACTTAAATGCACTCTCTAAGGTTTTCAGGGTTTTCTTTTACAAAGCGGTCTCTCTCTGCGGTCGATGCATATTGAAAGATTACCTCCGTCGTCGAAGTACGTCCGTCCGTCTGTGCAAATAAATAACTATAGTTATACAAAATATTTCACTATCTTTCAGGTTATTTCCATCAGATGGCCTTCGCGCTGCATGGACGCAGCGCTGTAATCCATATCTCTAAATCTAATCTTACCAATGTATGATGCAAGTCCTACCTACCTAGTTAACTCGCCAAGCTTAGTGTAAGTCTATTTTAACTAGGTTCTAATTGTATTTGTAATAAAAGATTGTATAACATACACATTATCGCATTGAGGTTACGTTATTGACATACATATTTTTAGCTTAATCAATTTTGATAGAGTTATTATTAATATGTATAAGGAGCTAGCGACCCATCACGGCTCGGCGTTTCTACACCATAGTCTGCAACAAGTCCTCGGGGCAATCTAGGTATGAGTTTGGATGGGGAAGTCGGTAGGACGTATAGCACCCGTAACAATTTTGGTGCTGTAATCTCGTTTAAGTTTTTGCTTGTAAATGTACGAATTATAAATTTGAAAATTGCCTTATAAGTACAACGTTATTCTTGGTATAGTGCAAACCTGAAAGTAGTTTGCTCAGAATCAGTAACACAATCCAATGAGATAGTTTTTGGACCATGTTATATTTTTCAATGAATTAATTAATCAATCATTAATTAATTCATTAATCATTTTACCAGTGCGAATTCTGTTCAGATGTGAAATGTGAAATGTAATCATCACTATTATTTTAATAATAACTATAGATTACATACTACAAGACGCAATGAGCGCGATAGGGCGAAGAACACAAGACAACTTGAAAAGCTTAGAACAATGCAAGTTTTCAATATTTTCATTTTCTTTTTTTTATATGACTTCTTGAAGTAAAAATCTTGTTGGGGTGTTTGAGCTTTGCACTATACAAAAAAATAACCTTGTAACACGCGCGCCCAAACACACACATACACATACCATAGTTTAATAATATTTGTAAGACTGTATACTGAAATACGTATGTTAAGATTGCAAAAATGGAACTTCCTACCACAGGCAATGAAGCCTAAAAGAAAGCTCTTGCCATTTTTAAGTTAAGTCTAACTATTGGTGAAGAAATAAACTTTATTTCATTTATTTATAGGGAGCTGTCGTGAACTATATCTATTACCTCAAGAGATATATGGAGCCTTCTAGAAAAACTTACTTAGTAAAATTTTTAACAAAAACCATTGCGTAGATGTATTGTACAGATGAGCTTGGCAACTTTATACTATTTAGTGATTCTTTATAGCCGCTTTAGCCGATCAGTGAACCATACAGATTTATCCCAAATTAAATGGCACGTCAATCACCTCTGTGGCGTCCTACAAAGAAAACTTCGTTGGTAAACCCCGTATTTTTTTACCATCGGTGACGGAATTATATCCGAACATTTTACCTAGTAAAAACCCATGTAGCATACCAACCATACCACAAGGTCACCACGCTCCAGCTCACTCAGTGTTTCGATTCTGCAGGGTTCTGTCATAATCACCACTTAATCAATACCTAATTTGAGTTTAATAACCAACCTGTCTTACCATTCTGTCATTCCGGACATCAAAATAATGTAAAAAGTCCGCACACACATATATAATTACTATCATAAACGATTTCGTATAGAAAGGTCTGATGTAACATTGATAGAATAAAAGCAATTAATTGTAATGTATTAGGTAACTGGGCTGAATATGTAATTTAGCTATTGTTTGGAATGTAAAATGAAGGCAGATGTACAAACGAGGAGGCGCGTTTCCATCGGCAAATTATATTGGGTAGTGCCACTAGGTGCCATAAGAAATTCACGGGGCTTGGATTAGCCGGGATTATAGTAGACCTCATCCTAGTTTAATAGAAAGAAAATGTCCATCACATGATCTTTCTATTAAACTAGGATGAGGTCTACTCAATATTGACCTTTTCAAGCGACTTCATTAAGGTTCCCAATTCGAATGTGTTTTTTTTTAATGTTTGTTCGCAGATTACTCGCTAACTGGCGGAACTGATAGTCTAGTATTAGGTAAACTCCTCAAAAATCAACGACCTTGTATCGCAAATCGCAACATTTTAATAAATAAAATGTGTGTTTTGAAGTTGGAGCCTAAAACATAAAACTACATGTCCTGGCACCAACTTCAAAATATTGAATTATTTTTTGTTGTTGTACCTATATTATTTTGTGCTTTTTATTTTTTTGAAGTCAGTTTTAATTTTTTTGTAAAATAGTTTTTATTCATGAAAATTTTTATATCGTGGCAATTAGTTGTAAATATAAAACGGCGGTAATATAAACTAACCGACATTGTTAGTTTACCGCCATTTTTACAACTCCCGGGTCACATAGTTTGTATTATTTTTACAGATCCGCGTGCAATATACTCTACGAGTGCAAAATATACCAGGTATACGTGATAACTGGATAAGAACGAGACTATGCTATTCAAAGAAGAAAAGTATAAAGAAAATAAATTTAGAATTGACATCGAGACTTTTTTGAAAGAAGAAAACTTGAGTTGAAAATATATAAACTTGAAACTGAAAGAAAATAAACTTGAAACTGGCAAATGCACAGAATGTGTGAGCCTTCATCCCTACCAAGCACTATCGGTGCGGGACGAGAAAAAAAAACTACTCGTATGTGACCAAGTTAAAACGAAGAATGGATTTGCCCTTCGCATGGCAAAGTAGCTGCTTACTGTACTTGTGCTGAAGCTACCTAACTATTGGACTTGCTGCCTGCAGACCACTCTACTTTATTGCAGAGTAAAAACTGATATTAGGTACTCCCAAGCGGCGTGGGTAGCCCAATGGCTAAGGCATCGTGAAGACTCACAATTGTGAGGTCGCGGGTTCCAATCCTACCCATTATACTACCGACGAGAACTCACTCCCAACTCAAGCCATTGATGTTGACAAACTTTCGCGATTTGTAAACATTATAAAATTATATATACTACGGGTCATAATTGCGTGAATATTTAAGGTAAAATTTTAGGTTACTCTACCTATGACCACGGCCGTTGCAATACGGTCGAAACGTCGGGCAATAAAGAAGGTATTTTACCTTAAATTATACACGCGATTAAGTAGCCGTAGTATATATAATTTTATAACAAGCCATTGAACTTAGTTAACAGGATTGTTAGTAATGTGGAATCACAATCCCACATTGCTGTAAACAACCAGCAAACAGTGAAATAAGACTTTATAGTTTGGAAAACTATTATCGTATTACAATGAAAACGTTCTTAAAAAGCCTCTCAGCAAAAAGCCTCTCTCCCCTCATACCTGCAAACGTCCGTCCTATAGAGGTATAGACAAAAGAATCGTTCCGTGACTAATTCATATCCGTGATAGGTTTCACGTGAAAGAGAAACGTGCTCATGTGGGCAGAAGTCGGTCGGACCTCATGCAGATGGAGCAAATGTAGGTAATGATTAATAGTACCTTCGACAGTGGTCAAAAAGCTTTGATATGTTTATGGTAAGTGAGTAGGTTGGTAGTTATAGAACTTGAGTGGTTTCTGAAACGTAAGATCGATTTGTTATCCGCTAATGTAAGCGTTTAGTTATTTCAGAAAGCTTGTTATAAACGAGATGTTACTTTTGTAAAAGTTTTCGATTTATAGTTTCTTCATTATGTAATAAATCCTTAACTGTGAAAAGATTTTAAGAATTAGGGAAAACGACGCAAACTGACCTGTTAGCTCTTTTCACAGCACTGCCTCCACCAAGCTGTTTAAATAAAGTTTATTAAGTCCATGAGAACTTAACTGTGAGCAGTTCAACTGAACAATAAAGAGATAACACCGGCAGTAATCGCCGAAAAGTTGAAGGACAAGACTTTCTACATAAAAGTTTGGATAACATTTGAAAGAATTAAAACACTATACAGTATTTCAGACATGTTTCACTGTTGAACACTCCATCAAGGAAATATCATTGTCATTAAGAGTAGGAACTTTAGGCTTGTGATAATTGCAAGCGAGTCGTAAAAGTCAAGTGAATGTCAGTGGCTGTTACCTGGTGAGTTGAGATCTCAATCTGATATGACATTATTGAGCAATAAACAATGTAGGTGGTGTCAGGAAACGACATCAAGTTTATTGGTAAAGCAGAACCGTAAAGGTTTGTGTTATTATAATAATTGTAGCCTCTAATAACAGCAGCACACCTTTAGGCTGCCTCTTCATTGAAGTGGATTGAGGCTGCGGAGCGGAGACACTGAGAATGTTAACCAATAAGATCTGTCTACGCGGAGTGGAAATGTTATATAATCGTATTCATATAATTTATTTTATTAACTATTTTACAATAGTGTTTGATAATAAAAATAAAAAGAACCTCAAAATTTGTACCTAAAAAGTTCTTTATAAAGTGGGGATATCATGTTCACTAACAAATCATAAACAATAATTTCAAAAAAAAATACAATGTGAAAAATTTTTAAAAATGACAAAAATGTTATACTAGTCAAGGTATAATAATGATAATGAAAATGCAATTAATTGAAATTGCAACAATATATGTTAATAGTAATGTCAATCTTAACTAAACCTTTTGGTGCTTTTATTCCATATCTATGGAATAAAAGCACCTTTGTAACTAAAGTTTTGGTAATTTGTTTTTAAACATGTTTGGTTTTACGATAGTTTGCATGTTAATAAAAAAATAATAGTTATTATTTCTCCGTTTCTCTGCCCCGCAGCCTCACTTCGCTTCAATGGACAAAGCGAACAAAGCTTCGAAGCGGCGGTAGCCTAATGGCTAAGGCATCGGTCTCGCAATCGTGAGGTCGCGGGTTCGAATCCTACCCATTATACTACCGACGTGAACCCACTCCTAACACAAGCCATTGAGCTTAGCTGGAGGGGTTAACAGGATTGCTAGTAATGTGGAACGTAAATCCCACATTGCTAGTTATCTTTAAAAAAAAAATAAAAAAAAAGGACAGGCAGCTTTAGCCCGCGTTAAATTTCAACAAAATCCATTTAGTATTTATTATACCCAAACATTACTTTTATAATATAACCAGGATTTAATAACTCTACATTCCATATAATTATTTAGGGCGCCGGTTTCGTAATCGAGAGGTTGCGAGATCGATCCCTTCCATTATACTACCGAAAAGCACTACTAGCACTTTAATTAAGCTAGAGGTGTAAACAAGATTGCTAGTAACGTGTTTAATTTGAATTTTTGACACAGACAACCATAGGCAATTGAGTTGTATATTTTTTACTTACTTATTTGATTTAGACACGGGTATCTAAACTCGCAGCAGGGTACCAATTCCTATTATACGCTTCAAATTAACGTAACAGACTATGAATGCAATAGAAAATTTGTTGCCATACACTTCCGGGATTCTAAATAATATAAAATTATCCAAACGCTTTGAGATTTCATGATAATGTAAACAACAATTAAAAAAACCTAGAGCTACAATTATGTTATCGAGTTAGCGATAAGAAAACTATTTGGCACTAGCAGCCCACAATAGCTTCGCATGGACTAGTCTCCAGTATTTTTACATATATAAACCATTCTGAAGAAATTATCTAAATGATAGTGAAAAGCACTACAAAAACCGTTGTGTAGTTTAGAATTCTCCTGATTAGGTCTGAGTAGCAAAACGTCCAACATCGCGAAACGTCTAACTATCAGATGGTCTATAAATAGACCATCTGACAATTAGAAGTTAGAAAAATCATTCTGATAAGTATTTTTTTTTTAAATGTCAACTTTGTAATGAAAAGTGAAAATCATTTAACCCAAGATTTAAATTCGACTTTGTTTTGTACTCAGTAAAGATAATGCCTTAGCAGCGACTTTGCTAGTGTGAAAATTTTGAAAAACAATCTATCACACGGGACTCGTACATTTTTCTGTGACAAAAAGTAGCTTATGTGTTATTCCTTCTATAGCTGTGCCAAATTTAATCCAGATCAGGTCAACAATTCTGCAAAAACAAACATTTATACATCTAACCAAACTTTCGTATTGTTTATATGTATTACTTTCATTACTAGGTTTTCACTCCTACGAGATGAATCTCCAACACCGAGAAGAGTCTACCCGTGACCACGGCCGTTGCAATACGGTCGAAACGTCGGGCAATAAACAAGGTATTTTGCCTTAAATTATTCACGCGATTAAGACCCGTAATATATATATTTTCATAATGAGATCAATCTAATCCTAACTCCTATAAGATGAATGTAATGATATCTCAATAAGTTCAAATCCGTAAAGCCAGCGTAAAGTATGTATTTTTACAAAAAAATTGGGTCAAATATTTGCGAGTTGTAGGCCTCAATCCTCGTCCGTGGGTTTTACATAACCAATTCGTTCGATCGATCTGATAACTTTAATAACTTATTTTGATGATTTATTGTGTCATAAGTTACGTATATATTGTATCGATTACATATTCATGTTACTACTTCCTTTTGTGCTATCAATAATGTTCTATTTTATGCATAGATATTAGTAAAAAACAACGTAAAACCCATTACATACCACAAACACACATATAATTTGAATAAATGTCTGTCTGTTTGTTCACGCTCAAACAGCTAAACCGATTTAGATGAAATTTGGTATGGAGATAGTTTGAGTCCCGGGGTAGGACATAGGATAGTTTTTACCGCGATAACCGACATCCAAGCGGCTAGTAAATAAATAAATAGAAGTGGGTGGGGATTTGGGGTTTTACTCTTCCCTCAAAAAAAAGATATAACGAGTCAAGTGCTCTGCTTCCCTTACCGCCTCCAACCTGAACAATAATAATAGGTACTGGATACGTTTATGAACACACACATCGGGTCGGACCATTTTATTCAGAAGGTTGTTCCGAAATACCGTGTCCGTGTGCGTCTATTCGTGCGTTAACTGAAGTGATGTATATTCGTATGAAGCTTTCTTTCTGTGGTCTCAATGATTTGTGGCAGGTACTAGACAAGATAATGAGATGTCTATCAGATAGCGAAGTGTTGAACTATCGATCATCCTATGACTGCCTAGATAATAAGAAAGTAATCTGTAGGTAGCTATAATATAAACGGAAACTGTGACTGATTGATATATCAACGCACAGTTCAAACCACTGAACGGATTTGATTGATATTTTGCACACAAATTGTTGATTATCACTTTGGAAGTTTGGGATCCGCATAAATAGCTGTGCCCCGCGGTGTTACCCGCGATTTATTAGCCTATGTGGTAATCCAGGGTGTCAGCTAACTCTATACCAAATTTTATTAAAATCGCTCCAACCGTTTAGACGTGAAGAAGTAACAAACATACACACACACACACACTCACAAATTTTCGCCTTTATAATATTAGTGTGATTCAACCCTTAAGTAATTTGGAATCCCTAAATATAGGGTTTCCAAATTTTAAACAAAATCAAACTTAACGAGTAAAGCCGCAGACGAATGCTTGTTTTGAGACACGTGTTTTTACGATAAATTCGGTATTAGGTACATATACCTAATAGACATCGAAATCCGTCGAGCCTTTGCAAAGATTAGCCGGAACAAACAGACCGATACCTTATTTTTGGATATAAGTTCCTTGTAAATAAAAATATAGGTACATATTTTTAAATTTCCTTTTCCGACTGTTGACAACCCTAGATTAAGTAGGTGTACTTAGAGGTTTATTTTTTAGTTTTTACAGGAAGTAAGAAACTAGGTATTGGTAAATAGAGCAGTTTTTATTGAAAAGCAAACATTAAATGTAAGTCGTGCACAGATGATATAAAAAATGAATGAAATAACGAGCTAATTTAGACAAAAATAGTACTTAGTAATTTCTCGGTTGACACCATGTAATTGATCTTCACCATAGCGGCCATGTTTTATTTGAATTAAGTCCACTCTACACTCTCGAATAGGCGATAGGAACTTTTATAAATTCTGCAGAGTTAACTCTCTTAAAAGTTTAATAATAGGAGTGGAGAAAGATTGAGTTCCCGTGCTTAAGGAAGATGGCGTGCCACGTAGACGTACAATCAATATAAATAAAGTATAGTAATAATTTTAAGTAATTAATTATAATTGCTTTGAAAGATACAGAGATAAAAGATGGCATTAGAATCAACAATATGGAAAGGACCAATTGGTAAAAGGAGCAGAGGACGTCCAAAGAACCAATGGACTAACGAAATAATCGCCACAGCAGGAAAAAAATGGCAAATAAAAGCAAGGGACAGAGAGACTTGGAGTAAACTGGAGGAGGCCTATACCCAGTCTGGGGTTCCAAATAACACAAACTAATATTTAAAAAAAAATGCATTTAATTTATCAAAAAAACTTTCTTTATTCTAAGTAAAATTGTTATTTAAGGTTGTTGGAAATAAATGGGTTAATTATTATTATTATTATTATTTGAAAGATAGAAAAATTTGAAGCCCAGACCCTGTAATCGAATCCGGGACTTCCATATGCCAAACTGCAAATTTATTTACTCTCTTTCAAAAATGCAATTATTGTATTAATAAAGTAAATGGCAAGAAATTCCTATAAAAATTACTATAATTAATTATAAGTTTTGCGATTCAAGTATAGTTTTTTACAGCTTTTGACAACTAGAATATGAGCAAAGGTTTATAGTTTTTTTTTAGCGTATTAAATCTATCAATCCGAGGTTGTTCTTCATAATTGGTTTATGTATTTGACTGGGCTATATTACTAACTCTTTATTAATTAGGTAAAACAAAAGCATATTTAATATAATATACAACGTTATTCTTGGCATAGTGCAAACCTGAAAGTAGTTTGCTCAGAATTAGTAACACAATCCAATTCTGAAAAAAGATTTCGGACAATGTTTTATTTTACAATTTATTATTAATTCTATCAGTCTAAATCTTGTTCACAATGTGGTGAAAAATGTAATCGAATACTTATTTTCAATATTAACAATGGATTACGTAATAAGCATGATACTGCGACGAAATTAAGACAACTTTTATTGTTCACTAGCTGTGCCCTGCGGTGTTACCTGCGGTTTATTAGCCTATCCAGGGTGTCATTAGCCTATCCAGGGTGTCATTAGCCTATCCAGGGTGTCGTTTATATCCAGGGTGTCAGATAACTCCATACCAAATTTTATTATAACCGCTCCAGCCGTTTAGACGTGAAGAAGTAACAAACATACACACTCACATACTGACAAACTTTCGCCTTTATAATATTAGTGTGATAACTCTGCAAGTTTTCAATATTATAATTTTCTTTTTTTTATTTGATTTCTTAAAGTAAAAATCTTGTTGGGGTGTCTAAGCGCTATACGAAAAATAACCTTATGTATTACACAATACCAGATCACATTAGTTACATACCAGACATTACTAAATGAGCTGCACAAAGCCACATTACATGCAAAAATTCCACTAATGAACCTGTTATCAATTGCGATGCAAGTTGCAACGTTTTGCGACACCCGGTCACCTGATTCCGGTGTTCGGTGTTCAGCTGTGTTGCCACTATCTCTAGTCAAATTACCCGATAGTGTGTCAAAGTTATATTTTTAGGGAAAAATAACATTGTGCCTTTACGATTTTCTCTCATCTTCATTATCATCTCATTCTCCTCATCTTCCTTATTTCGTCAAACTTAAATTTAAAGGTTCATAGAAATATCTAAAAAAAACTCGTGAGACAACATATCTACTTAGTTGAAAAAGAAAGGACTAGAGAAATAATAGTTTCTGAAAATTCTTTATTTTTTTAAATATAATGCCAGCATATTTAACGCACCTAAACCCAAAGTACCAACCTACATCTAAACACAGAAGAAATAGGCGCATACTTAAAATCCAGACTGGGAACTTAGATTTATGGATCACACATATGTTTTTATTCGACAACATTAATAGACCCATAAAAAAAAATCGATTATGAAAAACTAACTGCCCGCGTCACTTCACCCGCGTAAATTAACTCCGTTTTTGCAACATTCCTCATTGCTACTCCACTTCCATTAGTCGTAGCGTATATTATAAGCCTACAACCTTCCTCGATAAATGGGCTATCGAACCGTTAAATAAATTTTCGATTCAGATCAGTAGTTCTTGAGATTACCGCGTTCAAACAATGAAACTCTTCAGCTATATAAAACTAGTATAGATTAATATAGATATACTCGTGGATAACGTAACAGTTGCATACATTATAAGGTTTAGTTATGTGTTGTTGGTACAGGGAGAGGATAAAAGTATCTTAAATTGTTGCAAAAGTTAGGTTCTGGCAATGTTGCCGTTTGGCAAAATAGTGCGGTTCTGATAACGCTGATTGCATAACCTCGCCTTTCACTATCCGTTGTGTAACAGCACTATGGCCTGCAGCCTGCAGTAAGTATCAAGGTCATTTTATAGATTGACGTAGATTATATTTATTTAATATTTATTTGTAACAGATATTTATTATCTTGAGAATGCCGCAGGTTGAACGATAAAGTGAGTCATGACGAATTTTTGGTATTTTTGTTGGTTTTTAACCATTGATATAATTAGGGGTGTTAAATTAGAAGTTTATGTGGCTATTTGTAGTGTTATGACGTCCAAATGGATGAACATATTTAGCGGGTTCAGGCTTTTGTTTGGGAAAAAGTAGGGTTTGACTTCCTAGAAATCCAAAAATTATGATTGGAAGAGTGAAACGGCCGCGGAGGGTTGAGAACTCTAAGGGTAGGTTTTGTAAAAAAAAAGCAGACATACACGAGAAGTTTTGAAAATGATCACTTTTATCTCAAGTGGTTTGAAAACTTCGCCATCGAATTTACATAAACTTTCGATATGCTATAAAGCATCCTTGGTCATTACTAGTCCTACTTTAAAAAAAAAAACTAAAACTATTAACATAATTCCAGTTCATTATTGTTTCTATTATTTTTAATATCTCTACTCATAAACCATTCTTATGAAATTTGTAGTATTTATGATCTAAAAACTTGTTTTTTTATTGTAACATCATTTATCCTTTGATTGGGATTTTGAATGACAAAATTCAAACATTATAGGCCCCTAACACAGTGACAACGTGATGTTGTATCTCTGTGAATAAGTAAAGAAAGTAAAGGAAATATACTCAAATTGAGCATAATACTAATAATACATTACATTATTCACTAAGTATATATAAGATACCTAAGTATCTTATCACTTTACATTTATGCCAAGTTCATTGTGTTATAGGTAGTGCCTGTGAGAAAATCATTTCACGATACTGTATTGTATTTTGCATTGAAAGTAATTGGCAACCACATGCTTAATTGTTATGGTCCCTGTGACAGAAGAACAGACGGACAGAGAACGAATGATAATGGCAAAGAGAGAAGACTGAATATAAGGGTTTCAGGTTATCAGGGCAATAGGACAGCAATTTCAAATGGCGAAACGAATCTTCGTCCTGTGAACATCAAATGAAATGAATGTCAAATGCAATGTGGTACTGGCTTAAGAAAAGTACCACACCATCTCTTCCTGTGGATGTCGTCAAGGCGACTTTGGGACTCCACACCGGAGGACGGGCAGCAGCGTCCTCTGCGTATTTTACAGCCTTACTGCAATCGCCAACCCGCTTGCCAAGCGTGGCGATGATGGCTATTACCCCCAGGACCTACAATAAGTAGGTTCTACTGGGGAGGCTCTTGCCCAGCAGTGGGACATCATATGGGTTGATATGATGAATGTCAAACGTCTGTGTTTTCAGGTAATGAAAAACTGCTACAATATCATTATAATACAAAAGTAAATTTCGCCACCTTCTGCAATGTAATAACAGCTAAGGTGTTTCGACGTGAAGGTTCGAGTCCAGATGAGTATTTTTTCTCTTTTTCATTAAAATTTGTGATTAATATTATTCATATTTGAAGTAATCACACTAATATTATAAAGGCGAAAGTTTGTGAGTATGTGAGTGTGTATGTTTGTTACTTTTTCACGTCTAAACGGCTGGAGCGATTTTCATAAAATTTGGTATGGAGTTAGCTGACACCCTGGATTAACACATAGGCTAATAAACCGCGGGTAACACCGCGGGGCACAGCTAGTTTGTATCTAAATATAATTTACAAAAAACACGAAAAAAAAATAGATATATCGAGCAAAGCTTGGTCATCCGGGTACTACTATAGTAAACAACATAATTTAAATGCAGATCCAGTTGGTCGATAAACCCAATCTGGCCAATCTCTCGATGATTTACACTGTATAAACGCGCCCGCGCAACTACGATAACTAGATTTAGTTAGCCCTGACCCTAAATGGTCTCATTGACTCAGCGCCGGCTATAATTGACACTCCAAATAATATAATTATTATTTCCCCTCATAAATCTCATGAGTTATAGCACTTTATTATATAAAACTGTAACACATTAGCAAACTAGAATATTAATGGGTTCGTGTTTAGATACTAACTAGCTTGAGCCCGCGGCGCCTTCACTAGTGGATGGCGGTTTTGCCACCATTCTATTTGAACCAGTGGTGGACTCAGGATTTTGTTTTGCGATGAAGGGAGCTTGACCAAACCAATATTTTAGTGTTTAAAACTTACCTCTGGTTTAGTCTTCTGAGGATATGTTTTATCAATGAAAAACATAGGTACCTACACTAGAGGATTCCGATATTTTTTGGGGAGCTGGAGCCTTTTAGATCCCCTTCTTACCGGTATCCGCAAGTGACTATTAATTCTGAACAAATACTGCAATATATATCACTATATCCCGTAACGAAACTTGTATGTAAATGTAGAGTTACTAACGGCTATTGCAATACGATTATGGATGAATGAATTTCACATACACACACGCGCGCGCGCACACACACAAACACACACACACACACAAACACACACGCACGCGCCCGCATACTACCTAGTCAGCCTCTATGAGCAATATGTGAGACCCATATTACAAGTTTAATCTTACCATAATACAGGTAGGCTCAGGTACCCGAGCCTGCCTGTATTATGTGTTTCTGATATTATTTTAGTTAATGCAAAAGCTTGTAATCTTATTATTTGTCAATAAAGTATTATTATATTATATTATATTATTAATATATGTCGCAAGTCGCGTAAAAATGTGTCAACAGTTGAATTAAGCTAGCTCATTATTCTTTGTGACGAAAAGAACAAACATTATCTTTACTTAGCCTTTTAGCTCCGTTGTGGAATTCTAACTTATTCCCGATTAATATGTAGTGATCACGTTCAAAAATTTGTCGCAATAAATCCAGTTTGTAAATTAAAAAGTAATCATGGTTTAAATCCAGTTCGCGAATTAAAATTTACGATATATAGTTAATTAACGGCTTGGTTGTTTGTATCGGTATAATAATTTATATGAGGTGAGACCCACTATTATATCAGACATCATTTGTCATTGGAACAAAGTACTTATGTATAGAAAGCCTAAGATTAGATATAATTTACTTTGATTGATGGATGCTAAGTACCTACGTATCAACTTAGGCTAATTAATATTGTGACTATCGAGCCTTTTGTCGGCTTTCTAGTCTGACTAGAACCGATTGAATGCCTGTTTCAGTGATTTGTAATCGACCAACAGTGTACTTGCAATGATCATAGGGTTTTAACTAAGCCGAGGCGCCTTTTGCAGGAATTTAGAGCCCGCTGCGAGACTCCAGAGTGTGCCACTTCAAGAGCTGGGACCACGACATCTGCCGCGCATACGCATTGATGTATTTCTAAGCGCAGCTCTCTATTTACCATTATGACAAGATTTTGACAGTTGGCACGGGCTTGTCACGAAAACGAAAAAAAAGAACGTGAATAAATACATACCCCGGTGCGACTTCAAGGGGAGGTAGAGGTGGAGGGATTGATTCACAACCCAAGTTCTTTTATCCTAAACTTCTAGATATGTTAGATCAGGTCTTGGTAGCACGGAAACGTGAGAGACCTATAAACAATATAGCGTTGCAAAGGCACGCAGAGAAAAATAAAAAAAGCAGAATTTTTACACAATATATCCCCAGCTACGGTATTATTTCGTTCTGTAGTTTTTTGCCTGGGTCTGGAGCGTTGTCACTTGACGTTTTGTGAGCTCCATACAGTTGGGATTTTGGCCCATATATCTTCTGACAAGTCACAAACAATTGATTTTATTTTTTAAAAATTCGTTTCATTTATAGCCCTATCCGCAATGATTCTATGTTATAGACCTTAGACCCTAGAGTTGTAAAAATGGCGGCAAACTAACATGTCTCTATTTTTAAAGCGCTTTTAACGTGTTAAACCACAGAACAAATATACTCTACGAGTGCAAAATATACTTAAAATACGTGTTAACTGGATAGGAATGAGATTTGTGATTCAAAGAAGAAAACTAGAAAGAAAATAAACTTGAAAAGGCTACGAGACTTTGTGATTTAAAGAAGAAACTAGAAGGAAAATGAACTTGGAACTGCCATAAACATGAAACTTAAAGCAAATAAACTTAAAACAGGCGAATGCACAGAATGTGCGAGCCATAATCCCTACAGAGTTATATCGGCGGGAAGAGACAAAAAAAACTTATCATCGAGTCCATGTAATCAAAGCAAAAACCAAAGACATTAAGCTCTTTTAAGCAAAACCTTCCTTTTTGGGCGTAGATGGGTAAAGAATATTAACAATAATCGAAAGCTTGGTATATACATAGTTCCTATACCATACGATGTTTCATCCGTTCTGATCTGTTGACCTCTTGGCAACTGCGCCACAAAGCAATACTCATTAATTAATAAACCATAATGCGTAGGTGAAAAGGTCACAGTGCGGTTTGAGTACGACCTTGCACTGCATTCGTGTGTCCAACAAAACGTGATCAGATACTTTTAATTGGTGGGTTTAGAACAATTACTATTGGAATGTTTGTCGGAATTCGTGTAATAGTATTGATCTATTAATTTCAAGTGTACTTTGGAATAAAAGAGGTGTGGTAGAGCATTTGTTTTGCTCTTAAATAGTTCTTAACCGTTTTATAATGAAAGCCCATTTAAAACGCTTCTGATCAGGCAGAAAAAGTAAAAGAAAGTTACCTTAGCTTAATTATGTTTACATTAAAAAAAAGGAGTTGCATATGTTGCTAGCGCATGATTTTTGAAAACTCTTGGTCCTGAAACGTTAGATAATAATAATAATAATAATTTCTTTATTTAGCACTTAAAGTTTACAAGTTTGTACTTAATCTAATACAAAAGGGTGTTACTGCTAATAGCTACTTGTGACAGAAAAGACTGGTAGATTAAGTACAGCATTATCAGAATACAACATCGGCTAGTTTTGGGTACAGACATGTTTACCTCTGGTTCTCAAACTAGGTTGTTACCTGTGTTTTGAGTTAAGCAGTGGTTAGTGGGTCTGACTACTTTACATATCAACCCATAAGATGGCCCACTGCTGGGCACGGGTCTCCCCAGTAGAACCTACTAGTATGTAGATCCTGGGGGTAATTGCCATAATCGCCACGCTTGGCGAGCGGGTTGGCGATCGCAGTAAGGCTTTAAGTACGCAGAGGACGCTGCTGCCCGTCCTCCGGTGTGAAATCCCTTAGTCGCCTTGACGACACCCACGGGTAGAGATGGGGTGGTACTATTCTTAAGCCGGCACCACACGGCCAACTACTAGCGGCTGACTACTTTGATATTGTGGCGTCCTACATGCCAAGCCGCCGATAGCGCCCGACATCGCGACGCCGACACCGTAGCGCGCGTGCTGAAAAAGACGACATCCCAACGCAATAACTATTTATGCACTAAGCCGCGCGCTGTGCCACACGTTTATATATGGCGCCGAGAATGCACCGCAGTCGTCGTGATTGGTCGGTCGCGATGCACTGACTTGCTACATGCAATACAACTTGCGAACCTTATTTTGTAAATATAACGTGCCACTTTTATTTAATATACCTCTTTCACCTTTTACTCATACATCACACGTGAGTTTTATTTTGCAACCTCAAGACTGAACACCCTATCAGTAAATTGGTGACCCCGACGTGATCAAGGAGCAACTCCAAGATGTCTACAGAGGAAACCAGCCCACAAGAAGTAGAAGACGTGAAAGAACAGGTAACGACCGTTACGTGTGACGTCGCCACAATCTCGCTGCCTGCGCGTCTGCCGCCATTTTGGCGCCAAAACCCACGCCTATGGTTCGCGCAGTTTGAAGCCGCCGTTGCGGCTAGCAGAATTGGAGAAGATCAGAAGTTCAATCTCGTCGTCCCGTTGCTCGGCTGCAACGACCTGGAGCAGATCGCCGACATCGTGCTGAGCCCGCCCGCGAGCAACAAATACGCTACACTGAAAAATAGGCTGATTTCCACGTTTCAAGAGTCCGACCATCGCCAGTTGCAGAAGCTGCTCAGCGGCTTAGAACTCGGCGACATGAAGCCTAGCCAGTTACTGCGCAAGATGACTGATTTAGGCGGGAAATTGCTGACCCAAGAGGCGTTAAAGGTAATGTGGCTCAATCAATTACCTACGCAAGTGCGCGCCGTGCTCGCCGTGAACACCGAATCGTCGCTCGAAGGCCTAGCTGCGATGGCTGACAAAATGGTGGAACACTTCGAACCTGCGACGGTTGCCGCGGTCGCCGTGCGTCCCACGTGTCCGTCGCCATCAACATCGTTAAACTCCGCGCATACGCTCGAAAGAAAACACGTACCAAACGAAAACCTGCAGTTTGACCTACTATCTAAACAGATCGAGAAATTATCGCTAGAAATCGCCGAACTTCGCACGAGACAACAAAATTCGACGCATCATTCCCGTTACCGCCAAAATCGATCGCGGTCGAACTCGCGAGTACGTGCCTACACGAACCGTAAGCCCGGAGATCCAGAATGGGTATGTTATTATCATTTTCAATTTGGTGACGAAGCCCGAAAATGTGAACCGCCGTGTGCTAAACAGAAGCAGAAGTCGGAAAACTAGAACGTTCATCCACGTTGGCGGGCGTCGATGTTAACAAACCAAGTTACCGCCTATGTGTCGTCGATGTTAACAGCAGAGAGAAGTTTCTCGTCGATACCGGAGCCGACATATCTGTGTTAGCCGCTAGAAATAAGAAACCCACGAAGCCGACAGAAAATACCTACAGATTGTTCGCCGCAAACGGAACGGAGATACGTACCTACGGAGAACGTACACTCGAGCTCAACCTGGGTTTACGTAGAGCCTACAAGTGGACGTTCACGGTCGCTGAGGTGAAAACATCAATTCTAGGCGCAGATTTTCTAGCGAGGCACGAATTGCTAGTCGATTTACATCACCGCAAACTCATCGACCGCATCACCGACCTCAGTGTAAACACCATCACAGTGCAAAGTACCGAAGCCGTTTACGTCATCAACCGCAACCACGCCTATCACGACCTGCTGAAACAATACCCAGACGTTCTGCGATCCATGTCACTCAAAGTACCGACGAAACACGAAGTAACACATCGCATCGAGACAACAGGACAACCGATCTACTCGAGGCCACGCCCCCTGCCACCAGATAAGTACAAAGCAGCGAAGTTAGAGTTCGAGAAGATGATGGAGATGGGTATCTGCAAGCCGTCGAATAGTCCATGGGCTAGTCCACTACACGTCGTTAAGAAGAAGGACGGTTCACTTCGCGTATGCGGCGACTATCGCCGTCTCAACGCCGTGACAACCCCCGATCGGTACCCCATTCCGCGAATTCAAGATTTCACGTACCAACTGCACGGAAAGAAAATATTTTCAAAAATCGATTTAAAAATGGCGTACTTTTGGATACCAATGGAGAATGAAGATGCTGCGAAGACGGCCATAATAACCCCATTTGGCCTCTTTCAGTTTAACTGCATGACATTCGGTCTTCGTAACTCAGGTCAGACATTTCAACGTTTTATGCATGAAGTACTGCGAGGACTCGACGACAATGTATTCTGTTTCGTCGACGACGTGTTGGTCCACTCGAAAACAGAAGAGGAACACGAGCGTCACTTACATCAGGTACTCGAACGACTGAACAACTACGGTGTCTCACTTAACGTCGACAAGTGTGAGTTCGGCAAGGACAAGATACAATTCCTCGGCTACGAAGTTTCATCGGCCGGTATCAAACCCACTGAAGATCGCATACAAGCCATACTCAAGTTTCCAAAACCAAGCACAGTTCAAGAATTAAGAAGATTCCTAGGTATGATAAACTTCTACCGTAGCTGCCTACCCCACCAAGCCGAACATCAACATCTGTTAAACAAATACCTACACAATAGTAAGAAAAACGATAAATCACCAATATTATGGACACCCGAAGCCGAACAAGCCTTTGAGCAATGCCGACAAAGCATACTCGAGGCCACCGTCTTATCGCATCCCATACCTAACGCTCCACTATGTCTTCTCACCGACGCATCTGACAGCAGTATTGGTGCCGTTCTACAACAGAAGATCGACAATACGTGGAAACCACTCGCTTTCTACTCCAAAACGATGAGCGAGACGCAACGTAAGTACAGTGTATACGATCGCGAATTATTAGCAATGTATACAGCTGTTAAGAGCTTACGCCGACTCGTAGAGGGCAATGACCTCACAATATGTACCGACCACAAGCCACTGACGTACGCGCTAACAAGAACGCCGAGTAGCAGCGACACACCAAGACGAGAGCGACAACTACACTTCATCAGTCAATTTTGCACTAACATCAAGTACATTCACGGTGATAAGAACGAAGCAGCTGACGCGTTGTCACGTATCGCTGAAGTCGAAGTACTCAACGCAACCGTCGACTATAATAGACTCGCGGAGGTACAAGAGGACTCCGAACTACGCGAATCTATGAAAAATCCGAATCTCAAGTTTACGCGCGTCAACCTACCGGGAGTTCAACGACCGATATGGTGCGAAACATCAACAGCGAACGCTCGTCCATACCTACCACCGCCGTATCGCGTCCCAGCTTTCAAAGCGCAGCACGAACTTAGTCACCCGGGAGTACGACTATCGCGAAGAATTATGACTACAAAGTTCTTCTGGCCGTCGATCAACAAGGACGTAGGTACTTGGGCGAAATCATGTATCAGCTGTCAACGCGCTAAAGTTCAACGACACGTCGTGAGTCCACTCGGCGAGTTTCAACGGTCGTCGCGTTTCGAACATGTGCACGTCGATATAGTCGGGCCCTTACCTCCATCGGAAGATTATAGATACCTCGTGACGATGATAGATCGCTGTACCAAATGGCCTGAAGCAATTCCCACACGTGACGTCACAGCTGAGACCGTCGCGAAGGCTGTGTACGACGGGTGGATAGCACGATTCGGCTGTCCTCTGCAGATTACTACGGACCAAGGGAGACAATTCGAGTCGTCACTGTTTACCTCACTCATGAAGAAACTCGGCGTAACTCGAATACGGACTACGGCTTTTCATCCCCAAGCGAACGGACAAATCGAGCGATGGCATCGTTCCCTCAAAGCGGCACTGATGGCGAGAACGAACGACGGGAGGTGGGTCAACGAACTTCCTACGGTACTACTAGGGCTTAGAAATGCACTACGTGACGACTCATCTGTCAGCCCGGCATTAATGACATACGGCTCGACTCTTCGCATTCCGTCTGATTTCTTCGTACCTACAACGTCGAACATTGAAGACGCGGATTTCGTCCGTCAGCTGACCGAAACGATGACGTCACTAACACCTTCTCCGAGAGCTCGAGCATCAACGATGAACACTTTCGTCTACAAGGATCTCGCAACCTGCTCACATGTGTTTGTGCGCAACGATACCGTACGCAAACCTCTCACACCTCCATATGATGGCCCGTACGAAGTTTTACAGCGCAGCCCAGACGGGAAACACTTTACACTGCGGTTACCGCTTCGCACCGCTGTTATTTCTGTCGACAGATTAAAGCCGGCCTATATCTGCAACACAGCACCGAGCGGCGCAGCGCTACCGATCCACGCACCGAGCGACACAGCTTCACCCACTAGATCATCGAGCACAGCATCATGCGGCGCAGTGCCACGGATCCACGCATCGAGCGACACTGCATCTTCGATCATGACCCCGAGCGACAACGCAACGTCATCGTCTTCACCGAGCAGCGCCTACGTCACAAGATCCGGCCGCACGGTGAAACACAACGTACGCTTCGCTTGAGGGGGAGTGATGTGGCGTCCTACATGCCAAGCCGCCGATAGCGCCCGACATCGCGACGCCGACACCGTAGCGCGCGTGCTGAAAAAGACGACATCCCAACGCAATAACTATTTATGCACTAAGCCGCGCGCTGTGCCACACGTTTATATATGGCGCCGAGAATGCACCGCAGTCGTCGTGATTGGTCGGTCGCGATGCACTGACTTGCTACATGCAATACAACTTGCGAACCTTATTTTGTAAATATAACGTGCCACTTTTATTTAATATACCTCTTTCACCTTTTACTCATACATCACACGTGAGTTTTATTTTGCAACCTCAAGACTGAACACCCTATCAGTAAATATTCATTTATTTCTATTTAGTGCACAGAACACTTAAACGGTAACTTAACTATAATTTAACAACTATTGTTAAAAATTAAGTGAAACTTAGAATAATATTGACAATTCTAAGATAACGATAGGTTTGTGGTGTGTTTTATTGGTGTAGTGGTGTGTAGGTGTAGGTAAGTGAAGATGTGTTCGGATGAGAGTATGAGTGTAAGTGGCATAGGTAGCGTGTTCTAACTTGATTTGATCAAAGTCTCTGTAGTGTCGTAATCTTGTAATTTTAACCAGTCATGGACTTTTCTTTTAATTTCAAATTTAGGCAACGGGTAAATGCTTAATGCTCTATTTGCTTTATTGTATACTCGTATATAGCTATTGAGAAAGAATGAGTGTTGCTTGGCTAGGGTTGTACGGCATTTTTTGATGGTGCAAATTCTGTCTTTTCTTCGTTTTCAACCGACTTCAAAAAGAAGGAGGTTCTCAATTCGTCTGTATGTTTTTTTTTTTTTTTTTTTGTATGTTTGTTCACCGATTACGCAAAGACGGCTGGACCGATTTGAAAAATTCTTTTTGTGTTTGAAAGAGTATACTTCCAAGTTGGTCCCATTGTCCCAAGATCACGATCTGATGATGGGATCCTGGAGAAATCAAGGGAACTCTTAAAATATTAAAAGCACACCTACAGTGATTTAGGTATATTTCATAGTGATTCGTGCATTTACTCTTAAAAAACACCAATTGGTGAAGTGGAACTGATGATGAAGACCAAAAATTACGAGCAGACCTATTCAATATTTCACAGTTTGCGATTCAATTAAGTACTTTAATCTGGTATTGAGTAGCACTTTAATCTCGATATACTACTATTATACAATGTAATAAAGCTATAGTACTAGATAGTGAACTCCTCAACAATTAACGGCCCTGCATCGGGGCAAGCAATATTTCGTAAATGGATTTGAGCAGATGACATAAGCCTATTGTGTCAAGTGAATTATAAACCAACCCACTAAAAAGTGAGAAATAAAAACTTTTTAACAAAAAATATTACCGACTTCAAAAATAAATACAAGGCAACTAAAAAGCAAAAAATAATATACCTAGAATAACAAAAACAAATTAAACATTTTGAAGTTGGTGCCGAATAAAACTTAAAGACTACTATTTTATGGCACCAACTTCAAAATGTTTTATTTGTTTTTGTTATTCTAGGTATATTATTTTTTGCTTTTTAGTTGCCTTGTATTTATTTTTGAAGTCGGTAATATTTTTTGTTATTGGATATAGGCTGGGTCAAACTTTAATTTGCTATGTGTTCTTAAGATGGTGTGTTGAACGAAGAGTTGTCTTACCGTGAGCAGCATATCTTGGTATAGTTTGATTGTGGGATAGCGGTAGGATTTTTTAGCCATGACTTTAAGGACTGCTCGTTGTGTTCTTTCTAGCTTTATTAGGTGACATTTTGTCGCACCTCCCCAAGCTAGGTTGCAATAAGTCAATAGCGATTCGCCCAACGAGTAATAGACTGTTAACATTGTTTTAAAGTCAGACACGTTTCTGAGGTTTTTGAATACATAAATGAGTTTCCTCATTCTATTTATTATCAGATACTTTGCTAGGTAATGTTGTTCAAATACCAAGTCGTGACCATATTTATATTTATGTACTAAAATCTACGGTAGGCGATTTAATTAATGTACAGGTGATACTATGTTGTTTAGAAAAAAAACATTCTAATGATTGACTCTTTCTATTGGTATCGTAAAAAAACCAGGGTGTTCCTTTTTAAGATTTTGTCGCCAAAATGGCAAAAACGGAACCCTATATAGTTTTTGTCCGTCCGTATGTCACAGGCGTTTTACTCAAAGACTACACCTATAACTATAAATATTGATGTAAAAGTGGCCGCAACTTAGTTTGATAGCTAAATAATAAAAATTGCACTCCATAGTGTGTGTGGCGCATCATTTGGCAAGTCTTTTAAAAACAATTTGAGGTTACTAATAAACTCTTTTGATTTAGTGAATATTTTTGGAAATAATCGCTCCGAAAGTTGCACAAATTGTGTCTTCCCGTTATCTTTTAAGTCCGATTATCCGATGGGAACTGGATCAGACTAAGGCTATATATACACACCAATCGGCTTTTCCGAGCGGGCTTGGTCGCCGGGCTTTTCTTCCTGTAGAATAGGCTCGGTAACAAGCTCGATGGCTGGACCCGCCGGGTAAAGCCGCTAGGCCGGCGGCTTTGGTGAAGATATCGTGTAGGACGCCGGTCTTGGTCTTGTGATGTCTCATGGTCCGATTGCCATGAAATATACGTATGTTGCTGTGGCCTATTCATTCTGACAACGAACCTTGTTTACTTTACATATGCGACACAGTGACGGTAACAGGGGTACAGTAGGCACCAATAGTAATTATTTTCGATTAGAGCTGCAAATCTCCATGAAGCGTTAAACTTTAGGGATATATAAAAAAACAGGCCAAGTGCGAGTCGGACTCGGCACGGAGGGTGCCGTACCATCTATATGTATACTTCTGTACTAATATTATACAGAGGAAAGATTTGTATTTTTGTATGTAACGAATAAACTTAATAACTACTGGACCGACTTCAAAAATTGTTTCACCGTTGGGTTTTATTACCTGTTTTTCCACTGGAACGAGAACTACGTGAGTGAAACCGCGAGGCGTCCGTTATTTATCTATAAAAACGGCAATCATGTCTATGGTATGGGAGACCCCTTAAATATTAATTTTATTTTCATTTAATTATTTATTTTAATACCTTAAACGTAATATTCTATGAATATTTAAAGAGTCTGCCAGTTGTCGTTTTCAATATCGAGCAAATAAAAATACGTTTGCTGTATGGGAAGCCTTAAACATTTATTTTATTCTGTTTTTAGTATTTGTTGTTATAGCGGCAACAGAAATACATTATCTGTGAAAATTTCAACTGTCTATCGCGGTTTATGAAACACAGCCTAGTGGCAGGCACAGAGTAAGTAATCACTTCGTTTTAGTGGCAGGCGGACAGACGGACAGCGAAGTCTTAGTAATAGGGTCCCGTTTCATCCTTTGGGTACGGAACCCTAAAAGGCATAAAATTACATGGTTCATGGAATTCACACGACATAAAAGCTAAATATATCCACATCGTGACAATACCCACAGGTTAACGCAACAGAAAACAGCAATTAAATAAAAAAAAAGTGCAAATCAATGGCGATAAGGCCTTCGGTGTTTGTTTAGCTACGGATAGCAAAAAGTTCATGTTACCTTTATGATTAAGTTCTTGAACCTAATTTCGTTTGAATCCGGGGCACGCGCAACAAAGACACTAACATTCAATGTCATATCCATCACGACCGAATCAGTCATATTTGCTGTTGAATATCGATTAGACTTACTGTGTCAATGATCGATATAGAATCGAATACGGTTTATCGATAGTCAAGGCTACGAGTTTTAACCGACCGTAAATGAGTGATATGTATTAATAAAACCGAACAATGAGTGAGCAACACACGCCATTCGATAGTAAAAATCAATTGTACTGAGCCATTGAGCTTTGATTCGAATGCGAAATTGATTTTCACACTCATACATTATATTGGTAAGAGTTTCAAAACAATGTCAATGGATAAAAGAAATGAACGATTTATCAAAGTCCGTTGCAATTTTTTGACTGATAAAGGCTAAGGTATGTGCAACAATCCTTTATTTCTATTTTGAGATTACAAACTTTCAAATACTAGTACTTAATTGTGTTTAGTTTAATACAATAGACCTTCGTGGTCTAAAGCTCCAAATTCTTAGTTAGCAATCGAGTGTTATATTGTTTCAAAATTAATTGATTAAGGATGAGAAGACAAAGAATTTCCTCGATCAAATTAAGCATTCAGGTTGACCAATGTGTCAATGAAAAAAAAAAACGGTTTGCGGGTTGATCAAGGGAGTGCCGGCAGAAGTGAAAATTTGAACATTAACGTTGTGTATTTTTGAATATTTTGGAATCGTTAGGGAATAATTCTTTTTTTTTAATCGTCATACAAGTACTATCATTTATGTGGTTACCTACAATATTCTGCGCTATCCTACACAAACAATGATAATGACAACCACATGACAATTAATAAGCTTATTTCTCAGAAAAAACTATATACGATATATATGATAGTTCAATGAAATGTTACATTTTTTAGGCCTTACTTTGCGTTTTTTAGAGGACGCAATTTTGTTTTTTTGATGTGTAGTGTCAGTGTAAAGCTAAAACCAAGTTTGTTAGTGTGTTAAAATTTTTTACGCATACCAAAAAAGTGCACAACGCGGCTAGTTTCCACTTCAAAAAAAAGTGCTTGGCATTACCTCGGTTGTTATTTAGATAGGTTGTCACAATGGTTAGTCAAGTATTGTTCTGTTAATTCCCATAATCAGAACAATACTTGATTTGCCAACTGGCAGCTTATAAGCGTTTGACGTCAACGGGACGTCATGACGTCGTCGAGTAGCAATACATAGAATAAGGTAGATGACTGTCAAGTCAAATCAGTATCTTTTTTATGAAACGTCAAAACGATGCTCCCCGTACTAATTTATATGAAAAACAAATCAATGACGTCATTCTTTAGTATGATCAAATCATTTAATTTTGATGTTTGTTTTAATATTTATAAATTCAAGGCTACGTAAAATTGTGGAGAAACATTGTTTTTCAGAACAGTTTTGCAAATGATATTTCCTGAATAGTGTCAAATAATTTATTGTTATTGTAGTCATCTACCCAATTACTATAGCCGTTTGTCCACCGCACGTCCGTCATCGCCCGGTAGCCGAAGTAAATAATCTCGTGCACAGTGGTTTTTCTGTTAACGTCCCGTTGAGGCACTGTGGTTAACAAACGGCCTATCGTTTCATCGAATGTACTTATTGTAAGGATTAGGTCATGCCACTGAAATTCACAACTTGGTCATCATAGTTAAACCCCTGTTGGAGAAGTTGTTAATAGTTTTAAAGACTGAGGACTTAAGGTAATCTCACAATTGCTTAATTACATGTTTTAAATTCAACCTCAAATATATATCAAGCAGTCAAATCGACCTCTATTGTGTACACATTCGATATTTTGATCTACCATTGAACTTGTGTGACTTTTGTCTCGTGTCGAAACTTCACGCATTGTCATACTAAAGGTCATGACTTCATGATTGAATTTTGTTATGAGAATTAGATATAGCGTGACAAAAAAATCATTTAGTATGTAGGGGTGTTATGGGTGTCGAAATCAGCCTTCTTTTCAATGAGGGATGTGATGAAATTCGTTGAATAATTTTGTTAGCATATGTTACTATTGTTACGTATCTTCTGTAACTGAGTTTTCGCCGATTCGATAATTGACCTTTTCTTGCAATGTCGTACTTTGTTTCAATTGGTTTCACCTTCAAATATGGAATATGTTTCAGTGAGATAATATTATGCTATTGTAATAACACTTTTGAAGTGGCACATCATCTTAGGTGAAGGTCAAAGGTGTAGAATACTGGCTATTACGTTTAGACTGTTATGTGGAAATTGACTAACAGTGATTCAACAAGAGTTAACGTACCGAGTCCCGAATTTAATAAGAGATCTCAAATTTGAGAGTCAGTATGGAGATATTTATGTTGTGTGACCTGCTAATTGTTGTTTCAGGGGTATACTTTGTGCGACATGGGACATCATATGTGTTGATAATGATATAATGCCCAATTGTTTAGTCATTTTTTTCTCTTTCAATCAAACCTTTTCCACTGTTATTAATTCGAGGTGGAATTCTGTGCAGACATGACATTTTTTGTTTGGTTCACAAAACTGATGTTCAATCAAACATTCTAATATAAACGATACATCTACTTGATGTGAACATGGCATCCTTAATTATATTAACACTCTTGTTAACTTAGATTAATGTAATTTATTTTATTTTCGAATTTAGAAAACTTACAGCTAGTTGAACAATAACATGTGTTATGTATTAAAGTTATGGTCAAATAAAATTTTTGACTGGTAACAATTTGTGTTGATTAAATTATATATGGTACGACGACAATAAAGTTGATGTTGTTCGATGCACTCATTATGGAAGATTCGATGTCAACTGTCTGACTTGTAACAGTGTAACTATATTTGCAGTTCCGTATCATATACGAGTTTTGTCTGGAGGTGGTTTGGACAGTCGGGGTATATAGAAGATTATGCCTTCGGCGAGAAGTAGTCGGCACGCGCAGGCCTATCCCATCCACCAACTCGGCTATATCTGTCACTCCGTTCATCATATTTAATCAAAAGAGAATATCGGCTCCGCTCTTGTAGCAAATATGTAAAATTTCTTGCATCTAATAAATAATAATCTGAAATATGTATGAAACTGGATATATCTAATAAATTTCTTTATTTTATTTTGGATTCCATACATGTGAAAGATTGAAAGATGGCTGCGTACATAAGCGCAATACAGGATTTTCATGGTTTTAATATTTTTAAATTCTGCACTTCCATACTAATATTATAAATGTGAAAGTAACTCTGTCTGTCTGTCTGTCTGTCTGTCTGTCTGTTACGCTTTCACGCTCAAACAGCTGAACCGATTTAGATGAAATTTGGTATGGACATAGTTTGAGTCTCGGGGAAAAACATAGGATAGTTTTTATCGCGATAACCGACATCCACGCGGGCGAAGCCGCGGGCGAAAGCTAGTATTCTATAAAGAAAACCGTTGTTTACAATATTAGTTGTCGTGTGGTGTGTCGAATAGTAACTTTGAGTCAAATGTAACACCTAAGTCTTTAATATATATAGTAAATATCTATCAGCAACAAAAACATGCAACACTGACTAAAAATATAGTTTACATAGTAAGTACCTATATATCGCTACGGTAGCAAGGATTTTTCGATGATATAGTCCCACATTACTAGCAATCCTGTTAACCCCTCCAGCTAAGCTTTATGGCTTGTGTTAGGAGTGGGTTCACGTCGGTAGTATAATAACCAGGATTCGACCCACGACCTCATGATTGCGAGACCGATGCCTTAGCCATTAGGCTACCGCCGCTTCAAACTGTAACTCTCAGATGAACTCTTTTGGCCTCACTCGCAGACACACAGAATCAAATTATTTCATTGTGGTTTTCTAAGACGGGGATATGCAAGAATTAATTTGTAAAATCCAAGCATTTAGTTAGCGGTGTGATTTTTGGTGGCAATTACAAATGTAGTCAGTTAATTTTGTGAAACAATAGGCCATACAGCGTGAGACGAATCCGGAACGCAATTCAGTATATATCTTCATTGTTTCGATGGCGTTATGTAAAACGTGCTATGAAATTAAAAGTAGTGTAACCGTTTAAGTATTGGCTCTTAATTCATTTGTAGCTGCGAGCTGTTATGGCAATTACGTTGGATTGGCACTTTTGAGTCAATATTTTTAATAATATAAAGTAAGGAATCAGGTCTAACAAAATACGGTCAAGGTCGCCTATTTTTAAAACCAAATACGTAATTATGTACTTTTGTTTATTTGATTAAGTTCACAAACACACATAGGAATGTGGTTTTTAAGGTTTTTAATCGGGATGAAATTATGGTTCAAGTCTTTTAAGTTCCGCAAAATTAAAACAAAAAAAATATTGAAGTAATTTTATAGGCATTTTTTGCCAATTACAAATACAACAATTGCATTTTTGAAAGATAGAAAATTTGAAGTACAGACCCAGGAATCGAACCCGAGACTTCCGTAGCCAAACTTGCTATGCTCGCGAGTTGGGCCCTAGCCTTTTTATCTTTCAAAAATGCAATTATTGTAAAAAAAATATATAAAACATTCATATGTCAGCAAATTTATGAAATTTGCACCAGTTCTAAGACGATACAAATCAGAATTATCTTTTTATTAACCATGGTTTCAAGATCAGCAGTTCTTTTCCAAATGTTTCTTATCGTTTGTCTAATCTTTACTCATCCTTGAAACTCGCTTTTAACATAAGATTTCCTTCACAAATCAGAGATATAAAAAATTCTAGCGTTGCCAAAGTAGTGGCAACGCCGTTTCCATTGTTATTGTGTCAATATATAAGTGTTTTTGTATTATGCCGTGTTTCCCATACGTTGGTAATTCTTGTGAGGTAATAACGATGAATAGGGTATTATCAAATGTATGGAATGGCTGATTGACTGTCGAAATTACACGAAAGGTTTATTTTGTTTGAAATATGGAATAATTAGCGGCTATTTGTACGTTTTGTTGTGTACAATAGCGATTAATGACGCAATCCTTTTAAGTTAATAGAATACGGGGTGAGAGCATCAGTATTGGCTAAGTTTATAAGAAATAATCTATACTAATATTATAAAGCTAAGAAGTTTGTTTGTTTGTTTGAAAGCGGTTATCTCAGGAACTACATGTCTGAATTGATAAATTATTTTTCTGTTGGGTAGCCTATTTATCGAAAAAGGCTATTTTACATCACGCTACGACTAATACATATTAGCGGAGCAGCAACGAAAAATGTTTAAAAAACGGGGAAAATTGACGCATACGAAGTTGCGCGGGTCAGCTATATTATAAAGCTTTTTGTTTTAGGAGTTTATTTGTTTGTTCGTTTGAATTATATCAGGAACTACGAATTGTAAATTAATTTTATTGTTGGATAGCCCATTTATTGAGGAAGACTATAGGCTATATAACATCATGCTACAACAAATAGGAGCAGAGCAGCAATGAAAATGTTGCAAAAACGGGGAAAATTTACGCGGACTAAGTTGCGCGGGTCAGCTAGTAAGAAATAAAGGAGACGATGTTAACGAATGGTAGATCTAAGCCGCCTTGGTCGGTACCACAACATTGTCAGTTATTTTCCCTTGAAATATCAATGATAATGCAGCACTGTGTTTTGGTTGAAAGACACTGTAGCAAGTGTAATCACGCGCGGTGCTGTGACATTCAGATCTTTATAATAATATAATAATAATAATATCTTGGGACAACTCACACAACCCTATCTGATCCCAAACTAAGCAGAGCTTGTACTATGGAAACCAGACAACTGATAAACATACTTATATATTTCTAAATACATACATATTATAGATAAATAACACCCAGTCACAGAATAAACCATCGTGCTCATCACACAAAGTTTTATCCTGGGTGGGGATCGAACCCACGACCTCTTGCGTAGCAGTCGGATACACTCCCATCGCGCCACAGAGACAGTCAACAAGGATTTAGATGGCACTGATTCTGTTATGGGCTAGCGTTACGCTTACCATCAAGTGCAAGACCTGCTCGTCCCTTCATATAATTGTAGGTATAATAAAATAACAATTGACCAAATACTCAAACATATAGGCAAAGTTGACAATGACCATTACTTACTTTGATGAGAATTATATAAATGAGATAATGATAAGTAAAAAACATAAAGTATTTATTTGGTTACACAAGGTTGGTACCTATTGGAGTTTTATGATGAACAATGAACAATTATATATATTGAGAGATTGGAGTACCAGAATTGCTTTTTAATAGTAGCCATTATGAAATGTATTTTTATAGTAACACTTTGCAATTGCAATAGTCAAAACTACTTTTAGACAAGTGACTGCAATAGTGTATACTGAAAATATTTATAAATAGTGATATATTAACTACACATAACATGACGAAGTTTTTTTTTTTCATTTGATGCCCCACTGCTGGGCACTGGTTTCCCCAGTAGAACCTATTTATTGTAGATCCTGGGGGTAATAGCCATAATCGCAACGCTTGGCGAGCGGGTTGGCGATCGCAGTAAGGCTTTTAAGTACGCAGAGGACGCTGCTGTCCGTCCTCCTCACGGGAAGAGACGGGTGGTAAATATTTTTGAAAACACCAAATAAATTTCAAAATTACTGTCAACGCGGGCAAAGCTAAACATTTTGGTTTAACCGATGTGAATACAGTAACTGTAAGTATATTGTCATAAATATATTTTTATTAAAATAACAAATATCTAAGCTACAATTTTGGTGCAATATAAAAACCAATCTATTAAGACAATATTATCTTACTGTTACTTCATTATTAAGTAATACTGGTAATACAAACTAAATGTTAAAAAGAAGTTTGTGCTCACTAAACGTGATAGTCACAGTACAATTGTATTTCGGCTATTGCGTAATAAAAACTGGAGTAAATCATGCTTTTAAACAAAAAATAAAACAATAATTGTTTAGCGTTGATTACGTAAATAGAGATCACGACAGTGAAACGTCTCATTTGTTCACTATTGTGTGAATTCTGTTACTTTTGTTAAACCGTTTCACCATAAAATACCTACAGTGCAGAAAGAGATTTATATACAACATTTTGAAAAAGTGACCCATGAGTTTCTTGGCAGTTTCTTCTCGATTTACGCTTGGATTACTGCCTAACTACATAATATATAATTGTATTTTAAAACATGTTTTTGTTCAATCAATCATTGTTTACGTTTACATTGTTTTTACGATTTGAAGATACAAATTTGTGTTTGAATTTTACAAACACGCTCGAACAAATAACTGTGTATTACTATTGAAACAAACTGTTTGTTTTTTGTTGAGGGATAATGTATTAGATTTTATGGTTACCGTGTACCTTATAATGAAAAAAATAAAGAACTAAAATGCGTACAAAGACATTACTCATCACCATATCAACCATATGACGTCCCACTGCTGGGCACAGGTCTTACCAGAAGAACTTTTTTATTTTAGATCCTATTGGCAATCGCAGTAAAGCTTTAAAGTACGCAGATGACGCTGCTGTCCGTCCTCGGCCTCCGCCGGTGTGAAATCCCTTAGTCGCATTGACATTGCTCATGGAATCTTGGATCACTTTGCATTGAAAGAGTTCCGAGATTGCTCCGTGACAATGTTTATGCGCGTTGTTCGAAAGTTAGGTAGCTTACCTTCTGTACTCTCAATGATTTGTGGTTAAACCAATTCACAATTCGTTTATCTGTATCTGTGTACATTGTAGTTTTAGTTTTAAGTGAATGTTAAAATTATGTTTATAGCCCGCAATGGATGCGACAGCAACAGCTGTTTACTTGTACATTACGTTTATTGAGGTATGGGTTTGTGGTCGGTTCATTGAAATGTTGATTGTTATGTGATAATGATGGGAATTCATACCGAAATCTAAAATTTTAAAGAGGAATGATTTGATTTTTGTTTGTTTGTTATAATTTAACACAAAAACTACTCCAATTTTAAATATTCTTTCACTATTAAAAAGCTACAATATCGGGGAGAAATATATCCTAAATTTTTTGTCAAAATCTTAGTGATCCCTACTGACGTTGCAATAATCTAACTCAAGGTATAAAAAATCACTTATATGGCGTGCCCTGCGAAAGCTATTAAAGATATATCAAAATTATGTACTACACATTTAAAGTACTCAATATTACTCACAAAAAGTCCGCAAAGGTATATGTCTTACTATAATAGTTAAGTCACAATAACCACTTATTGTTCAAATTTGGCCATTGAAATATGGGTAGAATCGAAAGATGAAAACATTCGTATCATGTTATTAATCCTTATTCAATGAAATAGTTTCATAATTAAGATTAATTATTTACACGTAAATTACTTTTTATATTGTTCAAACCAGACTTAACGTTTAGAAGTGACGACGGGTATAAAAATGTGTTAAATTTAGTTATTAGGTTACTCCGTTAATAGGTAAGGATCTTGCCGTGTGGTGCCGGCTTAAGAATAGCACCACCCCATTTCTTCCCGTGGGTGTCGTCAAGGTGACTCAGGGATTTCACTCCGGAGGACGGGCAGCAGCGTCCTCTGCGTACTTAAAGCCTTACTGCGATCGCCAACCCGCTCGCCAAGTGTGGCGATTATGGCAATTACCCTCAGGATCTACATACCAGTAGGTTCTACTGGGGAGACCCGTGCCCAGCAGTGGGCCATCATATGGGTTGATATGTAAGGTAAGGATATAATTTGGTAAATACGAATCCAGTCTTCGTCTTAGGCTGAGAGTGTCCTAGCTCCAATTTAAGCTTTAGCTGACATAAGTTTAGATAAGTTAAAAAGCATACGTTGACCATTCAAATTATTGCTAACTGAGACTGAGATCTTCGTGAGCCTTTTGGTCCTCAATAATAAATTTGTCAGTGTAGAGAGCATCGGGTCTAGCCCCAGATCCAGGTAGAGTAAGATTTTTTCAACGCTCTGTGGTTGACATTTTTACCCAACTGTACAAGAAGGAGGGTTATGTTATTCGAGTGTATGTAGGTATATATATATATATATCTCTTTGGCACGCCCTAGAGCGTAAACGGCTGTATGGATTTTAGCTTGAGAGGTGTCGTTAGATTTGTCTTAGATGTGAGAGTGACACTAGGGTCATTTTAAATTTAAAAAAAAAATGGCGTAAATTGGGTGCCAATATATTTCTGTATATGCCTATATTTCTGTTTAAAAATCTTCTAAACCTATCGTGTGGGGTATAAAAATAAAGGATTTTAAAAGCTGATAACAAATACACTTATATATATTTTATACCTATTTATATATTTAAATGTAATTTCGAATAAGAAATGCTAAAAAACAACGTAAATAAATATTAAATTTAAAAAAATTGCATGCAGTCGGAAGCACATTTTTTAAGTTCAACAGGATTCATTAATGCCTCCGACTGGGGGGGGTATTAAATGTGAAGGGTATCTTGATTCCGCCTTTTTGCAGGCGGGTATTTTTATAGCGACCGCTCCACTTGCTCTACCCTAGGGCCTGCTCTAAGTATAGACTTAACCTTTATGCTTAAAGTTACTCATTTCCCGTGTTACGCGATAATCAGTGATCATTCCTAACCCGGATGCGAACTTGCGAACACTCCAGGCGACGCAGGTGTTCTTAGTGTTGAGAAATACTTTACTGTCGTATCATAAAGGTATTCAGCTTTGACATTTATTTTCTTTTGATTATTGTAGGGTAAAGTGATTGCTGACTGCCTAGGTACATACGTTTATTATTTCTTTGCAATAAAGTTATGAGGCCACATTTTTTTTATTTATTTAAAACTATATGCACAATAATATACGTTAGTAGATTTAATATAACATATCCATACCATTGGATCGTCAAATCGATAAAAAATGCATTATTTGTTAAAGATTCAATAAATTTAAATATTATATTTTTATCTGAGATAAGAGATTAAGAAGAAAAATAATACATTTATTGTTTTTTTTTTTTTTTTTTTTTTGTGCCAAACAGTAATAAAAAGGTAATTTGATTAAATAATAATATGTACGTTTATATTTATTGTGACGGTACATTACCAATTTTTATTGGTACGGAACACGCACATTAAATAGGTAGATACCTAAACTACTGCGTTTTTTGTGCAATTAATAATATCAAATTTTACTATCTAATGCTCAACTCTAACATTAAGTCCGTACATAACTGAATGTGAATTATAGCCAGGAAACAATACACAATTACAGACTAATTTGCTTGTCTGGATTAATTTTATTTTTGATAGAGGTCATTTGAGCCATGTCTGGTTTTAATGAGTACCTGGCATTGTTTAAAACTATTTATTACCCTATGGTCGTTTATTACATCGTAAATAGAGCATATCGATATTTATCTTTCCGCCGATTAACTGATTGGTGATAGGAGCAACTTACTTACTAATCTGTAGGTACTGTATAACGGATCATGTTTGCTGGTAATTGGTCTATGTCGCGGTACAGGAACGAGATCGGAAGTTAACAATTTTATGTTATTTAGAGATGCAATTAGATGTTAGTAACACTACGTTAGGGGTACTTTGAAATGAACTGATTTAACCGTTGACAGCTTTTGCTATTTCTGTCGTTTACGTCAAATTTATTCAGTCAGGAAAGACAGGAAGGGATATGTTAAGTTTTATAAGTACCTATCTAGTTATTCCTCGCAGCCTTCTTAAAAAAAAAGCAAAAATAATAATGCCAGCAGAGGAAAATCAAACAATTTTAGCTCTGCTGGAATGTAACAATAATAAAATGCTTTATCTAATAAAATGCTTTATCTTTAACATAATATAATAATGGAGTCTGATTATTCTATATCCGATTTCATTATTACACGAGTTGCAAATTTTTGCTATGTATTGTTCGCTGCTAAAATTTAATTACACCATTATGTTACAAGTTGTATAAGTTCAAAAAATTTTAAAAATAAAACAGCAAACTGCCCAATGAGATGTTTATTTACCCTACATTCAAGTAACATAAATGTGCCGCAATCAAAACATATAATAATATCTTAGCTATTTATATCTATTATCCGCTATTTACAAGGTATTTAATAATTTATTATAATGATGTTTGAAATTGGATAAATTCTTTGAGATATAATGAGTACAAAATATGGGGGCACTAGTTGACCAGTTTAGTTTTAAATTTGGGCATGGGTCATACTTACGGTTTGCCATAGAAGGTTTCATATGAATGAATGGAAAAGCTGGGTCGTACCTATACCTAAACTGTGTCGTGTTTTTTTTATTATATTACCTATTAGGTAGGTAGTTGGTTTCGTTTTATAAACTGAGGCGAATGAGCAGATTGAAGCTTTGAATGTCATGAGAATATTGAAGTTTTGAGTTAGAGTACAGGTCATATGTTTCAGTGATGCATTTACGTATACAAAGTACCTTCTGTTCTGTGTGAGAACACCAAAGTAAGCCCTTGCACATACTTACTGTGATGCATAGTCCTACTGCTATCATAAAGACTTTTTATGGAATTATATCAGAGTTTAATTACCGCCTTAAAACGTGTTTTCTGCCTACAATCCAACATAGATTATATTTGTGGAATTATAGCTTAGCTACAATATTACATCGAGTATTTAAATTATGATGTTCTCAATTGAACATACAGGCAGATATAATTTAGCAAAAATGTAGATAGGTACCTACATACTCTATAATCTGAGGTATGTAGTATTTGTTTTATATTCAACGGATTTCCTTATTTGGATGATTGTGGTTAATGGTGAGGAAGTAATAATTAAAATTACCTACATGTTTATGAGTGTAGGAAAATCTACTACGAAAAAAGTCACATCAAAAATCTTTTGTGTAGGTTACTATAGAGATGAACTAAGTTTCACAGGTCCGTCTGTGAAACTTAGTTCAAAACAAAGTTTCACAGGCGAACGCAAAACAAAGTTTCACAGGCGGACGCAAAACTAAATTTCACAGGCGGACGCAAAACTAAATTTCACAGGCGGACGCAAAACGAAGTTTCACAGGCGGACGCTAAACTAAGTTTACAGGCGGACGCAAAACGAAGTTTCAAAGGCGAACGCAAAACAAAGTTTCACAGGTGGAAGCAAAACTAAGTGTCACAGGCGGACGCAAAACGAAGTTTCACAGGCGGACGCAAAACTAAGTTTCACAGGCGGATGCAAAACTAAGTTCCACAGGCAGGCTGACTAAGATACAACTAAGTTTTGATCTAAAATAGAATGACATTGTAGGAGTCTTGGAATACAATAAATGTAATTTTTGAAGCTTGTAGAAACGAAAAGTGTTTTAATGTTTGATTTCGAAGATTTGAAGGACAGAGACGAGACCTACTACAAGGAATAATTAAAAGAGACGGGACGAGGCCTACTACTTCTTTAAGAGAATGATTCAAAAAACTCCTAATAACAATAATATATAGTGAAGCTCCTCTGTTTCTAATTAAATATAGCTATAAATTATGCAGTTAGTATTCAAGTTAGGTTTTCTAAACGCAGCTGGCTAGGTGAATGGTGGGCCTTGGTGTGGAATGGGCGGCGGCCACTCGACCGATCAAAATTAGACCGTTTGTTACAAGTATCTAACGTTATCAACTATTACTTAATAATATAGTATTACACTGGCTTTCGCCTGCGGCTTCGCCCTCATGGCTAATGGTACTCGCAATAAAAAATATCCTATGTGTAATCTAAGACATAAACTATCTGTATGACAAATATTTTGTAAATCGGTTTAGCTTGTTTGCGTGATAGCGTAACAAACATCTTCAGGACCTAGTATAATCGCTTGACCTCTGAATAATCAAATTTAAAAGGATTATAATCATCATTACAAACTTGATTCTCTAATTACATTATAATCTATCTACGAGTATACAATAATGAATCCCTATTTCCCTTGATCACGAGATAATTAGAGAACGACTTTACAGTTTTTTTTTTTTTTTTTAATTTTTTTATTTTTTACAGAGTATTATAACTCTGTAAACAAATCAGAAAATAACAAAAAATAACTGGGTTGGCGGGGCGGTACCAGGTTCGCCGGTACCTACAGCTAGTGAATTTACATGATTATGGTGACTTTTTATCCACATTTCTATATATAAAAATATATGTTTGTCTGTATGTCCTCTATGCGTTCTGAAACCATTGATCAGATTGTGATGAAACTTTAGCAGAATGTTCTGGGAAGACCGGCGAGTGTTCCTGGCTTTAAAAGCCACAGCGAAGCGTGGCGAGTTCAGCTAGTATACTAATAAAAGTAAAGTTTGGATGGATGGATGTTTGTTATTTAATAACACTAAAACAGCTGAATGGATCTGTATACAATTTGGCATAGATTAAAGTCGTGGAATAGCACGTAGACTACTTTTTGTTCCGGAAATAATGTACAGTTCCTCTGGGATATATTGCTACAGATATAAACCAACCGGAAGAACCCAACACTGAAAAGTATAACAAAATCGATAACGTAATTAAGATGAACTATGTGTACATCAAAAAAAAGATCATACGCGGAAGGTAAAGGCTACATATGTAATGACGAAGCGTCAATACGGCTACTGTCTATGTTATGTATATAGTTTCCGTTTAATTGACACGTGGCGAGGTCGTCTGGCACGCACATAACACGATCAAAAATTTACCAATACGATTCCGCTTAGCGGCGTTATAAGAAAAAATCTTCCGGTTACTTTTACTGCCTTTGTAGTTCCGTATGAGAAAGGAAATACGACTACTGAAGGACATCTTATTTTCTATGTACCTTGAATGAAGAAAATATAAGGAACACATAATGTAATATTAAGATGTAAATGTAAAATGTAAATAAAATTATTTATTTTGTTAAGAAGACAACGCTCACATTAGAGCCGAACCACACGGCATCATACGGCAACGGTGCGACGTCTGAGCGGTACTGCTGCGGTGTCCTGCATATAAATAAATGGTATGCCACACGGAGCAGCACCGCGCTGCTCGCTCGCCGTACCAAGACGAGGCGTGGAAGGGTCAAGCGGAGCGGCACTCTACGACACCGCAGCTGTTTGCGCGCGACAGAAGGAAGGACGCATTTAATTAACAGATTGTACATGCAAATCTCCGCCGCGGTGCCGCGACGGCGCCGCACCACACCGCCAGTGTGAACTTCCGTGCGGAGAATTATTTGCGTTGCGGTGCCCGAGCGGTGCCGTATGGCGCCGTGTGGTTCGGCTCTTAGGTACCTAGCAATTATTCTTGTGTCGCGAGGACTTTATAAACATATACACGGACACAAAACCCAGTCTCATAACAACAATTTGTGGATTATAACGAGATGTGGATTTACGAGGGCACGTAGGAGATGGTACGTCGGAGTCGTACCGACTAAAAAACACATGGTATTCCTTCATAATAACCTATGGCTGAGAGTGAGGGTGTCCCTTGCGGATTTGGTGCCTCCACCATCAGCAGGCTCGGTCGTCGTTGAAAGACGACATCGGTGTTGTTTACGTTGGCGGCTGCACTACCACTTCGTGTAAGAAGGCGCGCGTAGAATACGCTGCGACACCGTCTCGGCGTTACTTCTGTTAGGGCGACTGGTTGCTCCCCCTGTCGCCCTCAGGCCAATGCCTACGAAGTCGAAAGTCGTTTAACGCTCTTCAGCGCTCCGTTCGTCTGCTGAGTCGCACGCAGTCCTACTGTGTCACCGAGACAGTCAGTCAATCTGTATACTGTAAGGTGTCATGTGTATACAAATTTTGGTTCTAATTCCAGGTCATAAAAAGAGTGGTTCGATTTTGACACGAAATAAACATTGGTGTGATTCATAAAAATGTGAATTTTCTTGCAATCTGCAGGACAGGACTTGTAAGCCCTTGGGTTTTACTAACTCCTAAATTAATACCGCCGAAAAAGTCTGTCCGTGTTCATGAAAATACCGAAGACTGCACATCCTAAAGGTTCTATTCCGTCCATCGCGGCCGATCGCGAGCCGCGCGCAGCTTACGACAAGCGTCTGACTCGCGCGGCTGATGCGACAATACTCAGAGTATGAGAATGTATGGCGCCGTTTCCGAGGCTCGGCTTTTTCGCTATCAGCCGAGGTTCATTTCTGTGTATCGCGACTTACGACAAGCGGCTGACGCGCGCGGCCGACGACTGACGTAGGCTGCGCGCGCACTCTGACTATTGTCGTATCGGCTCACGATCGGCCGCTATGCACGGAAATGAAACTTAATGATAGTGATAGTGTCTTTAAAAAAATATCAATAAATTATTTAAATTATGTTTAAAAAACAAGGATCAGACGATCTATTTTCGTCTGGTCAATTGTTTAATCTGGTACTCGAGACTAAAAGATCACAATTTGCACTTAACCTACTGAAGGTTAGTTCATCATGAGTTGAGATCGCTTCATTAATGTTACATTACTAAATTACAGAGTCAGAATATAAGGCGGGGACAAAAGAAACCCTTGGTCATTTTGATTGACGTGGTTAATAATTTTATAACGTGTGTTGTATCAAACATCACGATTCACGACCTTTGGTAAATATTTGACAAGGTCCTGGTACAGCACTTTTAGACAATGTCGATGTGATTAAGATTTATATATAATATGCACTTGAACACTCTGTTTAGACAATATAATGTATTGTTGTATCAATAAATTGAAAAATAATCATTGTAATAATGTGTTGTTCAAAATTTTGGATTGATTAGTTTGTAAATTATATTTTAGCTTTGGGTATTTGTAAGATCACGTTTCGTACGAAGGCTTGGTTTTCAGTTCAGTATAAGATATCAAATACTAATATCACTATATTAGAATAAACAAAGTTGTGATCGAAAATTGATTATGAAATAGTAAAGTCTACCAACATCCAGTTATTTGTTCACGAAAATTGTTATGGATCCGAACATGTTATGCCTGTACGAAAATATATTAGAACTATCTGTCCCGCGCAACTTCGTCTGCGTAAATTTTACCCGCTTTTGCAACATTTCTCATTACTGCTCCGCTCCTATTAGTCGTAGCGTGGTGTTATATATAACTATATAACTGTTGATAAATGTGCTATCCAACAGTGAAAGAATTTCTCAATTCGAATCAGTAGTTCCTGAGATTACCGCGTTCAAACAAACAAACAAACTCTTTAGCTTTATAATATTAGTATAGAAAGAGTCATATTACACTTACAAAGTTTTCGTATTTATGTTTCGGGTAAAAAGTTCTTATTTATACTATTAATATAAAGGTGAAGTGTTTGTTTGTTTCTTTGAACGCGATAATCTCAGGAACTACTGGTCCGAGTTGAAAAAATCCTTTACTATTGAATAGCTCATTTATAGAGGATGGCTTTAGGCTATATAACATCACGGTACGACCAATATGAGCGCAGCAGTAATGAAAAATGTTACAAAAACGGGGCAAAGAGATGCAGACGAAGTTGCGTTGGTCTGCTAGTGATTAGTATATTATTGTTACGTAGGTTCGCCACCACTGTTCGGTAACTACTTATTACTCCATCAATATGCTGCCTCCATCATTTTAAACATACGCAATTAACATTTACTCATACTTTATCTATGAACATTTCATCGAGGACACTTTATTATGTGTGTAGCAGTTATCAATCTTGGAGTCCTATGCGTCAACGATTGAACTAATTCTCAAATGCCAAGGTGTTAGACATTACGAGTAATCAAACTGGGTTTATTTTACCGGCTATTATTACTTGACCTATACTAAACTATATCAATCCCTTTATTGATTAATATTTCTTTGGCGAAAGGGAGGGGAGGGAGTTCTTGGAAATATGGTTGTTGCAGTCTAAGTGTCCAGTGTACTTCCATTAAAGTGTCGGTTCTCACAGTGTTTATTAATAACAATAATTTAAACATAAAGGTCATTCGATCTAGAATAGTTTAAATTGATAAAGCGCATTAGATTAGGTAGATTGCAAGTGACTTGACAATTTATGTAGTAGGTATAGTTTTTATATCGAGAAGTTGTTAATAGGTTAGTTTTTGTGTCGTCGTGAAGTTATGTTGTTCCTTATTGTATTTGGACGTTTTATGAAGTCTAGATTAATTAAAGTTTTAATTAAATATGGAACAGATCTAATGATAAAAATATTATGAGTCTATCAGTGAACAAGTTCAAAAATGTATCCTAAAATCATCTTATACGTAGAGGTTATTATACAGTAGATTAATATATAAATGATAAAGAAAAATGAATCTAGTTGCTTGCTCCTTGTTACCTTATTATGCTTGGGTGTACTTGTTGTTTTAAATGTCACATTGATCAAGAGCATGATTTGATTTTTGTTAGTAAAGATTCTGTGTGACGAATAAAGAGTGACCGTGAGTTTTTATTGCCAGGTTCTGTTCTCCGGCTTTACCTATTGTTTGCGAACTTGGAATTACATGTACATATAGAATCCCGACGTATCACAAGTGTTGTTTTGCACCCTAAGTGAATAAAGAGTTTTGAATTGAATTATTAGCAGAGAGAAACTCGTAAAAAATATTTATTTCTAATGTTGTTGACTTGTAAATCCTTGATTTTTATAAACTTCTAAATTCATGCCGCGGAGAAAGTCTGGTCGTATCCATGAAAATATCGAAGACGGCTCACAGCTATAATAGTGGTGCTGTCTTTTAAAAAAAAACCGGGTAGCACTCCGGGAGTGCCGGCAGAAGTGAAAACTTGAACATTAACGTTGTGCATTTTTAAATATTTTGAAATGGTTAGAAAATATTTTTATCAGTATAGGTACTAGTATAGTATTATATTATCTGTGGTATAGATAACAGTACTATTATTTACGTGGTTAAATACAATCTTCATCTATTGCACTCTCGTCCACAAACATACAACAACAATTTAAAAAATGACAATGACAACGACATGACAATTAAATAAAAAATATTAAATATAAAATCACAAATAAAAAACAAAAACCAAAAAAATTATAAACGACATGACAAATAACTCAAAAATATTAAATAACAAATTAAAAACCAAACCTGTCTTCCCACCAATCCTACGGTCACGTGATCCTGAAAAAAGTGCACAATGCCGCTAAAGAAGTTTTCACTTCAAAAATATCGATAAATCAAGGATCAGACGATCTATTTTTATCTGGTCAATAAATTCAGAAAGCTATATTTAATAGTTCAATAGACTAAGTATGTAGGTACACTAAGGTATGGTATAAAGATAAAAACTCATCTGTAATTAAGGTTAGCATACACTAATACTGGAACAGTTTTGTCCGATATTTTCTGAACTAGACATAGGCAGTTAGTATTGTACTCGTATAATCACTATCGACGTATTGGGTATGCCTACATAATATTTCTACTGATTTGTCTTATTGGTATATCTGAATTAGTGGAATTTATTCTTAAAAGACACTGCTCATTAAAATAAAGTGATCAATATCATAACAATAATGGGTCGTTGATTGTAAATGGCAACCATTCGTCAATAATAATATTAGGTATTCGTAAATGTCAATTTATCTGTGAACCGATTTTTTGGGGTTCCGTAGCCTTAATAGCAAAAACGGAACCCTTATAGTTTCGTCATGTCCTTCCGACCGTCCTTCGTACGTCTGTCCGTCAACAGCTCGGAGACTGTTAGTGCTGAAGAAGGCTGTAATTTTGCATCTATATATTTATTACTAAAACAATGTAAAAGAACAAAATCTTGAAAATATTTTTTTTTGTTTTACCATTTTTAAATTTAGAAATCCGTTTGTGAAATAATAAGATTTAAAGTGCAAATTTTTGTTACAGTCAAGTGTCCCCCTGCCAGCTAAATGGTTAATGTCGGCAATTAAAAGGAAAATTATCACAGATAAGTAGGCTTTACAAATTTAAGTAACAAAATAAAATTATTATTATATAGGTATAACGTTGTAAATATGAAACAAAAACAACAGAAAACCTACTTCTTAAATCACATTATTCGGATGACTATGGGGGACTTCGGAACACAATAGGACATACACTTGCCAGGTTTAAAAAAAAAAAATTAGAAAATAAAACATAATTGTGTTATATAAGACATATATAAGGTAGACAGAGTTCTGAATTTTTACAAAAAAGTTTAGTAATTTCGATACTCTATCCAATTCGATTCGAGACTATTTAGAATACCTATGTCCAAGATGCATTTGGTTGCTATGCCACCCACTCATACGTTATTGAATTTAAACACACGAATTCGGAATGTTTTAGATTGAATTAAAATCGCCTACATCTCTATATCCTTGTTAATAAAATGTCACCTTGACAATATGCACCTAATTAAACCTATGTAATTATTAATTAAAAGAGATCTATTAAATTTTATGTTTTTTTTAAATATACGATCACGTTTTTTTATATTATCGTCCTAAAATATGCAATAATTAAAATTTTCAATTATATTTTTTATTGGCAATAAGTGGCCGGCTATATAAAATTATAAGACGTTTGAATGCGTTCCGAACAATGTTATGGTCATAATGCATTCTAAAGTGTTAACTAAGAATAATAACTTCAATAAAGCTTTGTGCTAAATAATAAAAGTTATTTAGTTGCAGCGAATAAATTGTAGCATAATTTAAAAGTATAAACTCCGATACGTAAGAAGTCCGGATTACCTATACCTATAGTTGCAGAAGTAGCAATTGCCAAGGGCCCCGCGCATTAGAAAAAAAAAATTTTTTTTGAGCATACCATACCCATAGCAGATCAAGAGCACCGTGATAGAATATGCTACGGGCCCCGTAATTGTTTAATCCGTCACTGTACGTAAGACAAAATGTTTGTTGTCTTCAAAACCGTTACACCGATTTTTACCAAACAAAGCCTATATCAATTAAACTAGTTGTTTAATTAAAAAAAATAGTGTGGCGGTACCCACATATAATTATAAAATAAATTGACACTTGACAGCTCGCGTCAAATCCTGAATCGCGATATAGAAGTTTTCACAGCTGCTAACTATATATACAAGTTCCCAACGTTAACCGTTGGGCCGCGGCCCGCCAGGCACGATCACCTCGCCTGGTCGGAGGATCCTCCCTTTGTGTTGGAGGGACTTAACACCTTGTCCTCCACAATTAGTAGAAACGTGTTTAAATTTAGGTAAAAATGAGAATATTTAATTCCTTGCTGTCTCCATAATTGCTGGATACCTGTCCCTACTCATAGCTAGTCTTATTGGTTGGATAAAAGTAAGATTAGCGGAGTTTGGAATACTTTTATCTAACCTAATAAAATGTAGTGCTTCCACAATGAGCGCGCACCAGCCGTGGTCACAAGCGGTGTCCACGGCCGGTGCAATCTGGTCGAAACGTCGAGCAATTTTATGGTAAATAATTCTCGTATAATTAATAGTTATAATCATGCAACGCGAAAGTTTAAATGTTGGCATTCAATTGTACAGTATTTTTTACAGCAGAACTAGCAGTATGTATGGAGCCTAACGTAGCAGCTTTTTATAATAAATCTATATTGAGACCTTGCCTAGTCCATATTATATTTTTATAGTCTTCAGGGGCTTTGATATTTATCTTTTAGCAATGTCTAAGCAACTTGCAATGTACCTAACGATAATATTATACTCTGGGTTTTTAATCTTTCGATTTCGATCAAATTCTCGGGGCCTGTTTGTAAGTATTTAAGTAACAAGAAAATTAATCTTTATAGTTAATTTCAGGCATTAATAGCCCATAGAAATAATACTTACGTAAACACAATAACAACAAAGTGTTAGTAAATCTAACTTAGCTATGTAAAAATGCTTCACTTGCACCAAGACTTTGTGCATTCTTGTGGCACTTGTCCGCGGAAGCGAGGGAAAACCAACCACATATAGCGGCCAAAACCCTTCCTCCATGACGAGGCACAGAAAGCAAACTGGAACTCGCACCACAAACGCCAGGAAGTTGACACTGCGGCGCGACTAAAATATCATCTTCAGTGTGTAGCGGATCTTCTTTAAAATCAAACGAGGGTAGCTCTCGAAACTTCCAACATCCAATATCGGATCAATTGCTGACAAATAACAGACCTGGATCCTTATTCACTATGTTTTTTTTCGTTTTCGCGGCAAGCCCGCGCGAACTGGCGCATGCGCTCAAAGATGTCCGCGCGCATTAGCGATGCATTTCTAACTAGCTTTCTATTTACCAATATGACAACATTTTGACAGTTAACGAAAAAAAGATAGTGAATAAGGACCATTCCGTGAAAACTGTCAGTGTCCCTACTTAATTTGTTTAATATGTTATGGTATCAAAGTATAAATACCTGCTAATGCTATGAGCGACACTCACGCTGTCTCGCTAGAGCTATACTCGCATGTTATTTTTAGCATTGGCGACTGCGAATCGGAAACCCGATGCAGAGACCAAACGCTTTTAATTCACACATTCCCGGCGATCGAACTTAAGACCAATTCAGTTGCTAAATTTTCGGTTTCGATGCAGCGATCGAAAGCACAAACTCTACAAAATACGATACAGGATCGAATCTCAGCTATCTGACTGTTTATGAAAATACATATATTAAGGGTCTTAAACGTGTGAATAATTTTAGGTAAAATACCTTGTTTATTACCCGACGTTTCGACCGTATTGCAACGGCCGTGGTCACGGGTAGACTGGACAATACGGTCGAAACGTCGGGCAAGATACAAGGTATTTTACCTTAAATTATTCACGCGATTAAAACTCGTAGTATATATATTTTCATAATGTGTACAAATGGCGAAAGTTTTTAAATTTATCAACATCTAACTGTTTATTAATAGTTTACCTTGCTAAAGGTAACGCGTGTGCTTTGGCTCTACTGTCGTAGGTAATTATACGTATTATAACGTATAGTATAACCAGTAATTAAGAGTATTTACACCTTATCTATGTTTGACTGTGAGATCGGAATCCGGTGCCATTGAATTTGCGTATTAAATGTCAGTTAACTTACACGTAAACACTTTATACATTAACTTATGCTTGAGGCAATGGGATTATAATATAAAACATAAATTCATATGCGCATTATATGGTCTCGTGTTTAGATTTGTCTTATCGACTTAAGTAACTTTATAAACATAGCTGTTCGCTTAGCATACTGCTCCTTCTTAAATCAGGTGGCACAAACCATTTTAAACCGAAAAAGAAAAAGAGGGCAGTTACCACTTACTCTCGATCTGTGCATTCCAAAGACTGAAATAGTCAATAATCGAAAAAGATTGCCACACCGAACGCCCGAACGCCACCGAACGCAAAAATCTACTACAAAGAAAATCACTATGTTACTATCACTAACTTGATATTCAATACTCTGCTTTCATAAAGCAAAATTTTAAAGAGTGAATGAGCTCAGTCTTTGCCGAACTGCCCTCAAGATGTCTCGTGCAGTCGATAAAAGAAGAAATAAAAGTCGACCGATTTTAATTATTTGTAACAATTATACTTTAACCTAAGGCTGGTACTGTTCTGTTCTTTAATTATTTTTTAGTAAATATTGCATAATATTTGCAAAAAGGTCAAAAATAAGTTCAAAAAGAATTTCATAAAAATAAACCAACATAATACTTTTGACAACCAAAACATATTTGGTGTCATTTCTACACACTAACAACAATAAATGCAAATCGATCTTAGACCGTAACAAATTGTATAAAAGCTACATAGTTGAATGGTTCTAGACGGGGCATAAAGAGAGCGAACGACGCTCTCTGAATGGGTAATTTGTGTGTTGAATGGGCAACACTTGGGCAAGAGCTGCGGGGTAAAGGTTAGCAGTGCTGTGAGAACTAAGACGTCCTTCATGATGTGGTTCAGGGTAAATATAGGTAAACGTGACTAGTTTCCATTTTCATGGATTTTCTGTTGCTTGTTTTAATGTTTTTTCGTATGGTTAGATGAAATGGATGTAGTAGTCGAGTTTGATGATTGTATGTTCAGTCTTGTAAGAGTCTTTTTAATATAAATATAAAATAAATAGAGCCAGAAAACATCGTAAACATTTCGTTCAAAAACTGGTGCTAAATTGACGCCAAATCTAAAAAAAATGATTTTTATATCGCTGATGACAAACAATTAAAATAAGGCACAAATAATAATATCTATAATATAATAATAATAATATTTTGGGCCAACTCACACAACGCTATCTGATCCCAAACTAAGCAGAGCTTGTACTATGGAAACCAGACAACTGATAAACATACTTATATATTTCTAAATACATACATATTATAGATAAATAACCCCCAGACACAGAATAAACCATCGTGCTCATCACACAAAGTTTTATCCTGGGTGGGGATCGAACCCACAACACAGAGGCATGTCATTATGACACATTTTATTGCAATGAATCACTTTGATATATTTTTAATTTTTGGATAGATAAGACATTCATCTATTAAAACAACCTGTCCTAAAGTAAATAAATACATGTAGGTAGTATTAATAGCTTGCAATTACAAGTATTAACCTTTACCAACTTAGTTCTACCTATTCCGATCATTGGAAACAGCGGTTACATAAATCAATATTATTTACACTTGCGATAACAATCAGTCGGGTATTTCATACGCAATATTCATCGGATTGTAGGTAGGTAGAAATGATCTATACCAATATTATAAACCTGAAGAGTTTGATTGTTTGGTTGAACGCGATAATCTCAGGAACTACTAATTTGAATTAAAAAAATATTTTACTGTTGGATAGCCCATTTATCAAGGAAGGCTATAGGCTATATAACATCACGCTACGGTCAATAGTAGCGGAGTATCAATGAAAAATGTTGCAAAAGGGGGTAAATTGACGCAGACAAAGTTGCGTGGGTCAGCTAGTAAAAAATGTATGACGTATTTAGTGCTCTACATTTGAATTACAGAGTCAGTAGTTTTGCAATTTGTCTGTATAAAAAGCTGCCTTAAAGGTTACGTGGCTACTTTAAGGACGATTACATGATTGAGTTGAACTGAATTTTGTTCAAGGTTAAGGGTATATTATAGCCTTTTTTTGGAAAAGGCTTTAATATAAGGGTTAGGCTTATCCTTATCTTAGGTTGTATCGGATTCGTTTAGTACCTAGAATACAATTCAGTGACGAAGGAGCCGATCGAGAAACCTGCCGTTCCTGCGTCTAATCCCTTGTGGGTCGTATTGAATTTCCGTCTTACATCATATATGACTATGAGAGTAAAGAAATAGAGAGTGCACTTGTGTTTGCGCACATACTCCTGCTCTGTAATATCTCCTGCGTAGTTGGCTAGTCCCTGATGAGTTTGGCTGTAACCAAAAATGGTGAATAGACCATTTTATCATTAATTGGATGTCTGTCAGTCAATCGCGCTGAAAAACAACTGTTGATTGATTTAGTTGGACACAGGAACCGCCACATAAATGCTAGGTAAAATGTTGCATAACTGAATTACCTAATAGTTAATACGTTTTTGTCTGTTTCTAGAAATTACCTCAAATTCAATAAATAAAACAAATAAAGTACATTACTAATGATTTCTCTTTTCATAGCTTCTTAGTTAATTATTTTACATTTTCAGTTTAATCGATAAAATAAAATAACACGATCAACTAAAAATAAAATAACAGTGATTAATTAACAACCGGGTGAAGAGTTTGAAATTCGTTTAAAACAGTAATCTGAAACACTAGACTTGGTCCGGCTGTTGCGGTTACGTAAATGTTTATTTTCATCCATTTTTAACAAGCCGGGACTTAAATTTTACTAAATTAGACTTAAAATTCACTCTCTTTGACTGCCTCTGTGGCGCAGTGGGAGTGTGTCCGACTGCTACGCAAGAGGTCGTGGGTTCGATTCCCACACGAGACACCACTTTGTGTGATCCACAAATTGTTGTTCCGAGTCTGGGTGTACTTTGTGTCCGTGATTTGTATGTTTGTAAAGTACCCCGCGACACAGGGCTTGTACCCTAATGTGGGTGTTGTCTTTAAAAAAAAAAAATATCCTAAGGTTAACATTTGATGATTTCAGTAGGAATTATATAATTTCCTAGCCAGTAGACTATATCACAAACACCTTAAGTACACAAGAAAAGCATAATACAATACAATACAATATGTGGTCGAATGACACATAACGCACATACTCGGTGTGTTCGAAGTGGTCCAAGATTCCGAGTCTATGTGGTATGTCTACATGTGTTGTATGAAGTTCTACCTCTTTACTCAAACACCAAGTTTTGTGTGTGGAATAGTTTTGACTATTACGAATACGACAGCGATAACGTATTATGTAATAAAATCCAAGCGATAATTTTGCAAGTGCGACACTTTACTGACAACAACAACAAATTTTGCAATATCCACCATATAACGAACACCAAAATTAAAGTCGTATACGACATTGCAACAGCGTTCGACTTCTCGAAAGTAATGCAACGAATTTCATACTTTCGATTAACAAATTCGATTTCCATAGTAGGGCTTAACAATTACTATGCAATAATATTATTTGGGGCATATTGTTTGTTTCATAATGGAGTATTAGCATAATGGAATTTTAACAATAATCGTTCATGACTTTCGGTCCCGCTGACTGTTGTTGCAGATAGTAACGAAAGACAATTACTACATAAACTCTGCAAAATATTATCTTTTAGTTTACTGATTCAAAGATTGTGCGTTGATGGTTTAGCGTACCTATAGGTTTCATGTGGTGAATGGAAGCTTCACACAAATATCAAATACTAGATGTCCCCCGCAACTTCGTATGCGTAAATTTTTCCCATTTTTGCAATATTTCTCGTTGCTACTCCGCTCCTATTAGTCGTAGCGTAATGTTATATAGCCTATAGTCTTCCTCGATAAATGGGCTATCTAACGAAAAAAGATTTTTTTAAATCGGACCAGTAGTTCCTGAGATTAGCGCGTTTAAACAAACAAACAAACAAACAAACTCTTCCGCTTGATAATATTCGTATAGATGTATCGCATGGTTCTTAGCGATCAAACTAAAAAAAAAAACAAATATGTACTGAAATCTCTTTTGAAGATAAAGCCAACGGCCAAGCCTCACATTTTGACTACGGTGTAGGGTTTGTAGAGAACTTATGACTAGGCTTCACTTAGAACGCAATATGTTATTATGAGAATGAGAGAATATTAGGTTAGGGTGTGTAGAGTTAGGAGCTTGGCTTTCCACAAGATCTGATAAAGTAGTAGCAATATGTACCTACTCATCGTGGCGTCAATTTACATTATAGGATTTTATAAGCTACGGGACGTTCCGACCGTGACCATAGGCGTTGCAATGCGGTTGAAACGTCGGGCAATAAAACAAAGGTATAAAATATTTACGCGATTAAGACCCTTTTCTTATAAAATTCTATAATGTGTACAAATCGTGAAAGTTTACGAACATATATTGTCAATTTACATGAAAATGTTTTTGATGGGATAGAGATATTTTAGTAATGCCACATCTTTCCGCTGAAAAATGATAAAGGATAGTTCGTCTATCCATCTTCTCAGAGTCAGGGTAGCAAGATCTGAAAAAAAAATGTTTAAAGATTGAACACAACTCATAACATTGCATTGTCTTACCTTTTTCATGTTACTTGTTCTTCCATATACAATACGTGGCGTATAATAAATGAGTCCCATTTTTGATATGGTATTATGTTCTTGCCAAACGGACAATACTAGTAAGTATGACTATAAGAAAACGTTTAACAAAATGCCATTCATACTTCAAGTAATCAAGGTTGATAGTTTCAACTTTATTGCAGTACATAAAATGTCACCGATAAATTACAATTATTTCACAAACATTTTATTATAAATTGCGACCTGCTTGGGCTTCCTTGGGTGATTGGGAAGCTTCAATAAAATATATTTTAAATGATGATAGAATGTTTCCCTTCTTACACGTATTACCTGCATTATTATTCCACTGCCTTAATCCACAATGAGCCTGTAATGCGGATTAGGATCTGTACTTTCTCTCAGTAGATAGAAGAGAGAAGGAGTATCTAGTGAATTAGGAGTAAAGTTTTTCTGCACACCGATCGCATGGTTTTTGGTTATTTAATATCGTGTCTTTCATTACTTTTACATTTATAATACTGTTCACAGAAGACTTAGTGTAGCCCGACCCAAGAAAACAACCAATGACAATCATGAATCGTTCATGGCGTTACAGTTTGCTGATAAAAGCAAGAGAAGAAGATTATATTCGTTGATTCCATCAGTTAGCCAATCAGTACTACAGCTGTCTCAATGAAAGTTGGCCCGATTGAAGTTTCAGAACACTTTCGCGCGTGTCATAAAGATGCAACCCTTACGAAAACAATTAAGTATGTTTGATTGACTAAAAATACTAACAAAATTTTAATTTAACAATATAAAAAATTGTTAAATTAAAATTTTATACGAGTTCATAAAAAAAATAATCTAGAACAGTTACGGTAAATATCTTGGGACAACTCACACAGCGCTATCTGAACCCAAGCTAAGCAGAGTTTGTTTGTGAATATTATTTAGATATTGATATATGATAGGTACTTTTGATTACAACACCTATTCGCCACCAGTTACTCATAAAGGTGACGCTAAATGTCTAACTAATTATTGCATTAGTGGTTTAATTAAAAAAATACTTAATTGCTATCATTATTCATACCAACTAAATAGTATAATTGCAGAGCTATAATTATTGGTATTGATTAGCCTTCGTCTACGGCCCTGTCTGCATGAACACCAGTTTCTGTGTATCAGACAAGAGACAAACAAGAAGACAATAACAAAAAGCTTACGAACTCTTTAGGAATTTTCATACATCTGCCAAATTATCATGGACTATTTTTTTTTATTTTGATACAACTCACAAAACGTTATCTGATCCCAAACTAAGCAGAGCTTGTACTATGGAAAACAGACAACTGATAAACATACATATATATTTCTAAATACATACATATTATAGATAAATAACACCCAGACACAGAATAAACCATAGTGCTCATCACACAAAGTTTTATCCTGGGTGGGAATCGAACCCACATCTTGCGTAGCAGTCGGATAGACTCCCACCGCGCAACAGAGGCAGTCAAAACCTATGTTACCGCTATTGTCATCTTGATAAATATTTTATATAATTTCAATTCAGTGGCGCATTCAACAGCTGCATAATTTGTAACTAGTAGTAACATAATAGCAACAAAATAATTTCGGACTCAGTACTTCTAGATATGGTATGGTATTTTGTTGCTAACTTTTGTTGAATCCTTGCCGTTTGAAGTCAGTCTTATAAAAACCGTCAAAAATTAAGTCCGGATTAATTTCCATTTTCAAATCATAAATTGTATTGGCATTTTAATAGTGAAATTAATTTCAAATAACAATAAAATGGCAATACTGGTCATTACAAATCATGTAATTTCCTGCGAAATATTTTTAATTTTCGAATGACAGGTTGAAATGTCGATCAGTTTTATACGACCTTCAAGGTAATATAGCCGGTCGTTGTCTGAGAAAGAGATAGACATAGGAAATAGTTTATACTATGTAGATCGGTTTCACGAAAATTTATACATGTCCTGTTTCGTAGCAAAAAACTGGAGCATTTATTTAGGGATCTGCATTTATTTACGTTTGATCTCTAAAGCAACCGCCTTTCAAGTTTTAATATGGTTTACTTTTTAACCCTTAATGAAAAAGAGGAAGTTTAACGCGTATGTGTTTATTTATGTGCTACCTGACTGACACGCGCAACTTCGTATGCGTATTTTTTTTTCCCGTTTTTGCAGCATTTTTTATTGATGCTCCGTTGCTATTGGTTATAGCGTGATGTTATATAGCCTTCCTCGATAAATGGGCTATCTGACACTAAAATATTTTTTCAATTCGAACCAATAGTTCCTGAGACTATCACGTTCAAACAAACAAACTTTATAATATTAGTATAAATGGGGCATGGAATAGGGCAGTTTGGCTACATATATAGGATGAGTGGATTCATTAACCAGAAAGCTCGTTTAAGAATAACAAAATATTTCTCACAAGTGGCTGTCATGGGTGGTTGAAAATGGGGATGAAAATGAAAGTGTTGCTATTAGATTACAAAAACTGTTTTCTAATAAATTGTTGGGTTAAAACGCTGCGTATCGATACCTATCAGTGCATTTCGGATAGACGCAAAAAACGCCCTAAATCGCAGATCAATCACTCCGAATAATTTGTAACTACTCTAAAAGTAATACGGAACTCAGCGTACAAGGACTTGAGTCGGCTTAGAGTTTTATGGACTGATTACTGAAGTAATTTTCGGTCAATTGCTAATAAATTATAACCGGATTTTTTGATAGCCCATTTCCTTAAAGCTATGTAAGATAAATGGGTAATTTTACAAAAACAAAATTATTATATGTCCTTAGATATATTTCGTCAAAATCTAATTATGTTTTTAAATGACATGTATGGGCAGGATTAGGTATGTTGCTGTAAATAAATTCATTTTGTATGTTCGTAAAAAGGTAAATATTTTATTCTGTAGTTCTTCTCAAAGATAGGGTTATTGGATGCTAACTTTAATCTACACTTCTTTCAAAGGATTCTCTAAGTGATAGCTATAGCGTACTGTTTTTATAATTCGTTGTATTGTTAAAATGAAAATACAACTCTACTTCTTGCAGGTAGTAGCAAAAATATATACAGAGGCTATGTTGAATATAACACTGAAAGTACACTGATAATAATATGTTGTAAGTAGCTATCAGATAAATTCTATTGTAAGTTTATATTTCCTCTCTTCTTAAATTAAGCAGCTTCTGTATTTTACACTTTTCTGCAGGATACAAAGTTCTAGTAAATTATCAAAAAAAACTTGTTACATATTTTTACTACAACATCCCACATACGCAAGGCTGTATAGGTGCTAATACTAATTAACTCTACATTTAAGCGTTCTAGAGCCGTAGATAATTAATCTTCCTTAAGTGGTTATATATCTTAATTACCTACGTCTATTATGAACTTATTGATGGAGACATCAGTGCAAGACGTATTAACATTTTTGTAGTGTTTATAGGTACTCGTAACCATAATAATGTACATGGCTTGTATTATAATATTACCTACCAGTGATTAAAACCCATTTTTTTATTGCGAGTTCTACCGATTAATAATTGAGAAACCCCTTGGAATTACCAAGGGGTTTTTCGACTTCTATGCTGAAGTTGAATAACCTCATTTAAGTTGGGAACTCCAATACAAAATATTAACTTTGTAGCGCCAATGGGTGTGATTTGATCAGTTTAACGTCTCCTTTTACGAATAATTTATGATGGGTTTGGTCCAACTTTTAATAGGTACAAATAATTTAAGGAGAATAGTTATAAAATTGAAAATAATAGGTTTTATTTAGCCTACGTTCAGATGACGGGCTGTTGAGCGCTGGTTAAAGAACGCGCATAAAGCACTTGTCATCGTAGTCAGTCTTATTTGGAGATATTTATTGGTTGACGAATGTCCTTAAGTTTATTTTAGTTGAAGAAAATTCGGATGAAACAGCAAAATATGAGTAATACCATATAAAATTCACAATGTTTCAGATGTTTCTACATTTATACAGGGTGCCGATTTAGTTACTCAAATCCTTGCAAGTGGTTGATCCGACCATGATACCATGATGAAAAAAAATGTACAAGGTTGAAAGCGAATTTTGATTAACATTTTAATGAAAAAAATGGTTGCCTGTAAAGTCGGTTTACGGACGATTTTTTTTTTTTTATATACGACGACTCCCGCAGTAAGGGTACAAGCCCAGTGTCACGGGGGACTTTACAAACATACAAATCACGAACACAAAGTACACCCAGACTCGGAACAACAATTTGTGGATCACACAAAATGGTGTCCCGTCGAACCCACGACCTCTTGCGAAGCAGTCGGACACACTCCCAGCGCGCCACAGAGGCAGTCAAAATTTTATGTAATAACGTCTTAGGAAAACATTAATCATACAGACATATCGCCATTCACATTCCTTAGCAACCAACCAATAACGTGACTATTTTTAGACACTTTTTCATACGTGGTCATCGATTTATAAGACGTAATCATGTCAAAAATTAAGATCCCTTTTTTTCAAAAAACTTTTGGTTTAGTATAATGGTCTGATCACCCCTTTACAAGGATTCGACTGCCTTAATAGGCACCCTGTATATGTAGCAATTGTGCCATTGTGTCACACTCGATATAAATGTTTGGAATACTAATGTTTAAATACGATTGCTCAAACGAATTTCCATCGCACTGACTCACTTATTAAGAGAATTAATTTGAATTCTTTCTATGACTATTATATCACAAAATCCAGAGTGTACAGAAGGTAAGTCATATAATTAGGGTACAAGCATTGTCTCGCCGGAGACTTTATGAACATACATGTCACTGAGACAAAGTATACTCAGACTCGGAACAACAATTTGTCGATCGCACAAAGTGGTGTCCCGTTGGGAATCCACGAAGCCTCTGGCTTGGCAGTTATGACCACAAACCACTAGATTAATAGATCATAAGTATGTATAAGGTGCCCCAGTAAGAATGTACTTTTTTAAATTCAGTGTATTTCTTTTTCCTAAATATGGCAGCTTTGAAATTTGGCAGCTGTCACCTATGATTGTTTCGATTAATAAAAATTAAGTGGAGTCGTAAAAAGGGCGGCAAACTAGCTTGCCATTATTTTTACAGTTCCGAGTATAAGGAGTAGTACTCGTAAAAAAATAATTGAATACGTGATAATAGGAATCGAGGAAAAAAAATACACCAAATTTAAAAAGTGGACTCTTACGGAGACAGAGTATACAATAAGGGCATCACCAACATTTGCCCACATTTTGACCTTTGTTTCATGTACTACAATACCATTGTAATTTACAAATCATCCATAAAAACATTGCGTTAACAAGCTTCACATAATCACATCCGATACCACTCAACAATGATTCGAGCGTCTACAATTCAAGGCGAATTTGCATCACGCATGTGCGTAGTGTCGCAAGCGCAACTGCAGAACAACTATACAACAATTATAATGAAACAATGTTGATTGGCATTCCTTTATACGTCTTTCGATCGGTTACACCCTTGTCATACTAAAGACTGAAGGAACAGTAGGTAAGCTTCATACATAGGGATGTACTTCGCATGAGCTATATTTCACCGGTGGTCGTAAGCTTGGATTGGGAAAAATCTTGTATCTGCTCTGCGGTACCTCATTTGAAACATTATTATATAATACACACACAACGCTATCTGATCCCACACTAAGCCGAGCTTGTACTATGGAAACCAGAAAACTGATAAACGTACTTATATATTTCTAAATACATACATATTATAGATAAATAACACCCAGACACAGAATAAACCATCGTCCTCATCACACAAAGTTTTATCCTGGATGGGGATCGAACCCACGACCTCTTACCTTCTTTTCCACCTCTCTTCTTCTTTCTTGTGTGGCAGTTGGATACACTCCCACCGCGCCACAGAGGCAGTCAAAAAACATTAGTTCGTAAGTCCCATTTCAAAGTCACAGTGTCTTTCAACCACTGACCTCTACAATACTAGTACGCTGGAAAGACTACCGATGACAACAACAAGACTTCCATTTGAATTAGACATTTGGATGGTCATTTAACAAAACCAAATCGACTTCACTGGACTGTAACAAGGATAATAGGTCATTTGTCATAATCATAAGTGTCAAAGACGTTCACAAGACAGTCATTCGATTGGTCAGTTGACTGTCAATTTGTACGGGGTAGCCAGTTCAGCGTTCTGGTACTTACAGTCAGTGCCTTCAACCGAAACAAATGTTCACATTACTATTTTACGGAAGAATAACTGACATATGGGCTTTGCTAAAGCACGCGTTGAATGAGGCTTTAACTTCTATACTCTTGGTGTTTTGTGGTTGTGAGCAATCGATGGAACGAATCGAGCCCTTATACAGTAGGCGTTATGGTAACTGTCGTGAGAATTTGTTTATATGAAAATGTGTTGCTAAACGGTCATTTTTATATGTCGAACCACGATTTTTGTTTTGTAATGAAAGGCGTATTGAATTGTACTAAATGTATGTCATGTTTGATAATATTTTTGTTGTTTTGTATTTTCCATAGTGGTTGAAGTGATGAGATTATTATGCTATGCTGTTTTGTAAAATGCTTGGACTAAGGCCAAAAATGTGGTAGCAGTAATCTAAAACAGATAGTATTCATTTTATTTCTATCCTTATAATTGTACAAGAAAAGCAATGTATGATATTTGACTGCCTTGGTGGTGCAGGGGGAGTACAACTGCTACGAGAGGTTGTTGGTTGGATTACAACACGAGACACCACTTTGTCATCATCATCATCAGCCTGTACAACTTTCGGTCCTCTGTCGATTTCTTCCTCAAATTTGTTTCTACTATAATCTGGATTAATTCCCCAAGGAAGATGTACTTTTGAACAACTTCGAGTAACGACCTTTCAACATAAATTGGTATGGGTATATAACAAGACTTTGGTTTTTCCAAATTCATTCCAAGACCCACGTCTCGGAATGAATTTGGAGGCTATATGGAGCCTCCACGTAGAGGCTCCATATAGGCTGAGCAGCATCTCGCTAAGCTGCTCCAGCAAGTGGAGCACCTGAGTCTGGGCTTACCTACTTTACGATTTTGTGCAAGGTTTGGTTTTCAATTTTAGAGTCAGCTATCAAAACAGAATTGGCACCGTAGGTCATAACAGGTAGGACCCCCTGGGTAAATATCAGGCATTACGGTAGAGGCGAAGTATAAACTTTGTTTTTCTAAACACTGCCCAACCCAATTCGATCCTTCTGTCGACTTCTTCCTCCAAGTTGTTTCTACCAAGCTGGATTATTTGCCCAAGGTAGATTAATTTTTGGATCGGTATGAAATTTAACAAGACTTTAGTTTTTTTTCAAATTCCAAATTCATGCCGAGACCCACACGTCTAGAGGCACCAATTAGGCTGTGCAGCATCTCACTTAGCTGCTCCAGCGAGTGGAGCACAACTTTGTTTGATCTACAAATTATTGTCCCGAGTCTGCGCATATCTACTTTGCAATTTTGTGCAAGGTTTGGTTTTCAATTTTAGAGTCAGCTATCAAAACAGAATTAAACAAAATTGTTAATTATTTCACACAGAGAAGTTTATTTTTAAAATTTACACAACAGTATACATACATAATATAACATAATAGAATACATAAATTATAACATAGTGGAATGTTACATGGTTCTAGTACATAAATATTACGTGTTTCTATGTAATAGTTAGAACTACAAACTCAAGTACCGTAAATGAAAAATTACCGTAATTATAATGACCCTTAATTAAGCTTCACAAGTTAGGCAAGCGGAGATGAGCGATTAACTTCCTGAGAAGAGAATCTAGATAGCTAAGAATACGCATTAGGACCAAACAAGGATTCGCGGTTTCAGTCCGTTTTGGATTTTAGCACAACCATGATCTCATTCTCTTTGTTAGGTGGAAATTTTCCACCAAAATGGTAACACAATTAGCCACAGTTACATACTTTATGGTAACGAATAATAAAACAACTATGGGAACAATTCGCGCGCCAAAATTGTCATTCTATGCTAATTTGTTATGAATTCGTTCTACGGAAATGCGGAAAAGATTTTTGTGGTTATGCACAAACGTGTATAACATAAATTGTTTTATAGTGGCCATTTATTATGTGGGCGAGTCTGTATTTATATAATTAATATAAACGTGTAGTTAGACGAATGCGTCTGGTACTTAAACGTGGCGTGCAAGGACGCCATTTATTGTTTCTCACTACCCTTCGTAATTATAACAAGTTCAGTTGTGTAATTAATAAACCAGAGCGCTTTATTCCTTAATTTATGTTTTGACCTGTGAAAGTAGTTATTACGAAATCAGGGTAAAGGTGGCGTAGGTTTTTTAAAATAGTCGATCGCTGATTTTATACTACTTACATTCGAAATTTCGCCAATCGCTGATTTTTAAAGAAATTTCGCCAAGAAATTGAATACATGTAAATACTCGTATAACCCTAAACGTCATCCATTTATGTTTATGGCATACCTACCAATTTTTTACCCGACTTTGAAGTACCGGAAAATCGACGCTTTAAAGTCGAATATATAAAATTAAAAATTTTGATGTTCATCTATACTAATATTATAAAGAGAAAAGATTTGATTGTATGTTTGTATTGAATAGGCTCCGAAACTACAGGACGGATTTGAAAAATTCTTTCATCGTTGTGAAGCTACACTAACCTCAGGTGACATAAGCTATTTTTATCCCTGAATTCCCACGGTAATGGGAACTACGCGGGTGAAATCGCTAGGCGTCCGCTAGTTAAAAATAAAGAAAAATGTCTAAGTATTTTTAATAACAACCCCTAATATAATAAAAAAATAATAAACAACTTAAAATTAAATTCCGTCAGTTTTGAAGTTTTGTTTTTCCTCTTCCTTTCTATATTATTCGGTAGGGATTATGACTCTCATGTTCTGCGTATACGCTAGTTTCAAGTTTAATTTCTCCATTGTTTTCTTCCTTGAATCAGAAAGTCTCGTTTTGTCCAGTTACTACGTATTTCCATATTTTTCACGTTAAACGCGGAGCTGTAAAAATACAACTCCATCTAAAAAAAAATATGGAACGTTTTTTTAATGACAAGAGATGAACACGTTGATCACATATCTGGTCTGCTTCTTGCTGGTAGTGTAACACCGGCCTTACATTGTCATTGGGAGATAGTTGAAAGGTTCAACAGTGTACAAAGGTCGTTCACAAGGTGATTGTTACACTCCAATACAAAATGTATAAATAATTTCATACATTAGACTGCGGATCATTACGACTTGTGGCGGGCTTCATTCATCAGATTTTTGATTTGAATTGCGTGACTGTGTTAATATTATAATGATACTATCCGACTGATAGTAAGTAGTTACTGCAGCCCATAGCCGCAAGCAATAGCGGGGTCATTCGCTAGCCAGATTAGAAGAAAAAATAAAATCTTTTTACACAGCTTGGTATCTTTAAAAAGATTTTATTTACTTTTGAAGAATTGCTCTTTGTAGCTTTTAGGGATCGATTTGATAGAGAGATCATTCTACGAATTGGCATTTGCAGATCCCGGGAGTTGTTGGAATCATCGTATTTCTGATCCAAAGGTCTTTCAAGTTTTGATCTGTCTGGATCTAAACTTCATGCCTCCTTTTCCCTACGATCAACGCTTGAAGCGATCCTCCCTTGATCGATGGTGGGACACTTAAATTGGATAATATGACTCAAAGGATGGAAGGGGATAAATTCGTTGTTTATATTTGGCAACAAATCCTCACATCGGGTCCATATTTTCTTTTGGTATCGCTGGTTCAATTGACCTATGGTATATTTCGAATTGGTCAACCTACCCAGTTACGGCGAAACACGCAATGATTGTATAGATCTTAGACACTAGATGTAGAAATAAAACGTATAAAAATGCAACCTCCATGAGAACCTTCATTTTTGAAATTGGTTATGAAATCGTAGGTAGGCATTGGTAGCTAACAAAAGAGCCTTTTAATAAAACTAATGATTAACCACCTTCCCCATGTCTCAATTTACAGTGCGTTTAGAAAACGAGCCGGTTCCGTTTTCTAGTCTTTTGTATGTCTGGTCTTGTTAGGTATTGAATAAGGTTACAAAGTATTGTACGAGCAATATAAATGAATGTATTTAGAAAACGACCTGCTACGTGACCTCAATGTGTAGTTACTAAAATGAACATTATATTGCAGTTTTAATATCTGTGTAAGACACGCGACTAAAGAATTTTATAAATAATAATATTATAATAATATGTTGGGACAACTCACACAACGCTATTTGATCTCAAACTAAGCAGAGCTTGTGCTATGTAAACCAGACAATTGATAAACATACTTATATATTTTTAAATACATACTTATTATAGATAAATAACACCCAGACACAGAATAAATAATCGTGCTCATCACACAAAGTTTTATCCTGGGTGGGGATCGAACCCACGACCTCCGGCTTAGCAGTCAGGGTCTCTAACCACTAGACCAACAGGCCAGTCGAAATTATTTTTTAAGATACCCCCACTGATGGCAGTAATGCGATGTCTCTGTGAGACGCGGGCTTTTATGTACCGGGTCTGTAGCTTTAAATATTTCACGCGATTAAGCTCCTATAATACTTAGATAATATTCAACATAGTCCCAATAGATTATTGAATTCCGGCCCCGGTTTGGCATACGGAAGTCTCGGGTTCGATTCCTGGGTCTGGACAATCAAATTTTCCAACCTTTCAAAAATGCAATTTTTGTATTAACAATGTGTAGTAGTTGCGATCCGATGCAACTAAGACACATGTTCGACTTCATTAACTAGTGCCAGTCGTGTAGTTCATTCGGGTCGGCACATCATTCGATTCGGCAGCATTTGTAGAACGACAAAGCCGACCCGATTTGATTACTGCTGACGGCTAGCTATGTTTCCCAAATATTCATCGACAAATATTCAATTATACCGTCTGGCTGTGCCGATTAATGCCGGCCCGATTATATGCATAGCAACCCTCACACGCAAAATGTAAAGAGGAACGCGATACGCGACTTGACGTCAGGAATTCGATAAGTGATCTAAAATCACGCACGCGTTGAAGGATTTCCGCATAATTCACGTGTCAGCCTTGTGAACGAGTGCAAAATGCAACAATGTAAGGTTAGAATGCTATTCATAACCAAATCTCGCGTGATTAAGCAATATTTGATCAGTCGACTAATTGTTGGCGTTCGGAATGTTTTCTTGACTACTGTATTCATGATGAGTTTGACTTTGAGAATCTATTATTAATAATTGGGTAAATTCGACGAATATGGTAAGAGTAGTTAGGAGCTTCTATAAGTCCACATGTTTGTTCATATCAATGATTCATAAAATGAATAGTGAATGTTATACCTATTATTATAATTTAATTTACAGTTCTTAATCTTTTGAATGATGCAATACTTACTCGTTTCTATTTCTGCTCTATTATTTTTATATATTTTCAGTTCTCTAGTTAATTTAATTTTTGAAAAACAAAGCATAACATTATTTTCCTGTTTTTATCAGACAGATTTTAACAGTTACTTAAGTGGATTTAATACCATTAATATTGTCTATTAAATTGAAAATAGGCATAACTAATCTCTCTCCTTAAAAGGTTTTAAATGGGCATGGCTCACTTCAAAAGTTTTACAATGTATGGCGCATGACGCGTCGCAAATCACAAATCTTCTGTAATATAACATATTTAAGCAATGCGACGATCACCCTATTGCGTGACGGATACAAGCCGCCAAAGAACTCATCGACTCTCACAGTCGAATTCTCAAACACGCCTCAGACATAAGCCAATAATAAGTCTCATGCTGTCACTGTCATTTAAAGGCAAATCGTCGCGAGAGAAATACATTTAAGAGCGTCTTAAACTTGAGTATAACTTGATAATTCGGGGACAGACTCATCATCATTTACATACACGGAGCGCGTCTTTAGGCGACAACAATGTCACAGTCTGAGAATGACTGGGTCAAGGCTACATATACTCTTCTATTATGTAATAGTAAAAATATAGTAGTCGTATAATTGTTTCGATTGGCATCTTTATGAATGGACGAAGAATTAAGAACTTCGATAGACGTGAGAAGCTGTAACTTGAAAACTGGGTCAAGGAAAGAAGCAAGGCGGAAGTTGGTCCATTGTTTATCTAATCTGATATCTATTTTGATAGTGTCGAATGTATTGTGTGTAGGTTTTCAGTCTGTCATTTGATTTAAAATATAAATCACAAGTTGACATGCACGTATGTTAATCAAGATCCGCCCTCAGAGCAAAGCAGATATTCTAAATATAAATATAGAGTGATTTTTAATATACTAATAACCTCCCGCTTGCTTTTTTACATAACAATAAATAACTTTGTAATATTAGTTTTCAAAAATATTTAATAAATTAACCCTTAATCACCTAACACTTGTTTTTGAAGTTATGACCATAATCACCTATAGACTATTTTACTGAAAAAATATAAATTAATTAAACATTGGTTTGTTCAAAAAAATGTTAAAAAAACTACTAATTGATAAATGATATTATAATATAAATGATTATTTGACTGACAAAACTATATAAATTTTATTAATTACAATGTTGACATATTTATATTTTACTAGCTGTGCCCCGCGGTATTACCCGCAGTTTATTAGCCTGTATGCTAATCCAGGGTGTCGGCTAACTCCATACCAAATTTTATTAAAATCGCTCCAGCCGTTTAGACGTGAAGAAGTAACAAACAAACACACTCACATACTCACAAACTTTTACCTTTATAATATTAGTGTGATCTATTGGTTTAAAGTTATTTAATGTTACTTTACTATAATTTTATCTTAAAAATGCATGCAATATTGTATCGAATTGTAACGAAGTTATTTGGTGTAACGTAAAGAAGTCAAAAGCGGTTGATTATTAGTATATTAAAAATTACCTTGTATTTTGTAAGTTTATATGTTGGTACCTATATGTTAACTTACAAAACTAAGAACAAAAGCCTAGCGAAGGACATAGGCGGCTCCTTAAGCAGTTTTAAGGCCTTGTCTTTTTCGTAAAGATAAGATTTGGTTCATATTATTCAATGTACATAAAGCTTCTCAATGTCATAACCAACATAATGCGGACCTGATGTAGTATAAATCTAGACCGCAGGTATAGTAATGAAGTATAAATCAGCACAGGACGATAGAGAACCAGGTCGAAATGGGAATTTATGAATTCAAGCACGGATCCAAGCCCTTCCCCCCTAGGATCCGCGAACAGGGGTAAATGCACCTCCCCCTCACTGTTTAGTACAAAACTACAAGCAAAAATTTAAGTGAGATTAAAGTTAGTAAACACATCAGTCAAGAACTGGTGAGACTAAGACGGCAAAGCGCTGCGCGGGTGTGCGACACATAACTCGTCACATTTTCTCCGTCTACACTTAAACCTAGATAGACTATATATATTCACTCACTGTACTTATATTTTGTCTTGTAAGTATTTCTAAACGCATTAGTAAGATCTTTACAAAGTATCTCTTGTTACTTTAAACAATGTTAACAGTTCACGCCATTCTTACGAAATATCGTTTGTAAAAAACGCAATTAGGAGCATAAGTAACAAGACTAGAGGTATATAGAGTGATTTATTAAACGTTTGATGAAATTATTTTTGTTAACTCCAGTATACTCAGACCCTCGAACTCAAAGTTATTTGTTTAAGTGAAAGGTCTTGTAATGTGGGTGATGTAAGATGGGGCCGAATGATAAGAAATTGCTTAATTATTATTTCAACAATAGATGGTAATGTACTTCGGTGTTCCTGCGTGATTGGGTTCCTTACGACAGATACATTGTTCTCTAAGAATGAATGAAAGAATGTGTGCATACCTAGTTTGTGGGTCAAAGTAAATGCATAATATCTTCAGAGCTAGTGTATTGTGCATAAGTATATTGAAGATTTTTCATAACACTTTTATAAAATTAGTATTATATGATAATATATATATTACGGGTCTTAATCGCGTGAATAATAGACTACCCGTAGAGTCTACCCGTGACCACGGCCGTTGCAATACTTTCGAAAGGTTGGGCAATAAACAAGGTATTTTACCTTAAATTATTCACGCGATTAAGACCCGTAACATATATATTTTCATAATGTGTACAAATCGCGAAAGTTTATCAACATTTATGATATGATAAGGTGGGTAATAAATATCTTCAGGAACGTTTACCGTGGCAGTATGATGTTAGTAACATCATATGCGGAACTAGACCGTCGCAACTTCGTATGCGTCATTTTCGTTTTTTCAATTCATGCATAAATACTAAAATCGCGATAAAAAAATCTTTAAGAACAATTCTCATACCTGAAAAAAAAAACATTAAAATCGATTGAGCCGTTTCGAAGGAGTTCGCCCGCAAACACCGTGACACGAGATTCAAATGTATTAGATTTGTTGATTCTCGTCATTGGGTGGTTTATTTTGCAATGAGAATGAAAAATCTTGAAAATGCGGCCAAAAATCTTGAGAAGAATTGATCGTATCGAAACCAAATAAATGGTTAAAAATGTTTTTTTAAAACAACCTTTTATTTAAATGCTCTAAAAGGAACTTCTGCTAAGTACCAATGTCTACCTTCCGGCCAAACTTGTGTAACAAGACTTGAGTACTACCGTTCCACCTTTTCCATTATAAGACCCTGGAAATCATCTAAGATCGTAGTGCTTGTCAAGACTAGGTTTCTTTATTTTAGTTTAGGAGTTCTTATGGCCACCTTTGGATTCCGTAATCAGACTAGGTCTATGGTACCATAATATTGCATTGCCACCTAAAGATACACTAGTGTACCAAATTTGAGTCCAATCGAACGTCAGGAAGTGAGACTAATTTAGTTTCCAAGATTTGACCATCACAAACTAACATAAAAACACACAGGACAAGTAAAAGGTAAGCTTGTAAAAATTTAAAACTTATAATATATGCAAGGAGTCCGCATCTGGATCACGGTTTTTTGTACGATTTCCACCAAGCGGGCTACGCAGGAGCGCAGCGCAGCGCATCGTAGCGGATGCGCGAGCAGCCGACCGCGTCCTCCCAACGGCTACAATCTTTGGAACCCGGGCGCATCCGTCGGCATACTCTCACGGAGCCGGACGGACGCGTCGGCAGCCGATCGCGTGGAGCCGTCCGGCTGCCGTTGCGCCCGCGCGCGAGTTTAGAAGTTAGAATTTTCTCTGGCACAGTGTGAATTGCGCTGCGCTGAACTCCTGCGTCGTCGTGTTGGTGGAAATCGTACATAAATCAGAGACCAGAGAAGTAGAAAAGTTGTAAATCTGATCCTGGTTTATAACTTTCCTACTGCATTGATTCATTTACGGCTACGGCTATGATGTACTCAGCTATATAGTTTCTGTGCATACATCCGTTTGATCTAATTACACGTCAATGACGAATGAAAGTAACAATACAAATATAACCTTGAAAGGTCAAACTACCAATTTACCTAACAAGTAAGTGGTAGGTAAAAATAACAATACACTAACCTAATAACAAGCATCCATTAGCTCTCAATTTGTTCCATTTCGTCCTTCAAATGAATTACTATCATTACTATGTAGTTGTATTGTATAGGTATATATAGTTATGATTTATTACTACTGCATACACGAATTATATATGTTTGTATATAATTTATATTGGCAATTGAATTAATATAGAAATAAACTCATTTGTTGTTCATTTGTGGTGCAATATACTTATCTCATTAATGGTAAAGGTTTTTAATTAGGCTTAATTTACGTGTCTCAATATAATATTATTTTACAAATGAAATAAATCTTACTTCTATTTATAAATGAGAAAGATTGGATGGATTTATGTGTGTTACTTAATCACGAACTCAAAAACAACTGAACGGATCTGAGTGACATTTGTTATAGAGATAGATTATACTCGGAAATAATAATAATAATAATAATAATAATAATGGAACCTGGCAACACTTAAAGAGTCATGACGTCTCAAATATATCTCCGTCCAAATAAAATTTAAATTCATAATTTTACAAGCTTTTACAAACCATACAATAGCCGCAAAAAGAAAAGGAAACCTCATTGTCCATTTAATAGTAAATTTACGAAAATTACACCTATTCCGATCAAATTCAGTAAACCAAAAATAAACAGAATGACAGATGATGACAATATGTCAAGCAAAACACATTACAATTATAAAAGAAGAAATCAATAGACCAATAATACGAAAATGATAACAAGAAGTCGCGCCAGAGCACAAGATGCACAAACTCCACCCCCGGACTCGTCGCTCCGCTCCGCCTCGCAAACACGGGAACCGAACGCTACGTCGACACCAACCGTTGCTGAGGCGTCGAGCTCGTCGAGCGACGAGTACTTCTCCCCGCCGACGTCACCACCACCTGCACGCCGCCGAGGGAGAGGCCGGCCACCTACAAGCTTGGGACCCAGAGGCCCACCGGCCTCAAGCAGGGCCCCCGCTGCCGGTGGTAACGTGCGCCGCATGAGATGGACTCAATCCATTAATGAGAACGTCATGCGGGCATATTATGCGGCTACAGAGGGGGGAGCCAACCTTACTGTGTACCGTGAACGGATGCTGCCTCTGTTTCAGGTGCTTGAGCCGACTGTTAACGTTACGGCACAACGACTATCGGACCAAGTGCGGGCCATTCAGCGCTGTCATCTGCTGAATGAGGCTGCACTTGAGAGACTACGCTCGGAGTACCCCCAAACTAGCCGCGATATCCCTGCCCCGGTCCAGGTTTCTACAAATGTAGTTGACTGTGAATCTACGGGGCCGGATGCCGCGACTATAATGGTAAGTACTCAGTACAAAGAGGAGATTAAGGCCGCTTTGGAATGTGCGCTTCACGAGTATCGGTCCACGCCCCACAATATTAGGCCACGCCTGCCTCGGTTGCCTATGCATAGACGGAACATTGCGCTGGTGTGTGCTCTTGATTCGCTATTGCCTACTTACCTAGACAATAGCGAAGACCTCGGTGATACCCATTCGATCCTGTATTGTACGGCTGTTGCGGCGTGTCGTATAGCAGGTATTAAGCTTTTAGCTGAAGCCCCTACTATACGACCAAGGTACGCCGTACCGGCTTGGCAATACAGGATTGAACGCCGTATTACCGAGGCAAGGGTACTCATTGGCAAGTTGTCCTGCTTCAGGACCGGGAACACTCGTCCGAGAGTGATGCGCTTTGTGAAACGGGCATTCTTGGGGACTGGAATCAGCCCTCAAGATTATATGTCACGTGTCACAGAGCGCATCGACTTCCTGAAGCAAAAAATTTATGCATGGGCAAACCGAATACGCAGGTATAAAAAACGCGTGGACAGGTATAACGTGAACCGCATGTTCCAAAGGGACCAAAGGTGGGTGTATAGAGACTGGCAGCGAACGGACCAAGGTGTGGATGACGGGCATTTACCGAATGCTGAAGCGACAAGCTTGTTTTGGCGCAACATTTGGTCGGTGCCTGTCATACACACAGAGGGGGAATGGATGCGTGACGTTGAACGAGCGTGCGAACTTATTCCAGAAATGGAAGATACCATCATTAATAGCACAGACGTAGCCAGTGCAGTCCGTCCTTTGTCTAATTGGAAATCTCCAGGCCCAGACGGACTGCACAACTTTTGGCTAAAATGGCTACGCAGTTCGCACGCTTGTTTGGCATCACAATTCCAGTCAGCCCTAGAATCTGCGTCGCTCCCAGCCTTTATGACTAAAGGAGTGACCCACCTGCTCCATAAGACCGGTAGTACCTCGGACCCCAGTAATTATAGACCGATAACTTGTTTACCATCGATCTATAAACTTCTTACATCCATTCTGAGAGCTAAAATAAACAAACATATACACACAAACTCCATCATGTGTACCTCTCAGAATGGATGTAGAAGTGGGGCCCGGGGTACTAAGGAGCTCCTCCTCATTGATACGACTATAAGCCAGCAGGTTCGTCGCAACCGAAAGGATCTATCGGCATGTTGGATAGATTATAAGAAAGCGTATGACTCCGTGCCACATACATGGCTTCTGAGGGTGCTGGAGTTGTATAAAGTTAATACAACTCTACGTACCTTCTTGAAGTCGTGTATGGGGCAATGGAATACGCTTCTTACCTATCCAGGGTGCCGAGGGACCCAAGAAAGTGGCGGCGTACCTATAAGGATTGAGCGGGGTATATTCCAGGGTGATACTCTGAGTCCCCTTTGGTTCTGCCTAGCACTGAACCCACTTAGTACCTTACTAGTAGGTTCAGGGCTAGGTTGCAGGTTGCGACGTGGTGGTCAGGTTATATCTCATTTGCTTTATATGGATGACTTGAAGCTCTTTGCTCCCACCAGCTCACAGCTAATAGCGCTACTGAAGGTGACTGAAACCTTTAGTAATTCTATTAGAATGGAGTTTGGTGTGGACAAATGTGCAGTCGTTCATATAAAGCGAGGGCGGATAGTGGAATCCGAAGGGACTCAACTCTCGGATTCCATTCACCTAAGATCACTACTCGCAACTGAGACCTATAAGTACTTGGGTATGTCGCAGGCGCTGTGCATAAATGAGGTTGACATGAAACAGCTGCTGCGGGAACGTTTCCTGGGCCGCCTGAAAAAAGTGCTTAATAGCCTTTTGTCAGGTGGCAACAAGATCCGGGCCTGCAACAGCTGGGTTATGCCACTTCTTATGTACTCTTTCGGCATACTCAAGTGGACTCAGACTGAATTAGACACCTTGGATCGAAAAGTCCGTACACTGATGACGTCACACCGAATGCATCACCCGCGTTCATCTGTAATGAGATTGTATATCCCGCGGAAGTGTGGGGGCCGGGGTTTGCTAAACCTTAAGTCCCTTCATAACCGCGAGGTATACAATCTAAGAGAATATTTTCTCCATGTGGACGCGGGTGTGCATCGGGATGTCGTCGCGGTGGATACCGGGCTAACCCCGCTCTCCTTGGCGAAAGAGAACTGGCGCAGGCCTGTAGTGCTTGGTGTCAACGAGCGCAGGGAGGTATGGCAGAGCAAGGAGCTTCACGGCAGGTTCTTTCGGGCTCTTCATGGGCCCGATGTGGACCTACTAGCGTCCGTGGCCTGGCTACGGTTCGGTGACCTTTTTGGTGAAACCGAGGGTTTTGTCTGTGCAATTGCTGACGAAGTTATCATGACGAATAACTACCGGAAATATATCCTGAGGGATGGCACTGTTGACATCTGTCGTGCCTGTCACCGACCCGGTGAGTCCCTCAGACATATTGTTTCCGGCTGTTCACGTCTTGCTAACGGCGAGTACTTGCACAGACACAATCAAGTAGCCAGGATAATCCACCAGCAGCTTGCTCTTAAATACCACCTTGTGGACGTTGAGGTACCATACTACAGGTACGTTGCTGAGCCAGTTCTCGAGAATAGTCGTATCACGTTGTACTGGGATCGCTCTATCATCACAGACAGGACTGTTGTCGCAAACAAACCTGATATTGTGCTGATAGACCGATCAGAGCGTCGTGCAATGATCGTCGACATCACCATTCCACATGACGAAAATCTCGTGAAAGCCGAAAAGGATAAACAAATAAAATATCTGGATCTGGCGCACGAGATTGTCGACATGTGGGATGTTGATTCGGCGATCATTGTACCGATAGTCGTCTCCGTTAATGGTTTGATTGCCAAGAGCCTCGACCAACACCTTGAGAGGCTCGCGTTAGACGGTTGGATCAAGCGCTTGATACAGAAGGCAGTACTTCTGGACACGGCTCGCATAGTGAGGAGGTTCCTTTCTTTGGAACCGTAACCACCGGTAGCTTGGTCCCTGTACCCGATGCCGGTGGGGCACTATTTTTTATATTTTTAAATATATTTAATTTTTGTTAGCTATATTTAAAAATGTAATTTATATGTATTTAATTTTAATAAAGAGAATAATAATAATAATTTATTTGCTAAAAATGCAGGTACATTAAAGATATTGTAAGTATTAGAGTGCCATATACATTTTGTCATTTTAAGACATGCAAATATTAACTATACCACAATTTTATTAAACCAAAATTTCTCAAAATCATAATAACAAAATATCAATTATATAACATTATAACAAAATAAATCTCACAATTAACAATTTCACCTAATTAATAGTTCTGATACTGAATAAAAGGATTTCTCCATAAGCCACATTTTAAGTTTCCTGCTAAATCTAATAAATGGTAATTCTTTGATAGTATCAGGAATAGCGTTATATACACGTCCACACATAACATTACAGTTTTTTAGATACATTGTTGTCTTCGGTACATTTGTCAAAACTATTCTATTTGGGTTTCGTGTATTTCTAGGGAATAAATCCTTAGCAGTTTTAAATAAATTAGGGTTGCGTTTGACAAATTTAGCAGCCTCTAGGATATACATACATGCTAGGGTAAGGATTCTATATTCTTTAAATAGAGGCCTACATGACTCCCAAGGTGGTATCCCAGCGATGACCCTGACACATTTCTTTTGTGCTAAAAATGCTTTTGGAACGTCAGTCGAGTTTCCCCATAATATTAGACCATAGTTTAGAACGGAGGAAACATAACCATGGTAAGCCGAAAGTACGGTTTTAAATGTAGAAGTCTTGCGTAGTTTATAGAGCACATATACGAAGCTATTGATCCTATTACATACTTTATCAACGTGACTCTTCCAATTAAGTTGTTTATCCAAGGTAATTCCTAAAAATATTGTTGAGTTCACCTCATGAATTTGTTCATTATTGTGGCTGATTATTAGTTCTTGCTTGGTCCAGTGCTTGTCCTAAATTGTATGTAATTAGTCTTAGTCATATTAACTTTCAGATTGTTGTCATTAAGCCATGTTATTACCGAATCAATGGTTTTATTTATGTGATTGTTATATTCATTAACGTTAGTTGATTTATTACATGTCAAAATTAAGGAAAAATCGTCAGCAAATAAGGTACATGGACTTGCAGTTACATTAGGAAGATCGTTTATGTATATTAGAAACAATATAGGGCCCAAAATACTACCCTGTGGAACACCGTATTTATTCTGCATGAAAGAGGACTGATAAGTCCTTAGCTCTTTGTTTTTATCGATCTTGGCTATTTCCACAGATTGGCTTCTATCAGTTAAGTAGGTATATAGCCAGTTCAATGCGAGTCCCCGAATTCCATATCTTTCAAGTTTTTTTATCAGCAGATGATGGGATACACTATCGAATGCCTTAGTCATATCAAAGAAGATCACTGTGACCAGTTTCCCCGAGTCTAGACAATTCAACACATTATTTACGAGATTAAAGCACGCCATCGCAGTAGATTTTCCTTTCTGAAATCCGAACTGTTCTGGTCGTAAGATGTTATGTTTTTGAAGGAAGTTTGTTAAACGTTTATGCATGGCTGATTCAAACACCTTTGAAAATATTGGTACTAAGGAAATGGGTCTATAGTTTCCTAAATCTGTCTTATCCCCTTTTTTATATAGTGGTTTTACAATGGACCGTTTGAGTAAATTTGGAAAACGACCACTCATAAATGATAAATTAATTAAATACGTTAATGTAGGGGTAACTTCCTTTGAGCAGGCTTTGAGAATTTTAGTTGCTATTTTGTCGTAACCTTCTGCGTTGGTGTTATTCAAGCCCATTACAATTTCGTTAGTGTCACCAAAATTATACGGGTGTAAAAAAATGCTGTTTTGCAAGTCTGCCCTGCATGTACAATGAGCATAGTTATTCACATAAGTCAAACCAACAAAAAAATCATTAAATGCTTCTGTTATATCACATGGGTTGCTAAGAAGCGCATTTCCTTTTTTAATAGAGTGAATAAATTCAGTTTGTTTGTATGTTTCGGATTCTTGTTTAATTATTTGCCAGGATGTCTTGCATATATTTTTCGAGTTTTTTATCATGTTTGAGTTATGGTTTTTTATTGATTGATTAATGCATTTACGCAGGAGTTTAGAATATTTAATATATTTTGATTAAGTGTAGCTAGATTTATCCGTGTAACACTCATAGCGAAGTGCACGTTTTGTTTTGCAACTTGTTTTTAGGCCCTTGGTTATCCATTTTGATTTACAGGTTTTATTTGATACTTTAATTCTAATGTTGGGAAAGCATAAATTATAAAACAACAAAAACAGCTCATGAAATGCCTGGAACGCGGAATCAATATTATCTTCCTCATATACTTCGCTGAATGAAAGACTAGATAAACACATTTTAAATTTATTTACATTTTCCCTACTATAGTCTCTTTTGTAAATGAAGTACTCCTGCAGTATTTCTTTATTTGCTGTTGGAATGTGTAGCATCTGCGCAGTGTTATGATCGGAGATATCGAAGTGTAATAGTTCACCCTTCGCGTTGGCTAAATTACTCATAATGTGGTCTATGCATGATTTTTTACGAGTCGGGCTTTTTATGTGTAAATTTAAGCAATAGTTGTATGTGAGATCTAGTAGTCGTTTAGATAGTTTGTTGTTTGGATGAATTGTGTCAATGTTTATATCACCAACTAAAACAATTTTTTTGTTTTTGTACTTGTGCGTAATTCGGTGTAATAGAGATTCTAGTTTTTGAAAAAAAATATTATAATCCGAGTCAGGTGTTCGGTATAAGCAGATGATGAACATGTTTTGTGAAATAACCTCAATCGCACAACATTCAAAATGCTTCTCTATCGGAACAGTATTTTCCAAATTTAAGTGTTTGTACTGCAGTCCTCTTTTAATGAAGATACAAACTCCCCCCCGTTTTGTTTGCCTACCAAATGACGCTGCTATGCAATAGCCACTTAAATTCACCATTTGTTCATGACCTTTTTGAACAAAAGTTTCCGAAAGACATATTACGTCCACTTCTTTATTATTTTCTGATAAATCACTTAAATAAATTTCCAACAGATGTCGTTTGTTAAAGAGACCAGCAATGTTTTGGTGAAGAATTCGAAAATATGTTTTACCTTTATGGTTAGTTACGAAAAAAACCATTTTTTAAAGGAGTTATAAGTGGAGTAGATGTTTCAGTTTGTGTACTTTGGTCATGAGTTTGAAGGTTAGTTGTCCCGACACGTGAGTGAGACTCGGCTGTATTTACACCTTGTATACGTAGTTTTCCCGAATATTTACCTTTTGTGTAAGTGGACCTGTACATTGTTGCAACAGAGGCCAAATATTTTAGGTCATAATCGGTTTTGTCCAGTATATAATTTATGTTACTGCATAAGTCTTTAAAAATATCGTAGGAATTATTATAATCAATGTCAATAAAAGTACATTTAGTATATTGTTTACAGAACATGCGTAGCATATAATTTAGTTTTTTCTCATTTAAATACTTATTTCTACAAATTTTTGTTATGAATACTGGACAGCTAATAAACTTCATGAGTGAACATAATTCTGCTTTAACGTAAAAGGGATTTGAGTCATTTTGACCTATAAATAATACTATTCTATCATGTTCTGTTATATTGTAAAGTTTGACGCTACTCAATATTTCTTCTGTACTGGCCTGTGATTTAATAAATGATACAAATTCATATTTCATATACGGACTATGAAGTCTTGATATAATAAGGTGTTTTGTCAATTCTGAGCATAATTGTCCTCCAAAAATAAACACTTTTCTTGATGTATGTTGGTGAGTTTCACCTTTCTTGCAGGTAGTTAGAGTTGTTGCGGTCTTATTTTGAGTGCGTGTATCAGAATGAGTTTCACAAATAGTCATAGCGGGTCGACTATCAGAAATCTTCATTAGGTTTTCGGGTTGATGTTGTACTTGTTCATCAACAAACGATTCAGTGCAGTTTCGTGAATATGTTGGTCGTGGAAATGCTTAAAAGGCTTTAAGATTTATCGCAAAAAAAATAAGTTTTCTTGGATAGATTCGATTTTCAAAATTTCTACATAAACTAATTCATGGGCTGCGGGCAACAGATTCAATCGATCGATTATTTTTATTATAGCACTCAGCCATTCGGTATTCTTTTTAAGAAACTCTTTACTGCAACACATACCAATCAGTATAGTAATGGTACCGCCTAATATCGAGAAAAGCTCACAAAACAACTCGGAATGGTAGCGAAAAATGTTCCGATACCAAGTTGTTAACTGTGCTTTTGCCCTTAAATTTCGTAGAAACGTATCACAAAGATATGCACACACATTATTAGCAACCCTGTTGACAGCTCCAACTAAGCTCAATGGCTTGTGTTAGAAGTGGGTTCACGGCGGTAGTATAATGAGTAGGATTCGAACCCGCGACCTCGGGTTTGCGAGCCTAATGCCTTATCCATTAGGCTACCGCCGCCACTTAATTTGTTATTAGATTGTGTATTTGATCGCACCATAGTATATTATGAAAAAATAACCAGAGCTTATGCACGTTCATGCGTAAACTTAATATCTTCATTTTGATTATACCCGTAGAGGTTTTGGAAGGTCTTTGATTTTTATCTATACTTACTTAGTAGCGGTACTGACTTGTAACAAGGGAAAACGTGTTTAAATTGACCTCTTCCTAAAACCTTCGATGAATTAAAATCGGTGGTATGATTTACGTATAAACATACCGTAGAACTTAATGTGATGTAGTAAATTTACTTAGGTATGATTTAAAGCACTTACAATGTTTGAGGTATAAGTATATACCTCAAACATTGTCAAGCCACTCTATGAGTTTCGCAAAAAATGTGTGATCCGTAAACTATAGGTTTGTGTATGTTTCATATTTTCAGCAGAAACGGTAATGACAACCTTGAATGACCTTTTCCAAAGATATATCTTGATTAAAATATGTATCTGTAAAGTACAAAATGATAGATTTTATTTATTTACTAATCTGTAATTTTATGATACAGAACACTCAACACTTGGGTCCTGTATCGTATGGGACTTTGTAAATTCAATTTTACGACTTACATTTTTTTTTAAAGATAATTAGCAATGTGGGATTGAGTCCCACATTACTAGCAATCATGTTAACCCATCCAGCTAAGCTCAAAGGCTTATGTTAGGAGTGGGTTCACATCGGTAGTATAATGGGTACGATTCGAACCCGCGACCATATGATTGCGAGACCGATGCCTTAGCCATTAGGCTACCGCCGCTTAAAGTATATCCAGACTCGGTGCCAATTTTTGTAAATCTCCCAAGGAGAGAATCGCATCTACAACTTCTTGTACAGCAGCCATACTCATAACCGCTGAGCCTCTTGAAATGTTTAAAAAATATATTCTTGTCCATACCAAACAACGTATTGTTATTTTACTTGTAGGTATAAAAAACAACACAAGCTACATACAAAGACAAATATTTCAATAACAATAACGTAGGTATGAATTATTTAAAAAACTAGACTGCAAAGAATGACAGGCTCTATTATTAAGAAGTAGATAATATTAAGTAACTTGCCACTTCTCTCAGATTTCACGGGCCGATAACTAAACGCCAGGTCGGCAACCTGTCACTTATGTGTTGTTATGCGTATATATAATATGTTACTGCTAATTATCGCATTTGTTATGAAATTTCGTGCGAGTTACCTTTATAGAAAGAGCGAAAACTGGCTGGTTGACTGATTGATTCATCGATCAACCTGTAGTTAAATATGTGCTAGAATCATGAAATTTTGCATGTAGTTATACTAGGTTATTTTTGATATAGTGCAAAGCCCAGACACCCCAACAAGATTTTTACTTTAAGAAATCATATAAAAAAGAAAATATTGAAAACTTTCATAGTTATAATCAATTCAAGTTGCCTTTTGTTCTTTGCGCTATCGTGCTCATTGCGTCTGTAGTACGTAATCCATGGTTATTATTGAAAAATAAGTGATGATTACATTTCATATCACATTGTAAACAGGATTTGGACTATTAGAATGATAAATAACGTTGTAAAATAAATGAGTAATAAGAATGCGTCAAATTTGATTTTCAATTGTTTTCCTATTCTTAAGCCGGCTCCTCACATTGGCGCCAACGTCCGTCTCAACGTCACTCGTCCAACGTTATTGTATTATAAGCCTTTTTAAACGATGAAATAAGAACTAGTTGGAGGGCTGTTGTTTTTAAACGTTACTACTTTGATGCCTGTAATAATATGTCTGTCCCATGATCTCGTGGCACTGTAGCATCTACGAAAGCAGATGAACTTGCAGCTACATTTATATAATCTGGGTAAATCGCGATGGTTTTGGCTTTCTATGATAAAAAAACCGTTGCTTACTTAGTTTTGGAGGTAGACAAAAAAGTTTTTTAATGTGCATACATTACCTTGTTTTTATATCCACAGTTTCTTCTGAAGTGTAGTCTATATCCTTAGGATTTATTAGATAATGAGCAAAGTTTATGATAGCCAATTCAACAGTAAAAGCGTTATAAATCTTAACAGACAGATTTTATCATTTATGATATCAGTATGGAGAATTGAGGTCAGAACAATATCAATAAAAACATATCTCACCTACTTCAAATGATCTACATATTATCCAACCTGTTACGGTGTACTTAAATTTTGTAATAACAATTATGTGGGCAGTTACCTACTTATTTTATTATCATGATCTTTTTCTTTATAATAACTTGGCGACGCGGTTAATACTGGTTACTTAAAACATCGGGAAGCGTGCTGAGATTGTTGCAAATGCAATTATTTCGCTCCAAAACTTGAAGAAATGTAACAATATTGTAATAGTTATGAATTAATTTCTCATTTAAAATTATAATTTTTTCTCGCTATTGTTTAATAGCTTTTGGTGTTTTATTGCAGTTTATTATTTCTAAACTGTTGTGTCATATGCATAATCTGATATGGAAAACTGGACGTTGCGATGTGGAGAGTTCTATAAGAATGCAATAGTCGGAGTTACTGCCCATCAATATTCGCCGCTCAAAGTTTGAGTTTTACTTTAAATTTTCAAGAGTGTATGGGTAATCGCACACGGCTCACAATCAGTGGAAATTATTCATTTCAAATTTCGATCTGCCATGCCAGTGAAAGCGTCTTGAAAAAACTCGGCCTGACTGAATTATCTGAATTAAAACAAACAAAAGCAGATTATAGAATTTTATAAGCTACGGGTCTTAATCGCGTAAATATTTTATTTTAAGGCTAAATACCTATGTTTATTTCCCGACGTTTCGACCATATTGCAACGGCTGTGGTCACGGGTAGACTCTACAAACTCCGGCCCGTATTGGTTTGCAATCGGTCACGGGTAGACTACCCGTGACCACGGTCGTTGCAATATGGTCGAAACGCCGGGCAAGAAACAAAGGTATTTAGCCTTAAAATAAAATATTTACGCGATTAAGACCCGTAGCTTATAAAATTCTATAATGTGTACAAATCGCGAAAGTTTACGAACATTATATTGCAAACAAAAGCAGATCGTTTTGTAATCGTTCGGTTTTAAAAAGTCTTATCAGCCGTAAGCCGTCTTGATGGGTACGACAACAGTGTCAGTTATTCTTCCGTCAAATAGTGATATTCACACATCACTGTGTTTCGGTTGAAGGGGACTGTAGCAAGTCTAATTACTGGGCAAATAAGACTTATAAACTAATGTCTCAAAAGCCCTGATAACTATGTTACAAAAACGTCTGTTCCAATGGCTAACCAGACAAAGACTCGGCTGAATCTAGCTGCTACCCCGCTGTTTGTAAATTATTATAAGTTCTGTAACAGTTAAACCACAAACAATAGAATTAGCTATGTAATCTAAAATGCCTATAAATCTATAATATTTTGTCACCTGACCGCAATACCATAGGGTCTGGTCACAAAACAGAGAAAATACAGAAGTAAAGCTTCATACAACTGGCCTGTTGGTTTGTGGTTAGTGACCCTGACTGCTAAGCCGGAGGTCGTGGGTTCGATCCCCACCCAGGTTAAAACTTTGTGTGATGAGCACGATGGTTTATTCTGTGTCTCGGTGTTCTTATATATATGGTATTTAGATATATTTAAGTATGTTTATCAGTTGTCTGGTTTTTATAGTATCAGCTCTGCTTTGTTTGGAATGAGATAGCGTTGTGTGAGTTGTTCTAAGATATTATTATTATTATACAACGCGCAATGTACGTGTAGGCATCGCTCACGGAAACTAAATCTCGAAACACCTTCATTACAAAATAAATGATAAAGATTAAGAATAATCAGCCAATTAGAAACACTTATTACATAAAGTAAAAAAAGCACCTTGTTTATTGCCCGACGTTTCGACTGTATTGCAACGGCCGTTGCAATACGGTCGAAACGTCGGGCAATAAACAAGGTCCTTTACCTTAAATTATTCACGCGATTAAGACCCGACATATATATATATTTTCATAATGTGTACAAATTGCGAAAGTTTGTCAACATTTATAAAAAAAAGGTCTTGGTTAACTTTGGCGAGGTATGGGCTGAGGCTAAGTGTCACATGATACAAATTAAATAAACCAATGAAATCGCTTTTCACCGGCCCCACTTTCTCGGCACTATTCATAGCACCTCAGTGTTTTGAATTCTGACGGGGTTTATGAACGTATTGACCCGATATATAGTCAAAAGGGAAATTCTATAGGCCAAACTGAAACATAATGGCCCGAGTCTTCGTATCCGTAGAGTTCCTTATGGTATATCGAACTTTTACGATAGAACGTTTCGCCGAAATCACTCTTGATCGGATGTTGATATAACGGAACCTTTACCGATTAAACGTTTAGTTACTCGAGCGAGTATTGTATGAACCTTTCCTTCTGTTTTTATGGTGATTTTTGTTCTGTTGAATTGCGATCGTGCAGTAATGTGTGTCAGTAATTCGGGCAGCAAGCCGCCCGCGGCTGCCGTCGCGTCGTCGGTTCTGCTCGACTCATGCAAAAACGAAAGTGTTCCGCGGCCTACATCTCGTTTTTGGGCACTTGCGTAATATTGCACTGCTGCACTGACTCTCTATAGTTTTACTAGCTGTTATCTTTTAATTAAGAGTGGTACGTAATTGTTGATGGTATGATCACGTTTTTAGCTATTAAGAATAATTACATATCTAGATATTTTTAACACGCTTTTATTAGCTTCATACGTATTATGTTAGCATGTACGAGTATGTTCTAATCTTTGAACGTGTTTCAGCTACTTCAGAAAAAATCTGTTTATCGTAAAAAAGCGTGGGCATGCTCTACACAAAAAATTCTAAGAAGAATCCCTTTACATGATTGTATTGTCTAAATATTATTTTATGTTTATCACAGTCCTAACAAGCTACTCTAAACCTTAATAAATACATGCGCGTAGTCAGGTAGGACATTTGGCTAACCGCCCACCTTATAAAATGGGAGGAAACTGTTTCGGCAGCATAGTTTTTATCTTACTATAATTATGTCAATAAAGAACTACGTACATACTATTATAAATGTATATACTATAAAACAATGACTACCTCTGTGGCACAGTGTATCCGACTGCTACGCAAGAGGTCTCGAGTTCGAACCCCAACCAGGATAAAACTTTGTGTAATGAGCACGATGGTTTATTCTGTGTCTGGATGTAATTTATAAAAATATATAAGTATGTTTATCAGTTGTCTGGTTGCCATTCAATATATAGCTAGCCAGCTCTGCTTAGTTTGGGATCAGATTACGTTGTGTAATAATAATAATATCTTGTATCTCGTTGTAAATAATAATATCTTGGGACAACTCGTCCCAAGATATTATTATTACATATTATTATTATAGCCATTATTGGTTGTATGGTACCTTATTAAGAATAGTACCACCACTTCTCTTCCCATGGGTGTCGTCAAGGCGACTAAGGGATGTCACACCGGAGGACGGGCAGCAGCGTCCTCTGCGTACTTTAAAGCCATACTGCGATCGCCAACCTGCTTGCCAAGCGTTGCGGGTATGGCGAATACCCCCAGGATCTATGAGACCCCGTACCCAGCAGTAGGATATCATATGGGTTGATATGATTATTATTATCCCACCCGAGCGAATCTTTTCTTCATTTTCACATTTAAAAGCAACGTAAATTACCATAAAAATACAAAATTAAATCAAGTTCCTTTAGTCTTGAAACAATAATTTAAGTTCACAATCGAAAGTGCAAATAGCATTAAAATTAAACATAATTGCTCGATGAGTTGGGGAATTGTTTCCGAGGTTATTAACAACGAACGGATTTGTAAGGATTAGTACTCTGATATTATGTTGCGATTTAATATGATTACTATTTGATAATACTACGTTTTTGTAGTTTAAAGGATATACGTACGTAATACGGGTATTATTAAATCGGCGGTATAAAAAAAGTATACTCTGTACTTTCCTAGGTTTCAAAATATACACCAAATTTAATCTAAATTGGTTCGATGGTTTGATCGTGGAAACAGATAGACAGAGTTACTTTCACATTATAAATAAATAAACATATTCAAAAATTTGCAGTATGTTCTAACCAATTTCGGTGACGGCGGCCAACCTCAACAGATACTGTCTAACTACACAGGATATATTGTGGTACATAAGTATGTGAGCGCAGATACAAGAGCACTTTTTAGGGTTCCGTGGCCAAAATGACAAAAACAGAACCCTTATGTATATTCGTAAACTTTCGCGATTTGTACACATTATAGAATTTTATAAGCTTCGGGTCTTAATCGCGTAAATATTTTATTTTAAGGCTAAATACCTTCATTTATTGCCCGAAGTTTCGACCGTATTGCAACGGCCGTGGTAGACTGAGCAATACAAAAGGATAAACACACGGTATAAACAGAAAAAAAACAAATAAAAAAACGATAACAGAAAATTGACAGGCTCATTTAGTTAGAGCCGAACCACATGGCACGTTACGGTGACGGTGCGATGCCTGCGCGGTGCCGCTGCGGTGTCCTGCATATAAAAATCTTGTAAGAAGTTTGTACGCCGGACCAAGACGAGGCAGGGATGTAAGCGGAGCGGCACCTCAGTTGTTTACGTGGCAAAAGAAAGGTTGCATTTTATTAACAGACTTTACGTTCGACACTCCGCTGCGGTGCGACGCACAATGTTACGGCGCCGTACCGCCAGTGCGAACGCTTGTGCGGCGAATTATTTGCGGTGTGGAGCCATACCGCACCGTGTGGCTCGGCTCTTACATTGCCATGTACACAAAATCACTGCAATAACTTGAGGCCTATAGTTATTGTTCGACGGCCTCTGTGGCGCGGTGGAAGTGTGTCCGACTGCTACGCAAGAGGTCGTGGGTTCGATTCCCACACGGGACACCACTTTGTGTGATCCACAAATTGTTGTTCCGAGTCTGGGTGTACTTTGTGTCCGTGACTTGTATGTTTGTAAAAGTCCCCCGCGGCACAGGGCTTATCCCTAATGCGAAAGTCGTCTTTAAAAATTTTTTTTTTTTTTAGATTTATTTTTTTGTCAGAAAAAATATTTATAATTTTGTAATTATTTCGTATAAATCGATACGAGACTGAACGGTTGTATGATTAAAACAAATAAAAAAAAACAATATTTCATAACAGTTATCAAATCAATTCCTAATACGTTGGCAAAATGAGACAGATTAACGACATTAATCATACATTAGCACAAATTATTAAAATTATCTAATAAATTGATTGTCAATAGGCCACATTGTAAATAATTTATATTTTAATGAATGAAATAGATTGAAATTGTATGTCTAACCTTAAGGACTAGCTAATTTTACAAATTAATTACATAATTTGTATGATGAATGATCTAAAGTATTTGATAGATGAAGTGATTGTGTTAATTCCATACAAAAGACATCAACGAACTCCCGTGAACCGAGAACTACAAAGTTATATGTAAATAAAACCGAACAAGAGCATGTCAGATAATGCTCAATGTAGGGTTTCGGAGCTGTTGCCGTATAAAAAATAATTGCACCAGAAAAAGAGAGTATGTTCATGGCACTTACGCCCTTTTGTTGAGAAACTCAGTTTTTCGCCAATAACTCAAAAATAATTTTTTGAATCATTTTAATTTAAAGTATTTGTTAAGCACTATCTTTCTGATTATTTTCATATAAGCGACAGTGAATAATATGCGACCGTATTCCATGACCACGGCCGTTGCAATACGGTCGAAACCTCGTGCAATAAACAAGGTATTTTACCTTCACGCGATTAAGACTCGTAGTATAAATATTTTCATAATAAACAATTTACTATTGCACTGACTTAATTTCACGATTTTCTCTAGTATTGATTGATTCAATTTGTTGCTCGTGTGTAAATTGGTTGCAAAAGAACTTCATATGTAATTATGTATACTTTCCTGGGTATTATTGTAAAGTTCAGTACATATAAATTAGCCCCATTTACGGATAATTCCATCGTAAATATGTACACAAGTGTCTACGTACATTCTGTACGAACCGGAAAATTTTCATATTCCCTTGATATTTAAATCTTGTTTCATATTTAATAGGCATGAATTTTATAGGCTTTTTATATTCTGTCACATCCGAGAAGAAACTAGTTATTTGAGTTTATGAGGGAAATTCCATACTTACGTCTAAGTACCGAATTCAAGGCGTAAATACACATTAAGGTTTCAATTAAATTAATTTTGTGAATTAATAATTAATTAATTAAATTGGAGAATTAATGACTCCTTGGATTTTGTACTTAGGTGGTATGTATTATAATTGGTAATATATGAATAATTTATGCATTAATATCAACCTTATTCGTTTATTATAAGAATAATGTTAATATCTTGGGACAACTCACATAACGTCATCTGATCCCAAAATAAGCAGAGCTTATACAATGGCAACTAAACATACTGATATACGAGTATTTCTAAATACTTACATATTATAGATAAATTACACCAAGACACAGAATAAACCATCGTGCTCATCACACAAAGTTTTATCGTGGGTGGGGATCGAACCCACGACCTCCGGCTTAGCAGTCAGGGTTACTAACCACTAGACCAACAGGCCAGTCAATTATTTATGTATTATCGCTTGCATGGAATCACAGTCACAATTTTCTCTTTTCATATGATTGATTTCAAAAACTATATAGCTATTGCCCGCGGCTATCGCCCGCGTGTATGCCATATTGTTACCAAAATATTTTAACGGCAAAGCTTCATACTCCGTTTTACCCCCTTAGAGGGTGAATTTTGATAAACCTTTCTAAGTCCTCCCCTAAGTTATAAAAGGAATCCCTGTGCAAAATTTAAATTTTCTAACTCTTATAGTTTAGGCCCTGCGTTGATATGTCAGTCAGCAATTATAGTTTTTAAACTTTCGCGATTTTTATACATATTAGTTATATTTCGGGACTTAATCGCGTGAATTATTTAAAGGTACGAACCTTTTATTTTCGACCCGTGACCACGATCGGTGCAATTCGATCGAAACGTCGGGTAAATAAAAGGTTCGTACCTTTAAATAATTCACGCGATTAAGTCCCGAAATATAACTAATATGTCAGTCAGCTTCTCCTTATAAATATATATAGATTTCAAACACTACCTACTTCTGCACGATAATCAATTTAGATAGAGATATACTATAGGCGTCAGTATTTCGGCAGCGGATCTTACAACACATTATAATAATAATAAAATAAATAATTTACTATTTTATGCAAACACAAAACATTAAGATTTTATCTATTCAACCTTATTTCAGCAAACCATTGTCGGGAAAATTTATGGCCAGAAAAGGGGCAATTTCAATAATGCAACAAGTTGGCCATTCGGAATGTGTTGCATTATTGCCCTGCCCGATATCCGCCATACACTAAATCCCTGACATTTCGCTCACTTCCGTAACCCTTGGGGTGTGGTCTCACTTTGAGCGATGATTAGAACCTTAGAAAGTATAAAAACCTTCTTAGAAAAAAATAATGATAAAAATATAATTTAAAAAAGTCTGAAAGTTCTAATAATAACTGGTCGCAATTACAATATTATTATAAGTTATCTGTTAATATTAAACTAATATAATTTTAATTCACAGCATATTAAAAAAAAAAAAATCTAGCACCCCTTTAAAAATGCTTTTAATGGCCTTCATTGTTCACACACATGTTAAACAATAAAGTTAAAATACAGCTTGTTCTTCAAACTTCTAGTAGTTCTACAAGAGCCGCTGTCACCACCACCTGACCCTCAAGCCTTCAAGTTTAACAATTGTATCGCAACCGCCCCACCACGGCACCGTCGCAGGCGCAACCCGCAGCAACGCTCACTCCCGCGCACGCGCGCTGAGCTTTCGCGCGTCGACTGTGTAACATGCGTCGGTGGTGACAAGTGCCTGTGTTGTGTACGACAATATATTTTGTACAAAGACCGTGATCAGTGAGCGAAAACTGCAAACATGAAGTCTTTCGGCGCCGCGGCGCTTTTTACTCTAGCTATCATTACAGGTAAATTTTATTATAATTGTTGCTGTTATTAGAAAATTAATTTTACCAGTGCAAAATAGACACTTCGTCAATTGTAGTGACAGTTAACAAAGTCATAAAATCAAATGTTATAGGAAGTACTTGATATATGTACGCTGTCAACACTGTCACGCTAGTAAACACTTTCGAAGTATTAGACTCGATATTTACACGAATATTTTTTACTACGCCGAAAATTGCACAAAAATATTCAACTAATCTAAATATTTATATTCCAAATATTGAACCAATTAATGGTCTTCTCGTTTCGAAATTGCATACATAAACGTCGTCGCTAATTCGGTCATTACCATATTACTTTCAATGCTAAAATGGACAAATATTAAAAAGGTATGTTGGTAAATGTATCAACAGCTACTTTTATTTTAAACACATTTGTTTGTTGTCAAACACTTTCGTTCTCGATAACTAGTTGCGTTTGCGCTGCAAGGTTTCATTCAAAGCGCGCGCGCATGGGAAAAATAGCGCGTGATTATGATAGAACTCTTGAGCAATGCATGCATTATACATTAAAGTAGTATGCTCGCATTACAAGTGTAAAATGTGAACGTATTATTCCGCAGTGTGCCCGGGTATAATTAGTGGTATTTTTTGCATAATCTCCGCTTTGTTTTTTTGACGCATGCGTCGTCGCTACCGTGACCGTAAATCGCGCGTAACAGGCGGTGAAAATTGATTGTTCGTTTTCCTTTTTGCAATATGTAAACAAATTAGATCGCTGTGTTTATTGACTACATACATTACATAAGAGCTTTATTATGAAGTTGGTTGAACTCTCGTTGATAGTTTATTTCTTTGATGGTATATTATTAAAAAAATATGAAAGATTTTTATAAAAATAATATTTCATGAAGTTATATTTTTCTAGAGCAAAGCGCTTAATTATGATTTATATTAAAATTAAATGGCGTTCGTTTTAAAATATATATTCAAATATGCTATTGTTTATTCATGAATTCTTTATTAAATTACATATACTTAAATATTGCAGCGTCATTCGCGTCTAGACTGAAGAGGCGTAAAATCATTATGACAAAAATCACAATCAATTTTGGCACAATATAAGGTAATTTAGTCAACCGCAAAACCTAATATGTCTATAATAATGGCAATATATTCTTTTTAGGGTAAACAACATTTTATGACTCACGAAATCCCGTAAACGCTATTATAAAAAACCGTAGGTCAATATGGCAAAATGATCGATTGTTCAAGTTTCTACTATCGGTATGATATAAAATAGAAAAAAAATGACAAGATTCCGGTTATTATAAAAAAAGTGAATTATAGGAATTAACCTACGTAATAAAATTATATTTGAACATCGTATCATCGCATTTTTATACATAATGTTATAATTTGAAATGTAAATATTTGTATCCTTGCTCACTAACAGCGTCTCAATGTCTGTATTCTTGAAATACTATATTATAAGTTAAGCGCATAATTTATATTTAATATTTGAGATCATTGGGTCAGGTTTAGGTCTCACTTACACGAACAAAAGGGAATTGATATAATATAAAAAAAATGTTACTTTTAACATTGGTTAAGACTATTTCTCGTCACTGAGTGGTCAAATGATGTTGTAGTTATAGAAAGATACTTAGATAACTAAACGCTGTTAAAAAATTAAGCAACTATTATGTTTGTAACTAAACTGTCAAATTTGGATTTAAATCTTAAATTATTTCTTATTTTATTATCACCTAACGCTCTTACTCTCTCTTGATTACACTAGAGCATGTTAATTGTGTAATTTTTTGTTATATATTTTGTTAAATTAACCATTCAAGAAATGGCATGACATATGAACAATTAGAAATCGACCTAGAAATAGTCCTATTAATTTATAGAATACACGGTTAAAGCACATGATTTCTTTGAAAAAAAGTATAAACTATTTACCTCTATATTTTTTCCCTTTTATAAATTAGTTCAACAGTTCAGCCTTGAAAATATAACACATAATAATAATCAAACAGACCTTGCTTCTCTTTTAAAGCTATTTAAAAATAACAAGAAGTTACTGAACTAGCCGAAGGCTTAGTTGCCAAAAATGTCAAGAGCATAATGCACTAAATTCTTTCAACTAAATGTGACCATGTGCCCCGGAGATTGTCCTCCTTTGTTGCTCCCGTCACGGCTCTCCTACAAAAATACCGTACAAATTTCATAATGTGTTCGCAACATATGCAAAAGACTCCAAAACAGACAAACATTGATATAGACACGGTAATTTTTCACTAAAACATGCACAAAAGAAAACAGTTACTTAATGTGTATAGACCGATTATTCTCGGTGGGTTTTGTTAAGACACAGCTCCAGTTTTTGACATTCAAGAAAAAATATATACAAATGTTTCAATTGCTTTAATACTTTTATTTATGTAAAGATACCTCTCGCACCACATTGAAAATATGAACATATTTAAGGAATTATGAACAATGAAATAACTTTCAGAACTATTATTTGAGGCCTTGAATCAATGTGCTTTGGTTATATTATTGAAGTCTCCATTTGATGGATATTACGTATCACTATATAAACCATAATATCTTAGTAAGCAATGAAATCATATAAAAAGAAGACGTGTCTTATGGAAAATTAGAAGAACATAAAATTTAAAAGATTGTCCTATTTCAAAATAAGATTTTTCTCACAAATAATACACACAGCCAGACATAGATAATATTTAACATAGATAAAATAAACATTACAGACTTTTACAAAAATAGAATACAACATTTTTAACACAAACTTTTTATTCTACCATAATATAACATAATCATAAAAAAACATTTATAAAATCAAAACATCAAAATGACAAAAAAATATATAAAACAACCTATTTAACACAACCTCTTTCTTTAATAAAGCTTCATATAACCATAAATTATAGATTTTTGATCGATGACAAAATTTAACACTTATTTTTCTAGTCTGCGATAAGGAACTACGTTCCAAACATTAAGCAAAATGTGGTAATACCCCTTTAAAGCACTGCAATCAATGTATTACAGTTGAACAAAAGGAAGAAATAAATCTATCGATAGATCAGAGTGGAAACAGTTCTATTATAAGATGTATTAAGGGAATTAGACTGGAATAACGCATTGTTACATTATTGTAGGCTCGACAGAAATATGTTTATGTTAATAGAAAACTATTGTTGCATAGACAGTTTTCTATTAGATCATGATTATTGAACTCTCGACATGTTTCACGGTCACTTTCTGTGTCTGGTCAAGAAATTACGTTACCACTTTCTTGCGATATCTTAGCGGTTGGTTTCATATATGGCGATGAGTGCGATATGAATGTTATGTGGTATTACGAATATGGTGTGAATATCGTAGGTAGAGTGTAATAGTGAAAATTATGTAAGCAAGTCTTTATAAAGTTTATTTTTTTACATAATTAATTTGTTTTTTCGTAAAAATTAACAATAACTATTTGTCAAATTTGTTCTTGTTTGTTCTTGTAGAATCGCGATATCTACCATCCACCGTTATCTATTTTTACTCTGTTGAAAGTTGACTGTTTTTTTTTTGTGCTTCATTGAACGGTGGTCCATTTTGAACTAGTTATTATTTGAAAATTTCTACAATTTATTATTTACTTTTATGTCAGTCTAAAATATAACTTCGGATAGCATAACTCCTTCTTACTCTTTTAGATTACAAAAAATGTTGAGAACGAAACGTTTATTTGAAACAATGAGAGTTTGAGACGTTCCAATTTGACGTAATAGCCGTAGACAAGAATTCCTTTTTTTTCGGTGTAAACAACCAGTTTTTACTTTTTCTGCACCATAATATCTAAAGTCCAAGTTACACTCGTTTCATCAGCTTTATACCCATAAATCCGACAATACATGTCCGATAATGTCGGCCAAGGTTGGTTGCAATTTCACAAACATAGCATTAGTGATTCGTCGCGTGTGTTCGTCTGTCCTAGGCACACATGTAGGAACAAAAGATCTAGGTCAGTGTTTCTTAAAAGAGGCTGGCTATCCCTAGGGAATATTGGCATTCTTCATGTTCTCATAGCAATTCGATTGACGTGATAACGTCTTAAAAATCGCTGACCGGCTGCACTCACGAACTAACGTTATTGATTGGTTGCTCAGCAACGCGAATGGCGATATGTCATCAATGTGTTCTTATGACGTTATCACGTAAAATTATCGTCCGTAAACCGACTTTACAGACAACCATTTTTTTTACACCGGAGGATGAGCAGCAGTGTCCTCTACGTACTTCAAAGCCTTACTGTGATCGCCAACCCGCTAGCCAAGCGTGGCGATTATGGCAAATACCCCCAGGATATTTAATAAGTAGGTTCAACTGGGGAGACCCGTGCCCAGCAGTGGGACATCATATGAGTTGATATTTTTTTAGGTATAATATATAAAACTAATAAATTATTCTCATTCTAAATTTCGAAAAAAATATCTTAACTTTTTAACAACAACACAAATTTATGAAAAAGACCATAATATACAGTATTAAATATCCATTGCATAGTAGTTACTTGGACTAAGTGAACAAAATTGAAATTTTAAATGCAATAAAACTATTAAATTCTAGCTCAACAAGAAATAAGTGATTTGTTTTGCATGACAATGTTGGTAAATGTGTAAGACGTTAAGAAACAATTCGTGTTAAACGGATTATAGTGTATTTCAAATGAATGTCTTAAGAACACTAGGATTTCTTAAATATGTGCATGTTGAATAAATTAACTAGTTTGCAGAATATTACAAAAAGAAAAACATCAATGTATCTATCTAGAAGTTTTTTTTGGTTAGGTTGTTTTTTTTCAGAAATAGTAGTAGTAGTTCACAAAAGCGGCCCTAATTCCCTGATATAGATAGATGGTAAATCAGATAATTTTTAATGTCAAAAAAAAATACACTAATTATATATTATGTCTGGCAAATATAAGTATACTAGCTGTCTCGCGCAACTTCGTCTGCGTAAATTTTCCCCCTTTTTTTATAATCCTGTGTTACTTCTAATACCTCCAAGAATATGTGTACAAAGTTTCATGATGATCGGTTGAACAGTTTTCGCGTGAAAGCGTAACAAACAAACTTACATTCACATTTATATATTAGTAGGGATATATTTTAACCCCGGACGCGATAACGATAAGAAAAATATCACCAATCAAAACAAATATTGCTTATATAATGCATACAACGCTCTCGCATAAATTTAAATAAAAATGTTAACTTTATGACAAAAAATGTCGAAAGAATCAAGGTTACGAATACATTTGTTATACAGCCTTTTGATAGAAACTGTAGGCTTATGTCTTGATCTAAGAGTGTCGACAGTGTGTCATGATTATTGTTCAATCTTAGTTCTTAAGAAATGTTTGGACGTCATCGATTTCAGGCGTGGTCAGTAAATAAAATGCTAATAGAAGAAACAATGTGGCATCTCAATACAAACAAAAGCTTAAATTAGGATTACACTGACCTCATTGGTATGTACTAGTACCTCGTAAAAGTGACATCAATATCAAATGTCAAATCGAAGAACCATCCTGTCAAATTATTCGATACCTAAGAATGACAAATGACCCTTTGTTGTTATCATTGACGAATAGACCTGGAGTAAAATATTGACTATTAAATATTGACTGCAAAGCGTGAGAGAGAGAAAAAACTGTGCGGCCTTTGAAAGGTAGCCACAAAGTAGCGTTGTCTCTTTCTAGAGAGTGGTCAATTTTGTGAGGTTATGGCGCAGTCCTGGTGTCGACGTCAATGGTTGTTATCCTTATTATACAAAAGTAGACTTCCAATTGAGTTTATCGTTTCCAAATGTTAAAATAAAACGGAAGTCTTCTTGTTTTCGGCGGTCCAGCGTACTGCCTAGTATTATAATAGAGGTCAGTGTAAGAATACGTCATCAAATAGATTTAAACGTTATTCATACAAAGAAGGAGTCGAAACAACGACTGCGACGAAAACTGTTTCGGATTTGATATACTTACCACTTTGTGAGGGCCAAATATTGTTGTCCTATCTCAGAATGTATTCGTGTATATAAGTAAGCTGTCCCGCGCAACTTCGTATGCGTAAATTTTCCCCGTTTTTGCAACATTTCTCATTGCTGCTCCTCTCCTATTGGTCGTAGCGTGATGTAATATAACATATAGCCTTCCTCGATAAATGGGCTATTCAACAGTAAAAAAAAATCAATTCGGTACAGCTCGCGTTTTTAACTGTCAAAAAAAAAATCTATTCGGTACAGATTTCCTGAGATTACCGCGTTCAAACAAACTCTTCAGCTTTATAATATTATAGTATGATGTGCATGTTTGCAAAATCGTCTGCATTATAGAAATTACCTAGTTGATTGCCTTTGAAAATAAAAAGTAATTTACTTCAACAGATTTTGAAGACACCAATAGACCATTTCACACGCTATCAATGCTACAAGTAGAACTATGAGCAAAGGACTTCACAAAAGGCCTGATTTATACCGCTGAGTGATATATCCGACTGTCATCGCTATGTCAATGATTGATTAATGTTCTACATGACCTGGCCTGCCCATCGGCAGTCGATTAACACAGTAGTGGCCTTAACCCATTCTATCAGGTCCGAATGTAGCAGTTGTTACTTGTAGGGTCAGTGTAGCCTTTACAATAGTTGTATTGCCACAGAATTGTCGTAAACAGTGAATGTTACGACATTTTGTTTAATTGCTGCAATTGCAATTTATGTGTATGTGTTAGTAGTATTGAACTTTTTGGTTTTACTTGTTTAATTCCATAAAGCTGTACATTGAGGTTTATTAAATTTAAGAGCTTGCCACACAGAAATGTAGCGAAAAATATTAAAAAAAATTTGGCTGAAGCAACTCTGTAGAAGTAGTTTATAAAAGCAAACACCAATATAGTATCGAACACAACGCAGTCCTTTTTAAAGATTCAATTTGGAAAATCAAAGAAATAGAAGCTTTTTATCATTTCAATTAGTAATTGAAACCCTTCTGTTATTTTTGTCACGTTTATCATGTTATGCCTAGTAAAAATATACAAGTCCTATTCGCAGAGTTTAAAACGAAGATTTTACTACATTTATTTCGAAACGTAAATTTGTTAATATTTTGTTTACTTATTTCAATGCCGCCTATTGCTTTCAAGCCAGTTAAATGTTAGTAACTATTGGTAAATATAATTAAAACAAAGGTTTTAGGGTTAAACTACTCATTATTCATTGGAATTACAGCTAAAAGTTAGCCAACAAAAAGCATTGGACCTACTAAAATCACATCTTAATATTTTACTTAAAAATCATTCCGTGGGTGTTTGTGATTTATATCACACATATCATTGACAATATGTGGTCTTTCGCAAAGTTATCGCTATATCTATGGTTTTATCTTTTGTTAGATGTTATATAATAGGTTAAAGATTTGCTATATAAGATGCATTTGCATAAGAACTGTGCGATTAGATATCGCGGCCCGATAATTGTACATTCATTGTTGTGGTGTTTGTTTGTTTATCATAATTTTATAGCAAAAGATTATTATCTATGTATACCTAGCCAAACTAGACATAAAAAAGTCCTGTTGAAAAAGTCTTATTGAATCCAGGTGGAATAACATCAGTTTTTAAACTTTCGCGATTTTTATACATATTAGATATATTTCGGGACTCAATCGCGTGAATTATTTAAAGGTACGAAACCTTTTATTTCAACGTAATATATAAACGTCGAACGACCTTTAAATAATTCACGCGATTAAATCCCGAAATATATCTACATAATAGGAATAACTTCAGTATTGAAAGGTCTTAAAGAATCTGCGTATTATTTCTACTCAGACTATTTGAATACAGTGAAATATGTATGTCTATTTAATCATTTGCAAAGCCATTCGAACATACACTACGTACCTAGTTTTTGAATTGAACCTTGAGGATTTATACTGTCTTTAGAGTCTAATAGACGATGAGTTTTTACATTTCAAATATTTATAGAAGTGTATTACTGAACATGTGGTACCGGCTTAAGAATTGTACCACTTCATCTCTGGGTGAGTCTGTGGGAGTCATGGCGACCATGGGATTTCTCACTCTTTTGCTAATTTGACGGGCAGCGGTGTCCTTTGCGTGCTTTAAATCGTTACTGCGATTGTCAACCCCTTCGCCGAGCGTGGCGATTATGGCCGTTACCCACAAGATCTAGAATAATAAGTAAGATCTACTAGGGAGACCCGTGCCTAGCAGTGGGACATCATATGGCTATAAATGTATTACTTTACCTATGGTCAAATGTGCTCATATCCATAATATAAGAAAAAAATCGTGTAGTAATTATAATAAACGTAATATACGTAACATCTCATCTAAGCCTATATTACTCATATTGATCTGATAAACGATCATAAAAACGAAAGTTTTATATACTACTAACAGTAATTGTATCAATCAAAGCAACTCATTCCGCATTGAAGTCTCTCTTATTGTATAACATGCCTTATTTAAGGTTGTGTACTCACAACATACATAATAAAATTAAATTCTGTTGCCAAGTCACTTCTCACGCCTCTTAACAAGACTGTGATGATATCATGACGTAATCATTTGTTGGCGACTCTTTTGATTTGAACCTCTGATATATCATTAGGTACGCAAGTATGTGGATAGCTTTATATATATTTATTTTATTAATAACCTTCCAAAAAGATCGTAAATCAATCTTGGTATTAATGTAAAAAAAAATATTAGATTTAATAAATTAATCTGTGGTCACACTTAATTATTCGTTTATAAATCGTTGTCATTTTTGACTGCCACTATGGCGCCGTGGGGGTGTATCCGACTGCTACACAAGAGGTCGAGGGTTCGATTCCTACCTAGGATAAAACTTTGTGTGATGAGTACGATGGTTTATTCTGTGTCTGGGTGGTATATTTATCTATAATATGTATGTATTTAGAAATATATAAGTAAGTTTATCAATTGTTTGGTTTCTATACAAGCTCTGCTTAGTTTGGAATCAGATAGCGTTGTGTGAGTTGTCCCAAGATATTATTATTATTAGATATTATTATTTTTAACTTTACGGAAGAACCCCATTGAACATCTTAAGTTTTCAACTCCCTGTTTAGTACCTAGTAATAGATAGCTAGCTTTTGTCTTTTTAGTCAGACTTCCTTTTTTCCACGTTACATTTGATTTTTATTCTAATGTATAAACATTAAAGTTTCCATCAAATCCGTGTTTAGCATTAAAGAGCAACAAAACAACATCCATCCATTAATTCTCACAAAGTTTCGGTTTAATTTTAGTAGGATTTCCAATAGAGGCGCTTTATCGGTCATTGATCGAGCAAGCATCCAAAGTTTCTAAACATTACGATCAATAAAATGTGCCCTGTGAAACTTGTAGTAAATACCTAGAACCTAGTATGTAAGTCCGATTACACTTATTACGCAATAACTTACGCTGTCCGGCGTAAAGCGAGTCACGGAATTGCACGTCTTTTTATTGTTTCAACATTGCGCACTTTCACGGTCATGATGTGCGCAGGCGACTTTCTTTTGGTGCGAGCGAGCATTGTTCGTGGGCTAACAGGTGTTTGTCTAGCTCGATGACCGTGTGATGCAATGTCACCGTCAGTAATTATTTCGGCTAATCACTACTCGTTACGTAATCGATGTTACATAATCGTAACTCGATTTTAAATCGACTAACTATTGGTTATTTTAGTGTTGCGTGAATTTTCTTTAGTTTTTTCATCAAATTGATTCAGTTTTTATAACAACTAAAAATGTGAGGCGTGTCTTTGTGTAATTTGTTAGTTATTTTTATGATGATAACTATTGTAATAAGCGCATTTATAATCTAATGCAATGTAAATATTATGAATGGCAAAATAAAGGTGAACACGTAGCGCAGGTGTCGTTTATCAGGTAGTAAATTTAATACAATTACTTATTAAAATTTATTTATTTATATGCTTCAGTTGTTTGCGTCCAAGATGTTAAGATAATGAAACATGTCATATTTCACACTAAATGTTAGTATTGGAACGAAGTTCCTTATCCCGCGTTGCGAAAGGGGGCTAGACTGAAAAAATTAAGACCAAAAGTTGTAACGACACTTTTTGCTATAGCCGTGCGGCGTGCGCGTGTTTCTCTGTCTGTTGAGTGTATACAGGTTTTTTTTACATAATAAATAATAAAAAAAAACATTTTATTACAATTCCTTCACTAATTAATCGAAAGGAACTTTGTTCCATCCGGGTGTCCCTTGACACCTCTCAAGTTTTTTTTAATAGGTAAGTATAGTTGATATTTGAACATGTTCTCAAATGACAAACCACACGATCTTCAACAGTACATTACTGACTAATTTCCTCTAAATAAGGAGAGCCACGTATTTTCGGAGAAAAGTTCGTCCAAACCAATAACCTAGGTAGGTACAGCTATATTTATTTGTGTACATCAAAAATGGCATTTAAAGTTTGAGCCTTTGGTTTGGGTATTCCATCGCCATTTTAAACATATTTACAGCCCTATGCTGTAGGAAATTTTGTTGTATAATATCTAAATATTAAAATAAGTCAATATTATGATCGGCTTGGTAAATGTGGTATCGGGTATATTATTAGCAATAAGTTTTTCTATTACTAATAGACAAACTTATTGCTTTCGTCTTTAGTCTCTCATTCACTTTATAGGCTGCGTAACAAGCCAAGCAATAAACTCTTTATTCAATTGCTAATTAATTATCGAGCAATAACTTTATCGTAATAAAGTAAAACAAGTCCGTTTATGAAGAAAATGTATGTCTCTTATCAAAGCTTTGAGGAAGGAACTTACTCGTAAATATTGGCTTTTAAGATTGTTACTTCCTTTGCTTTCAATAGTTATTAAATGAAAAAAAAATGGTTGTCTGTAAAGTCGAGTTACGGACAACAATTTTAAGTAAAAACATCATAAGAAAACATTGATGACATATCGCCATTCGCATTGCTTAGCAACCAGTACATAACGTGAGCGGTGACGTCATACTTTTTCGTACGTGCACCCTGTTATCAATTTATAATACGTTATTACGTCAAAAATCGATGCAGTAAAGGATTGATATCGATGTGCCAAGTGCTAACAGGTTATTAAACTTTGAGTTGCATTTTGTAATGTAAAAAATGTTAAAGATTGTAACTTAATAAAGTAAAGAACTACAGTAGAAACTTTTGCCACATTAAGCGAGGATTAATAATAATAATAATATCTAGGAACAACTCACACAACGTCATCTGATCTCAAACTAAGCAGAGCTACCAAACAACTGATAAATATACTTAAATATTTCTGAATACATACTTAATATAGATAAATTACACCTAAACACAGAATAAATCATTATGCTCATCACACAAAGTTTTATTCTGGGTGGGGATCGAACACACGACCTCCAGCTTAGCAGTCAGGGTCACTAACCACTAGACCAACAGGCCAGTAATAATACGGAAAAGAAAATGCGCTACAGATACGTTGAATCTTTAAATGTTTTCGGCTTTACGACCTAGCCTTTACTACGAATCATAAAACAGGTCAGATATTCATTCAATGATTTGGAATTATAAGTACCTATACTGGATCTCGTGCGATAATCGTTTGGATTTTACAGATCGTTATTCTCAAGTTAATAAGGTTCTTTTTTACATACCAAAGTGCTAATGAATCGTGCAATACTGATCATATGGTATTTACTCTTTTGATAGCCGAACATCGGATCATTAAGATGACAAGTGCTTGAGCAAAGAGGATGCTCATTGATTCAAGGTTTTGTTATTTATAAATATATGTTATCGATAATAAGTTCTCGGTATTTATGTCAATATAATATATCGATTGTTCGATATCGATATTAGACAGCAAAATTACAGAGTAGACGATCCTAAACACTTTTGGGAAAAGTTTAGTTTTTCTTTCACGTTATTTGCATTACTATAGAATATTATTGCCAAGCAAACCTTTTATATTTTTTTTAAATCACCCTCAGCGTTTCTTTGTTTGTAGTTTATCGAGGTTTCTTTACAGGTTAAACGTAGTATACGTAAACAAATATTATACTTGACTTATTAGCGAATTTAAATTTATTCAGATCAATATTTTAAGCTGTCGACATTTGAAGAAAAAAGTGGTATATTATTTTAATGGTCTGTTGGAGTTCTGCCCAAAAACAGTTGTATTCAATTAGTAGTGTGTGTTATAGATGAAGAATTGATTGAAATATTAATGTTTTCAATTTGCAAATTGCTAAATGGGCGTAGATTTAATTACTACAAATAACACCGTGACAGCCTAATGAGTGCCCAAATGAATCTAAAAAACTTTGAGATTATAATTTGTAAAATAAACAATCACAAAACAAGCTCTACATATATTTCCGCGGTCAAAAAAACGTTTTTTTTTAATTATCATGGACCAGATTATTTGATATTTAAGGCTTCCTGTCTACGTCAAGTCACGGGTTGCGAAAATCGATTATTTGCCGACCAGAAGCAATGCCAAGTGTATGATGTATCTATTCAGTAAGCAGTTTAATATTACCTTATGCTGTACTTTATATAGCACATTTTTTTGCGTTAGTTGCTTTATTCCTTCAAACCGATGTCAGTTACATCGGCCAATCTCAACAGAGACTAGCTAACTACGCAGAAGGTGCACAAGTGTATGCGCAGACATAAGTGCATTCTTTATTCCCCCATTCTCATAGTCCGATAAGATAAAAATCCAACACGACCAGCGAGAGCTTATGCGGGAACAACGGCTTAACGTGCTTTCCGAGGCACAGAGGGAAGTTACATTTTCGACAACCGTCATCCATTTATTGACGGACAGGAGTAACATTACTTAACCTCGGAGACATCTCCATCTGCTCGGTCGCCCTCGCCACTAAGTCAGGAACTACTCAACGCGTATACATTACGTAGATAGATAAGGAGTATTTAAAATTTGATGATTTGTACATAAATGTTAGCTACAACTTTGTTCTACGCACATTTGAAACAATGAGTAGTATTACTCGAATGGAGAGTTTTAAAGCATGGCTTAGCGGAATGTAGACTATTTGACTACCCACTGCATAACGAAGGTTAGGTCCTTCCTCCTGTTCTCTCACCAAAGTCTTTGCTCAACATTAAAGATAGCAAAACTCGCACTATGATAACTTGATCTTTTTAACTACTTGTCCAGTAATCCAGAAAGAGATAGTAATATTATGTGTGATGAATATTCTACCCAAAGTTGTCACAAAGTATGCAAAGTCAGTGAGAAATCGACATCACATCAGCGTTCGACGTTAGTGAAATGCCAACTTTCGCATTTCTTGAACTCGGCTTCTCTTATGTAACTTGTCATCTAATTACTACATCTGTGCATAATTTTGGGTGTTTGTAAGATAATTCGCTCATATTTGAATTGGCTAATTCTTGGTCATATATATTTTTATGATAATTTAGTATTTATTATTGATTAATTTGCTTTATTTGGCTCATCAAGTTCATAGCAAATTAATAGCAGTGCTGTTGTTATAATCTTCTTGGCTAAAAAGAGGCTGTTGTTTGACGTATGTTGGTAGGTCTAAGTAGTATGTAGTAGGTCTGTCTGTTTATGTCGTCGTGGTGTACCTAACGGATTATGTTTCTACAATACTTTTGATAAAATGAACAAGCAATAGCTGAAGGTGCAATAAACTGAAAATGTTTTCTAATACTCTTGGTTTGCTGAGTTGTTTTTTTTAAACATGTAAAGCTGCGTTAATTAAAGCGTTTGGTTCAAGGTTCACATGCCGACAAAATTAAATGAATTTGTGATGAATGTAAGACCACGACAACTTGTTAAGTAAATTGATTGTTTATTGATTAAAAAATAGCAACATGTCATGAGTGTGAGGCAATATTTTAATCAAATTTTATAATATTGACTATTTGACACGCGCAACTTCGTCTACGTAAATTTTCCTCGTTTTTGGAACATTTTTCATTATTGCTCCGCTTCTATTGGTGGTAGCGTGATGTTATATAGCCTATGACCTTCCTCGATAAACGGGCTATCCAGCAATAAATTTTTTTTTTAATTCCGAACAGTAGTTCCTGATATTATCGCGTTCAAATAAACATACAAACTCTTCAGCTTTATAATATTGCCTGCGTGGGCTATTGCTATGTCTATCTCCGACCTTTAGCTATCACTGATCACAATGATGGTAGTCTACTACGAGTACAATGCGCATTATTCTATTAGGTAGGTTGTCTTCTACAATGCGAAGGGATACCCCAACTATGGAACCATATAATTAGTATTTCATAAAAGTGGGTAAAGACACATAAATTCTTTAGTTTAAGCAACGTTACCTTATTCCGTCCATAGATGCCTTCGATTATGTTTTTGAGAAATAATAATATCCAATAATAACATCTAGGGACAACTCACACAACGATATCTGATCCCAAACTAAGCAGAGCTTGTACTATAGAAACCAGACAACTCAACAACTCTACATACACATATTATTGATAAATAATACCCAGACACAGAATAAACCATCGTGCTCATCACACAAAGTTTTATCCTGGGTGGGGATCGAAACCACGACCTCTTGCGTAGCAGTCGGATACACTCCCACGCGCCATAGAGGCTGTCAAAATGTCACATCACGTTAAGTCTCTTCTATTCCCTAAGTTTCTTCTATTCCCTTAAATAGAGTTGACAGTTACATTACATCCTTGTGTACTCAATCTCCTCCATAGTCGTCAAGTCTCTATTGAGATTGATTGGCTGCTGTAACTAGAATCGGTTGGGAAACCATAAACATAATATTAAAACCGTGCACTTTGAGGTAATTGTGCACTTTATATTGATCAGTCGAGTTAATTCATATTTCCTTTAACTTTAATTCATGAGAACACTTAATATAGTCAAAGTATCAATCAAGATGCTTCTTATGGTGCATTTCCTATGTTGTGCAATATACTTGCGCAATTAATTAGTACCGTTCGTATTAATAAAGGAAAGAAAGTGCTATTTGCCACTCAGGAAGGAAGTTTTGTGCAGTTATGTTTATATTACCTGCGTACATATTCGAGTGAGTGTATTGTCAACAAGTAATTATATGTTTACGTGCTTGTTTATTTGATTTCAATGAGCATTCGTTGTTTCTTGTTTCCTGGAGTTTTATGTAGGTGAGTGTGAGAGTGACAGCGATATTCTTATGATCCTGCCCTTTATTAATTCCTGGGGTATTTTTCCTTTGCACTCTTCTATTATATGAATATTGAATCGTCGACTCATATAGACGTGCGCATAATTAATAAATTAACAATTGCATAAATAGTGACCTAGTTTACCGACTGTGTGTTTTATACGAAATTAGTTTAATTATGAACAATTGATAGTGTTATTTGCCTCAAAAATGGATGGTAGTCCAACGCGAAGCGGCCCCCCTGCACCATCAACGCCCAAAAGTGAGAAAATGGAAGTTATTTCAACACCGGAAATACAGCAATGGATGGGGTCTGTCCAACAGTACCTTGGCGAAATATGTACGATTTCCGCCGACGGAAAACTGAACTCGGAGCAAAAGTTGAGGATTGCTAACCTCTGCCGCCAAGTTGGAAATAGTGTTGCTCAATTGGCTGTTCAGTATCAGTCACTCAAACAGAAAGCTATACAAACACATGTGTCCTTGCAGAATCAAAGTGACCAACTGGATTTGGCGAAAAATCTGACAGAGATTAAACAAACGATCAAAGAGTCCTGCACCAACCAAGCCATGACAAATTCTTCCTTCGCAGACATGGTGAAGAAGGGGACCAATAGTTTTGTTCGGCCTACTTCTCTGAGTTCCGTAGCCATTTATCCTAGTGATAGGTCAAAAACTAGCGATGAAACAAAAACTTTGGTCCAGAAAATCGTCTGTCCTGAAGAAATGCAGCTGAAAGTTCGCGGTGTCCGAAACACAAGAAACGGAGGGGTTATCATCAGCACGGAGTCCAAAACCGACCTAGAAAAACTGAAGCAATCAGTGCAACTAGCCAAGTCAGGTCTTACCGTCGACGAAACCCAAAAGCGTAAACCCCGCATTATAATCATAGGAGTCCCTACACAAATCAGCGAAAATGAGGTCTTTAAATGTATCTACGAACAAAACATAGTAGAGAAAGTACCGTCCTTGACTAGAGACTCATTTTTGAGCTCAATGAGACTCAGCCACAAATCTGGGAAGAAAGACGCAACGACCTGTAATTACATCCTGGAAGTTTCAGCAGTCATTCGTAAAGCCCTAATCACTCAAGACAGAGTTTTCATTAACTGGACATCCTGCCCTGTACGTGACTTCACGCTAGTAACCAGATGTTACAAATGTCAGCAGTACGGACATGCAGCTAAAACGTGCAAGACTCCTGACTCTACATGCGGTCATTGCGGTCAAGACGGGCATTCAATTCAAGACTGCAAAAAGAAATCAGAGGCGCCTAAATGTGCCACTTGCGTGCGCTTCAAAAAGCCAAGCAATCACAAGACAGGAGACACCGACTGCCCTGCAAAAAAAGCAGCTGAACTAAGGTACATTAACTCTATCGACTATGAAGGCGCCTAAGAGCGCCACATACTCACGTGTATTTTAGGACTAAAGTTTATATAAGTTATAAATATGGATGTAAATTTAATTACGCAACTAGACAATAGTTTTATATCTGAATCAAAGTTTTGTGAGGTTGAAGATTGCAGACAATATCTTACCCGTTACGAAAATTCACTAACCATCCTTACCCAAAATATTCGCAGTATTCATAAAAATATAGATAGCTTACATGTTTTTTTTCAGAGGCTTAATTTTCATTGTGATGTAATCATTCTTACTGAGTGTTGGTTATTAAATCGGTACGATCACCTCCCAATAATATCTGGTTACAATCTCTTCTATACTACTACAAATCAAAATCAAAATGATGGTGTCGTGGTTTATGCTAAAAAATCATTAAAGGTCACAGTAGAGGAGCCAACTCTGCAAGACTGCAATGGTTTGATATTTAAAATTGGTTCTGACACAGCTATTATCGCCTTGTATAGATCTCCTTCTTTCAGAAACTTAGATCCATTTCATAACTCTCTAAATAGCATACTGCAATCGCTATCTTCGAATAAAAACATAATACTAACAGGTGACTTGAATATAAACATTAGCTCAAAGTCTTGCGATTCAGGAACCCATAACTACCTTAATTTGTGTTCATATCACGGTCTTCAGTCCGCTCATACATTATCTACCCATCAAAGCGGTTCCTGTCTCGATCATGTAATGATTAAATCCAACTTGACATACATTACGCTTGTTACTAACTCAACTGTAACTGATCACCACGCTGTCCTACTAACAGTAAATTTGACGCCACCTAAGCAGATTCGTCCGCAGACAAGGTCTAAATTAGACATAAACAAACTCGAACATGATTTACGTAACATCGATTTTTGCCCAGTTTACAATAATGCCGACCCTAATATATCTCTGTCGTATTTAATTAAAAATGTCCAGCAAGCAATTTTACGCAACACAAAAATAATAACAATAAATAAGAAAAATTGTAATATTAAACCCTGGATTACTCCTGGTCTTATACGGTGTATAAGACACAGAGATCGACTCCATCAGCGAACAAGACGAGACCCTGACAACCTTATACTACTAACCACATATAAAAGATACAAAAATTTTTGTAACAACCTACTCAAAAAGTTAAAAATTAATTATGACAGAGATGTATTACAAAGGGCAGGTAATAATAGTAAGCAGATATGGCAACATATTAAAAGTATGACTTACTCCTCGAAACAGCACGAATCAAATTCGAGTTTACTGCACGCTAACTCAACACCACTTAATTCTGCTAACCATGTAAATAACTATTTTATTAATGTGGGCAAAAACCTTGCTGAACATATTCAAAACCAAAATTATAGCCTAGGATATAATCATCCCCCCCAACCTATCTGCAACGTTAGCTTAAAGTCGCTCGTTATGTTTGACACTGATGAAAATGAAGTAGCTCGAATTATCACTAGCCTGAAGGATAACTGTGCCGCTGGCTCGGACAATATTAGCAATAAAATCATTAAATATTTTAAACATATTTTTGCACCTCCTTTAACATATATTTTTCGACTTTGTCTATCTGAAGGGATTTTTCCGCGATGTCTAAAGAAGGCTGTAGTTATTCCAATCTTTAAATCCGGCAACAAAGATCTTGTTACCAATTACCGTCCGATATCCCTACTTCCCTCAATATCAAAAATATTGGAAAAAATTATAAATATTAGGTTAGTTAATTACTTAGAAAACAACCAGTTCCTATCCCCTTCACAATATGGTTTTAGAGCTAAACTGTCCACAGCCGACGCGACTCATAGCTTGACAGATTATGTTTCTCAGGAGCTTGGCAAAGGGAATCAGGCCCTGGGCATATTCCTTGACCTTGCCAAAGCTTTTGATACTATTTCAATTCCCATTCTCCTAACCAAGTTAGAGTCTCTGGGCATAAGAGGGACACAGCTAAAACTCTTGGCAGACTATTTAGATGAAAGATACCAGTGTATCAAAATAGACGACATTATGAGTGAAGATCAAAAATGTTCCGGTTTTGGTATACCTCAGGGTAGTATTTTGGGCCCTACGTTATTTTTAATTTACATAAATGACCTTTGCAACCTAAATATCGGCCATGGCAAGATAATAGCATATGCTGACGACACAGCTATTATATTTACAGCTAAAACCAAGACAGATTTGTTTAAAAATGCACAGCAAGGTTTTAATATTATAAATAATTGGCTTTGTCATAATTTACTAACATTAAACGCTGATAAGACAAAATATATCCATTTTTCTATGCGCCACTCATACCACAACGGCGCTGACACAGATTTATTTGCACACTATTGCAACAATCCCGCAGAGAACACATGTAACTGTCCTATTATTCACAACACTAGTAACATAAAATATCTCGGTATTATTATCGATGACACACTTTCATTTAAGTATCACATTGAAAATTTAGTGACTAGAGTCAGAAAACTAATGTTTGTTTTTAAAAAACTTCGTACCACCGTAGACTCAAAACTGATCTTACAAATATATCAAGCTCTGTGTCAGTCCGTCATTCAATATTGCATCACTTCATGGGGTGGAGCACTAAAAACCATTATACTACCTCTTGAAAGAGCTCAGAGAGCAGTTTTAAAAGTAGCTACCTTTCGTCCTTTCCTATTTCCCACTTTCCTTCTCTATAAATGCTGTAAGGTACTGACTGTTCGCCAGCTATTCCTACTTAATGTCATTTTAAAACAACATAAGCTGCTCACCTTCAATGCTGACATTACTAACAAGAGACGAAAAGATATAGTCTGCACATCTAATTCTACCTCAAGATATACATTTACAAACAGATTTTTTAATTTTATAGGCCCTTTTTTGTATAACAGATTAAACCGAATAATAAATATATACCATCTTAATTATTTTAATTGTAAAATAGCTATAAGTTCGCAATTACAAGCTATGTCATACGAAGAGACGGAGGATTTACTGGTAGTAATAAAATAAAAAAAAAAGGCTCAAATTTCTCACTAATTATGTAATTAGCATAAAATAAGTTAATTTATTTATCTTTGTTTTATATTTAGTTAACAGTTCTTATTTTTAGTTAAGATTAGTTTTAGTTTCAGAAAGTATTTGTTTTAAATACTTTTTTACTTTCTCGCCTGAAACACAGGTTTCAACCTAGTTCAGGCAAATATCCAACTGTGCCGTTTATTATTTATAAGTGTACCTAAGTTATGCTATTGTACCTATACTTTATGAATAAATTTTATTATTATTATTATTATTATTATATGACATCTCTGTATTCACTATCTTTCTCACCATGTCATCTCACTCTTCTCTTACTTTTAGGGTCTTCTTTTACTTTTAGGTATAGTTTTTCACATTTTCTGTTTCCAATATTTCTTACAACCTCTATTGTAAAGCAAGAAATATACTTCGTTTTTTAGTAGCAAACTAGCTGAACTCGACCACGCTTCGCTGTGGCTTTTGAAGCCAGGAACAATCGCCGGCCTTCCCAGAACATTCTGCTAAAGTTTCTTCACAATTTTATCAATGGTTTCGGAACGCATAGATGACATACAACAATCCACTTGTAGGATGATCTATCAATCTCCTTGCTACATTATCAAATAATAATAATAATTTTTATTTGCGTCAAACACAGTATACAAGATGTTACAATTTATAAGAGGTTTTTATCAGATGTTTAGCTATTTGGAATATACATACATAGTTCTAATTTCCATATCACATGTTTGGACGTAGAGTATACAGGTTAAACTTTGCTTATTTTATTTAAATTATTTGTTACTTTTTGCTTGTTTTAATTTTTTCTGTAGTATATTATTTTGTGGATAACGGTGCTGGTTGCGTAATTACCTAATTGTTTTATAAGAAATATTGTTAGTCTTATGCATGATTGCGCAATTGTTTGTTATCCTGAAGAAATAAAAATAAATACTTGTATTTATTAAATACAAGTATTTATTTTTACCCAACTTGGGTTTCAATTTTGTAAAATTAGTAGGTATCACCTGTGGAACATCATCATTATATTAATAATTATATATATATTTATATTTTACCCAAATGGATGTCGCGCCGGATGTAGGTCAAAATAGACTTTATTAGATTTAATTAAATACAAGTGAAACAAAGATTAGCATGATAATAAATGTATTACTTCTGGTTATGTTAGCCTTCGTAAACTCAAAAATCGCTTCTGATCTTCCAATAGTTGTATTGTACATAAATACATTGTCTTTAACACTTCGAGTCAAATCGGTAGATAACTCTTCATTAGAATGTACGGAGACTTTATATGAACTAAGGCTTTTAACTTTAAAGACTGTAGTAAGCTGAGGTATATTGCTTTTGTCAATATTTGTTAAGAGTTCCAGACACTTTCACAATAGTAGCAGTGGTGATGTTTCGTTATTGAGGACAGAAAAAAGGCTGGTATGTAATTACTAAAAAAAATTGATAGTATTTTAGTTCTTCTAAAATAATATATCTGTTAATAACCACAGTTAGTATGTTTAACCGAGATTTACCGACTAGCTCATAACTTTAACTTTGCGTTGCTTGGTTTGGCGTGCTCTACTTCTCCATTCTTCAAGCTATTTGTCATCAAAATCAGTCCAGTTTACAGACAAATAGAAGAAGAAAAGAAAGAAAAGATACATTTATTCGTTGTATGACATTAAGTTACATAAAATGTTGGGCCTCGCGGTTGCAACGAATGGGTGTCCAGTTCAGCATAAGCTAGACTTAAGAGGAAATAGATTTACTGTTGTATTTGTATGGCATTGGGATATAATTTTATCAATATAAATTATTGTTAAAAGTACATCCCTGAAAACAAGCTCATTATTTCCCTAAACGGTGTAAACATAGTAAACATCTACACTGTACTTTCTCCTTAAAAAAAAAGTTTGTTGTGGTTTGTAAATATTATTGAAACTGCCACATACTGATACTACAATCGAGATATCCGTTACATTTTAATTAAAAATCGAATAGACGCAAGAATGACTCAGTTTTGAGGACATTTCCGATAGATCTGTTGACGATCTGCAAGAGGGCAAATGTCATGGCCTAACAGCTGGATTTTCAATCTTCATAACTGTTTTTAAAGTCGTCATGTATTCTTCTATCTTTTATCTTAAAACCATTTGTGTGGTGACTCTTTGACCCAGACGGAATATATTATATCGAAAATATTATTACCAGTTAGTTTATTTCTTGAGTGTCCGCCTTATGAAGTTAATTTGCATTTATAAACAACCACATAAATTGCTTTACTAGCGAAGGAAAACATACATTTTCCATGTCAAAAGGTTTATTAAATACATTTTAACAGTTGTAATCATATCTCTGTAACATTATCATGAAATACAAAAAAAAAGGAAAAGAAGATAGAGAAAGAGATACGTGGTTACAAAGTTTAGGAGTATGTATTCTTATCTTAATCTACATATAAAAAGATATATCTTAGGGACTAATACATGAAATTTGGATTATAGTTCCATTTACATAGTACAAGCTCTGCATAGTTTGGGACCAGATGACGTTGTGTGAGTTGTCCCAAGATATTAATATGTATATCGTTTCCATATCACCGGACTGTGGAGTCCTGGTCATTTGGGAGGCGTGCATGGGGCCGAAGCGAACACGTAGAGGTCCATTAGGCACTTCTAGTTTTTTTGTAGACTATTCTTAAGGCTGTGTGACACAATATTATTATTATTTATTACGTAGCAGCACTCATAAAGGAAACATTTTTTAATTTTACTTTTATGTTAATTTCAAACACAGCGCGGCCGTAGTCACAAGCAAAAACTAGTCTTAAAGATGTGTCAAATTGAAATCGTTGGATTACATACTACAAATTATGACACAGTATCGAAGAAATGCAATTTACATTATGAAGAAAGATCTCACACACACAGGGGTAATACTACACATATGTGTGTGCGTGACATGTCTGTGTACGCGTCACTGCGCTTGCGACGATGTCGTTGCGTTTTCACTCACCTTGTTGCGAACTGGAAGTATTAGTGCGATATTATACGTAATTTTTCTAGGGAAATTGATCTACTTTTGCTAGCGATAGCGTGCCAATAAAATTGATTGACTAAACATGGCATAAATTAGTCATTAAAGTTTATTACTTGATAATAATTATAATTGATATATAGACAATATAATATAATTTAATCTTGGACATTATAAACTTTTTTAAGTATAAATAATGAGATATTGATGTTAAAAGTAGTTCTCATTATTTATTTTATTCATTTCATTATTTTGGCGTTCTGTATAGATCGGGTCTTTAATTCATGGACTGAGACGTAAATACAAATTTGAATAAATCTATTCCTAACGATGTCAGTGATTTGCATCACAATATTTGATAGACACAAGGCTATTCATTAATTTTGTCACTGACGTTGATTCTACAATAGATTGATTTGTAACAGTTTCTCGACACGGTTATGACGAAATATATTCAATATTTTTATTGATTTTTTAATTAAATTATGAGTTATTATGTATTCGTTGTATTTGATTTTATAATATCTAGACACATTTCGTAATGTATGATGACTTTTCAAGATCATTTCGAATGAGTCAGTTATCAATAACTGAATAGGTAATACAGATATACCTATATATTACTAGCTGACCCACGCAACTTCATCTGCGTTAAATTTCCCCATTTTCAAAAAATACTTAAATCACGAAAATAATAAAAATATCATTAAAATCAGCCAAGCTGTTTCGGCGGACTTCAACCACAATTAAGACATGATATTTTTATAAATTAGAAAGAAGATAACGTACCTGAGACTTGTGAGGAAGGAAGATAACGTATCTACTTTAAAGTAGAAACAAAAGCTATATAATTTATTAAGAAACTAGCTGAACTCGGCCACGCTTTGCTGTAGCTTTTTAAGTCAGGAACACTCGCTGGCCTTTCCAGAATATTCTGCAAACGTTTCATCACAATTGATCAATGGTTTCGGAACACATAGAGGACAAGAGACAAACATTGATTTTTATATATATAGAATAACCTCTGAATTAAAAGTAGGTCCTTACCTATTTATTTATTTTCCGTCTCTACTATTTACTTTCAGTAAATGACAACATAAGAGTTGAACTGCTGACTCGCTGGTCAGGTTTATGGATTTCTTAATGCACCAAAGTGAGCACCAATACCTTCTTCATATGCTGTACTTTCTTAATCCATCCTATTATTTTCTGTTAATCTATCCCCAAGGGGGGTTACTCTGTATGCCATCTCCTTCGAATTACTGTTTTAATTCTCTGGTTCATGTAGAACATGAAGCTGCAAGTAAAAATAATTATTGTATAGGTTTTTTTATGTATGAAGTATAAATAAATACCTGTCTGTAATTTGTTTAATTAAAATACTTGCTTCTATTATGATATATTTACTAGCAAATTAATCATAAACCCAGTCTGAATATCGATGAATATTTTCTTTGACACTGTCATAGTTTATATATCCAGTTTCTTTAAGCTCTTTCTAAATAAGGTGTATTCGAGTTACGTGTCTTGTTCTAATAGATAACATTGCTTGGTAATAAACATCCTTTAACTTTCACTGGTCGTGAACAAACCTTGGTAACGGGTGTAGTGTCTTATCAGTATTGTTTATTCATTCATTTATTCTGATAGGCTTGTTTTTTAAATAGGTAGGTACAAACATAAGTACTGAGAGTATCTATAGCATGCAAAGTGTTCTAACTTGAAGCCAATTCAGCACATGGAGATTTTTCTATTTTAATCTCCTGCTCTGTTCTGACATTAAAATGGGTAAGGTATATTTTAATCAAAAGGAACCTTAATATATTTTTTTTTTTTAATAAGTCAATAAGGGCTGGATTTACCATTTTTTTAAATTACCGCAACAGAGCAACGAAGCAATATTATATGCACGGGATATGTAGATTAAAGTGTTGTTACTTCAGAAATATACAAGTGATAACCAAAGCAGGAAGTAGCTTTTAGAAATGGGTATATTCTACTTTTTATAAAGGACCTTATACTGATACAGTACACACTTAGTTATCAAGTATGATCTAAAGGTTCATTTCCGTGCATCGCGACCGATCGCGAGCCGCTCGCGGCTTACGACAAGCGGCTGAGGTAAGTGACAGACGCGCGCGGCCGACGACTGTCTTAGGCCTGCGCGCGCACTGTGAATATAGTCGCATCGGCCGCGAGCGTCAGCCGCTTGTCGTGAGACGCGAGCGGCTCGCGATCGGCCGCGATGCTTGGAAATGAACCTTTATATCGAACGTCAGCTTAACTTGAGTTGTCAAACATTAATCGAGAATTCGAGATTAACCTGTAGGTAAGTGCAGCCGGTGACAGTTGTATGAAGTTTTTAATGTTACGACACAACGTCGTATGGCGATGTCACTTATCACGCCTTTCTACAGTGCTTGTGTTTGACACCAGGAACATTGACTACTACTTTCTGACCTGTATATTGGACCAGGTTTTTAGTTTCCTTGTTCTGAGCGTTAGTTTTTATTTTGTACTTCTCACTGGTTTAATTTCGTAAAACAAACAACACATTTTGTACGATATATAGATGTTCATACAATATACCGTCCGTATTTTGATTTTTCAAATATTTTCGTACATACAAATTCTGTCCTGACAATTATGAATAGAAGAAAAATAAATCTGATGTTTTATGTATATAGATAGCAACTTCGTCTCCGTCAATTTTTCCCGTTTCTGCAACACTTTTTATTGATGCTCCGCTCCTGTTGATCATAGCGTGACGTTATATAGCCTATTGCTTTCCTCGATAAATGGGCTATCCAGTACTAAAAAAAACAATTCAGACCAGTAATTCCTAAGATTATCACATTCAAACAACCAAACAAACAAACTCTTCAGCTTTATAATATCAGTATAGACTAGCTGACCCGGGCAACTTCATATGCGTAAATTTTCCAATGAAAGAAATAAATGGGGTATCCAACAGTAAAATATATTTATTTAATTCTCGTGTTCAATAAAGAAACAAACTATTCAGCTTTATAATATTATAGTATAGATAAACTACTTTCTTATCTACACTATTAATGATTACATATAACTAAAGTTTGACTGTTAGGACGTCGGAGGTAATATAGGAAATGAATAATCTAATTTAGATGAAAACTAATATAGAGATAGCTTGAAGCCTGAGGATAAATAGGTACTAGATACCACTTTTCATCAATAAAACCTGCCACACGCGCGGGTGGAGCCTCAGGCAATAGCTATTAATTACATAGTTTCTTTATTACTTAATCAACTGCAATTTATAAGAAAAGTTTAATTTATTTGTTTATTATATTCAAATTAATCGCCATCGTTAGCAACGCACTGATCACCGCAACATCGTAACTTTTACATTTCCAATATCAATCATTATTTTGTAAAATATTGGAAATCTGACAAAGTACAATATCACATTCATTTATAACTTTGGTAAAGGTTAAAATTGTTAGATAACTTTAAAAGTGGATACAATAAAGTTTTAACCCAAAAACCAAAACTAGATTTTGTAGATTTAATCATTTTGATTGCGTACACACAAAAATACAAGCTAACACTTTGAAAGTACATCGGCTTCAAAAACGAACGCCGATTCTCTGGCTTTTAAATTAAAAAATACCTGAGGCAGACAGACGGACGGACAAACGGACGGACGGACATGGCGAAACATAGACTTAACTTAGCGACGAGCTTTTTGACGACGGAACCCTAAAAATCTATCCATTTCTATTGCCGCTACAATGCTGTAGACATCCTCGTACATAGATTACAACCAGTTATTAAATACTAGCTGTCCCGCGCAACTTCGTATGCGTAATTTTCCCCCGTTTTTTAAACATTTCTCGTCGCTTCTCCGCTCCTATTAGTCGTAGCGCGATGTTATATAGCCTATAGCCTTCCTCGATAAATGGGCTATTCAACAAAAAATTAATTTTTCAAATCGGACCAGTAGTTCCTGAGATTAGCGCGTTTAAACAAACAAACAAACAAACAAACAAACTCTTTCGCTTTATAATATTAGTATAGATAATATTGTACATCTTTAAAAAAAAATTATTCAATATTCATAACGTAATTAGTTCCACAATCAATGAATATAATGTTGGAATGTGATAAATGTCAAAAATATTATGTTTATATTATTCGGTTGCTAAATATATTATTTTATTACAGTAATATATTATTAATATAACACCTGCTAGACAAGTATTCATCTATATTACTATATTGTAGTAATTTGGGTATAATTTTAACCGCCTTCAAGAAAAGGTTTGACCCGTATGTATGTATGTTCCGATTTTCTGAAAAACTAGTGATCGGATTTTGATGTGGTCTTCTGGAAAGGATTTATCGTTTAAAACGTTATCCTAGCTAGTAGCTAGTAGCCTAGATAAAACACCAAAGATATATACTAAGACATAGGAGTCAGTCTGCAAAATTTGCATTCGGTGATGTGCTGGATAATTTTTTCCTTGATATACATTAATTGAAAGCGGTTAGTTTTTTTTGCTGAAAAAAATATTAAAGTTATTGGTGCATTTACTGTTAAAAGCACTATTCAGTGAATCTCAGCATGATCACGGGAACTACTCAATTATAAATATTTCGGGTTGATTAATTACAAACCAAGCCACATAAAACAAGGTTTTATTTAAAAAAATTACCGGTTTTTTAAAATAAATACAAGGTAAAATAATCCTTTGAGTCATAGCGATACGTTATAAGTTTCATAATAAAACAGACTAAACGGTGCAAATATATTTTATCAGTATAGTTTTTAAGATATGCGTGTCCAAAATAATACAAACTTTCCAGCTTCATATCATTATGGATATTTTATTATGTACAGTGATAAATAATATACACGTGTATTCACTTTGTTTTATTGTATAAGACAACCTTGATGCATGAAGGCTTTCGGTAACAAAAAAACTAGTTTTTTTTTCATATCATCCTCAGTTTATTTGAATAAGAGAATTCGAAATTATACAAATATACTGTTATTTGAAATCCGGTTTGGTGATCAACCGATCTGTGGTCCATAAGTCATTTGACGTAATATAAAAAAATATTATGCTTTCTTTTTGCACGATATATTACGGCTTTGCAGCTCTTATGTTGTACGAAATAAGATTGATTATTGCATTTCCTTTATTGATGTAAAAGTGGAAAAAATATGTTAGCGTTTCTTGACTTGTAAGTAGCGAGATACTACGATTATGACGTCATCTAACTATATTTTCAATGATGAGTCTGAATTTGCTCTATTCTTAGAGAGGAGACCTGACCCTTGACCTGAGGCTGGTTTTGTCAGAAAATCCCTAATCACGCAACACACAATCAGGATCCCCTCAGATAAAACATAGGCTTGTATACCATCTTAGTAGTATAAACCCTGTTCCCTGGGTGAGTAATTTCGATGCAACTTTCACTGTTTATAATACTAAGATGGTATACAAGCTTATGTTTTATCTGAGGGGATCCTGTAGACTGTGAATGTCACCAACACCAAAATTCCTCCAAAAAGTTTTCTGATAACTATTAAATCCGTTTTTTGGTTCTAGCAAATGTCGGTTTCCTCACGTTTTCTCACTGGCCGATGAGCTCAAAACATTTGCTGCATTACGTACGCCTTCTTGTAATGTTGTAATGGTTGAGAAAGCTGTAAATACAATTATACATTAGTAATCACCTTTTTAAATGTATTGGGATTTAACGGACTTAGCTAATTAACATTCTTAAATGTTGTGTGCGATTTTCTGTTGACCTTATTTTATTGTTCCTTCAGATTTATACGGTCATCTTGTCTGAACGCTGCTCTCTGGATGCTAATTCAACAAAAATCTTTCGAAACAACATTATAAGGGTCAAAAATAATAAAATGGAGTTATAAAAATATATATAATAGTATATAGTATATTTAATAGTAATAAAAATTCAGAGGTAGCAAAAACAATTCCTTCAATTATATTTCTTCGTTAGGCCCTGGATTCGAAGTTTTGGTGATTAAACGAAAATCATTAAAAATAATCTATGTAAACGATTAAAATTTAAAACGTTAAAGTTAAAAATGTGTAGTTTCATAGAGGCAGGATCTTCGAAACGAAACTACACATTTTTTTTCTCTTCGTTTTTTTCAGATTTAGCTACTGTCCTCAGTAGCTAAATCTGTAGTACCAGAAAACGGACAGTTAAATCCATACGAGTAGAATAACAATTTTTATATTAGGTAAATACTAGAATTATATTGTACAGTCAATTTATCAGTATCCAAATTAGGTTGAGTCATCGAGAAAAAGAGTAAGATATTACACACTTATTTTTTCGTTCAAGTAAGTGTATGATACAGTCATGCACGATAATAAGAGCCTCCTTAAAAGTGAGATTTTTAGAGACAAAAATGATGTCAGCTTGGCTAAAAAACTTAGGCACTCGCAATTATCATGCAATAATCATAGTAATCTATACTCATATTATAAGAGGTAACGTTTCTGAGGTTGTGTGTTTATTGTAGAGGGTAATCTCTGACTCTACTCTTTTATCAATAGAAAGCCACATTATTTGTGAGTGTCATAGGCTGGATAACGTCAGGCTACGACCAATAGGAGCGGAGCATCAATGAAAATTATTGCAAAAACGGGACAAAATGACGCAAACGAATAAGCGAGAGTCAGCTAGTATTTTATACATGTCAGATAAAATTTAGTTGTTAGTGTAACCAATTGGCTTTATCTATTTTCTCATTACTCATACACACTGACCTCTAGTACCTACTAGTACGCTAGACAGGTGACCGACAACAACAAGACTTCTATTTGATTTTGAAATTTGGACGATCATTTGAAAAACTAAATGGAAGTCTATACTTGTGTAACAAGGATAACAATAACAGCCATTTGTCATGAGTGAAAAAAAAATAGTTTTTTGTAAAGTCGGTTTAGGAACGATAATTTTACATGATAACGTCTTAAGAATACATTGATGACATATCGCCATTCGCGTTGCTTAGCAACCAGTCAATAACGTGACACTTTTTCGTGAGTGCAGCCGGTCATCGATTTATAAGACGTTATCACGTCAAAAAGTTCAGAGGATGGTCATTCGATTCGGCATTTGAATTTGCTATCACTTTATACAGGGTAGCCAATACAGGGTACTAGTACCTACTGTAAAGGTCAGTGCTCCTACATCACCGTCTTATAGTACTTTATTAGGATTGTTCATTTACTCGGCATTAAAAGTGAGGAACCTAAGTCAATGTTTGAGATAATTCTACGTAGATGAAGATACGGGTATAAGTAATAGGGTCTTTGACCGAACGTCAAAAACGACCCGTTCCTTACAAATTTGTATGAAATGCAATGTGACGTCACGTTTTCTATGGCCAAAATTTACTTTTTGTGATAAAAAATTATCAAACACGTTAAATTTTGAACACTTCATGACATATTATTGCATTTTTTTTATAGTAGTCAAATACCCAATTAGTAGGTACAAAATATGTTAGACATTGGTTACAAAATTAGGTCACATACAAGAGTGAGTTCATCAATTAGACGCAGGTAGCGCTAACTGTTCTTTGTTTCACACTCTCGAGTCTCACAGGTTGCGAATATTAGCAATTAGTTGTCTTCTCACCGAGGTTTGCAACCTCTGCTGTGGTTTTGGTTAAGTTTTGATATTATAAACAGGGGTGGAGTTGGGGCGTTATGTATTTCTAAATAATTAAAAGTGTTTCTGGACATTATGTTCCTGTTTAATAAGTACGTAACTGATGTGTCAGTAAAAAAAAAAACTTATCTTATTGCAAAGTTCATTTTTCTACAAATATTGGTATAATAATGAGGTTATTTTATTGACCATATAAAGTAAATAATTAAATTTTATACTACCAGGAATTTCTTAATGGGCAATTGGTAGGTACTATGTGGGTACCGTCAGCAATGTTAGTCTTGTAACATGTCTTTACAAAATAAATGATCTAAGTAAAGTCATAAATGTGCAAAATATTACATTTTCGTCATCAGATTTTATGTTAATTTTACGTAGATAAAATCATTTACGGGGTTATACAAGACACAGTAATATACGAATGCAAACACACTGGTGTAAATTGCTATATCAGTTTTAAACCGGTACTTACTCAATTTATAGTAGTCTCTTATAACACTTAGAATAGGATGTGTTAAGTTACGGCGACATGTGCTATTCTATGTGAGGCAAGGCGAGGCAAGGTGATGGGAGAGTTAAATGTAATACATCAAAGCCTAGGGGCTTTGATGTATTACATTTAACTCTCACAAGTCAGATAAACGCTAATTGAATAGAATGACGTCATTGCGCGTGCAAAAGCACGAATATGATTATTTAAAATAAGTTTCGCTGTTTCTCATGCTCACCGAAGTCATTGCGATGTCATGCTGTTCGATAAGCTTTTATGCCATTTGTCTAGGGAGCAGTACAGTAAATGTACTCACTCAAACAATATTTCACGGAAATGGAATTACAGACCACTTTGCTCGGAAGGCATTCTGAGATTCCGTGTCCGTTAGCGATGTCTATATGTGCGTTGCTTAAACACGCATTGTATTATGATTACCATCTGCCGTACTCTCGGTATTAAGTGTCAATCAGTGTTTTGTGTTTCTAGAAATTACAATTGTCACTGTCGCTCTAACACGCCGTGTCTCGCTTGCCTTGCTGTATTCTCATGTCACCAATCAGTATTGTACAATTGTGAAACGCACAGGAAAAGTAAAGTTCTGTATTATAATGTAATCTATTATTATCTAGTTAATAAACTATTAGGTACTAACTGCTGGAACCAGTATGACAGCGTGTAAAATGGACAATAAATGAAAAAGTTTGTGTTTAAATAATTAGGGCTTGAATATAAACTTATTGAACTATCAGCTCAGTGAGAAGATAATCATCATCAATCAAAACATAATTACATTAATTCTCAACTAACATTTAAAATATTTAAACATTTCGCACCCTTGACCAACGCACCATTTTTCCCTTCACCAAATCCGTCCCTGAAGTCAGGTGAGCTCAACCGTTTCCCATAAGAAATGTAGTTGCGGTCTGCAAATTGCCAGTCATTTGCGTATGGATTATGTGGAATTAAAGTTAGGTAACCTAAGTTTCTTTGTTGTGTCAGATGTAAGGTTATAGAGCGCGTAGGAGTACTTTTGATTGGCCAATTCGTATTGCTTTTAGGATAATAGGCTCTGATTGTAATAGACGCGCTATTAACGAACTTTAAGTTTGAAATAATAGTGCAGTTATGAACTGCAATAGCAACGTTAAAGTCTTACTGCGTTCATTTATTAATCAGGATGAATGGAATGGTTTTGTAATGGAAAAGTTACCGACGAAAATGCCATCGTGCTAGGAATGTAGTAGCATTTCAATTACTTGAAGAGTTTCACGAAAATAGTAGATGGTGTATTTTTAGTCAGTATCTTGCTCATCCAAAAATCATTATAGGTGAGTAGGTTTGTTTGAGTTCGTGATTTGAATATTCATAAAGTCCACTCTACTTAGAATATAGGCTCTGGGACGTGACACCAGAAATCATTACGTCTGCATCTTAAAAAAAGTTTTTGAGTTGTTAAAATGGTGGCAAAATCGCAAACTTAAATATAGAATAGTCATCATTTTCAAAGCTCTGTATTTAACGTGTGTACATAAAAGAGATTCCTATTACCTTCTTCTATAAAAGTAAGAGGCAGAAATTGGCTGAGAAATTGACAACTTCAAAAACTCTAAAATAAGAAATGTACCTAAAGTTCTTCTTTTAAATAAATATTTAGGTAGGACAGGCTGACGAAACATACTCGTATAAAAAGTTTGTTCAAATAAAAAAACAGTAAAAAAACAGATTTAAAAATAGAACATTTCAAAAGGAACTTTCTTATAAGCTTTCGTTTCCATTTCTCCGAGTTGGTGTGACATTGTTGATTTTCTTTGCTTTCATATTTAAAACAAAGCAGATGTTTTACATACCTGTAAGTTTTGATGTGACTTATTTTACTTTCTAATAACGACCTTTTGTTTTTTGTTGCAGGTAAATTCCTTACTGATACAGAAGTGAAAATTCTCAGAGACATTACGATGGTGTGAAAATGACAAAAAAGGTATATTGATACGAGTTTATGAATTGGGAAACGAATGAAATAAGTTAGAATTTGCGAAATGCAATCAATAAATACAATATTAAGAAATCATATTAAAATTTTCAAAAAGTTGTTAAATAGTTTTTACATTTTTACTTACGACTTTTCAAGCAGTAACTGACATCCATTTATCATAAGATGAAAGCGTCTGTTTATTTCGTTTTCATGTTTAAATTCGTTTTGTTAGTAAGTTTGAAGCTTTAGGGGTGACATAGGATATTAGTTTTTACGCGGGTAAAACTGCCGGAAAAAAACTTAAAGGTAATATATAATTTGCTAACTGTGTTACAGAAGTTTGAATAATAACGTACCTAATTATTTTTAAATGCATACTATTTACTAACTATAGGAAGTACAAATATGATTGTGAAGATACCCAGACTGAGAGTTCAAGTTAATTGTCACTTATGCTTTTGTATTAAAAGATCGTGAGAAAATCTGCAAGCTTCAGATATCTCTGCACAATTCTTGACAGTGTGTAGTTTACTCATCCTCTTGGCCTTATTTTAGTTAGTGTATCTATTAAGTTGTCTATACATCTATATGTATAAACATCTAAGTACCTTACAGTAAATTATGGGTGCTTAAAAATCTTGTACCGATATATATATATACGCAACCGTTACGAACTGAACACACAGCTCAAACGTCTAAACGGATTGCGATGAAATTTGGCGTGCAGATAGTTATTATGATTTAGGCATGCGTTATGAAAGGGTTTTACGAAATTCACCTCCTTAGGAGATGAAACGTGGTCCAAATTTGTATGAGAAATACAATCCAAGTGACAGAGTTTTGGCCAAAAGCTAATAAGAAATAATATTACAAAGCGGGGGTAGCCTAATGGCTAAGGCATCGGTCTCGCAGTCGTGAGGTCGCGGGTTCGAACCTACCCTTTAAACTACCGACTTGAACCCACTCTTAACACAATTCTTTGAGCTTATTTGAAGGGGTTAACAAAATTGCTAGTAATGTGGGACCCAATCCCACATTGCTAGTTATCTTTTAAATTGATGGTTTATTTTTTAATAATCTTGGGACTAACCACACACTACCATTTAATTCCAAACTAGACAGATCCTGTACTATGGAAACCAGACAACTGATAAACATACCTATATGTTTCAAAATACATACATACTATAAATAGATACCACATAGACACAGAATATACAAACGTGCTAATCGCACAAACATTTATCCTGGGTGAGAATCGAACCCAACAGGCTACATTAGACCAACAGGCCAGTCAATTAAACAAAATAATTGTTATTGTATAAGATTCACACGACATTCACACGAGTTACCCGACAATGTATATGACCGGTAATTTTGAAACTAAGTCTTGTTTGAACCCACAGTTTCCCATTCAAAAGGTTAATAGTTTAAGATTATCATTTAATAACACGTTATTATGTCAGTGGTGCAATTAGGAAGACGTACTATTTTGTAGGTTATAAATAAATTGATATTTTGTAAGTGGATGTCTTGCGCTTGTAATTTGAAAGAAAATGTAGAATTAATGTGGTGTGAATGTGATTAACGACAGAGCTGTGCCTTGGTTAAATGTTAATGGTTTTATTTGATCTAAAGTATATTCTAAATGTGTTGTGTAAAGTCAAACCACATTTTTCATAATACTCACGTTGTAATAACGTTATCACTTTGACAAATTATATTGGACTGCCTCTGTGGCGCGGTGGGAGTGGTTCGTGGTCAAGAGGTCGTGGGTTCGATCCCCACCCAGGATAAAACTTTGTGTGATGAGCACGATGGTTTATTCTGTGTCTGGGTGTTATTTATTTATAGTATGTATATATTTAGAAAAATATAAGTATGTTTATCAGTTGTCTGGTTTCCATAGTACAAGCTCTGCTTAGTTTGGGATCAGATAGCGTTGTGTGAGTTGTCCCTAGATATTATTATTACTATTATTATATATGAAAAGGACAGGTAGACTTAGTTGAAATTGTTCCACAGGGTGATTTTTAATATTCTAATAACCTCCCGCTGTTGGCTTCTTTACATTACACCAAATAACTTCGTAAAATATTAAAAAAAAATACAAATTAACCCTTCACCTCCTACCTCCTAATTTTGTCACACAAACATTTATCACATATCTTGAGCGACCTCGAAGAAAACCGATGTTCCTTTGTCAGATTCAGGGCCTAAACCTCACAGTAAACAACTTTTGCGTTAAGTTTTTTCACCCTGAATCCCTTTACTTAACCTGAAAGTAAGTAAAGACATTCTACATTACTGTTATTTATATTGGATACAATTATTTTTTTATTCATGCTATCATTTTGAATAAATCTAGATTAGATTTCACTTGCAAAGTTTTTTTGTATTTTCTAAGTAAATGCCAACATTAAGTATAATAAAGCAGTTTAATGACAGTTATATTCTAAAAAAACAATGACAGTTTATTCACAGTGAGCACATTATTTTTTTTATGAATATAAACGTATATTATGTAAAAAGGCGGTTTTTTTAATATGTGTATAAAAGTGAAAACTCTTGATTTATAGAAGTCTTATTAAATTCCTTCAAAAGTCTGGAACTCTTTCAATTTAAGTTATATTTTTACGTTTCGTTTTACAATGGAACACAAGTACTGCATATAAAGAAATTGCATATTTTTATTCATTTGTAATTTGCTTGTGTATAAAAACTAATCAAGAAAACATGCTTTAGAAATCAAATTAGTGGTGTGTGGCTACCGCGCGTTAATCGGTAGCGCGCGTAAACTTGTCTTTACTTATGAAAACCACTGTATCCATGAACACATGAGATAAAACTTGGTTATCTTTAAGATGGCTGAACAGATTGCAGTGAAATTAACATAATATTAAAAAACCGTTACAATAATGGAGTCCAGGACATACAAACAGTCTTAAGCCCGCGCAACTTCGTCTGCGTCAATTTCCCCCGTTTTTGCAACATTTTTCATTGCTGCTACGCTCTTATTGGTCGTAGCGTGATTTTATATAGCCTATAGCCTTCCTCTATAAGTGGGCTATTTAACAGTGAAATATTTTTTTAATTTTAACCCACTAGTTCCTGAGATTATCGCGTCCAAAAAAACAAACTCATCAGCTTTACAATATTAGTATAGATATCTCTTTTTCTTCTTCAGGCGTTATAAATAGTCTCAACTGTACGACCAGTTACAATTAAAATAATTAACTGTTAATTATCAACGCTAAAGCTGTCGAAATATAAAAATGCAATCGCATTTCTCCACATGGTGTCGACTTTCGATCTCACCGCTGATCTGCATATTAATGCTAAGGTCAATGCCACGACTGCCCACCGATTATAATCTTTACATAAGAGCTTCTTATGAATTCTTGAATTTTATTAAAAATACTGTAAGGAAAGCAATTTTACTTTCAATGATTTCGAACGTCCACACATGTTATTTTGAAAACTTGCGCAGTTAAGAGGTCCTTGGGGTACTTTTTTGTTTACTAAATAACTTTTTTGGAAATGAATCCCTCCAATAAATGGGGATAACTGTCTATTCGAAGTACGGTAGTGTCTCCGAGAAACAGATTTTAGTCCGCAATTGAGAGTAATGTAGCTACCTACATTTTTCAAGAATTCAAGATTTTTCCTCTGTAAACAAAAATCCCCCGTATGACTAAGTGAATTAATTTGATATCGTATTTCTGCGTTGTATTAAGGCCAACTGAGCTCATCGGGTTCAAGTAGGTATATTTATTTATAGTCACATAATATAAAGAACGTAGAAAGAAAAAGGTTGAACTCGATTTGATTTTTTGGTAGCCCAGGTATGCTATGAAGTTCAAGTTTACTTGTCTTTCTTCAAAAGTTGAAGGCCATTGTACAAGCCCTACTCGAACTAGAAAAGTATATACATTCGTGCATTTATCACAAAAAAACAGGAGGTAATGAGTCAAATGCTTTGCGTACGACTTGTAACTTTTGTGAAGAAGAGTGACCTTTTACCTTAAGACTGTACACTGACAGGATTACGTGATGTAAACCTGACTAAGTATCAAGTACTGAGACAGGTTTGTACGTTTTTCTCGGCAAGTGGCAAGCCCATAAGATTTCGCTGCTCGGTTACTTTGTACATTATCCGAATAGTTAGGATTAAAGAGCTCTTTATGCATTTGGCATCTGAGACAAGATTGTCAGCCTAACCATTTTTGTATTCAACGCAGACAAATAAAATAAACTTAGAATAGAACGCAAGAGATAGTATAATGAATTAACATACGGGTAGTTGCATTCTCTATTTGTTATTTTCGACTGGGCGGAAATCTTATACATACTACCAAAAAGAAATTAGTCTAAGAAATGGCTGGGTATAAGGAATTCTCAAAATCACAGGAAGTGACAATTTTAGGAATTGGTCAAATAGTGTACATTACTTATTCTGTGATAGTGGTAACTTTTAAGGACTCTTAAGAAGCAAGAATTTATTTGGATTGTAGTTTTAAATTGTTTACTTATTTTGATGGTACACGAGTAAATGTTACTGGTTAACTATTAAACCTAGTATCTTAACCGATGTGTTATGCAGATGCATTAAAGATACCTATTTACTAACACTTAGTTACTTTACTGTTGGCTGTGGGCGTATATTTTGTAAGTTACCTAAAGAACTGGTCAGCGGTCATATATTACCGAGAATTGCATATAAATTTATAATATTTATATCAATTATGCATTATGTTCTATGTATAAAGCATAGTACATTATGTAGTTGATGAACAAAGAAAAGTTGATACATTTCTGCGACGTTTATCGAAGAAAAATGTGGAGTGTGAGACTGTAAATGCTACCTATGTCACGACGAAAATAAATACAATACATATTAGTTAAATTGAATTTTAAGAAAGGGTCCAACTAGTTCTTAGCTATCTCTTTATCAACTTCTAAAAACGTCGTTTCAGTAGTTTTGCCATCGAAATATCAAAAAGAAGTATATGTATAGATCGATATACATACACATATAGTTAGTTACGATAATTGAGTGGCTGTTAGTTTAATTTACAGCTTAGTAATAACTTGCTATGAATCTAGTGGACTTAGGTATTGCCGTAGTATAATGTTTGTTTAAGACATTTTCCCTATTAGTATAAAAAAGTTAAATATTGTACCAATCCAACCAATACTTTAAAATTTACATATCAAATAAGGAAAACTAAAATGTAAACTAAAACCTATCAACTTATAATAATTGACTTCGCAATGTCTCACAAGTCACTGTGAATTAGGGATTCTGTTCGACAACTATGGTTATGAAACCGATGTGATTCATGTCACCTGTCACTCAAATAAAGGTATACTTGTATAACTCATTCAACGATGTGTAACTAAATTACTCTAATGTTGCAACGGAAGATTTTACATACTGTATTGTTAATGCGTGTCATTTTTTTTCAAATGCGTAAAACCAAACATATTGGATGGATGTTTATGCCCATTTTGAAGTTGTAATAACGTCTAGCGGACCAAGAATTGTACAAGATATCAAACGCATCTAAAACAGAGTTTAGTTGATCCTTGGCTCTGTCCGGACAACAGTCACGGTATGTAACTAATGATGTGATAAAGTATATGGGATGGGTACGTTACGACATTTCTATACACATATCATTTGCTACAACAAGTGCAAATTGGTTGGCAATGACAAGTTATCACTCATTAGACAGCATGTTTATTTTGTCGAAGGTATGAATAACATTAAATGTACTTAATGGAGATTGAGTATTTCTCATAATAGTGCCAATATACTACACAAATACTTAGATACTACAAATGAATAGCAATATTATATTCTTATTTTCTTTGGTATATAATATTTATGATGTCCTTGCTAGTAAAGGTATAAGGTTTAATGTTTTTGCAAAATTGTATACTTATACCTTATGGTAAGTTTCGCTCGTGATGTCGGATTATTAAAATTGATATTTTAAACATTAATTGAAGGTTGCAACATCATACAATATAACGATGTAAAAGTGACTCGTCAAAACGAAGCTACTCACGGAAATTGAGCCTGATTGTAATAAAAAAATGCCAGTAGCCTAGAGTAACAGCCTTGGGGGTGAAGTAGGAGTTTTAATATTTGATTTTTTTTAATTTTGATTTAATTCATTTGACACTGTATGACAGAGGTACGAAGTAAACATAGACAAATTTAAAAAAATAGACAAACCCCGAACACATAGTACACACACAAGTCCTAGTCCTTGATTTGCATATTTCTTAAATTCCCTGCTATACAAAATCATTCTCTCCTGCAGCAGTACTTATATCAACCTTACTCTAAGTTTAAAGTTTACCAAAAATGTAGTTCCTCAATATTTTTTTGTGACCATAAAGCCATTGTCAATCTCATGGAATACCGAATGAACAATAGTCCAACAGAATTGTACGCGGAATAACATACCAAGAAGTCATTTCCACATCGATACTTCATAACAACGTATTATAGTGTTCACATGTTGTTATTGTTTTCCTTCCTACAACGACAGAATTACTGAAGAGAAAAACTTTGTCTGTGGACTATGAGGTAACACACTTCCGAACGGCTGTGAGAAAGATTATATCCGGTGGGTACAACGAACAATAGAGAATTATTACATTAAGTTAGCTTTTTAATTAAATACTTGCGGAAATTATTGTTTTGAGTAATTCGGAAGATGCCTGGTTAGACCTTGTTGGTGGTAATAAGTGGTAACTACCTACCTACCTAATAAGTATCATCATGATTTATCTAAGTATACGAATATTATAAAGCTGAAGAGTTTGTTTATTTGTTAGGCGATAATCTTAGGAACTACTGGTTTAAATTGAAAATGTATTTTACTGTTGGATAGCTCATTTATCGAGGAAGGCTATAGGCTATATAACATCACGCTAACGGAGAGGCAATGAAAAATGTTGCAAAAACGGTAAAATTTACGCAGATGAAGTTGCCCGTGGTTTTTGTTAGATTTGAGCTGGTAATGTATTGTAGTTTTTATACTTTATTCATCCTACTTTTTTTTTTTTTAACCCCCGAAGCAATCATCTATTTCTAAATCACCTTTAACCCCTGAAGGCATCGTAGCGAACGATGGGATGGTCAAATTTAGATGAATATTTTTTTTAAATTGGAAACATTCCAATTATATAATAGTTTTATTGGGATAGTTCTAAGCTTTATTTGAAGAAGATCAGTTCAGTCGTTTTAAAATTATCGACTTTTTGCCTATTGTAGTTTTTTAATAAGCAGCATGCACATGTAGCACAATGCAATTATATGCATTGCTTTTTTAACTAGAATGGAGAATCAAGTTTGTAGATTGCCTGAACAAGTTCATTATGCCTTTATTTAGTTTAATGTGATATTACATAATGATTTATTACGACATAAATTCTTTTACACTTATTTTGTATATGATGCAATATGAGTTTATTGGCATTTAATTACAATTGCGTGACACACATGTTCTAATTATATTTTTGACGTGACAACGTCTTATAAATCGATGACCGGCTACACTCACGAAAAGAGTCTAAAAAAAGTCACGTTATTGATTGGTTGCTGAGCAACAGCGAATGGCTATTGCAGCGATATGGTATGCGATACAATTGGAACTAACGTTATGGATTGGTTGCTAAGCAACGCTATTGGCGAAATGTCATCAACGTTTCCTTATAACGTTATGACGTAAAATTATCGTTCGTAAGCGACTTTTAAAACCATTTTTTTCTTCTTGTAGTTGGTACCTTAACAAAATAATACAAATAATCGCTATTATAGTACACGATATCTCGATGCTGATAATGTAAAGTTTAACTGTGATTGGTTAATCGATCGATTGTGACCGATTGATCCGATCATATTGAATGATCAGGAAGGTTAAGCAAAGCTACCACTGTCGATCTATTAATGAGTTAGCAGTTAAGAACGTCATACCTTCAGTGTCTTGAAGACAACGTAACTCGTCTCTTTACAATCTCAATTGAAAATCCGGGAGGATTTTTGTCCTATAAGATTATGAGAGTCAGTAAAACATTGTTATAATATGTTGCTTAGTTGGCTAGTCTCTCATAAGATCGGTCGCCATGACTATAAGCGGATCCGGGGGCACGGGGGCACGTACCCCCCCACCCTAGATGGTTGTTTTGTGTACTGAATTTCTTGTATTGTATTGAATTTGTTTGCTTATTTGCCTCCCCCCAGAACGTTTTGGGCACCCCTCCCTCGTGCGTGCAATTCACACTTGGCCGGTATCGAGTTAAACTAAATGGGGTGCATTTTAAATATTTTTTTGCCCCTCGTCGTAAGTATATTAGATCCAGCACTATCATTTGCCATGACTAAAATCGGGTAAAAAAACATCCCTCTCTTTAAATCTTTTCACTCGAATTACAAACGATTAGTATGGCAACAGAACCGTATCGACATCCATATATTCATTCCATCAATGTCTGAGTGGTAGGAAAATAAATTTTATAGAAGGAAAACTGTCCGCTATAATATCGCACGTAACTGTATCGGTTCGTGTTCCGCGATACGTTGCGAAATCATTACTGTCTATCAGGATGTTGTTACTTAATTGTGGACTGTAATTCGATTACCTCAAAGTTGATTTTTGAACGAAAGGTGACGGCGTTTACATATTGATGAACGCACTTCTCTTCGTGCTATTATGTTCCAAAGAGTTTAATTGCTTAATCAAGCTGTATAATGACAGTGATATATAACATAGAACGTGTAGAAAAGTGTAATTTAATTTAGGGATCATTATATACCGAAAGATAATGATTAATTTAAAAGTATTTTATCAAAATCTAAGTAGGTAGGGTGACGTAGGGCTCTCAGGAGAGCAGGTACCAGGTCTGTACCTTAGGATCGTAGATAGGGCGTTGAAATAAAAAAAAAAGGTAAATTTCCCAGATAGAATACCATTTTTCTTCCTGAAATACAATAACTCACAAGCACCACATATACTATTATTAACTTATATTAAATCACTTGTTATTTAACACAATTAATCACAATAAATGACGTCCTAGATGAGGCCATGAAACTCTTTGTCCTAGACTGTCTCTTATTTCATGTCCTTCTAATATTTCAAAAGTAAATGATGATCTGGTCAAGATTTACTTGTACGAGACCTCGGCATATACATTACAGTACCTATCACAACCAACATTTTATTTTCTATTTTTTTTTTAAAGATAGCTCCCGCAATAGGGTACAAGCCGTATAGGATTATATACATGCCTCTTGCAAGTATCTTCTGTACGCACATTTTGTGCACTGAATAATTTATTTTAATAAAAATATGGAGACGATTGTGTTACTCATGAGCAAAAACATTCGTGTTAAATATTATTTATTCTCAAAAAGAACAGATACAGTCACTTACATATATTGAGATTTACCATAAAAGTTATGTGTTCTATATAAAACAATTTCAGTTGTATAAAAAGAATATTAACGCTTTTTAATAAACGCTTTTTAAATATCAGTAAGGTTTACTATTTGTTACTTTATCAGGCATTTAGTTATACAGTTATGCACCTTCATATAGTAAATTCGCCTGAAACACAGGTTTCAACCTAGTTCAGGCAAATATCCAACTGCGCCGTTCATTATTTATAAGTGTACCTAAGACAAGCTATTGTACTTATACTTAAATGAATAAATTTTATTATTATTATTATTAATTATTAAATTCTTAAATTCTCTTCTAGGTGTTCTAGATGGGCGATAAGCGAATTGTATACACATTAGCTTGTTATAAGGGACTAAATTACAACTACTATGTTATTATATAAGACCTTTCTCAAATTTACTGCGGATGAAAACCTCACGATTATATGCAATAAGGAAATAAATCTATAAATACTGTTAATTATTTACTATACGTGTACAATAAACACGCATAAAACATTAGTCATAATCATGAACAATCGTTAATTTACAACTTAAATAAGTAAAGATGAAATTCGTGATCCCATCGAGTATATAAAATGTTTATGCGTCGGATGTATTTATATAAATAAGTCATTGATGATGTAAGATTTTTGTAAACGATATAAACAAACCACTTCGCAGCGCTTTTTAAAGTGTTTTTTTTAGCCTTTGTGGTCGGAAAATCGTCTTAGAGGTGGAATTTCCAAACATTTTTTTAGTCACGCTAGGAACAAACTGCTTTGCAGAAATGTCTGCTTTTAAATATCCGAATTTTGGTCGTTGATTTATCAGAAATCGGTCAGTCAGTAATTTTCAAGTTATTCTGTTTTGTGACCAATAGGGAAAGAATTTTACACGAAGGTTAAACAAAAAAGGATGGCTTGATGACCATCCTTTTTATTTTTGTTAGGGTCAAGTGTCCCCCCACCCTGTCAGCCAAATGTTAGGTATGTGAAAAAAATTCACGGTAGTAGTATATAAAAAATGAAATCAAAAGGAAAAATATCACAGTTAAGTAGGCTTTACAAGTTCACGAGTAACAGCTGATCAAATGAGAAGAAACAAAAATTTTGTACAAATTCCATTGAAAAATATTATTAAGTAGATATAACGTTGTAAGTATGAAACAAAAACAACAGAAAACCTACTTCTTAAGCCACATTATTCGGATAGGGGGGGAACTACGGACCTCTACATTGTGCGTGGAACTCTACAACATACACTTGCCCGGTTTTTTGGTTTAACCTTCGCGTTACTACCTCCATACTTTTTGGTAACTGACATTGCTAAATAAACAACTCATTGACTTATTTTTTACCTTATACCTTAGAAATACTAGGTACAATATAAGATATATGTGTAAAAAAACAAATACCTAACATTCAGAATGCTTTTCTTAAGAATTAATAACAAAAACGCAATATGAGATACCTACGTGTGGCGTGGCTTCAACTTGTGCGGCACTTACAAGATTAATAGGAAAAAAATTGAGGTCAAATGTATTAGATAATTTTCATTGCAACGCTTGAATATAATTAATGGTTTAAGTTCGTGGAGCCTTCGCCCGCTAGTTATGTTGTGGTATATAACCTTTTTTATTGTGTGGAAAATTCCCACAGATAACTACGTTCTCCCCATTAGTGGATGGACAAGGGGGCTATTCGGAATTTCGGGTTTAGGATTAATGTCAATAACAATTGTAGAATTGTAGGTTGTTCTAGTTATATTTCATCTGCCGCTAGCCACCTTGCCATATCCGCTAAAGGAAGAACTATTAGCGGATACGACAAGGTGGCTATTTAGATTTAGGATTAATGTCAACAATAGCTGTATTTGTGTAGTAATGTTTGTGTAGTGTGTATGAATTGTAGGTTGTGTTACATAAATAAGTAATGATTCCTAGCATATGGACTGACGGATAACCACTTGGCATTCAATAGGTAATTTGTGCAAAACTTTATTATGAATGAGGTCAAACTATCTTGTATGTAGATGTCTTTTAATCAAAAGTGACAAATGTGCAAATAAGACGATTAAATTTGACAAATTATGTAAAATGATTAAACGTTTTGACAATAAATGTAATATTAAACTCTACTCTATTTATTATTATGCAAGACAATTTCGATCTCATTAACGTAATTTGGAACATTCCAAGGACCAGTGTTGGTCATTATCACTTTTAAACTAGCGACACATTCCGCAATATATTCCATTATTAGGTACTATTATTTGGCTCGTATAACAAGCGTATAACGGCCTTTAGTTTTGACAATTTCGTGGGTGGCATAATTATTTACTGCTACAGTGTCACAATTTGATAAATGGCTCATTTGGTAAGATTTACTTAAATGAGACATGCGTTTGCAAAATTTATTTTGTGAATAGTCATTATGTAACATTCAAATCTTTTGGATTTTTAGATCGTAAACTGATCAAAAAAATCTATGTTATTTTTTTAGAATTAAATCATTGATTCATGATTTGATCATTCGAATATAATTTATCTACCGCGATTAAATAAATTTTTGAAATTATTTTATAATGACGTTGACTGTCAAGTCAAATCAATCTCTTTTTATGAAATGTTAAAACGATAAGCTCTATAGAAATGTGTATGGAATAATAACATATGCCGTCATAAGTTATTATTCCATACGACGATGTTTCTATCGCCAAATCATTATCTACTTTTAATATTCGTTTTCATTCTTTAAAATTCAAAAACATGTTAAATTGTAAAATAACACTTATTTTCAGAGCATTTTATGATCTTCTATTACCTAATTAGTATAATAATTTACTTTTATTTTAGTGAACTACCCAATTATTGCTTTTGCTTGAATAAAATTGAGGTTGGTTTTGTGCAGTACAGGTGCTTAAGTTTTTATTGATCGTTGCTAGATAACAATGGTACTAGTATATGTGGGACAATGTGCACTTGAGTAGGTCTTGTCATCACCTTTTTAAAGTGCGTAAGTGTAGCTAAAACGAACAGATTAACACTTTGACGCGTTATTGTTATTTTTTTTTCTTAAAAAAAAGGTTTTATTAAAGCTTAAGTTGACGAGATTGTTTGCACGTGTCAACCTTCATCATATTTGGCGTACAAAATCTAAGATGAAAGATGGATGTTCCTTACTCTCATGGAAATATTACTAAACGGATTTTGATGCAACTGCTGTAATGTAAGGTCATAAGTAGGTTATAAAAATCAGAAGTAATACGTGTGAAATCGCGGGAAAAACCTAGTTACACGCATAAGTATAAATACCTACTATGATCTATCATGACTTAGTGATTAACACCTACTCCACACGTTGGCGCCAACGTGTGGAGCCGGCGTAAAACTGGTCAGCCTCCCTTGACAAGTGGCATAAACTCTAGTCGAATTAAATGACAATCGAATATAAAGACGAAGCGCAAAACTACGAATCTCAATCGTTGCGGTTTTGCACGCGCAGCGATGTCATTAAATTCCATATTCAATTTTTCGATTATCGTTGATGCCACTTGTGTACAGGCTCTGACGAATTAAAAAGTAGACTTGGCAATAAGCAAAGCAAATTTCAACTTCTTGACGTCCAAATAAGATGTAGGTAGGTACAGTATTTTAATATTCAAATATGCTTTAGCAATGTTTACTACATGATTTAGAGACTAGAAGTGTTACTTAGTTGCATTCAATTTAGTCAGTATACACCCAGCTAGATCATTAATCTGTGCGTCTTGGAATATCTAATTAAAACCTAAAGGTTAAGCATCCTACATGACGTCAGTCTTAAGTCATCATCTTTTAATACTCTCCGGTATTCTGGGTTTTATGTTATTTGACTAGGTACGTGTTGACTGTGGGTCTGTTTATGGTTGATTTGTCTTTAGAAAAAACTCTGAGCGATTGCTGTTAAATTCAAGTAAATAATAAAAAAAAAACCGCTATTTAAAATTTAACACAAATAATAGTGACTAACATTTTCAAAAAATAAATAAAATGGAATAACCTGAGTCATTTTTATTTGTGCCCTGTTGTTGTTAACATCACGAAGATTTGGTCCCATTAACTTTACAAACGTAGTACAAGGTCTTTGAAAATAATGACTGGTAAGTTTGCCGCCGTTTTCTCAACTCCAAGGCATTAGTCTATAGTCTTATTTTTATTTTACAGTTTTTGTAATCCAGCCGATTGTTCAGTCATTCTGCCCATGTCAAGTATTCCACCAATTAACCGCCAAAAGATTGGGTCTAACGGATTTTACTCGCATTTCTATTATTTTCATATGTTAAATAAGGAACATCGAGATATTATGTAATATGGAACTGTGGAAATTATGACGCCTGAGTTTGCCGCCATTTTCACAACTCTGTAGTTCTTGTTGAACCCTTTTTTATTTTTTATAGCAAAGGTATACAAATCATAGGACATAGGTGTGATGTCAAAAGTAATTGAGTAATAATTAAGGAGCATTGTTTTTGTGCTTTGTGTTTGAGGTTTCCATGTTAAGGTTGAAATGTTAATTGTGTCGCTCGTCAAGTGTTAGGTAAGGATGGGTTAATGATGCTTGGCACACAATTCACGTTTCATTTACCTTTAGCAGAAGCAGTTGTTTTAACTTGCAATAGCCAACATCGACTTCTACGATAGGTTGTATCTTTTTTTTTTTTTAAAGACGACTCCCGCAGTAGGGTACAAGCTCTGTGTCGCGGGGAACTTTACAAACATACGAGTCACGGACACAAAGTACACCCAGACTCGGAACAACAATTTGTGGATCACACAAAGTGGTATCCCGTGTAGGAATCGAACCCACGACCTCTTGCGTAGCAGTCGAACACACTCCCACCGCGCCACAGAGGCAGTCACTTCTATCATTCTTTCATTCAAAAGAATCCTGGATACAAAGCACTGCCAGACTGGTGTCACGTGCAGAAATCGAACCCAGACCACAACCTCGTGATGTATGCACTTTCGGGCCCCTGCGCCAATGGTGCTCCGTTTGAGCACAGAAAACAAATTTGTTTGACTGTTTTTTAAAAGAATTATACCTGCATGTTTAATTTCACAGGGTCAAACGGTAAACATTATAAACAAAATATATTTATTGCTCATCTTCATAAATAATATCAAACTCTTTTTGTTTGTATCAAGAACGATATTTGATATCATGGTCATCTTTAATTGAAAACCTTTCTTTTATTTTATCTCTGATTCCAATTACGAAATTTTAAGTAACAGATTGCAATCAAAAATAATAATTGTTTATTACATTTAATTGCTGAACAGTGGCATAACATATAAAGAATAATTTATTTGTGTTTAAAATTGATTGCTTGTAGATTTTGTATACTACGGCAGAGGAAATTATACGTAGATATCTACAGCGCGTCTGATATTAAAATATGGATATGGCGGGAACTTAGGTGGGACATTGAGCGGTCTTTGCGTTTAACATTGTCATCAAACCAAAAATAAGAAAAACCAACATGGATGGTCGAACCCGCACATGTATTTTACGCCCTTCTCGGGTGTTGTCTTTTTGAATTGAAACGTAAATGTAACGTAATTTTGTACCTATCTATCAAGTAAAGGCTATTCTTAGCGAGAATACTCTACCTACTATTGACGTTTATGCCAGATCTAGTATCACCGATATACATTATAAATAGCCTCTGGACCCTATCTGTGAGATTGAGTCCCACATTACTAGCAATCTTGTTAACCCCTCCAGCTAAGCTCAAAGACTTGTGTTAGGAGTGGGTTCACGTCGGTAGTATAATGGGTAGGATTCGAAACGGCGAACTCACGATTGCGAGACCGATGCCATAAATTATAAACTCTTTTTTAAAAACTCCAGCAGGGAGTTTATTTGCAACCTCAACATTACGTAAAATTTTTCAGAAACCTAAGACATTGATGATTTCAAGATAACTAAAAACTCCTTGTCTATCGCCAAAGATTCTATGCAAAAATATAAGTATAGTGTAGTAATATATCTTCTTTTGTAACGTGTTGCGTTGATAAACATTTAAGATGACATCAAGTAGGTATTAGTCATATTAATAAACTACTACAAGAATTAAATTTAGTACCTAATTCTTTAAAATCGGGTAAATATTTATGTCATTTATTTATTATGAAATGGTGAGCAAACTGGTTTTCTTTTACCTCTTTCGGTCATTGTACCACCAAAAGGGACAAAATTCCCAAAATTATTATGGTTAAGAGGCAAAACTTATGTTCAGGCTAAAATAAAACTTGACACAGCCGTATATTACATAGACGTTTATTTTATGTATACGACAAGGCTTTTTAAAAATACCTTTACTGTCACTAACCAAAAACAAATGAGACGTCCGTCGTTTTTTATAAATGGAATAAGTGAATAGGCATGTTTCTAAACTCTTTAAGAAATGTCAAAACGCAGATTTTATATTGAGATTTCATACAAATTCCGGCCTATGACGATTTTTTTATGTTGTTATGATTAATGATAAAAATCCGATTTCAGACCAAATTTAATTGGAACTTAATCGTTGGTTGTTTAAATGCTAGTTTTATTTACTAACTAGCAGACCCACGCAACTTCGTCTGCGTAAATTTCCCCCGTTTTTGCAACATTTGCTTTTACGCTTCTATAGGTCGTAGCGTAGATTGCTGTGTGGTGCCGGCTTAAGAATAGTACCACCCCATCTCTTCCCGTGGGTGTCGTCAAGGCGACTAAGGGATTTCACTCCGGAGGACGGGCAGCAGCGTCATCTGCGTACTTAAAGCCTTACTGCGATCGCCAACCCGCTCGCCAAGCGTGGCGATTATGGCAATTACCCCCAGGATCTACTGGGGAGACCCGTGCCCAGCAGTGGGCCATCATATGGGTTGATATGAGGTCGTAGCGAGATGTTATATAGTCTACAGCTTTCCTCGATAAATGGTCTATCCAACAGTAAAAGATTTAATTTAATTCAGACCAGTAGTTCCTGAGATTATCGCGTTCAAACAAACAAACAAACTCTTCAGCTTTATAATATTAGTATAGATTAGTCTTTTGGATTTTTTGTTTACCTAGGAAGGCTAGCCTATTAATTTCTCTACAATTTAAAAATGGAATCATTTAAATTAATCAGAATAACATCCTGTCAACAAAACGCAGAGGCTGTTTCTTACGTAGATATTAGGTTTTATTTTCAGCACTGTTTAATTACTCATCATCAGTGTAGGTTGTGACTGTGTCCCAAATCGCTATCATGCACAGTTCTTATGCAAATTGTATTAATTACATTTGTATACACAGTTTTTTAATTTGCATATTGCATTGCATTGTGCGTATCTTCTAATGTAACGTGTTTTATATTTTGTTTTGTTGGTTTATTTTTGCATGGCCTTTCGCATCCGTTTCTGCAAAACATAGGAAACCACAATAAAAATGAAATAATGCAGTAACAAGATTTTATAAGGAAATTGAAGGCTTTGAGAGAAGGTATTTGTTTCCAAGAATCCGATTGGGGTGTGAGCGGTTGAATAAAGATTTATTTCACGCAAGGTTATATTTTAAATCCTCTTTAAGGTTTTTAATCTAATCTCCTTTGAAATGAGCAGACAAGGTGAACGACCTAACCCTACCTGGACCATAATCGTAACGTCAATGGATTCGAAATTCAAAATCGAAAGATGGCGCTCAAATTAATTACTTGAATGCATTCCAAACTACCTTTATCATTTCCAATAACACCAGTTTCTGATACCTTTCCTTGTTTAAAAAAAAATGTGATAAGAGGTATCTGATGTTCAAAACTGCAGTACTCTCGCTATTACTTGAACTGTACATATCGTAACTGTAATTCAATATGCTGATTTACGTATCGGTATTCTTGGTTTTCAAAGCAATGGCAAAATGTGAGTCAGTGCCGTTGTAATGGATTGTGAGAACGAAAGAATAGAGGGTGAAGGTACTTGTGTTGGCGAATACAATAAAATAATTACGTATCTATGCTTTACAATCTCAATATAGTCGGAAAATTGCTGTTGACCAAAATTCAACCAGTTAAAAAAATATATCCTTCCTCATCGAGTTTCTTAATTTAAATTTATTACGTCGCGTAACTTTATCTAGGTTAATATCATATATAAAACAAAACAGATCTGGTAACGGTGCTAATCTCTATAGTTAGACGAAAGTTAAGTCAGTTGGCTTAACTTCTGTCTACATCGGTTCTATTTATAAAACAAACTAGCTGACCTGCGCAACTTCGTCTGCGTAAATTTTCCTTTTTTTCTTTTTCTTCCTTTTTTTACAACATTTTTCATTGCTGCTCCGCTCCTATTGGTCGTAGCGTGATGTTATAACCTATAGCCTTCCTCGATAAATGGGCTATCCAACAATAAAATATATTTTCAATGCGGCCCAGTAGTTCCTGAGATTATCCCGTTCAAACAAACAAACAAACTCTTAGGGGGATGAAAAATAGATGTTGGCCGATTCTCATAGATACCGGATAAGCACAAAAAATTTCATCAAAATCGGTCAAGCCGTTTCGGAGGAGTATGGCAACGAAAACTGTGACACGAGAATTTTATATACCTAGTCTAGCCATAAATATTGTTACGAAGAAAAAACATTTTTTTTTATTGCAAATAATATTTATTACTTTTACAGTGTGTTAGTTTAATACATAAATAAAAAACAATTCAAAATATAAAAAGCTTATTCGAAGTGGTCTCCATTGGCTGCAACACAGTCCTTTAAACGTTGAGGCCAGTTATCAATAGAAGCACGCACTCTTTCCATGGGAAAATTCTTCACTGCCAATCGTATGGATTGTTTTAGGGACTCCAAATTATCATGGCGTTTAGAGCAAGCCATACTCTCTAAAACTGACCATAAATCATAATCCAGCGGATTAAGATCGGGACTAGACGACGGCCAGTCTTCAGCTCTGATGAAGTCCGAAACGTTCACTTCCAACCAAGACTGCGTGGACCGAGCTTTATGACCCGGCGCTGAGTCTTGTTGGAAGGACCATACTTGGTTATTGAACATAGTGTTGTTAAGGGGTTTAACTACCTTCTCAAGAATGGTATCTTGATACACTTGTGCCGATGTTTTGATACCTTTTTCACAAAAATATGGCTCAGTCACTCCTTCATAGCTAACACCCCACCAAACCATCACTGAAGTCGGATAATGCCCACGTTGCACTCTGTCGACTAATTGGGAAGCTTCCTTAGAGCTTTGAGCATAAATACGGTCATTTTGTTTGTTAAAATGTTGCTCAACTGTAAAGATTTTCTCATCCGTATACAAAATTTTTCTGTGACCTCCCTTTGCGTACCGCTTCAGTAGTTGCTTCGATTTTACCACCCTATTCTTTTTTAAATTATCAGTTAAAAAATGACCAGTGCGTCTCTTATAGGCTGCAAGTCATCTTTTAAAATGCGTGACATGGTTCTGGGTGCTATCTTCATCTCCCGAGATAAAATCTTTTGCTTTCGGACAGGATTTCTTCGAATTCTTTCCCTTACTGCTTTGACCACCATTTTCGTACGAACACTACGTGGACGGCCAGATCTTTTTCTGTCACAAACAGAGAAGGTCTCATTGTACCTATTAATAGCCCGGTACACAAACATTTGACTAATACCAAGCGTATGGAGAGTTTTAAAAATTACATTCGGCTCCATACCAACTTTGTGTAATGCAATCACAGCGATTCGGTTTTCTTTATCACCCCACTCCATTTTAATATAGCAAAATATTGTACAATGTATTGGCGCCAAAATTAGAAAATACAATGAACAATCGTATAAAAATGACAGATTCCAAATTCAAATGTAATATCTTTCTTATTTTTAATTGTAACAGTATTTATGGCCAGACTAGGTATTAGAAGATAAAAAACAAAGAGTGTTGATGAACTTATAACAGCATCCAGTTTTATTTTAATATCTTAAATAAACGCTCTGATAATTTGTATTAATTAGCTATTTATAGCAGTCAGCTGTTCTCTGTGGCTTTTAGATTTTTTTAATAATGTTGTCTAAGGTAATTATAATATATCCATCTATATTTTTTTAGTTTTATGGAATGTAGGTATTAATCTATTTATGTAGGATGTACCTACATACATAAAAGCTTATTTTTATACAATATAAGTTAGAACGATATAGTAGATTTTCCGCCATTTTCTAGTACATATTATAGTAGTAGTAACAGTGTCAATGTGTATCTATACAATAGATACACATTGACACTGTTACTACTACTATACTACTATACATACCATATCTGCTTGAAGACTCGATCTTACGGGTTTTCTACGTATATAATATATTTTCACACTTTAAATGCAGAGCTGGGAAATTTTTGACAGCTCAATTGGCCGCCATATTTGCAACCTCTACTTTGAAATGTAACCTTTCAATCTTATTTATCGTATCTAATTTAACAAGTTTACTAAGGTAGCAACAGTATTATTTATTTCTTTATTTACACACGCAAACTTTAATAATATGTATTAAAATTCAATTTAATAATAAGCATAGGTACTAATAAGTTAATTAATTACCGCTATTATATGGAATCTATACCATTTTTTACTAAAATGCAACACACGCAAGCAAAACGCAGATAACAATTTTAAGTTGCCAGTTAAAAAAAGAGAAAAGGCAGGATGCGTCCGAGGTTGATACATAGATATTAACCTTCATGCATTCGTTGTTTAATTTCTATTGCAGCCCTGACACGAAGAGCACGATGCACCAACTAATCTTAATAGCTTTAATTGTACTAATTCATACACGCAATGTTTGATAACATGTATTGAATAATTGTAAGTCTCCGATTTACCAGTGTAGGATTTTGATATCTGGCAATGTTTTCTGTTAGCTAGAGCAGTCGTAGTCACATTTTTGAAAAGCATTGCGGGAAATAATTTCGTTTCATCGCTTAAATTACAACTATTAAGTAAATCGAGAACACACTTACTACATGTCATTTCTTACATTTCTGTCTCGGTCCAAATGCGATTCCCATTTACCTCCCATCTCTGCAGATTTTTTTTTTAATCATAAGAAAACTACATTTAGGCTTTTAATATTCTTGAACAGAAGAGATTAAAGCTATAATAAATAAATCCATTTAAATAACATCTTGTTCTTGAACTTTTGACATAAACACAAATTCCAAACTGGATTCAGTTTCTCTTCGATTTCAGTGTCAATGTTGTTAAAGTTTACACTCATATAAATACCCCAGTCTTTAAAATAACTTGAGTGCTAAACCATTTAGCTTCGCACTTGAAAGTGCTTCGAAAGTGTTCGGTGCTTCACATCCGGTAAATGAAACAAGAGCTTGATTAATCATCTTATTAGCCAATTCTTTCCGCCATTATTTTGCCTCCCATTGTCACAATAATCGTGGACGCGTTTGAACGCTCATGACATGGGCATACGCAGTGAAAACTCTTGCGCAACAGATTATGATCTTAAAGTTAAGTGGATTTTTGGATGTGTAGATGTCTCTTTATGTATTGTGTCGTAAGTCGTAGGTGATAAGGGTTATTATTTTAAATATAGTGCGAAAGAAGAGTTGGTTTGAAGTTGACAATGACAGGTTAATTGTGGTACCGGATTTCAGTTGCGGAAAGAAAGTGATATTAAGTACTTTTTTTTGCTGGCTGGTGACTTTTATGGCATTTAGTTTAAATACGTTCTTTGTTTGTCGTTGTATTTTATTTAATTAATTTTCTCAGTATTTTTTGTTTGTGCGTAAGATAAAAAAAAGAAACAATAACAAGTTACAAATTTAGAGGATATCAACATGATATTACTTTTTATAAGGTGAACAAAAAGGCGTACAACATTTGAAAGAATAATTTTGTATTCTAAATTTGAACTCTACGTAACAGAGCGATTACCTTTTTTGTTTTAAAAAAAAGTGAAGGCTTTTTATCTTAAATTGTTTAGACAAAAGCCATTTCTTTTGAATTGTGCTTGAAGTTTATTCACATGAGTTTGCATAACTCGTAGTGTACCGCTGCAACCTTCAATGAAATTTTATTGATATATCCACTTTCTCACAAAGTTTAAAGTAGCAAATAACGTGTTATACAACAATAAATACATACTTACTTGGTCAATAACATTTCTTTCATTCTTGTTCTACATTATTTTTGACGTCTAGGTACTAGTTAAAAAAAGATATTCGTCTGTCAGTAGTCTATATAATATTAAAGCTGAAGAGTTTGTTTGTTTATTTGAACGCGGTAATATCAGAAACTACTAGTCCGAATTAAAAAATTCTTACACTGTTAGATAACCCATTTATCGAAGAAGGCTATAGGCTATACAACATCACACTACGACCGATAGGAGCGGAACAGCAATAAAAAATGTTGCAAAAACGGGGAAAATTGACGCATACGGAGTTGCGCGGGTCAGCTAGTGTTCTGATATAGTTGTTAAATATATTGTTTAACAGGTGTAATTGCTGTAATAATTTTATGATTTTGACAAATTAAATGAAAAGGAGAGGTAGGCCGCGATTGAGGCACACTTGCTTGGACTTTTAAATATTTCTTTCATGAACCCAAGATAATTTTAGTTAGCTAAACTCTGTCCATATATCTATGTTGGTGTGGTATATATTATCGTATTTTTTTTTTCTTTAACCATTTTACGTTATTTATTTATTAATATGTAACTATATTTTTGTTTGTTACTGTTCACTAACAACACAAATAGTTCAACGTTAAAAATTCAAAATTGTTACTCCATCGCACGTCTGACTTTGGCAGAATTGTCGACATCGGCAGTAGTGCCATTTAAAAAAAAATAAAAAATTAGTTAGCTAAATTAGGTTATGTTGGTACAATTGACCAAACATAGCTCGACTTGGTGGGTACCACAACAGCGTCAGTTAATCTTCCGTGAAGTAGTGATGAAAACACATCACTGTGTATCGATTGAAGGGCACTGTAGCAAGTGTAATTACTGGGCAAATGAAGAGAGCGGTGCGGTGACATTCGGATCTTTACCAGGATTTGGTTGGCACTGATACTGTTAACCAAATGACTTGGTACTTGGTTTGCAACAGCCGTCTACACGGTGGAAACAAGCAAGGTCATCTTGGTGTGTACATTCGTTTCCAACCGTCTGGAAGACGCTTTAATTAAGAGTCGAGCAGTTCGTGTTCTGTTGGTAAGCACAACTCTAGCCCATCCATAACAGTATCAGCGCCAACCAAATCTTAGCAAAGATCTGAATGTCTGGTCTGGTAGATGCTTTAGTAGTATAAAAAACTTTTTTGCAATATCGCGAGGGGTTTTCAGACCCCAAATCCCCCTTTGAGTTCGCCCATGATTTTTACTATCTAGACATCATTGTAACTACAGGTATTTAGATAGGTGTGATAATATAAATGACTACAATATGTTGACAGTTTTAGCCGCGGGGTAAATGTTGTACTACTGTTGTAATAATCGAAATAACTTTTAGATATACTTTCTGCAGTGATTAGTTAAATTGCTTTATTTTTTTAGGGGTGATAGCTAAATGGTTAAGGCATCGGACTGGTGGACGTGAGGTCACTGGTTCTTATCCTACCCATTACACTACCGACGTGAACCTACTCCTAACATAAGCAATTTATCTAAGCTTGAGGGGTTGTATGTTTTTGCATGAGTGCACGCTGTGTGGCCAAGTATTTTTGTATCTAAATGCAGATTAGAAATAAAATTATCAAAATTTTAAGATCCAAGTCAGGCAACGTATTTTGGAAAGAAATAGCTGCTTAAAAAATTATAGTCTTTAATAATTATAGCAAAGTTCGCTGTGTTGAAAATAATTCTTTATACGCACGATACACTGAGTTAATAAATTAAAAAAGAAGACCCTACAATGACTTTAAGCGTTATAGATTTTCTTAAAAATCGAAAAAGGGGATTTAACATCCACTTTTTAGATTTTTAGGAAAATTTATAACGCTTAAAGTCATTGATTTTCTATTTACGTCAACCATAAACAAAAAGAATCAGGTAAGACTTTTTTGCACAACATAAATTAGATAAGTAGATATCAAATTTATAGTTAGGTATTCACAAAGCAAAAATATATTAACCTAATACATAGCTTAAAATACATAATATTATTTCAAATATATTTTTTATTACGTAGTCCAACACGCACTTGACCGGTTTTTAATTAACCATTAATTACAATGTTCTAATTGAAACATCCGCAACAATTGCAATAGTATAAATCATCACTAAATAAACACTCACTTAACAAGCTTGTAATCGATTCATTAATCGATTTGCGAAATCGGGGACAACGATTTATCGCATCAAGTCTAAAACATAAACGTAAACTGGTGCAGTTATGTAAGAAGGTCGTTTAGTGTAGTCAGTCATCGGTATTCCGATTGTAAATTGATCATTCGATAATAACGTAGGCGGAACAAATCGATAAATGTGTTTGTAGAACGTAATTGTTTGTTATTATTTAAATTATTCGATTTTTATCACTGCCCTCTTTATGTAGTTATGAGTAACTATTTAAAGTAAAATTTAAAATAAAATAAGGTCTCTTTAAGCTCTTTGTTTCTATGTACCTACGCTTAGGTCTTCTCTAAACTGCATATGATTATTCTAGTATGTATATGATTGAAATATATATTATATAATTGTATGATTTACATGAAAGTATAGATATTACAATAAACTATAAATTAATCATTATAATTTTATTGTTACAGGTAAACATCAATAAATATTAGCAACCATCTGAGCTAACACCGCACGGAAAATGTAGATCAGGTACCTATTTGTTTAAAAAAAATAACGGGGTGCACTCTGAGAGTATCGACAGAAGTGAAAACTTGAACATTATATTACATACTGATGAAATTTGAATTTTTCGATCTTACTGACATAATAATAAAAAAAATTGAAATAGTAAATCACAAATAAAAAAAACCAAAATAAAAAAATATAATTAAAAAAGGCTCTAGGAATCTTTACTTGGACTCGAACTGGGGTATTCTGGTTTCTGGACCGCCCGATTTACCACCTGAGCTATAATACCATTATAAATGGTGGCGAAATTATTAACGCAGTTTGCAGTTTTTCATTGCTCTCCCTCCGTCTTACGAATTTTCGATCAGGTCACGTTTCCTGACGCGAGTTTAATATTTTATACCCATCCTAAAAAGTCCACAACGCCGCTAAAGAAGTTTTCACTAAAAAAACCCCCAAAAACTAAGTTTTAATTTTCTAGCAAAATGCCTGTTACCATAGCATTTTGATATATTTGGCGACAAGAAAGTTTATAATATTACAAAATTAAACAATCCATACTAATATCCATACTAATATTATAAATGTGAAAGTAACTCTGTCTGTCTGTCTGTCTGTCTGTCTGTCTGTCTGTCTGTCTGTCTGTCTGTCTGTCTGTCTGTCTGTCTGTTACGCTTTCACGCTCAAACCGCTGAACCGATTTAGATGAAATTTGGTATGGAGATAGTTTGAGTCTCGGGGAAGGACATAGGATAGTTTTTATCGCGATAACCGACATCTACGCGGGCGGAGCCGCGGGCGAAAGCTAGTAATAAATATTATTGTATTTATTTACATTTATATAAGTAGGTAACCCCCAAAAAGTTTAAAACTTCCATTTTTATACTCAACGAACAAAGGCATAACGTTTCGTAAGACGTCAAAAAACATCAATTAAATTATTTCGTAAACAGTTAACAACAGCTTCTATTGATAATGATCTGTCGTAAATACAGTTCCTTTTGTTTTACTTCATTAATCAACCTAATAATTAAGTTTGAAGAGTCAAGCGCAACATCTCTTTCAATACTGACAACAACATTAATAAAAACCTCTTTGAATGCATTATGTAATTCAACAAGTAGGTTAGGACTCATTTAGTCATCTGTAAAATGTTTTTTTTTAAATCTGACTTATACAATTTGAAATTCGAACACATTCGAACAATAGGCGGGAAGACTACATTGATGTGACGGGAGAACACTTGAAACTTTTTTAATTTCAATTGTTAAATCAAAGTAAAGGAAAATTGGGGCTCTGCAAATAAAAAAAAATGACAGAATTTTATGTAAGAAGTTTTTGTTTCGCTCTTCCCTCCGATATTGTTTTTTAAGCTTTAAGTTTTCTTTATAGTTTTTTTCTTTGAATCACAAAGTCTCGTTCTTGTCCAGTTATCATGTATCCCAAGTATATTTTACACTGTTTTACAGGTTGAGCACGGAGCTGTAAAAGAGAAAAAAGTTTATAGAATATAAGTTGTAAAAGAAGTTTGTCACAAGAAGTTTGTTCCATATTTCATTATTGGATAGAGTAGGGCTTAACAAAATACTCGGTTATATTTTTTGTACCGTATTACGTAATATACTAGGTTCGGTAGGTCAGTAGGTGTTTAAGTAGCTTTAACAATATTAGTACATGCTATTTATAATATTGCGTGTTCGTTGTATAATGTTTAATACCTATCTACACAATGTCGATATAATGGTCATTACATATAAGCTTTTTATCTACTACTACTATACACGATAATGTATACAATATTACCTAACCCAATCAAGTCTAAGGTTCAATATGTCAGACCTGTTGGTTGATGCCGTTGATAATGTCCGTTATCACAACTCAAGGTCTTGAAGTGATTGTCAAGCATTTATTAAAGACAATTGCTTGACCTACTTCGCAATAAGGACACAGTACAATAAATAATAACGTGTTGTTAGGCTAGGTGATGATAAAATGTTTTATATGTTGTGTAGGCAAGTTTGTTTTAGAGCTTTATTTAGATAAGAAAAATGAACCACCTTCAAACGAATATCAAGGAAAAAAATAATTAAGCGTATCACCGAATACAAATTTCGCTGACTATGTTTTAATCTATATCTTTAATGTTTTACAAGCTGCTAGGACAACGTTTTACACACTAACCTTCCCAGAAAAAATATGCAATCGAAAAGCAAAAAGCCCATTTAAATAGGATCACTAGTTTCCGAGAAACGATACATATATGTATAAATACATACGGGTCAAACAGAGAAACATTTATCATAAGTTGCAATCAAAATATTTTTAAAATACTTCATTATTTAAAAAATGATCTTCTAGATAAAATAATCCTGCAATAAGAACTACTTTATCTAGAAGATCGTTTTTTAAATATATTTGTAAAAGGAGATATTTTCGGTATAGGTACCTAATTCGGTTTGTTGTTCGCCTTCGCGAAAAATAAATTGCTTTATGTGATTTATGATCCGTATCAACAGTAACAAACTGCTTGGTTACACCGTATTAACCGAAAATGGAAAATCGTGTTCTCCATTCAATTATTAAATCCACACACCATTGCAACAATCTCAAAATAGCCGCACAGAATGGTGATTGCTTTTAAATTTAGACACGACTCTCCAAACATGGCACACGTACGTATTGTCGCTTAATCCGTACCATATTCACTGACAAGTAATACCAGTCCTAAGCTAAATCGATTACGAGTACCTACATTACTGCACGTCACTATATTATCAGGTACAGTCCAGTTTAAAATTCGAATTACATAAAATGCACTTGCTCCAATTAACCTGTAGTCAAATAACACTTGATTCGATTGAGAAATGTTTACGAAATATCGATTATCGATCGAGATAGCCTGCGGTGACAGATAAATTGTTTTTTTCTCACTTGCGGTTAGATCAAGGTGACTTACTTATGATATTGTAACATTAATCGTAAGTTCGTCGTTAAATAAATGTTGAACTTTTTTAAAGAAAGGGAAACCTAAAAACAAAGCCTAGGAATCGGATCGATATCGAAGTATCGTAGATGAATCAATTATTTCTACTTGTGTAAGAGTCGGACGACTTACGTATGTATCTAATATACAATTGTATGCAGTTATATGAATACATTAATTACGGAGATTACTAATGAATGAAGAAAACTGTTTTTCATATCGTCCGTACGTCGATATAATTTGCATTTGAGTATGACAGTTATGCAACGAAAATAACGACCATACCGCAAGAATAATATCGCAGATACTCGTTTAGATATCGACAATACCTTACGAAATAGGTACTCGTACTTAGTGTCCTGATAGAGCTTTTCCTGGTTTGTTACATTTTAAACGATATATCTGGTTTTCGCAACACTACGTTCTATTGTGATTTGAATTATCATATCAAAGGTACTTTTGCTTAGAGCTTTATCTCTTGTTTCCTTTGCTTATTTTTTGACGTGATGACGTTTTATAAATCTATGACGGGGTCACGTTATTGATTGGTAGCTAAGTCTGTCACATAACGGCCTTTAATTTTCGCCTAACATCAACGTGTGGCACATCATTCGACAGGTCTCTTAAAAACATTTTAAGGTTTCTAATGAACTAATCGCTCCGAAAGTTGCATAAATGTGTCCCCCCCCCATTAACTTTTGAACCGTGTTACCAAAAAATATGAAAAAAATCACAAAGGGAGCGCTAAACAAATACTTTATTTCGGACATGATCGGATATACCGTCTTTGAGTTATAGCCGAAAAACTGCTTTTCTCAACAAAAGGGCGTAAGTGCCATAAACATACGCTCTTCTGCTCATGCAATTATTTAAGGCTGCGGAACCCCACACTGAGCATGGTCCGATATGCTCTTGCCCGATTTTTAACAATAGAAATGGCCAATGCAACGGAATTGTGATAATGGCGGCAAACTGGCATGTCATTATTTTAAAAGCTCCGCGTTTAATGTGTAAAATATACTTAAATATGTGATATCTGAATAAGAACGACACTTTTAATTCAAAGAAGAAAACTGGAAAGAAAATATACATAACATATAATCCTCTCGATCAAACTAACGGAGGAAAGAGAAAAAAAAACAACATGCAACCTTTTAAAATTGTTTCTCTAATACAAAATGGCCTGTCATTATTTCATAATAAAAAAAACAATTCCTTTTTTAAATTTGCAATTCAGTATTCAAAAATCGTACGCTCCAGTTCATGAGATAGCGCATGATACGAATACTATAGAATTTATAATGCTCGTATTTTTCCATTTAAGTACCTAAAGCAATACCGCGCTTTCAAGCGGTCAGCATATTATAATCCTTTAAAATCAGATGGTGTAAGCACTTAGTGCTGCAATTGCTCCAGTTACATTATTACATAAACTACCTTATTGAACAAGTTGTTTCTCAAATGCACTAGCCTCCATATTGGTACATTTTATGAAGGAATTTTACATGATTCGTACAAAAATTTGCTGTATAAAATACGCGAGCAGTATAACAATTTTTTTTTATGTGTACGAAATCAGATTAGAGACCATTAGGACTCCTAACCGATTTTGGTTAATAATAATAATAATAAAAATAATTTATTCACTTAGGAAGCAAAATACTACACTTGTGAAAAGTCGATTCTACATTTACTTGTAATGCCTGTTCGCAAACAATTGGTAAAGCCCGAGAAAAGAACAGGCAATAAAAACTCGCGGCCACTCTTTTAAAATTGCCAATGTTTACAATGTTTCTCTGTTTATAAACTGTATATGCAGGTAAGGTGCTGCCACCATTATATTATACACCATATTAGAGGACTGATGCAAAAAAAGAGGTCAATAATATTAGAAGAGTACACGAGATTGGATATATCATTGGAGTATCCACTTACGATGTAAAAACTTTATGTGCTTAAATATTGGCTAATTTACTGCTACTTAATGAATACATGTTTTGCAAAAAAAAGAAAAGAATGGCCGTGATTTATTACGTAGGACATATTATAATGCACGAGTGTATGAGCCCACTAGTGCACTCTCTATTCCCGATGGGACTGAAATACGAGGCAACCGTACAGAGAGAGATAGAGAGAGAGAGAGAGAGAGAGAGAGAGAGAGATTAGGCGCAGGATCGATGGCTTAACGTGCTCTCCGAGGCACGGAGGGGTATGACAATGTTCGAAAACAATCACCCATTTATGGAGCGACAGTGGTAACGTTGCTTAACCTCGCATATATCTCGTTCTGCTCGATCGCCACTGAGTCAGGGGCCTCTTAAATAATATTTTATTATCATACTAACAATCTAGAAATTTTAGTTAAGTACCTATTTACTCGTACTTTGAACATTTATGTCAATTTTATTCTTAAAAGAACAAAACGACGCTAAAACAAATCGTGACTTGATGTCATGTCATCGTCTAAAATTTTATGTCATCATGTTTTGTAAAAAAGTGTAAGTACATTTACATTTAGTTTTTTTTAACTTTCTATTAATGTTGATAAACTTTCGCGATTTGTACACATTTTAATATATAATATATACGGGTCTTAATCCCGTGAATAATTTAAGGTAATAATAATGTTTATTGCCCGACGTTTCGACTGTATTGCAACGGCCGTGGTCACGGGTAGACTGGTCCAGCTCAGCTTCGCCTCCGTGAAGGAGGGTTAAAGAAACTGTCTTCGCAGGCGACGAATTTTATAAGCTACGGGTCTTAATCGCGTAAATATTTTATTTCAAAGCTTAATACCTCTTTTTCTTGCCCGACCATATTGCAACGGCCGTGGTCACGGGTAGACTGGTTTAGCTCAGCGTCGCCTACGTGAAGCACGGGTTTTGGAAACTACCCTCGCTTGATTTTCATCACTAACTATAACGGAACCGTCGGTACTTCGACACACAACACTAAAGACATTTGCACACTGGCTTGTAATGTAATGTAGTGGAGAGGACCTGTGATTTAAGTAGTTCAATCCAGTGATTGGATCCCACATCCAGCAAGTGTTCCGCTATATAAAATTCCATAATGTGTACAAATCGCGAAAGTTTACGAACATATATCAATCAACAATGGCTTCACATATCACCACATTACAAATATTATTCAACAGTTTAATAAACAGTAACGATGTTCACGCTTAACCAACTGTAACTGATTTATATACAATTTATCATTGTGTATTAAAATTTACGTGATGTAATAATGTCCGGTCGAAGGACGAATACCACATGCGTTCATAAAATTGATTGCATAATCTTGAATGATTACTAAATTATTCATTCACAGATGGATCAATTGTTTAAAGGATTTTCTAGACTAAGGAAACGGACCAGTGGTACGCTAACACATTAAAGTACGCTCCAATTCTACTTGGTAAAAATGAACTAACGGCCGGTCTCGGAACTCTAGTAGTAATAGTTAGTATTCTTTGACTCTAGTAGCAAATCTAACTCTTGGGCTTTCTATCTACAGAAAGTTATCGAATCGCACAAATGACAATTTAACAGACAACAGTCGATGCGAGGGCCCAACTCGCGAGCATCAAACGATATAAAGATTTGAGGTCTAGTAATAGTCCAGATAGGTGGTTCGATTCCGGCCCCGGTTTGGCTACGGAAGTCTCGGGTTCTTCCTGGATCTGGACTTCAAATTTTTCCATCTTTCAAAAATGCAATTATTGTATTTGTAACAGTAGATAAGTTATTGAAACCGGCTGTTAGTTACTAAAACAATGTAGACACAAAATGTTGATATGAATCATCAAAAATATCGGAACTAAATGTTTCTAAATCCGTGGTTGTTGAGTGTGCGTTGTATAAAGCAGCTTTTCTTTTGTACTGTATATTGTGATATGAGTTTACACACATCTCCCTGTAAGGAGCTTTCTTCTGCCACAACTTCTGTAAGGCATCTAAATCATCACGCCAGCATTTACATAATTTATCTAATATCAACGACTTACTTAATAGAAGAGGTATTGAAAACAGTCAAACGGCGCATTTTGAGTCGTCACTTTGATCCGAATATTTTAAAATATATTAAAGTACTAGCTGTATATTTTCTCAATTTTGTTTTGTTAACTGTGTATTTTCGCAACTTTGTTTGCGAAAATTCCCGGTTTTGGCAAAATTTTCATTGCTGCTCTGGTCCTATTAGTCGTAGCGTAATTTTATATAGTCTATAGCCTTCCTCGATAAATGGGCTATCCAACAGTAAAACAAACAAACTCTTCAGCTTTATATTATTAGTATAGATAATTACAGAATTTAGGAGTTAGTTACATACCTAAGTGTTTAGTGTACTTTTGGAATGTACCCAATAAAACTTAACTGAATGTCGGCTTTGTCGCTGTTGAAAGGGTAAAAGTCAGAAGCTGACCCATTGAACTATTGCAGTGTCCAAGTACATTAAAGGCGTATTATAGTTCCGTTGAATTGCTTAACATTGTTTAGTTTTATGTTCACAATATGGTGTAAAGAAAATAGTTGGAATGGTAACAGTTTAGTCCAAATTTATTATTATTTTTAACAGTATTAATTATAGAAGACTAGCTGTCCCGCGCAACTTCGTATGCGTACATTTTCACCGATTTTGCAACTTTTTTTATTGCTGCTCCGCTCCTATTAGTCGTAACGTAATGTTATATAGTCTATAGCCTTCTTCAAGAAATGGGCTATCCAACAATGAAAGAATTTTCAAATCGGATTAGGAGTGCCTGAGATTACCGCGTTCAAACAAACAAGCAAACTCTTCAGCTTTATAATATTAGTATAGATGAGCTGTTGTCCGCTATTACAACTCTGTATTCATTAATTCACATACGTTGAACGATCAGCCGGTCAATCAGTCCGGTCTGGCTTTTACTCGCATACAAATATGAGTACAAATAAACGTCTTGGCTACCTACCGTATAAAAAAAACTTTCGTAATTTATTTCGCAAGAAATCATCTTGAGATTAAAGTTATTGTTCCTTAATACAATACGACATTTACTTTATTATTCGTAATTATTGTATACATATTCAAACCTTTATATAGCCATCGATTAATGTTACTACACCATACATTCTTATTAAAAACGTTTATTTATACACAAGTAAAATTAAATCGCGTGTGATGCAAGGAGGTTTTTACTTATACATGACATGGGCCCCAAAGTATAAAAATATTTTGAATACTAGGTGACCCGCGTAATTTCGTCTGCGTAAATTTTGCCGTACGTGCGTACGTTTTTGCCACATTTTTCATTGCTGCCTCGCTTCTATTGGTCGTAGCGTGATGTTGTATAGCCTAACGCCTTCCTCGATAAATGGGCTATCCAATAGTAAAAGAATTTTTTAATTCAACTTAGTAGTTTTTGAGATTATCGCGTTCAAACAAAGAAAATCTTCAGCTTTATAATATTAGTATAAATTATCAATTATTACAGTATACAGTGAATGATTATCAAATTTCATCAAAGACCTGTTTTTTTTCTCTCTTCTTCGTCTTTTAGGTTTTAAAATCATAATAGCGACCAACTTAAGTTAGCGAGTTAATTCAAGGTCGAGTCAATGAATTTAAATAAGTCATGTAGGCTTACGCCTTAACTAATTTGAATAAATAGGTACTCAAATGTGATTAGTCGTTTAGTGGTATATTGTTTTGAGCTGAATTTCTAATTCAAGCATCAAAATTGATAGGTGCCTACAGAAAAATAAGTAAAATGTAAGTAAAAGTAATTAAGCATCAAAATATTTAATTATAAAAACAATATCTAGGTGATACCTAGATATTGTTTTTATAATTAAATATTTTCGTAAATGTTCTATTATTATGTCCTATATGTTCGTAAACTTTCGCGATTCGTATGTACACAAGAGTCTACCCGTGACCACGGCTGTTGCAATACGATCAAAAGGTCGGGCAATAAAACAAAGGTATTTAGCCTTAAAACAAAATATTTACGCGATCGTTCGGATCTTACCCGTAGCTTATAAAATTCTATAAATTGGATGTCTCTACGTCGACGTCGTTGTATTGTTTTTGTTTATGTTTGTTAAAATTAATATTTTTTCTTTTTGCTTGGGTTTTCTGTGCAAAAATATTCTGTTGCATTTTCTTTAAAAAAAAGCTGAAATGAGGTAGTCATTTTTTTGTAAAATAATGGTATGAAGGCATGTCGACAAGCTTGTGCCAGTCAGGTCAAGTGAAAAAATGATTGATTGATATGAAGTGGAACGCTCCTAATTTATAGATACCTGTTTATGAAACACTCACCTCTGCATAATTGAAGAGTTTTAATAAGGCATTGATGTAACGTCCATATTTTAGTGTCAGCGTTCAAGTTATGGTGTAAATGATTTTATTATATAGGTATTTGTAATATAACTAGGTTGCTCAAACTAGAGTCACGATTGAACGAGGCGTGGCTTTCTGCGGTTAAAGCTAATTTGGTTCTTGCTTTGTTTAACTTTGTAATACCCATTATTTTACTTGCTAGTTGGGTCCAGCGTGACTGTACGTACGGCAGTCAGACTGACTGACTGACAGACTGTACAAGCTATCTTTTCTTTTTAGGGTTCTGTAGCCATAATGACAAAAACTCTGGATGTCTGTCTGTTTGTCCGTCAGTATGTTACAGGCATTTTACTCAAATACTCAATGAATATTGATAAAATTAAGTGAAAAAGTGTCTTGTTGTAGCCGCTAGTTAGTTTGAATATAATAATAAATATTTTTAGGGGGGGGGGGGGGGGGGGCACTCCATACATGTAATAGAAGTTGAAATTTGTTTTCAGCAATCATCGACATGTGGCACAGAAAAAAAATATTAAGGTTTCTAAGCAAATTTTTTGATTGAGTGAATATTTTTAGAAATAATCGTTCCGAAAGTAGCATAAATTGTGTCTTAACTTTTGAACCGTGTGACCAAAAAATATGGAAAAAGTCACAAAAACAAGTCGCTTAATAAATCAATCAGCGACTTTTGAAAGTTCCTAAAACTAACTTAAATTGACCTACCCGAGGCTACCGCGATTTATACCTATGTATGAATTTATCGCTATTGAGAAAACTATGTGAGCGAATTTTGCAATACCACAGGTTTGTATATCCCTACAATACGTAATAATTATACCCAACACATAGCCTTTAGCTGTATTTAGAAACAACTCGTTGCAGTTATTCTTCTGTATCACACAAATTGTATTATGCCTTGAAGCTGTGAGTACATACGTTGCGACTATTATAATAATACCTTGGGACAACTCACACAACGCTGTCTAATCCCATTCTAAGCAGAGCTTGTACTATGGAAACCAGACAACTGATAAACATACTTATATATTTCTAAATACATACATATTATAGATAAATAACACCCAGACACAGAATAAACCATCATGCTCATCACACAAAGTTTCATCCTAGGTAGGAATCGAACCCAAGACCTCTTGCGTAGCAGTCGGTTACACTCCCACTGCGCCACAGAGTCTGTCAATTGTGCTTTCCTGATTTAGTTATATTAGGATTCGTTTCATGAGTAGGTATATATTTTATGTATTAGTTATCAAATCTGTTGATTTCCACATCTTATTAGATGGTTTTGTATTGACGACCCTTACAGTGGTGACCTTACATCAGTGTTGTTAGCATTCAGGAACTGTTTCTGTCTGCGGGTTATCTTATCAGAGGTAAGACTAATATTAAGCACTTTTACCGCCTGACATACAGGTATTACCTAGTACAGGCACCCATATACATTTATGCACTACTCTTGTTCTTAGAATTAATTTATAACCTACTTATTATATGTGAATTAATGAATTATGAATCATTATTATTATATCTACTAGTAAGACAAAATTACGTTTAACTTTAAGTCCATTTAATGTAAGTTCTGACAAATTGTCAGCTAACTATTAATTTTAGAAACCGAACACAAGTTAGATATAGCCAATATTTATCATTTAATCAAATCTATTAAAATTAAAATTAGACACTAATTTGTTCGAAGTCTATTTAGTCAAGTAAACGTGCAAGATTATAATTTCTTGTCACAAATACTATATATAACTATAAATTATATAACACAGTCGTGAGTGCTACTTAAGTCATGTTACTGCACTGCAGCTTTAACTTATTTTCGTAATCTGAGTTCTGTGCATGCTAATTCAGTAATCCAAGACTGGTTGGCATGGCGAAATATCCTGTAAGGTCTGGCCGTCTGGCAGACATCGAGTGGGCTTTGGTATCACTCCATAGGAATGCGAGACCACCTCGTTGATTGAGATGTCGTGTTGTAACAGTCGTTAAGACCAAAAATATATAAATAATATATTGCTTTTTTTTATAATTTATTGAAATGTACAGTGCCAATAAGTTTGACACACAGATAGTCATTATAATATAAAGTTTTCTAATACTCTGTAGAAGGTTCTTATGTAAAAAATAATAGAAAATAACGAAAAACATTAACGGGCGGTACAAAGTTCGCCGCGACAGCTAGTTTAGTGATTAGGTGTGATGATTACACTTCTCATCACATCGTAAACAGGTTTTAGATTTTTGCTGCTACTCGTACTTAATTTTTGACGGCATTTATCAAATACTAGATGTCCCGCGCAACTTCGTATGCGTAAATGTTCCCCGTTTTTGCAACATTTCTCGTCGCTACTCCGCTCCTATTAGTTGTAGCGCGGTGTTATATAGTCTATAGCCTTCCTCGATAAATGGGCTATCCAACAAAAAAAGAATTTTTCAAATCGGACCAGTAGTTCCTGAGATTAGCGCGTTTAAACAAATAAACAAACAAACTCTTCCGCTTTATAATATTAGTATAGATTAACAACGCTCCATACTTTAATAAACTAGTTAAACTACCGCAAGTCAATATTGGAATAATTGCAAGGTCTGTAGTTTCCTATAGTATTAATTCTAGAATTTATCTGTCGTTGAAGGATATTGTATAACGCATTAATGCGTTTATAATTGCTGTTTTGCATAGAAACAGATGCAGTTCTTTTGGTATGCCTATCTAACTTTCGTTCAGGATATAACCAGGTACTTTATAACATTACTATACTTTCAATACGTAGTGATAGTGCCTGCAAATGAGATTATTATATAATGCAGTTTTTTTTCTGATTTTGCTCACGTTAATTTTAATTTTGTTTGTATTTTCACTTCTTTAGGCATTAAATCCATACTAATATTATAAATGTGAAAGTAACTCTGTCTGTCTGTCTGTCTGTCTGTTACGCTTTCACGCTCAAACCGCTGAACCGATTTAGATGAAATTTGGTATGGAGATAGTTTGAGTCTCGAGGAAGGACATAGGATAGTTTTTATCGCGATAACCGACATCCACGCGGGCAGAGCCGCGGGCGAAAGCTAGTTTACAATAATTCTTATCATATGCGTACGTCATAATGACTTACCAAATCACAAATCGCTAAATTTCTACCCAATTCGTTTAGTTATTTGAACTGTACATTTCTATAAATATGTATTTTTTTAAATTTAGGATTGGGTCCCATATTACTAGCAATCATGTTTAAAAATCTGAGGGTGCTAAAAAAAAACAAAGCTGTATTTTTTTTGTAAAAAAAATCAAAATTGTGTGAGGGGAAAAAGACGTTAAATATTGCAGGCCTATGGAATCACTGTATATATATATATATATATATATATATATATATATATATATATATATATATATATATATACACAGTGTATAGCTGTTCAAAGAAAATGCTTTAAATTTGGAAATCTTGCCTTAATCGCATATCCTAAGTAAAAATGAATCCTCGCTTATTCATAGGTCTAAGTACATTTATACATTGATTTAGAAATGGAATCCTATTCTAGTAAGTATACGAGTGCATCGTTGCACTATCATACTAAATGTACCATTAAGCGTTTTTCTCTTGAGGAATTTTCAGTTTCATTCTAATCATGGTAGCTACTCTTCCGCATCGTAACACGCATGCCTTTACATTGTATAAATGTATTATTTACTAGCAAGTGTAGGTAACATACTGTATTGTCATATCGTTTACGAAAATCTTTAAAAGACACTGTTTTGGTTTTAACTTTTTCGTTCGTATTTTAGGATTTTTTAGTAGCCTACTATAAAGTTTGTATATACAAGCCTTTAAAAAAGACTTAATAAAAGTATGTTCTTCAAATTAACCTAAAGAATCTCAACAGATTTTACTACTACTACTAAAATTCTACGAGTGTACGAGTTTAAAAGTATTATTTTATTATAAAATAATAATTATGAATAGTATTTTTAGATTATAGTATCTACCGTTAATTCTAATCCATTAATTAATTGTTTCCGCATGACGACGAAGTTTTCTTTCACAGTTAATTTCGTCTTGTGATCAATATTATTATTTTTTATTGTACAACAATTTATGTAAAATCAACTAATAGCTAACACATCTCAAGTGTGAAATTTCTTTCCGCATCGCTCCCGACACCAGGAATGCATTTTCACTGGCCACTGTTTCTCGATACCACTCTTCCGTGGTGAGATCTTGAAACGGTGGTTAACTGCACTGATGTGTGGTTTATTAGTATTCTCGTTAGGAAGTTTATCTTACCGCAGTGTGAGGAAACACACGATCTGATAGGCTTGTTACTTGCTTTTAAGTGCGCCACTTAAGCCCTTTCTTTTGCGTGGACGTTAATTTTCATGACGATAATAAGAAAACTCAGTTTTTATTATATTTACCTAACTGGCAAAAGGCAATGTTTTTAGCGTAAATAAGTATGTATTCACACATTGATTTAGATTTCATAAAAACTGGGCCACATCATAGAGCTATCGTGTCAAATATACAAAGTAAATACATATTTTTATATCGATAGAGTAGTTACAGTAATAGCGATGTCTCCGTTAGGCGCGGTGTTACTTCCCTCGTCTGGTCTTCATAATTTTTATGATTCGTACGTCTTTACACTGCGGCGCGGTGTCTTTACGGCTGCCATTGCATTTGCTGATGATAGGATTCCACCATCTTGGAATCCTAGGAAAAGGGTTAATCAATTGATTCATTATAAGAAAAAGTTTTTGTCTTGTGTTTTTATGAAAATGTAATTCTAATAGTTCCTAACTCTAGTAAAATTGTAGGAATAAGAAATACATCTGTCACGTCATCTACCTACATATTATTAAAATGTGTAGGCAGATTCAAACTATTAAACTGACCTTTGCATTGAGAAACTGTTTCGAAATTACGTTGCATCACTTATACGCCAGAACCCTTATGTTACGCATAATTTATATCGTGAGATTCTCAAAATGATTGACCAAAAAGATGTTGTAAATCTGAGCTGTGAATGTATACAATGTAATTATCTGTTTACTTTATAACTTATATGTACATTCAAATGATGATTAAGTAGTAGTAGGTGGGCACTATATCAAAACGTAAAAGTTTGTGATGTTTGTTAATCTTTGATGCAAAAAGTACTAAATGGAAGTGATCAAATTTTACAGTAATAATATAGTAATCATTTTGTATAACATTATACTACAATCACTATAGAGTCACTATCTGTGTCTGTCTGTTTGCGTTTAGTTTCGAATTGGATTTTTATACGTTTACTGATAATAAATGCATATTAAGTAAGTAGTCAGTTAATTTATAGAAAAAATGGTTGTCTGTAAAGTCGGTTTACTGACGATAATTTTACGTGATAACGTCATAAGAAAACATTGATGACATTGATTTAACTATATCGCATGTCACAGCTATCGCCAAAACTTTGATGACATTGTAATAAACAACCATGCCAGTGACAGCTTTAGTGGACGGCCACAGTCAAAAATGTGATGACATTTATCCATTTGCGTTGCTTAGCAACCAATCACGGAAGGAACGTTATCGATGACGTCCCACTTCTTCGTGCGTGCACCCGGTCATCAATTTATATTTATATATCACGTCAAAAATATAGAAAAGCTCGTGTGACGGCGAAAAAAACATCCTAGTACAATATTACCGCCAAAACAAGAAGGCTTTAGTTTAAAAACCATCTAATCATACACCATAAACTTTATGTCGTATAAACATTAGAAATCCGCGTTCACTGCACCCAATCTACACTATTTGATCAGCAATCACTTTTAACTACCTCTAGCCAGTGTCTTGGTTACCTTATCGCTATTTTAATTAAAACCAAATGTGTAGCCGGTACAACCGCTTGCGCATACGTCGGTTACGAAATAACTTCGGGTACTCTCGGGTCTACTCGGGTTTCCTCGGCTCGAATTACCGAAGCCTGGAAGGCTTGAATTATTACATACAATTTATAAAACGTGAAATCCCAGATTAATTTCGTGATAAATTTAACTTGACACCCTCATATTGCATATGTATTGCATTTGATGCAAGAGCTTTGCAATTAATTGCAGAAACGTATAACATATTATATCTACAATTAAAGGTAACATTAGTGGTACGGAAGTCACAATGATAAAGTGACGATATTAATACAAGACGGGTTTAGAACTAAAGAATCTTAAGTACCTATATATATTCTGTAAGAAATTTTAAAGACAAATAATTGTGCACAACTTTATACTTTATTTAGATGTTATACTGTAACTTCGAACTTCGACTTGAATTAGTGACAGCATCATCCAATATTATTACGACTATAGCTTATTACTTATGTCAACAAATGTTAAATGAATTGTATCACTGTCGGTTTTCTTAATAAATAAGTAACGTAAATGCTCTTAGTTAACATAGTATCATTCTAACCTGCGATGTCAATAAAATAATGACTATCAAATTTAAATGATGTTCGAAAACAAACTTGGTGTCGTAAGGAGATTACTTACTTAACCTATGCGGAAATATTATTCAAGTCCACAGTCAAAAAACTAACCGGATTTTAATATCACTGATGTATTTTTGTAGCAGAACTTTTTGTCGTCTGTCCACGAAAATGTCAATCGAAACTATACAGCCTATGAAATTATTGTTGCGTAACAATTGTAACCATTACGAAGAGTACTCATTAGATGTAATTAAGATGATTCCATTACTTCTACTCTCAGTTTTTATTACACTTCCTCTGTGAATGAGCCCAAAAGCACAATACGAGGTCACGTACTCTTGTAAGTTATGGTCAAATAGAACAAGAAACTGTTCCGCCGGAAGCTAGGGCGGTCGCAGTGGCCTTGCAACGTCGTCTTTGTTTATTTAGTTAGATTCACTTTTCATTACGGATGACAGATCGCAACCGCCTACTATACGTTACAAGGTCGATTCTGACCGGTTTGAAAAGTAGAGCTTTTTATAAAACTGATCGTATTATGCAAACTCGGATTACGTTACATAGTTTGCGGCTATTAACGTATCACAGTAACGTCTGCTGTCAGAACACACGTGTAACTTTTATTATGTGTTTAGTATCCGACCCGGTTATTATATACCGACTTCATTATATTCTGCAATGGAGTGGCTCATCTATAATTATGATTAAGCTTGCAGTACAACATAAATTATGGAGTACAGTAATGAACAGCCAAGAAAGCTTTACTCGGAACTACATTCTATTAATTCGATCTCAAGGCTTCGGTCATTTGCCGGGTGTCATGTAATTAAAGGCCATCGAGTGGAAATCGTGATTACGACTATGACATGTGTCAGTTTACGTTCATGTTCTAGTTTAATTAGTTCAACCTAATTAAGCATTTACGTAGATGTGATAAAATTTTGATGTAAACGTATTGACTAATTGGTATGCAAGTTGACGACGCTACAACGTTACGTCGTAAGGCCGCCTGTCGTAAGGGCGTGCGTATAGAATACATATCTACTTTATGTCCCACTTTCTGAAATGTCAACATTTTGAAGTATCAATAAAATGTTAATCAATTTGTTTTTGTTTCAGGTAATTAATTACGATTATTAATCGATTCATCAGAAGAGAGGCAAAGTTAAATTTCGTTCGCGGTAAGTTAATGAAAACGCAATCCGAATAATTGACGCTGTAATTTCAATTAAGCGGAATATAATTTTATTGTCAGAGTACAATATTGTTTCATACGCTGGGCGATTTTATTTATGTATTAATAACTATTAAGATTATAATTTTAATCTTAGACATTTTGACACTTGAACAAGACCTGTTTTACAATTTATAGACTACAGGTCTCAGTTGCGTATACATTTCAAGATTAAATACTTTTGTTCACCCAGAAGAAAAATAAACTACGAGAACTGCCTGTGCCCGACAAAATGCGATAATTTACAATCATTCAAAGGAATACTTCAAGCAAATTAAATGCTCGATTAAACTCTTGGGAGTGAATTAAGGACATTCAGTGGTTCTCTTCCGCATGCCGAGTGTTTGGCTCTTGTAAACGAGCTAAGAGTTATCTATGTGAAAAATCCTTCGGTCATGAATATTCTGAAAGCAGCTATAGACAGGTATAATAAATGACATTATCTTAACCGGCAATTTACCAGCCACCACTGCTTGTTACCGGGAAAATATTATATCAATAATGTCCTAATAATCCAACTCAAAAAGTTACGCACATTTGACATGGTACACTTTGTAAATTTTGATTTATATTTGGTACTAAATAATTGGTAACAAGGTAAACCCCCTTTTATAACTAGGTAGGTTACCTTTCACTCATTTAAAGGGTAAAAGTGAAAAGTGGAGCAAAAGCATGTTGTAATAATATAGAGCATTTTTCTATACGTTGCACCACCTACATCGATGTTGTATACAACGCCTAAAGGCACGCAAGTTGTGGGTATGCGGAAGAGAACCGGCAACAAAGAGTACTAGCCACTAATGATGGTAGTCCACCTGCGGCCTTGTGGACTCGCGAAGGCCAAATACTGGTTTCTTCACCCTTTTCTTCGCCTTTCACTCTTTAGATCGCTATTAATTGCTGCAGATTTATAGACCAAGTTTTCTGAAGATCACTTGATCCTTGTTAAAATGTGCAATTTAAATTGACGTTAATGGCTTTCGAAATAAGTGTGACTTTTAATTGAATAAATTAGTTTCACTTACTTAGAGGTTCTTGGCGTATGTGGTGTAATTTGTGTCAATCAAACGTGTTAGGTTCGATTACTTCTAATTCTTTTAATGAATTAGTGACATTTGCTACGGATTGCTACTGACCAACCAAAACCGAGGTTCTTAACTGAAACTAAATAGAAAGTTATAGTAAAATAATAAAAAAAAATACAAACTAAACCAATTTAAAATATTTTTATAATGTTTTTAAATATGATTTCCACAGTAAGTTATCATGCCATTGGCTCCATCTGAAGCGAATGTGTAAAAATTGCCCCGTAAAACAAATGGCGGCAAAATGTCTAATTAGCTTAAGTTCAACAGACAGAAATGCAAACAAACTTGTAATGACTAATAAGTTAATTTAAAAAAAAAAAAAATTAAAACAAACTTTTAAGTGTGGTGTTGGTGTTAAAATAAAGTTCTCCTCAAGAACTCACAAACTCAATGGGTTTTTCTCGTTTAATTCAGAAGTTCTTATTTGCCACCTTTCGACAAAGTTTAAAAAGTTCATGTGGCCATCTATCATCAGAACAGCTCCATGGCACCATTTAATTGTATTCTTACAAAAGTTACATATGCACACCAAAATTTAAGCCCAATCAAAGACCGGGAAGTGGTTCTAATTTAGCTTCCAAGATTCGCGCCAAACATACAAACATTTCAAGATAAATATAAGCTTGTAAAAAAGACAGGTAGATACATATCAAAAGTTGTAAAAAAACAATTGACTTCTCAACCTTTCCACTGCACCAAAGAAACAAAATAAAAGCACCTAGCATATCATTACTGGCAACATTATAGGTCTTCTTAAAAAAAAGAGGTAATATTACGGTCAGTTTCTACGGGTGGAGGTTTCCGCGTGGTAACGAGCCCTTACAAGGTGTGGCGAGGTCACCTACTCCGTTCACCGAGCTAGCCAGCCAGCCCAGTTTCGTTGACATACCTGCAATGTACGTGATACGATCGCACGGAAAATTCTGATACAGATATGCTTATTACACATGTAGGTACGGCTTCGGTGTAGTGATATCAGATACTAATAACTTTGGTTTTAATAGAGTCTTACATAAATAGTTCATTTTTAATTGTATGCTAAATCAGTTTTGAATTACATGAATTTTCTGTGCTTATATCGAGTAGTTCGTTATGGGTACAATACAAATTGTATAATAACAACGCAGAGGACGCTGCTGCCCGTCCTCTGATAATAGTAGCGGATCCAGGATTGTCGTTGGGGGGGGGGGGGGGAGGGATACTTGAGCCCCCTAGACCTCCTTGAAAGAGATGGGGTGACACTATTCTTAAGCCGGTACTCGAGGAATCCCAAACTTGTATTGTTTTAATGTGGAGCTTCCGTGAATACTTATGTAAAGCGTCTGAATTGACAGGAAAAGTAGACTAAACTAGTTAATCTTTTATATAATATAGTCTCACGTCACGTAAGTAAAGACGTATTATTTTCACACATTTCATTGCCCTATTAATTTTATAACTTCACAATAGGTAATATAGTTAGCTGTCGTAACATACTTCATTTTTTTTCTGCGAATTGTCTAATATAACTATATAATCACCCATTCAATTTCTTTCCTTTAATCGATTGTTCAATCTTTTTTGTTGAATAAGCAGATATACTTCAGTATCATTAAACTTTTTTTAATTTTCCATGAAATAAATTAACTCTAACGTATTAACGTGCCAAGTAATAATATTATATATTTTCCTTCTAGAACACCTTCAAGTAAAACCAGTAATTAATCCATCTTGTATTTAAATTACATTATATAGACCAGTTAATTGCATTTGATTGCTAGTAAAGTCAAGTTGATAAAGCTGCGGTTGAGCTTTTATAGCTTCATCTATGGAGAACAAATTATTATATATGTATATGAATGTCAAATTTATCGATAAACTTTAAAAGTTATAACCCATCCGGCTCCATCCACGTGGAAGTTAGTTATCGTAATAAATCATTTAGGGTATTTGACAGAAGTCAAATCAGCCTCTTTTTAAAGAACGTCAAAAATCATAATCACTTAACATGAAAATCTTATACCAAAAATTTTACCTTTTTGCTTTGGGAAACTCACTCAGCATCGTACTGTAGATCCAGTATTGCTCGTAGACTAAGGATATACTAGGGTATCCTAAATCTATGGTGTTGCTACTGTTAACGTTAGACTTGCAAAGAGATGAAAAGGCAAAAAAGAACAAAAAAATGTCTTTCTATGTTCTTTTCTGAAAAACAAGTTCTAGACTTATGAATCAGAAAATAGACATATATGGTAGACCAGGCTCTAGGAACATGCCAGAAAACTTTTGAGTGTACCGAAGGTAAGCTTACTACTCGTGCTAGCCACACATAGATATCGCGCACGAATCTCCAAGTAGCTCAAATTATTTTTCCGAAGGTTGAACAATGTCGAAGTACATTAGAAACTTTCCTTTTGTAGTCTTTAATGTTTTGTGATAAGGCCCTCTTTAAGCCATTTTATTGTAATTTTTTATAAAAATAATTTAGTATAAACGTTGATATATAATTTTAAAATAATTTAGTAGCTTTTGACTTTTTGCTTAATTAAATAAGAAACCTCTATACGCAAATCTCCATTAACTTTCGTATTTATAATATTAGTTGAATTATTTCCTATTCGCAGATGGTATAACAGGTATTATACAATATAGCACCAAGTTCAATGCCGCTGGGCAAATGTCTTCGTAGAAGGTGAAAGTAGTCTACGTCATAGTAACCCGACCATATGTTGTAACACCAGAGCCAGATGGTCGGCTGAGGTAATCTTGTGCGATATGATTCAGCCGTGTTATATGACATGTGGTCATGAACTTCGTGTTGTATTAAGATTTATAGATTGTAATAAAGTTGTAATATAACTAAAGTTTTTGTTTGTTTTATGTTTAATCTTAATTTTTTGGTTAGCTTAGATAGAAATTAAGGAATCGAGATGTTTTTTTGTATGCTGACAGTTTAATAACAGTAAATATCAATGCGTAGACAGAAATATTTGTAGCTCAAAGAAGACAGCCTTGATTTTTATTCGCTTTTGAGTAACTAATGAGCTGTTATACAGTTTAATGCCTACGGAGCTTTAGACTTACCAGACCCACTAAATACAAGTAATATGTAGTATCCAATAATAATAATATCTCGGGACAACTCACACTACGCCGTCTAATCCCAAACTAAGCAGAGCTTGTCCTATGGAAACCAGACAACTGATAAACATACTTATATATACATACATATTATAGACTAGCTGTGCCCCGCGATGTTACCCGTGGTTTATTAGCCTATGTGTTAGTCCAGGGTGTCAGCTAACTCCATACCAAATTTGATTAAAATAGCTTCAGCCGTTTAGACGTGAAGAAGTAACAAACATACACACTCACATACTCACAAACTTTCGCCTTTATTAGTGTGATAAATAACACCCAGACACAGAATAAACCATCGTGTTTATCACACAATTTTTTATCCTGGGTGGGGATCGAACCCACGACCTCCGGCTTAGCAGTCTTGGTCACTAACCGCTAGACCAACAATCCAGTCATATATGTTTGCAAAACCACTGCATTTCCTATACGAGATAGTTACGATATCGTTCACTTTGTACGTAGAGAAATTTCTCTACTTCGTTAGCGTACAGCCACACATTTAAAACTTTCCGTACATTTAAATACATTTTAAAAGTTAATCGGGAAATTATAACTTTCTCCAACATAAGAGTAATTAATATTAGTGTGGTTATCCAACTATCACTGATTCATTATAAGCCCTTACATTTATGTAAAAACGTTTATTATTTGGATTTATTGTATAATTTGAATTTATGTTTAAGATTATTATAGCTTTGAGTTTTATATATATATCAGTTTAATAAAAATATGTTAAAATATGTTTATTAAAACTAAATTAAGGCTACTGGAGATTAACGTAGGTACTTATAATTTTTGACGTGATGACGTCTTATAAATCGATGACGAATGCACTCACGAAAAAGTGTCTACAAAAGTCACGTTATTGATTGGTTACTAAGCAACGCGAATGGCGATATGTCATCAATGTTTTCTTATGACATTATTACGTAAAATTATCGTCCGTAAACTGACTTTACAGGCAGTAATTATTTTTTTTGAAAATGAATTCGAAATTGGATGCGGATAGGCTTATGTCCAGCAGTGGACCGATACAGGTTGATTGGTTTATTTGATTATAACCTCTCCGTGTTGCAGAGAGCGCATTAATTATTCTGTAATGCACTTTATCTCCCACTAGTTGTCCCGCGCAACTTCGTCTACGTAAATTTTCCCCGTTTTTGCAACATTTCTTATTGCTGCTCCGCTCCTATTGGTCATAGCGTGATGTTATATAGCCTATAGCCTTCCTCGATAAATGGGCTATCCAACAGTAAAATATTTTTTCAATTCGAACCCGTATTTCCTGAGATTATCGCGTTCAAATAAACAAAGAAACAAACAAACTCTTCAGCTTTGTAATATTAGTATAGATCTATCTCGTAATGAGAGTGAGTAATTGAAAATGCACTAGTTTACAGGCACAACATTTGTGGCCTATAATATCTCCTGCGTAGTTTTCTAGTCTTTAAAGAAATGGTCCGTCGATCGATATCTGTGGAACAATTTAATGTAATGTTCTGCCTCAGGCCGGGCATACGTTTGTGTACACCAAATACCTCACCCAGTCACAGTCAATAATCACATAATAATATGAAATATCTCTTATTCAAACGTGCTATTAAGGATAATGGTCGTGTTGTAACCGTTACCAACAAAATTGAGATTGTTTTGCGACGCCATTAAAAAGTTTTTGCCACGCAACTATTTGACAACCAATTGAAGTATTTGACAAGGCTGTAGATTCAATTGCGACTATTACGTTTGAGCTGGTTGCCATATTTGGTTTAGAAGTGTTATTTTGTTCAAATGGCTGTCTTGTTGGTATAAATCAAACTTAATTTTTTAGCTTACTTTTATTAAAACCTAGTTTTCATTAGGTTTATTTTATAGCTCTCTAGCTGCCTGCGCTGGCTTCGCACGGTTATCATATCTCAGTTTTTTATGTCTTGAGTTATATTATTACACTTTTTGTTGTTGTTGTCATGTTAATTTTGACAATTAAATATAGCCTATGTTACTCCCCGATAATGTAGCTTTCTAATGGTTAAAGAATTTTTAAAATCGATCCAGTAGTTTTTGTGTTATATTATAACAAACAAACAAAAATAAAAAAAACTTATTATTTATATTATTGGTTTAGACTAGTTAGCTGACCTGCGTCGGTCAGCTAACTAGTCTAAACCAATAATATTCAAACTAAAACCGCGATTTAAAAAAAAATCTTAACACCTCCCTTCTCATACCTGCCAAATTTAATCAAATCATTAAAACCGGTCGAGTCATTTCCGAGAAGTTCGAACACAAATACACGTGACACGAGACTTTTATATATTAGAAGATGTGTTACTCTGATGTACAAAGCTATAATATCCGTCCAGTAGTTATTGTGTGATTGTTACATTACAAAACCTTTAGTAGTATTTTATTAGTTCTACTATACCTAATACAAAGTCAACCTTATAACATTTCCACTGATGGATTTCAGGCTGAAATCTAATAAGAAAAACTTGAAGAAAATCTTGACAAAGCGTAATCTCAGAAAATTATATCAACAAAGTCAACGGTAGAACGTCATGTTTTTTTTGTAATGTTTTACCTAAAATAAGCTTGAGTAATGTACGCTCTTTAGATCTTAGCCTTGGACGTCTCTTTTATGAGAGGGTTGTAATCTGCCCCACTAAGAGGATTTGGATAATTTGCTATGTCTCTCCAAAATTTTAGATCTGATATATTTCGATGTTTCTACGATAATTCCCTTAATCGATTTCGTACTAATTTCACTGCAATGTAATCAAAATTTCCTCAGCTACAGTCACGGTATAATTACACATGTTATATCTACTTCAACATTGTACGAAAATATGCTAACAATAAAGTCAATTAATCTTCTTCCATTTCAAATTCACCTGCTTATTGTTATGTTAGGTAACACGTTATATCATTTGTGCGCGTGCGCCTACTTACATAAAAATTTTAAACAATTACCGTTTGTCGGAAGTGTATACAATGTCCCTCATTTATTATACACGTAATGGGTTTTTGCATTTTTAAGAAATTCGTTTCGTTTCCCTAAACATACGGAAATGTAATTTTTTGCATATGTTATTATATTTTATATTGACATTCAAAGTTTAGGAAGAGAGAGTGATTTAGCGCTTTCCTCTCTTTGAGTATATTGTCGTGGGAAGCAACAAAGGAAGTGTATCCAAAAATACACAATTATTTACCTTGTTGATAAATAATAAAATTATAATTAACATTTACTGCATTATAATAACTAAGAGATCAGGTAAAACGACGGTTAAAGACTCCAGTTAGGCGCAAACTTGTATATACTTACCAAAAAAAGATAAAGTTTCTTTGTCAAGTACGTAATGAGTCTACAAATGACCACTGCCGTTGCATTACGGTCGAAACGTCGGGCAATAAACAAGATATTTAACTTAAATTATTCACGCGATTAAGATCCACAGTATATATAATTTCATGATTTGAAACTTATGAAAGTATCTAAAGAAAAGGCAAACAAATTATATATTAATGTTTAGTTGATACCAACTAGCAAAGAATAAAAATTAAAGGAACTATAAAACTGATTCCAGTCTACTTCAAGGATTACATTCGCAGTAGCCTTTCAATTACAAGACACAGTAACAAATTGTTGGACACTTATGAATAATATAATTTATCAACTCTAAAGCTACGTCCACACTAAACAAATGTTCACAATCTCTGTTCGGCAAAACTCGGTAACTGTAAGGTAAGGACAACCCCGGTCAGGTCCATTTGGCCGACAAAAGAAGAGGCCTAAGGCCAGAAGTAGACCGGCTGATGATGATGAGTTGTTAAATCTGTTTCAACACAAAAATTGGCAACAAATCGAGTGTAAACAGGCAAAGGCCGTTAGGTTTCAAAGGACAGATTAGTCAACTTAATTACAAATTCCAAACAAGATCTCTGAACTGTGTAGGCTAATAGATCAGGTAGATCTGATGGAATGTAAATGTAGAATGCGAATTGAGCCTCAACAGTGTTAATAGGGCTAGAATGAATCATAACTAGAACAGAGGTCACTTGTTCAAGGATAAGTTGGTGCTGATGCTGAGCTTTTTGGATTTTATTTGTTCTACTTTATCTACCAGTATTCTATTGATTGATTGATTGATTGATATACTATACTAGGTACTAAGCTGTGGTCAATTCCTTGGTTAAAAGATGAGTTGAGTCAGTAAGCGCACTAGCGCAGGAACGAGTTTGTAATTTCCCTGAAATAGAATATGTTTGCCATTCTGAGCTTTTGGAGAATTAGAGCGTGGTGGATATCTGATAAATTACTTATAATTCATGGAGTATTCTTTCCCCAGTTTCAAAGATTAAATACGTAGGTATTAATATGGCTGATACTGATTACCGTAGTAATAATTAATATTATTGGTTAAAAGATAGTTTTGAATTTGAAAGTATACATATCTAAAAAGGAAAATCAGGAAATACCATACGTGAATATGAAACCGGGGGACTGACTTAATTGATATTTTATTATAATTACTATATATTTCTATAGTTACCTATAAGGAATTTTAATTAGTACGTAAAACAAGCTGTTTAGATTTTTAACACTAGCGTAAATAACATCAACATCTCGAAAACAACTACACCTAAAAATTGGCAGTAGGAAACCTCTTCTAGGTTTACACTTCTGTCTTCTGACTTTGAAGGTCCTTTAAAGGGAGGTAGGAGGCAGGTTTTTTTTTAAATTGTTTTATTACCATCCAAACTAAGAAAATATTTGTAAATGTGTGTTACATTTACAAATATTTTCTTAGTTTAAGCTAATAATTACCTACACCGTGTTGTGGCAAAAGGAACGAGCTCAGCAAATGCTGATTTTCAGCCCGTCCGTTTCCATATCAAGCATATAGTCGAAATATGAAATTACCTTCTCAAGTTACCAATATTGATTCTTTCAAGTTGTTTTAGCTATATGAAATAAGAAAAAAAAGAAAGAAAAGAAAACGTTTATTATTAAATAAATGGATATTACTCACTCAATAAAAATTACCCAGGTAAAGGCACTCGTCAGAAAACTGTTACAAAGCGTCCTCAGTTTACTTAAAACACTAAATTACCAATATAAAAACAAATCATGCGCAGTAGAAACTATGTCGAGTCCAGTTGAACGGTACAGTACAGAATGTTGTAATTTCACCACATACCGACAGCAAAAACTATATGGCAAAGTTTCTTTTTTGCGATTTTCCATTACTAAATATGTCTTATTAAAGGATATTGTAACTTTTCTATAAACCGACAACACGATCAGATATACCTATCCACGTTTTTCAAAACTCATGTTTGCACCAAAGAAAACCTTTTTCCGAGCGGAAAATCATATTTATCTCGTTTCCCAATTCCTGATAACTATATATTGCATCGTATGCATTCAGAGTAGGTTCTTTCTTTTTTCTTCTCGCTTCTATGGAGCTTCCAAGTCAATCCTATTCCTGGCGAAGGGTTCTTGAGTGACGATGATTTTGTTCTCCTTTATCAGCATCCATCTTAGGTACACCATCATCAAGTCGTGCCGATACTTCAGCCAGCCAGTTTGACAGTCCATCCCATATTCGTCCCAGTCCATATTCGTGAACATGCAAATAATAAGTGAAATTCTAAGATTTTTACTTACTTCTTTTCGTTTTACTTATTCTAAACTTTAATAACCATTTATGGAGTTGTATGCGGTATGGGGTTAATTAAACACCTAAATCTTTCTTGTAGTCTCGAATAAAGTATAAAGTTAATGTTCGAGCGACCTTGGATGCATGGTATGTACAAAAGCTATGTAAAGTTCTAATCAAATAAAAACAACCGACACGACAACGTTTATTCTTGGATGTTGTTATATGTGGAAATGACCGATAGACAGGTAGCACTGCCGAAACACGTCAATAAAAATACATAATAACAAATAAGTCGTAAAATCTCAGGACGATTTTATACGAATGCATTTTGATGTTTATTAAAAGAACGACGCGTGAACTCATTATAATATTTTGGCGGTAAAACTTTAGATAATAAATTAAATGCTAATTATCAGGACATAATAATCTCTATGAGTGAATTATGAATTAGCATTTAATTATATAAATATGGCCCACAAACCTCACACTATGTTGTTGCAATCTAATTTGTCTCGTCTCATTTGTATTCAATTAATTTATGTGTTTTTCGCATTCCATTTTGTTCTGACTCATAAAGTGAAGAAGAACTTGGCAGCTAATATAATTTCGTTTAATTGTTTATTGTTTAAAATAAAGATAACTTTTGCAGAAGGGTAGAAGTGCTGTGTCCCAGGGGGTTTTACAAACATACAAATCATGGACTCAAAGTCACCACCAGTCACAACCAGACTCGGAACACTATTTGAAGATTACAAGTGGTGTCCCGTGGCAAACGAATCTACGACCTCCGTCTTAGCAGCCAGATTCTACTAACCATTAAACCAATAAACCAAAAAAAGAAAAAGTAATCATCAAGAGGAAAAACTACAGAGTCGTACTGATGGACGCGACAATTGCGTGAATGTGTTTATTAAGTTGATTTATTTTGATTGTTTACACAATAAATACTTTTGGCGTTATGTAGTAACTTATCATAGTTTCCTTCAACTTTTGTCGTTTTTGTAATATTACGTTCACTTCCATGCAATACTTTAAGTTCTTAATTACCGTTAATCTACATACAACATATATATCTTTCGCAACATTTGTCATTGCATGCAATCGGAGCATTATCGCTTATTCGACTTACAAAAATTTACTTACAAAATTACAATTGTACAAATTTTGTAATCCGACCTTCGTATTAATATTCGCAAAATTGTTAACATTTTTATTATCAACGTATTACGTTTCGCTCCGATTAACTCTGGTATGTATTTCATGTCTGAAGGCTGGTTGACATGCACTTTTTGCATTTGTTCTTTTCTGATCTAGAATTTGAAAGTGGAATCTGACCTTAGTGTCAGTTAATATTAGATCAGAAATATGAATTTATTTACCTTGACTAAACTCGTATTGTTATTGCTGTAAACAAAAGTCAATCACTATAACTTAGAATAAATACCTTGAACATTGGCTATTTTTCTAAAAAACGACAAGCAGGTTAGGTTAACGTAAGAGAAAATTCGGCCACCGTTCACAAAAACACAGCACAGCATCTCTACAAACTCGTTCTGATAATTAAAAATAAAAAGTTCAAAGTTAGAATCAGTTCCTTTTTAAAATTAAATTGTCACGTGCTTCTAATTAAGTTAACCGACCTGACAACTCCATTGAAACAAAAGTGTCAATTATCTAACTTCCAGATACTTCTAGCGTGTCAAATTGTCAAATAAATTACGTTTTTTGCAAGCACCACTAAGGAGACAAACTTTAGCACCTGTAAGTGGATTATACAACGCCTTTTAACGATCTATTGTCTCTATATAAGAGCGGAAATTATTATTTAGTTCCGCTTACAAAGTTACGCGCTCCTCGAAGTGAATCTTACAACATCAATTAAAATCTTGCTCATTTTGGGATGACTATTGTATGTAAAGCGATGATACGGACACTGGTCCATTCATTGCTATTCAACCGCCAAGGTTTAGATACATGGCCTCTGCTTCCTCCGGTATTCTTCAGTTGGACAGTACAATGAGTGTACATGACCCATTGTTGGCTCGTCCATGCTGCGAACAATTGCCTTCTCTATCTCAATGACATCTGACTTAACCGATCCATCTACCATGTCGCCTCTGACTACTTTTTGCTTACTATACCTAATATGCGACATTCGACTGAGAATCTTGAAATTTAAATAATCTTTTTAAATTAAATGTATGAGATTCTATTTGCAGAGAGCTATCCTTTTTATCATATTGTTTTTTTTTGACATTGTGGCATTTCATTCATAATGAATGAAATGTTCAATATTATTTATTTTGGTCTGCGGGAATGATTTCAACTTTTAGGTTATTTGTCTTTGTAAACAATTCGCTCATTTATGAAATTGGCAACAATTCCTCAAATTACAGCCAGCATTTTGCCTTGGAATCTTGTCTACAAATTGTATCCGGAATATCAGTGCTTGTAACATATCCTCAATTTGTCAGCTGTACGTTATCCGATAAAACAGTATCTTGGTCTAAATCTTATTTAGGTATTTGTCAAGCGAGTTGAATTATTCATTGTGACCGAATTGTCTTATTTGTTTATTGAGAATAACCGTTAAGGTTTGTGCAAATATTGTAGGACGCATCCTGTCTCGCGTGTAACATCAGCTGTGTGAATGTATTGCCTTGAACATCGACTTCAAAAGTACTTACATGGTTTTGCGGTGATTCAGAAGCCGTTTAGTATATAGCATTATCCTTGCATTTTGCTTCGTCATTAATGTTTCAATCAGTCCTAATTACATTGCGTTATCTCTTTCCTCGTGATTAATCAAGGATTAAATTAAAGTCATTGTATTTTAGATGACATTTCTTCTGCAGATTGATTATGCAAATCGGCTAGATTTTAGGTGTATTTTTTCTGTGCTTTAGTGCATTCGACTTCAAATTAAAACCGCAAGCTTGTTTAGGTACCGTTAGTACGTGAAAAAGTCTTATTACAATTTAGTCACGGCTTCGACCTTTCCAAACAATGACGTGTTCAAAATATGCAAAATAATTTTGCAATTATTGATGTTTGTATATGCATGTTTACTTGTACTCATCCACTTTCTGTTTGTTTATATTTACAGTTATTTTGGAAATATAAATAAATATGAACGCCTGAGTAATAAATGCTTAAGGTTAGATTACGCGAAACAGGGTTCGGCTCTCTCAAAAATGTATATAGAAAAACTAAATATTAGGACACGAAAAAAATTGTGTCACTAGTCAAAGAGTTTTCCTAGTAGATGAAATAAAGAAATTTAATGATATATCTTAATATGTTCCCGCAAATAAATCTTGAAGTTGCGGAAAAATGCAAAAACGAGCATTTGCGTATTGTCATAGTCATGGCGTTCGTAATCTAACATATGTACGAACCAATTTTCTACTTTTCTATTTTGACCTGCACTCCTGCGCACTGTGAAGTATTGGTTGTGTGCGGAAGAGCGTGGCCGGCAATCGTGTCGCTGTGTACGTAGTGCTAAATAAGTAATTATCTCAGTGTAATGTCCCCTTAACTCAACGTTATTTTGCTTAATTCTGCTAATTATGTCGTAAATTAACTTTAACTTCAATTATTTTCAAAATAGCGATAACGAAAGTTTTTATGTCTCCTAAGAGATGTTTTGATGTTCGAGGCCAATAGATGTTTGAGTCTCGAAAAGCAATGAAAGCAAATTTTAAATAATTAGCATCGCACCTGTAATTTCTGACTTGTCTGGTGTGAAAATCTTTATAGTAAATTTGAGTTAGTAATAAAGTAGATTATTATATTTTTGAATTAAAAGCGATAAGTAGATTTATGGGCTATACCTACAACATAAATATAAACTTGTTTACAAATCATAACTAACAACTTGTAATTATTGTTTCAGGTAAACATCATCGCATTTTAATTACTACAAATTGGAATTTACAACGAAATCGTAAGTAAATCGCAGGTAACTGGTTTTGAGACCGGTTTCATGCAATCATGCAATTAAGTAAATCAAAATTGCATAAATTACATCAGTAATATAGATGTAAATCATCCATATCCGATGCCTTATGCCTGTTATGCCTTTAAGCGCAACACAGAGCATCTCATTATCAAATCGTAATCGTAACAATGTTACAATCGATAAAAAGTGCAACAAGTGATCATTACATCAGGCCACCTAATAACTCGATTGCAGTAATCGCTCACTTTCACTCGGATCGATGCATCGGCGCCGGCGCAATCAAAGGTCGTCCGACCGAGACCATTTCTTCAAGATTCGACGGATAAATTTTGATGTGTTGTGAAATTAGATTGAGCTGTCCAGATAGAGAAAATTTTAACTGGTTTCGTTACACTTCATTTTTTTATCCAATATTTGGTTTGTGTTAATGGAATACGACATAGAAAATAGGATGCTCTCAAGTGGAATCAATACCAACGATGTGGAAATTTGTATGCGTGAAATAGAAAGGATTGATATATAAATAATTTGATTTAAGTCGTAAATCAATTTTTGACAGCCATAATATTTTTTATAAATATGATAAAACAAGAATGAAAATATATTTTTCAATAGGTACCTATAAAAATTTTAGTCATGTACCCTGTTTAGGTAAAAATTTGGATCAACGACCAGCGGGGATAATGTTAATCTATACTTTTAATATAAAGCTGAAGTTTGTTGTTTGTTTGTGAGTTTGTTTGAACGCTGTAATCTCAGAAACTACTGGTCCGAATTAAAAAACTATTTCACTGTTGGATAGCCCATTTATGGAGGAAGGCTATAGGCTATATAATATCACGCTACGACCAATAGGAGTCGAGTAACAATGAAAAATGTTGCAAAAACGGGGAAAATTGACGCATACGAAGTTGCGCGGGTCAGCTAGTACCTAAGGTATATTTCTATCGCTAATTAACTTCAAAACCAATTCAAAGTATATACCATATCAAATCTTTTGACAAGACCAACACACGCATAAGTATAATGGCAAACGAAAGCAAAATGATTGCAAGAAAACAAACAATCCTAAGCTCATAGAAAATAGAAAGCCATATCAAAGATGGAGCGACCTCTGCGCGCGTGCAGCCTCGACCTTGTCCGTCATTAGTGTTGCGACACAGTGCCTTGGCACCCTATTACCTAATATCGATGTCGCATGGAACGATTACATGAACTGTTCAAAAGGTAAGCTTAGGTGCATTTAAGTTAGTGCATAAACCAGTGCAAATTGAAATGTCTTTAAATAGATAATAGTTTTCTAAGGTATTTCTTACTTGGCAGAATAATAATGTCAAAATACATAGAAATTGACTGTTTAAGCGACTGTAGAGCCTACGTAACGTACGTACGAAATCCCCAAACCTAAAGTTAAATAACACTGAGTCAGTGGTTGTAGCCGAATTCGCTGAAAAATTATTGCGTCGAAAATCGAGCTAAGAAAAGAAGAAACTCGATTCAAAAACCGATATTAAATCGATACCTAGGTAGGTTGGTTAGGTATAATACAAGAAATATTATTGCTATGATTTTATCATATTTCAATGATGTAGCTTTGTACCAATCTTTACATTAATAAAATTATATTAGATTAAGTAGACCTATTTATCATAAAGTATCATAAATTACGGTTGAATACCCAAACCTGATCATTAACCTAATCGATTACTGAAATCGATGATGTGTGATTGTTTTCGATTCATCAACTAAAAGTACCAACTTATGTTTCAAAAGTCACCAACCCTATTGATGGGCCTGATGAACAAGACTTCAACGAAGAACAAAATAGTACCTAAACGAACCGTCAACAATTTGATAGAGTGATAAATGACATGAATAATTACCAATTTCATAATCAAAGTGAAGCAGACAGACACTCCTCAATCATCCTGAGAATAACCTACTGACAGAAAATAACTTCACACTTTAATCGATTATTTAGTAGCATCGATGTAATAAAATATAAAACCGATAAATTCAAATTTGCCAAAACATCTATTTCCTGCTTATCTGACGGTAGTGAACCGGCCTAGGCATGATATAAGATCAGGTAATAGCAGTTATAAAATGAAATGCGCCGTTAAATGTAGTTCGTGTTACAAAATAATTGACGATGTTCGATAGTGATCCAAAACTAAGGCAGATCGCAGATCAAGCGTAAATTAAAATATCAGAATTATTCGTGCACGGTATTGTGGTCATTCGGAAAATAAACACAAAGTTGAAGTTTGGTTAAAAGTATTTCAATGTTTTGCGGTTTGTGATGCAGTTGAATGTCCCCAATAAAGGTAACACAATCTTGGATATTAAAATATACTTTTGCTTTTTATTCTGTGGCGTATCTTGAGTATGGAGTTTCAATCTTCATGATCTGACGTCAATGGCAAATAGCACGTTGCCTCCGTCAAGAATGTGATCTCTGCTTCACTTGTCATTGATTTAATGGAAAGTGTATTTAAAGAAGAAGAAAAAAAAACCTTTTATGTGAATATTTTGTTTAAAAAAGTTGTTGGTTGGACTGAAGTATAAAATTGTGCCAAGTCACCTTTTTGAACTGACGTATGTAAAATAATGAATTCAATTTATAAATATGTAATCTGAAAATATTTATTTTTGAAACTTTTAAGTAGATACTTATATTAAAAGGACGTGTGTCAATAATTGTCCTTTTACATAGGTATCTGTTGAATAATCGATGACATATTATATCACGTCAGCTATTAATTTTAATGATAAAGCAGTTTCTTTAATATATTTACATGCCTTCAGTAAAATATAACATAATTTCGAGTTTTGATGTCATGACATACTTCACGTATCTATTCAAACTGTTAAACCTAAAAGTTTTAAAAATGTGATGGCTGTTGCTGATATCTTGTTAAATACCAGTTTAATAACAGGTCCTCTTTATATCTATAATACCAGTTGCACTTGGAATTATAATAGAATAAAAATACGACATAGAGTCCACAAATCGATAAAAGTGAATGTGAATGCATTTTGCTGTCACTCCACCATAATAAGACATGTCTTAACATCTTCCAGCAATCAGTTGTGTTGCAACCACGACAGCAAGATGGCGACCGCGAAACATTTATTAAAGTACAACGACCCAATCGATGTTAATATGATCGATTATTCGACTCTGACGAATCGATTCCATGTGTCAAGATAATGATTATATGATTGGCTTGTTGTTTGTTTTTGTTTGAATGCAATCTTGTATTAATGTCCTAGTGTTTTGAAGCTATGTGTTATTGATGGTGTAAAATTCGTAGAGATGGTTGCCCAATAATAGGATAATATGGAACTTGTGCAGGTGTGTTCCCACCATCACAAATTTATGACTGTACTGATTTTTATAAAACCCGTAGGAAATGATCCTAATGCAAGATTGTCTAATGTAGAATAGGCAGTTGAAAATGACAATTGAAAATAAAAACAATTGCATCGAAAGGTCGTTCAGTATGTAATAAGTACATCACAGTAGTCGATATCGATGAAAAGTAGGAGTGTTGATAAGGAGCTGGATGAAAAAAAGAAGGAAGGAAACTGATGATATTCTTAAGTGTTTACATAAAAATATATCTCTGAGTAATCTGCAGTAGCATTTGACCATTTACTTTAACCTTAATGTTTCTTTTTTTTCTTAATATGGATTGTCTTGATATTATTAAAGGTAAAATGGTTTGATTTGTGGGAATGCATCACACATCGCTTGAGATGCATCAAATTGATCTGCCGATCATCCGGTGTCGGTTCGTTGCCCTCAATAAAATGCATTTGCGGTTGCATCAACGTCGAGGCAATCAGATGACCGTGTGTACTGACCCTTAACGTGTGGTGCAAGTGAGAGCAACGGATATTATAAATGGTGAGGTTTCTGAGGAGGAATGGATGATGTAATGATGGTCATTTTTAGGCTACTGCTAGACGAGGCTACATCCCATTGAGAAATCCAGGATTTCATTTCGGGGACTAGATCATACCGAAGGTATTTTTATGAGGTATAAACACAAGTCTTTTGGGGAGGGAATGCATGAGCCTCTTAGGCACCTTCCACTTCTCCTGGACTTCCACGTATAACCACTGGTTAAAGCAAGTGCACAATAGCATTGTATTATTTCACTATTTATAAAAAAAACTATTTTTTTTAATAAATTGCTCCATGTAAGATAGTTATACGTTAAACAAATTTTATTATATGACTGTTTGTCTTCAAAGCATTAATTATTATGCAATAAAGACCTTTCACATTCAACATTTGAAAATATATTGTGGTATTGAACACCTATAATTTAATTGATATTAAACTATAGTGCTTAAATTTAAGGTGGCAAATATGTACATAATTATATACCGATTCACTTATCGTTGGCTGTAGGCGCTTGCCATTTTTAGCAAGAAAAATTTATTGAAGGAGGTCATAGTCAACTTTATACATAATTAATATAGACTAGTTTTCGACCGCAATTTTTCCCACGTTTATGTTAGTTTTGGCAATATCAAACATGTCATGTATTAATGCAAATTTAACACTACAACTATGCCAAATTTCATACAAATCTGATCAGGCCTTTTTGGCGTCACCGAGAAATAAACAACTAAACTTCTCATTATGAAACGTACTATATAGATTGTTATATAGACAAAAACAATTGAGCTGCAACGGATTTACATTTAATGGTTTGCATCAACGACTGCCATTTTTCATTAGCTCAATCAGTCACCGTTGAAGTGTTTATCTTCAGTACTTTATCACGCTTTACGCTTTTTTCCACACCCCGTCAATATGTGGCAATGCTGTGTACCAACATAAGTTTAATGGCGTAAGTAAATCATAAATATACCAACCTAATGTACTGTGAGAAGTGTGAGAAACAAATTGTACCGTGGTTCCTAATTGTCGCGCATAATGCAAGATTACAATTCTCGGGCGCATCTTACCGTGTTTGTATTGTGGTTATTGCGGCTTCTTCCTCAGATTCTTTTATGTTGGCATTAAAATTAGATCTTGGTGATTCAAGACAATAGGTGTTGTATAAGTAAGTTATCGTTATTGTGTGAAAAGTCACGATTGCCCCCACCTTTGAGGTTTAAGCTAGAAACCTAATTTTGCATTATGATTTAGAAGTTAATGTTCTCATTAACCCATTTAACTCAATTGCTCGTTACGTTTGTGGTTTAGCTAATTACTTTTATGGTTATATTTGTTAAATTTGAGTTACATAAGATATTTTACTAGACTTTCTCTGTGCCTGCATTACGTTTGATTTTGATATAACTTTCGAACCATCGTTTCACCCTTCTAGGGGCGGAATTTTCCAATTATAGCGGGTGCCTACTTCATGATAAATGTCTGTGTACTAAATATCAACAGCTTAGTGATTTGAACTGTGCCTTGACTCAAAAGTCAGTCACTACTTACTGATGACCAAAAGTTACACTCTATATAGCTATTTAAATAGTTCTTATAAACTGCATAATAATATGTATGAGATATTACTATATCAGTAAACTGCATCAGTGTTTGCAAATAGACTCGTACAACCTTAATACATCTTAGAGTAAATCGCGTGAGATATTTCTGTCAAACAATCGGCACAATGTTCGCACTCGAGATGCAGTAACGATATAAAATGTAGTAAGTATGTACCACATTGCTTAGTCTCATGGTCTCTTTTTGTAATAGCAGACTGTAGTACTAATTGTATGGACAGTGGATACTCACCTCTCATTTCGCATTCACCCTTACGACACAACATGTCGGGACCAATCATGCAGAAAGTTTACCAACTGGTATCCGTTGTTATTTTCATTTGCATTTCATGAAATTGATTACTTTAATGAAGTTAATTGTTTTTTAATCAGCGGTTTGTTTGCGAAGAATTTGTGGCATTATCCGTGAATCTGATTAGTCTACTTTTGATGTAATATTACAACTGCATGGTGCCGCATAACTGGAGCTAACTACGTGTTTACAAAGGATTATTGTATAAACGATATCAACCTATCGAAAAGCATTTTCTAATGTGTTGATGTATCTTGTTTAGATATTTAAAATTTTACCATGTTTTTAATCATGTATATACATATATTGTTTATTGTAAGAAATGCACAAATTGTAAATCGTAATAAGATAAAGCTGAGGAGGAGGCCTGGTGTCCTGAAATACAGACTTCGAGCCTAGTTTAGGCACCATTCTCCCACAATATTAAAAAAGTAATTATTATTGTTACAACCAGTAACTAACTAACACCAATAGCAGTGAAGTTGACCAAATTATGAATTTTAAAAACATAACTATACAGACTGCACAGGTCGATAAATCTACTTCTCAACTCCGGTTAGGAAATGTGAATGATTGTTTTAAAATAAAACTTTTTCTCCCGTAACAACTTCATAGTCAATTCCTGTTCGCATTAGAGCGTCATCTCAACCTGGAGGTTATAGTGTTAGAAGTATGCACCTACCAGAGGCGAAGGGTGAATTTTTGTCTGATGTTACCCGATACAAAAATATATATTTCTGGTCATGGTTCTTTCTACCTATTATACTAAGTAACTACAATCCAAAGGGAAACCGAATGTAATGGTTTTCTAAGGCCCCTTCGCCACTGGTACCTACCTCGGCGATTTAAACCTCTAAGGTTTTTGACAAAATCCGTACGTGTACAATAGGTACTTGCTTACAAAATACGCTACAGTAGAAAAGTATTCATACTATTGGCAACAAAAACTGTTTAAACCACCTGTTTTTTCACCTAAAAAAACGTTTACCAGCTTTGTAACAACGCGTAGGCGCAATGTCTCAAGAATAAATCCATTTAATTAAATACATATTAGCACTTACATTGCCTATAACGAATAAATAACGTTATCGCAATTCTATTGGCAAGTCATAACTAATGTCATTTCTGTTACATTTCATTCGACATAGATTTAATTTCTAATGGCATTTCGCCATTACCGACACTGTTAACAAGTGTTATTATATTTAGTAATAATTATAGTACCTTTCGTCAACATAGTAATAGGCTGTGAAAGTAATCTTGGCCTCGTACACATTTTCCACCGGTTTCAACGAAGGTGAAAATCAACATGGCGGTTTTAGTTCTCGCAATATCCGGGGTGGCGCTGTGCAAGGTCGTACTCGATCACTGTAAAATTGGCGCGTGCGCAAACGATTAATCGATTATGAAACTCTTAATGGTTACTGAACATGGGGTGAGAATTGTGTAATTACGCTCTGTTCTTTCTGTTTCTTGTCAATATTTTGTAATTGAGTCTGAGACTTTTTTAAAGAGCAGCAGTACCTACTTAAATGTTATAGACTCCTGGTACCTTATAATCTCTTAATTGATTTCCAATTCAGCCAATCTCAATAAACAAAAGCCAACTACATATAAAATATTGAAGTGCACAAGTGTGCATTCTCTATTCTCTCACTCTCTTAGTCCAATGAGATGGCAATTCAACATGACCGAAGAGAGTTGCGTCGCAAGTCCGATGGCTTAACATACTCTCCGAAGCAAATAGGGTATACCTCCTCTACTCTCTATCTTGTTAATCTCTTGTACTGTAAGTTGTTTCTTTCTGTGTTCGGTATAGATTTTATATAATTTTGGCCAAACGCCAAAAGGTCAAGACACAGTTACATCAGGTAGAGGTAAAAAATAATACTCTAGAAGTGAATATCAATAAGAAAGGCATATGTTCACTGCTTGTTGATAGCTTTAGACCACTTTGTTCTTAAGGCGTCCCGATATTACGTGTCCTTATCCAATGTCTTTAAATGACATCGTTGCTCGAGCGCACGATATATGATAGTTACCCTAAGGTAAAAAAACTCTCGACTACTACTCTACTTTTGACTGCCTCGGTGCGCGGTGGGAGTGTGTCCAACTGCATAAAGACGGACCACTTTGTGTGATCCACACATTGTTGTTCCTAGTCTGGGTGTACTTTGCGTCCGTAACTTGTATGTTTGTAAACTACCCCGCGGCTTTAAAAAAAAAGCTCGAAATTTTTTTTGGTTCAGCTGAATATATCTCACGACTGAGGTGTTGTAAGAAACTCCTATTCAACCTTGTTACACATCCTAGGTCAGTTTTCATTTAAGTTTAACCTCACGTCTGCATAATGGATCATAACTTTTAATCTAGAGTATTTTATTATACGAAATCGAGATCAGTAGTGCGCAAATGGCCCAGTTTTGTTTAAACGCGGTTATGAAAACGTGCGCGCCGGCGCACGCTCAAACCGAGTCGTGATGTCTGCGCGCCGTTTCTTTCCCTCTATTGTCTATGGTAGAGTTAGAAATGGTTTGTAGTAACTTTGGTTCATTTGAGATGAGGTTCAGTTATGTAATGTCTATGAGGTGTTTAAGTCAGATGATTTAATCAACTTTGTATTTGTGTAGTTTTGTAAATATTCTATCGATAATAACAATATTGGCGCACACAATTTATAAGTATTTCGGCAGTTTTAGTTAATTGTTTTCATCAAGGCAGTTCCTGCATAATCTGTTAATAGGTACTTTTCAAATTAGGGAATAATCTGTTGTTGTTTTCTAATCCGTCTGTTTTTGTCTGATTAAGATGAAATTATTTCTTGCTCTTGTGTGTAACTGCATGTGGCATCATATATCACCCACACAATTGATTCGATTTCAATGCAGTTTGTTTTTTAGAAGGCTTAGTTAATTTTGTCAGTATTTAACCCTGTTTGATGAAAATATGCAGCCGTTTCCAAGATATGCTATTTTTATGGTATGTTTTTTTTCTAATGTAACGCATATTGACTGGCCTGTTTGTCTAGTGGTTAGTAACCCTGGGTTGTGGGTTTGATCCCCACCTAGGATAAAACTTTGTGTGATGAGCACGATGGTTTATTCTGTGTCTGGGTGTAATTTAACTATAATATATATGTATTTAGAAATATATAAGTATGTTTATCAGTTGTCTGGTTGCCATAGTAAAAGCTCTGCTTAGTTTGGGATCAGATGACGTTATGTAAGTTGTTCCAAGATATTATTTATTTGTATTGGTTAAATTTACTTTTACTTAATTAGCAGAATTTCATGACAATCAGAGATGCATTTTTTTAGTTGTTAAGTGTAACTACAAGATTACATAATAAATTTAATAATAGTGATTTGCATCCGAAATTCCAAGAATGCAGTCTGTAATTTTCCAAGCTCTATTTGCGCCTGTAGCAAGTGATTACGTCGGAAGTGCGTCGATCTTGGCGCATCGGCGCGGGCGCAAGTCACGCGCACTACGTTAGCGCATGCGCGAATTACACAATACTACAAATTAGGGACCTATTATGGCGGCTCATTTATTTTGTAATGCAATTATTCGGTAGATATAATTATTTAGGTAATATTACGTGTGTTATTGGGTTACGAATGTGAGTCTATTATGATCGTTGAATATCGGTCAATCGACTATATGAATGCGAAAACAGAGAAACTGATTGACGGGGCATGCTACAGTCAAATATTCAAGTAAAATTCCTACCTGTTTGCTAGCGTAATACTAATAGAGGATTTTGTATTTCCACCTCTAAGTTTGCTAATTTCTGCGTCTGCGGAAACCGTGACCAGAAGATAGTATTATGCATACAAGCATGAGATTCTTCTCAAAATTAGAGTTTTAAGTACCAAATGAGCATTATGAGGGTTACAAAATTTTAGTACTATTTGCAGGTACCTAAATACATACACAGACAACAGACATAGGAACCCTTGGCCGATCACATATAAAAAGTTTATATTACAAATATACCTAATAGTTATATTTTTTAGAATTAAAATACGGAAATAAGTCAGCAAATACGGCTATACCGCATAGGAAAAGGATTAAAATGGAAAGACCACAAACACTTGCAAACCGGAAATTTATACGTGTTTTTTTATCTAAATAAAATCTATACTAATATGATAAAGCTGAAGAGTTTGTTTGTTTGCATGCGATAATCTCAGGAACTACTGAGCCGAATTGAAAAATTATTTTACTGTTGGATAGATCATTTATCGAGTAAGGCTATAGGCTATATAACATCACGCTGCAACTAAAAGGAGCGGAGCAGCAACGAAAATTATTGCAAAAACGGGGAAAATTTACGCAGACGAAGTTGCGCCGGTCAGCTAGTATAAAATATACATAAACGTGAACTGCGTAAACACGTGGCCTAAGATAAATATCGAAAGTTATGATAGCTTTACGCATTTTCGCATAATTTTATCAACATGAACGAAAGTGGTTTTTATCAACAACATTCTTAAATAGGTAAACTACTATTTTTATTCAGCATGGTCTAAAACCAGTTTTCAAGATCAAATACAGTTATAGAATCTAGACCTGTATTTGTGTTATATACGTGTGACAAAATTCTAACTGTTATGAAATGTAAATTTCATTTCACTTTTTATTTCATAGAACATGGTGTAATTATTGCGAAAATATAACAATTATTCGAGGAATGCTGACTGCCGGGTTGAACAGTTTTCTGATGTCGTGAAATCAAAAACAAATGAATTAAATCTTGTTTCATAAACCTGGGACTGAAATTATAATTGAATTTTTTGTTAACCATATTTTTTCTCACATTACAATAACGTCTATTACATATAGTAGTAAGTGACTGTGACAGTGTACTGAGACTAGTACAGACCTACTTGCAGGTAGGTCTTTCTTCTCATAGCTGATGACTAACTCTTCTTAAACTAAGCAAGGAACTCAACTGACAGCAAACTCTTGACGCGATTTTATTTCCATTTCACTTCAATCTGTACATGTGAACATAATGATCACTTTATGTTCAAATATTTAAAGTTGCTCTACTCTATTTATATCTATGTTGCACAAAATTGTGTTTCTGTATTTATTTAAACTGCATAAAAGTCTTATTTAATTCTAAAATCACCCTCCAATGCCTTGGCCTACAATGAATAATTAACTACTTGTATAAGACCAACCAGACAAGAATTTATTGCCTAAGAATACGCAACAGTATTTGAGAAATACGCACGGTGGCAGCGCAAACGCAGGTTCTAGTAAGTACAAAAACACTTATTTCTACTAGGTATTAAAAAAACTGGTACTAAAGCTTTCCCCAACGGTCAATGCCAGCGATTGTCAATCCAGTTTCTCAACTACTAGTAAAGGTTGCGAAAAAAATTTCTTCAACTATGTGGAATCGATTCTAATTCGAGCAGCATAGGATATTGGTTTCTAGATTACGTAAATCGATTTTATTCGATTGTTGGAATTACTTAGTTCTAAGAATGTAGGAAGTGTTGCTTTGAGCTATAAAATCGAACGTTTTATTGGAGCTTAAATAACCCTCATTGTAACGCGAATTACGTTCTTACCTACACGGCAATGAAGCAACTGGATTAGGATTTTATAACCTAACTGGGACTAGGATTTTAATTACCGTGTTCTATTCTTTGCCTCTTTATTTTTTTTTTTCTAGATTATAATCAATTTTTTTCTAATGTAAGCAGTATCTCAAGGAAAATTTGAATGTGTAATAATATTATTCAGACCATTATAGAGAAAGAGCTGAATTAAAAAAATAAATAAGGAAAATTATATCCTTTCTTTTCAAAACAATCTTATCTTCCACATTCGAAACAAATCAATTCAGTCCAATAAATCAAAATATTATCGAAATTATGACATAACTGTATCACATTATCGGTGGCCCTATTGTTGTTTTACATAATACACTTAGCCAAAGCGGCAGGATAAACGTAACGCGATCAATATTCCATCCAAGTACAGTCACGGACAACTTTCACTGACCATTGTCGATTAATTCCTGTACACACTGTTGTTTGCGGGTTGAATCTAATAATAAGTGGAGCGGAATCATTGCCAATACTGTCTGCTAGGAATGGAATATAACACGCCTTTTGTTTTGAAACTGTCGTCTTAGCCATACAAAACAGATTGTGCCTATAATCATATTATATTTTGTACGCTTTAAAAAGGAAGAAAAACGACCGTGCATAAATTTGGACACTTTGTTAAAATGGCTTGCAGCAGCAGTTCTTCCAGATTAATTAATTACATTGTTTTTTGTCAAATTTTAAGATATTAGTGATTTTTGCGTTGTCATCTACTAACGATGATTGCAAAAATTTTGATTAATAGATGAGAGAGAGAGAGAGAGAGAGAGAGAGAGTTATAGTTCTCGATAGTATTCTCAACCTAAACATGACAGTGACAAAATAAACATCTTCCTATCTTAGGCACTTGTTTCACCAACGGCGAGAAAGCGAGTACCTATCAACTATTTCCTCGCTTAAGAAACTTACATACGTACGTAGATCTCGTGTAAACAAAAGAGATACAGATGTTAATAGTTCATCGCTGATCGTTTACACTGTTCGGCAAGTACTCGCTCTATACTGTATCTCTTTTGTTTACACGGACGGGATCTACAAAATATTATTATGTACATCTATTGTACGTTTTTTGAGATATAAAATAGTTGATATTTGCTCGCTACTCGCCAGCGGTGGGACCAGTGCCTTAGCCAACTAGTGGACTGCCAACAGCATATACCTGTTTAATACTATAATACTATGTCAATGACATTAGGTTTCATATTTGAATACAAAATACGCATATGAAGCTCTAGTTTTAAACAAATATTATGCGAAAGTACAATACAATTTGGGGCTAAAGTTTTTTTAATGTTTGAAATACTTTTGAACGATTGGAAGTAAGTGAAAATGTATTTAAAATGTATAAAAATAAATACACTGAATTAGTTTAACATAGTTGCCTGCATCATTTGTAGAATTTATATTTAAATTAACTATAATTTTGATCAGTTTGCGTCATCATAATTCTCGAAATTATACTTGATATTTCGAAATTTAATTTATCAATGTCCATGCGTTACTCCAAGGTAAATTGAAATTACTTATTTTAAATTAAAATATCATGGTGCATGTGTACCTAAATGGCCTTATAGCTAAATGTGTTTGAATTTAATTTTCAAGTTTATGCATATTCTTGCAGCTTTTTGTTTTTATATTAGGTATAAAGTTGATCATCTTTTGATGTCCTTAGGGGTGGAAATTTCAAAAATCCTTTGTTTTCTTTCGTTAATATCAGAAAACCTCTGCATCAGCTTTCTATATCCAAACGTTTGGGTTCAATGTGAATGATCGAATAAATAAGTCAGTCACGATTTTCCTTTTCAGGGTTCCGTAGTAGCAAAGGACCCTTAGAGTTAACTATTAGTCCGTCCGTTCTTTCTGTTTATCCCCAGAGACCCTTAGTACGCCGTAATTTGGTATAGATATACATATTAGCTAGGCCGACCAATAGGTAAAATAAAATCTAGAAACAGGGTAGTAGTTTAGAACGAAATTAAAAAGAAAATTTCCCCTGCTAAGTTTGCTTTACAAGTTTACAAATACCTAATAGCCAAGTGAGAAGTAACAATAAGTTTCGTACAAATTCTATTGAAAATGATTTAGGTATACTATGTGTATAACGTAATTAGTTAGTAAGAAACAAAAACAACAGAAAACTCATTTCTGACTGCATTATAAGGGCAACTACGAAAAACTACATTGTGCTTGGCGGGACATGCACTAGCCCGGTTTTTATATATAGTAGATCAGATAAATGTAACTTAACCCACTGATCGTAACAGCGCACAGTTTAAATGTCCGAGACTTGTACTTTTTATGTAACAAAGTATCCACGATAAAACTAATTAAAATTAACACCTACATAATCGTTATAGGTGAACGCGGTATCGTTTCCAACACCTAAATCGATTAAAAGTTTCTAATTGTTATAATCGTTGTATTTGTGAATGGTAACGTTATGCGTTTTGTTAATTTCGATTCAATTATAAGTGCATTTAACACGTACTTGATTGTTTTTTACGATTACGCAATCATAAAGATATCGATTTAACCGATCTTTTCATGTAGGAAGTGTTCTTTGTTTACACACTGTCATTTTATCTGTTCCATCAGAAAGTTTGAATCCGTTTTTTTAGATAAAACCAGATAAGTATATTAAAAGGTATAGACATAGATTTGTTCCAATTAATTGTCCAACTCAGTCTTATTCAATAGATAGGTACCTACTTTATGTACCAAGGAAGCAATTAATTTTACCTTTCCTTATTTGTAATCTATGATCAAGTTGAGTACATTTATGAATTGGCTCTAATGTTTGCTCTGGAAATCCAATTTATCGTAAACAATTCATTGGATTTCTCCGCGTCTTATGTAATACAGACCACACTCGCCGCATATCCACACTTAATATAATGGCCATTAGTGCATGACCATATAAAATTAAAACCATTCCAAGCTTAATCTATTTACATAATAATCCGTATATACTAAAGAATAGGGTTGCAAATCGATCACACATTGATGCTACGGTGGCTTATGCAAGACAGGATTCAAATACAAATGCTCTCGTATCACGTACATAAACATGGTCAGATCAGTCCGTCTGTCCTTCCGTTTGTCGCAAACTTTCTCTACACGTGAATACAATGATAAAACGTTTGTTAAAAATATAGTTGCGCCGGAGTGGCGTAATACGGACGGCCCTAATGGTACAGTCGAGCGCTTAAGTGTGTCAATGTTTTAATTAAATCGCTTTGATAAAGATTAGAAGTAATTAAGATCGCTAAGCAAGTTTGACCACTGGTTTTACGGTAATGTTTATACTGCAGTAAATACGCCAGTTAGCCTCAAATTAACGGCATGTTGACGTAATACGAATGTTTTTTTTTGTGTGCGGAACAGTCGAGGTGAATAAAATTCGCGCATACTAATTTATGGGCCAGTTTAATTTAATTAGATTTATTTTTAAATAGCCTCACATTTTTAAAATTAATATTGAGTAATAAAATTACAATTTATTATCCGTAATTATTTTAAATATGTTAGGTAGCGTCGTGAGTTGAATTACCATGTTTAAACCCCTAGTTTTAATGTAACATCCTCGAGCCATTTCCTTCCACGTCTGCCAGTTACGAGTAAAAGCATTTATTTCCAAAGCAAGTAATTGAAACTTGTACAATAGAATCGTGCATATTTACATGAACACCAATTGTTTAGTCAATCTGGCATCACTATTGACTGACGCCGATCTTGGCCGACCGTTCCCGAAGTGCTTTATCGTATAATTTCCCTTTCAGGAAACAATTTACCTGTTACAGTTTTATGTAATACTTTTGTTTATTAAGTCATTTTACGGTGTAGTAACATTATGGTATAACTGTAAGCGGCTGGAATATTTATTAGATTGGTGCTATTACGCTTGTGAGGTAATAGATAATCTATATTGTTTATGAGGAAGAAGTATTTTTGTATAAGTTGTGTGTTACACATAGAAAAATAATATCTATGTGTAAACTAGCTATTGTTTGTATTTTGTATCACTTTCTACGAACACACGCTTTATTTAACTTAGAAAGAGTTCTATAATAGCTTGCATGAACCTAATCGCTGTATGTAGTTTTGTTTGTTTTCAGTCTTTGGAAAGTAGTTCCTTATCGCGCGATATCATTTGTTTGCTGAGAGGCTAGACAAAGAAAGCTTAAAATGTTGACATCGCCATCAAAAATATATTATTTATGATTATGTTATTAACACAAAAAAGATATGGCAAAAGGAACTACGTTCTAACCGGGTGTCCATATGACACCTCTATTTAAAATTTTATATTTTATATATTATGACTTAGCATACTATTTTATATTTCCTATTAAGAAATAAACCTACCAGATAGTATGTAGTCACCATCGTTTATGAGTGCTACTATTAGTGAGTCCCATAGATAAATCGCACGTTATAGTTGTAACAGAAAAAAAATATCTAAACGGACAGCTCGGAGTCCGGACAGCCCTTGTTGAAATATACCTAACGCTATTTACTCTTTTAAATAATTACTTGGTTATTTAATTTATAAATTATTCTCTTCATAATTACTTGTTATAAATTACTTATACTTAATTAATTTCGTGTTATGCTATGTCTGATTGCGTTTTGTATTGCTATGGAACCTTGGTTAGTATTCAATTTAACTTGCTGCTAATACATTAAATTAATCATAGTGACTAACGTGGTCTATTTCTCAGGAGGCCTAGAGCATTCATAGCACATATTGCCCAATAGACGTTCGCGTGGTCACTTTCCTTTAAAGGAAACGTTTGACACAGTGTGCGCAATTGGAAGGATGTACCTTGCATTCATTTTTAAGTATTTTTATGCGTAACTGTACTTACTAATTGTGACAATAGGGCTGCTGTAAGGAATAAATATAATTGATTTGTATTTTAATATTTGTAATTATCTATTTAAAAAATATTAGGTGTGGTCGGATGTTTGTATTTAACAGTATGCTTTACTGTCATTGTAGGAAGTTGGTTTTAGTTCCTGTTTGAACTTTTATTAATCTATGTTTGTTCGATAATGTATATTTTTGTCCCTGTACATTTTTTTTGAATAAATAAGTTTTTGAATTCATATTATTATTGAATAGAGGATTTATTTAGTAGCCCGATGCCATAAATAAGAACTAATAAACTCCTTACCCAATATTGGAAATATATTATATTACGTGATACATACTCTTAACTCAGTCGTATTTCTAAACAAACAAGCATTAGATTAGTCAATACTTGAATTATATACCGTGTGTTATTTCAAATTAACATAAGTTAAAACAGGTACGGGCTTAGATTTGCGCAACGTAGAAAAGCGAGAGTAAGCTTACTATCATTTGAACCAAATCTGTCGCGTTATTTTCACGCTTAGCCAGTGAAGATAAGCATAAGTCGTAGGGCTGTGACGCGAGTGACATAATATTATTATGACACGAATGATATAGCTATGATATGGCATATTACGTATGAATAGTGCTCTTGAGTTCTGCCCTTAGTCAAACTTGTTCTGTGAATAAGTAAGTAAATATTATGCAGGCCTTTTCTAGCCTCTTTCCCCGACTCTTACTTTTAAATACTCCTACTTAGTTTCGTTTCGTATTTGTTTTTATTTTAAAAGATAACTAGCAATGTGGTATTGTGGGTCCCAAATTACTAGCAATCGTGTTAACCCCTCTAGCTAAGCTCAATGGCTTGTGTTAGGAGTGGGTTCACGTCGGTAGTTTAATGGGTAGGATTCAAATCCGCGACCTTCTGATTGCGAGTCCGATGCTTTAGCTACGCCGCTTGTTTTAAAATTCAATTATATAGGTATTGTAGTTTTTTTATATATTTGTCTGTATTTTCTCGTGAAAATTCATGCTGTGGTAAAAGCGACAGCATAAAACTTTTCTGTCTGAGAATTTGGTCATTAGAGGGGAGTGAATACGGTTGATACAAATTGATCAACCTAATGACAGAAATACCTTTGAGGGTAAGTTAAACTCAAAGTGGGTAACAGTGGGCATTCGGAGGTAATTGTAATAAGAAATAAGTAGGTACGTATTTCTAAAAGTTACTTTTTGTATTAATGCAACAGTAATTGACTTATGCAACTTAGTCAAAGAATACGTGCCATTGGCGCTTTGCTGACTTTAATATAGAAGCCAGAATGTTACGTCGGTAGGTATTGCCTTCAATAAAACCCTATAAAACAGTATACAGTGCACGTAAAGCTTACATAATAGACCTACGAAGTACGAAGTCCCAATATTCAAATTATTTCGATTACGATCATATTAATTTCCAACAGGTGACAACACTGATGTAAGAAAATGAGTGGTTACCTAGTTAATACAGGAATCACGTCCTAAAAGTGTTTGTATTTCGTAAAACAGTTCTTAGTTGAGAAGCTCGTATGAGGTAAAACTGTTGGGAAACTCATGGACCACACTTTTAAATCGTCAAACACACCGCTTGTTACATTGATGTAAATTAGGGATGTTACGAAGGTGATTTTATCGGAACCGAAGTCGGAGTCTAAGGTTTCAAAATTCGTTTGTAAGAATCGGAGTCGGAGGTAGTGAGATAAGACGAATATGTTGATAATAATATTTTTTTTATTGGGACAACTTACACAACGCTATCTTATCCCAAACTAAGCAGAGCTTGTACTATGAAAATCCGACAACTGATAAACATACCTATATATTTCTAAATACATACACATTATAGATAAATAACACCCAGACACAGTCATCACACAAATCCTGGGTGGGGATCGAACCCATGACCTCTTGCGTAGCAGTAGGATATACTCCCACCGTGCCACAGAGGCGCTGAGTCTGATATAAGACTTGAGATAAGGCTTAAGAAAATAAGATAAAAATTACACATTATTCAGTCATATTAAATGTGTGAACGAAATATTTGCTCGAGCGGGACCCGACCCCGCGATCATAGGGAATCCGTGAGAATTTTTTCTTCATACATTTATTATGTAAAAATTTGCTTAAAAGAGCGATCGCCGCACGGTAGGTAGCTCCGATTAAAACGTCTGATTTAAAAGTGTCCGAGCCGAATTCGGAGTCGGAGGTGTAAAATCAATCGGAAGCTTCGACTTCGTCAAATGAATGCTCAATGGTTAGGTACATCAGTGTAAACTGATCGCATAATATTATAAAGAAAGATAAATACTACTTGTGTATTATAAAATTTAAAATAGATGCAGATTGGTAATGACTCTGGCTTTGATCTGACATTGACTGTCTACAAGTGTCTTGGCGTTTTATCTAAGTATTGATGACTTGCTCATAAATTTGCAATAACAAACTTATACTTTCGTCTAGCCACTAATATCGAGTTATCAAATCGATACTGCTAATAATCGAGTGTTGGCTTTTATATAAACACCAATCGCACCTTCGATAGTGCTTGATTGACGTGACATTTTTGCAATAAGTAATGATGCTGTTACCGACTCGAATACCATCGAGAGAGACCTTTGTATTAGTAACGCTACGTAACGAACATTATACGAATATTTAAATTATTGGTTGTAGTGATGATTGATGATTGATTAAATTTCGTATTTAGTAAGGCACATTGAAGGCTGTACATGTAATAGGTAAGGATTTGTACATTCAACAAAGTGCTGACAGATCATCCAATTTAGTATCGATGAGGTTTTTTTAAAGCAATGATGTTCTCAAATAGCTCATCGATTCTTTTTTTTTTTTTTTTTTTTTTTTTTTTTTTTTTTTTAAATGACAACTCCCGCAGTAGGGTACAAGCCCTGTGTCACGGGGGACTTTACAAACATACAAGTCACGGACACAAATTACACCCAGACCCGGAACAACAATTTGTGGATCACACAAAGTGGTGTCCCGTGTGGGAATCGAACCCACGACCTCTTGCGTAGCAGTCGGACACACTCCCACCGCGCCACAGAGGCAGTCGATTCAAATCCAATCAAGTCAACTATAGGTGTAGATGATGAGAAGTCTTGGTATAGATACGCGAATGCTATTGGTCGAATCGATCGTCTTTGTCGTCAGTGCACTGCTGGAAGAAGGCCTCTTCCAATTTGCGCCATGACACCCGGTCCTCCATCGTGCGCATCCAGTCCCTCTCAACAACCTTTTTTAGGTTCACGGTCTATTGGGTCTTCTACCATTCACTTAACTAACGGTAATATAAAAATCATCATCAACTTTTTAAAACATTTACGATCCATAAAGAATTATACGAATAGACCAGGTACTTCCATACTCTATTTTATACATCCATGTCACTTTCATTTCATATTCCTTAAGTACATCAATACTCAGAATCGAACTACAAATATCAACAAACCATTATAACTGTCCAATTCCATTGCTTACACAAGAATTTATATTTCATATTGAAATATGGCCGTCAGTTAACGTTTCAAATGTTGATGATGGATAAGGGAAATAGTTTCCATTATTCGAGTGAGGCTTTATGTAAGAGAATACGTAAGAAACTGATCTAGTTAGAAGGGTTGTAAACGTTGTGTAATGTATAGGACAGCTTTATAGTAAATTGTGGTGTAACTGGTGAGAAATACGAGAGTTTGAGATGATGATAAATACGTTGTACCAATAAATTAATATGGTACAAGTCCTTATAATTATGAGAGATGTTGTCTGTAATTCTAACAGCTTTGACAGTCCATTTTTAACTGTACGTATGTGATTTATTTTCAACCGTTATCTATACTAATATTATATAGCTGAAGAGTTTGTTTGAACGCGATGATCTCAGGAACTACTGGTCCGAATTGTTTTTTTTTTTACTGTTGAATAGCCCATTTATCGAGGGAGGCTATTGGCTATATAACATCCCGCTACGACCAGTAGGAGCGGAACAGCAACGAAAAATGTTGCAAAAACGGGGTGCATTTGCGTATACGAAGTTGCGCGGGTCAGCTAGTTTTTAATATACACGCACAGTGGGTCAAAGTCAGAGACAATGCCTATTTTGACGTACATCAAAGTAAAATTTCTCAGTCAGTAATTCTTTTTGATATTCGAGGAGCTAAAGGATAACAAATCAAACAATATTTAATTTGTCTCTATATCGTATGATTTAAACCAAACCCATTTAGACGCTGGCGCATGCTCGTGAACACATTATGGGCAGTTTATCTTAGTCGCCAAATAACTGTTCCTCGGACACAACCGACCATGTTGTAATGGCGAGAGATAATACGGACACCAGCACTTTAAGTCTCGATATTGAATTCCGCAGTACTGTGCTATATAAAGTAAGGGTTTGTATGGAATGTTTCTTTAGAGAAAGAGACTTTATTATAGTTTAAAGGATGTTTATTGGCTGTTTTCTTTAGACTAAGATCAGTTACGCGATTTAGTATTGTTTTAACTTAATGTTACTTATTAGAATTTTATCGGGACTTAATCGCGTGAAATATTTAAAGGTACGAACCTTTTATTTGAAATACGGTGACAGTCGACCCGAGACCACGATCGGTGCAATTTGATTTGCAAGCAGTGAGTTTATAAACAATTAAAGTTACTTCTTATATAATTAATGATGTTCCTTAAACAAAGTGATTTTTAATATACTAATAACCTTCCGTATAATACAAATATTAACCCTTAGTCACCAACCGCTTGGTTTTTTAAATTATGACCTTAACTACGAACAGACTATTACTGGAGTAAAATAACTGTTTATTGCAAGATTAAGTCCCTAAACCTGACAAAGAAATATCGATTTTATTCCGGGGTCTCCTAGATGTGTGGTAAATGGTTGTGAGACAAAAGTGGGTGGTGAAGGGTAAATATGTATTTTTTTTTCAAAAATTACATGACGAAGTTATTTAATTTTTGAAAAAAAAAATACAAGGGCGGGAAAATATTAGTATATTAAAATCTACTTTAAATGCACTTTTTTATAAAAGACAACTCCCGCAGTAGGGTACAAGCCCTGTGTCACGGGGGACTTCGGGTAATTTGAAACATAGTTCATGTGAATAGCCCACATAAACTCAACTATACTTTATCTATATTAATATTATAAAGCTAAATAGTTTGTTTGTTTGTTTGAACGCGGTAATCTCAGGAACTACCAACTAACCGAAACCACTATACTACTACCACTATACTAACCGAATTGAAAAAATATTTTTTTATTAGGTAGACCATTTATCGAGGAAGGCTATAGGCTATATAACATCACTCTACGACCAATAGGAGCGGAGCAGCAATGAAAAATGTTGCAAAAACGGGGAAAATTGACGCATATGAAGTTGCGCGGGACAGCTAGTCATTAGATATATTTACGCAACATTTACCACACACTAATCCTAATACCATTAAACATATCTCCAGTTTATATCTTCGGTTAAGCAAGGCCTACATAAAGCGTGCCTCTAGTGGGATCTATCACGCGATCTATATTTGCAGATGACTGATACGACCCACGCCGTCTGCCAAATAGTTCAACGACATTTGATAAGGATGATCGTTACAATAGATAGGGAAACTCAAGGACGCATTGTGTATCAAGAATACTAAAAGGCAAGAGCGTACTTAGCGTAGGCTTAGGTTTATTCAAATTGCAGAGTTGTTTAGATAAAACGTGATTTGTTGGATAAAGATATGGGTATTTACAACTTCTAGGTAAATGATTCAGCGGGCAGCAGCGTCCTTTGCGTACTTTTCTTATTGCGATCATCGTATCTTTACTTACTGCGATCTTCGTATTTACTTACTGCGATTTACTGCGATCGCCAACCCGCTCGCAAACGCGATTATGGCCCGTGTCTAGCCGTGGTACATAATATGGGTTGTTATGAGTATGAGAATGTATGTATGAAGATTCTTTAATCAGGGCAGTTGGGGTTATGACCTGGCTTAGACCAGACGAGAAAAGAGTGACCTCTTGTATGTAATCCTCTGATTTCCACCGTTCTTGAATCGAAATCTATGGTAAAGGATGTTAAAGCTACATTGTGGTTCGCTATGGTAATTACGCTACGGTTACAACTTGCAGCTTCTATTTTCTGCAATGTATTATCTATACTAATATTATGAAGAGGAAAGTTTTGAATTTTTGTATGTAAGGAATTAATATAAAAACTACTGAATCGATTTCAAAAATTCTTTCACCATTAGAAAGCTACATTATCAGGGAGTAACATAGGCTATATTTTATTGTAAAAAAAATTAGACATCCCTACGAAAATTGCAATAAGGTAATTAAAAGTATAAAAACTACGATATGACACCCGTGCGAAGCCGGGGCATGCAACTACTTTTTAATATATAAATAATCCTATTCAGCTTGGGTTTCTGCATATTCAAGCTTGCCAATACTTAAAATCTTGCTGGACTAACTGAATATTTTCTGTTCTGTTAAAAGTTGAATTATCAATGTGGGATTATGTGTCCTTTTTTACTAGCGATCCCCATTATAATGGGTAGAATTCGAATCCGCGAACTCACCAGGCCATTCAGGTACCGCCGCTTTTACTAACTGAATATGTAAAACCACCAATCATAACAGATTAATAGGTAATACTTTATATTTTCACTACTCCATAAAATGATAATGAAGGTAGATCCTACATGTAATTTAATATAATCAAAACCGTATGATCGTTAGATGATCACACCTTAGCTGACCAATAATGATGACTTCCTAAATAGTAGTTAGTACTTAGTCACTACTAACTAATATTTAAATGGTATTGAATGTGAATGAATTACTTTTTTAAATCGAAATTCGAAAGTCCGTTTGAAGCCTATTTCTATTGCATAGGTATTTAATTTGCAACTTTTTCTTTTGTTGTTATCATTTCAGTTTAATGATATCCGCTTCATTATAGGTGTGTGGGTAGGTATAACATATAGGTTATACGATTTGATACCATGGTAGAGATTGTTTATAAGTATACAAAATAATAATCCGTCCGTTCTTTAATAGTAGGTTATTCATAAAAGTCATAAATAACCATAGATTTAGGAACACATATACATATAAAGATCCATCACTTTGTATACTCTAAATAAAACAAAACCTAGCGAGTAGCACGGACGCGGACCCAGAGGTGGGGGGGGGGGGGGTGCCAACAGGGGCCATAGGGTCGACTGAAAGACCTTTTTTGGGAAAATTTTGACACTACTGGCACAACTAAATGCACCCGCCTCCCTCGTCATGCGAGCGACTCACAATTCATAATCTCTGTACATGTTGAGTTATTAGAAGTGTTACAATAATCATTGCATTTCTTTGCATTCCATTTTGATACGTAAACATGTACGGGAATAGATCTTGTTTTTGCTTAAGCATAAAAACAATAAGATCTGCAGTCGAACGAATGTAGATCCATATACTTAGAAGTATTAAAATGCAAATGAATTGTGCGATCATTATACTAGCGCATAGCACTTAATTCGGAGCCGCTGTTATCTTATAACCACTATGTTTATAGGTGCTTAAATGTGACTCCTTTTGGGCATACTTACCATGAATGAACATCATGTAAAGAACACTTTATGTAAGAATGCACAGGAAACTTCTAAAAAAAATATGGTTACCTACTGACCCAAACTTGTGATAACTATTACAATTGATACAATTTTTAAATGAATTCGTATCGATGCGACACTATTGTATTGTCTGTTAGCGTTTATAATTCCACGGGTACGCCATTGTGCAAAAATCATGTCGCCTATTATATTAAAATTTTCCGTAAACTAATTGTTCATAAATTAACTTAATGAGCAAGAGATAGTTTCTTTCAAATCTCCTATAAAAAGCCTGGGAGAAATGACAGTATACGAGTAACTTATATTTCATTATAAATTAAATCCGAAACGATTTCGTAGTCCGATGGGACGGAACTTCATTATAAATTAAATCCGAAACGATTTCGTAGTCAGATGGGACGGAACTTCAACATGATCGGGGAGAGATTAGGCGTAGGACCGACGGTTTAACATGCTTTCTGACGTATAGAGGAATATTCATGAAATATGAATTAATGACGTGACATTCTTTGTAAACGGTCATCTACTTATGAACCGGTAGTGATAGGTACATAGGCCAGCATTGGCCACGCCTTTACTTGAGATGCATGCACCATTTAACATGCACGTATGCAGCATGCGGCCTGCTCACGATAGCATTGTACACCAACAAGCAGCGCTTATTCAAGCCTCAATTTCATCAATTTGCTTATTACAAACGTAATACTATGTTGTAATATTATGGAACAGTATGGAATCCGGAAAACGAAAGATGGTAAGCAATAAATTAAATGTTTCGCGCACGGATGGGTTTACAATGTTACCTTTTTGTGCTAAGAACTGTGAAATGAGCTAGTTTTTTGATAACCGTTTATTCGACTGTAAAATGGATGGTTCGTGATTCATTTTTTTTAATATTATGCGCATTATAGTGTGAAACCGTTTTAAGAGTTTTGGCGCTGCAGTCAAGAATGCGGATATCATAGATCCACCGCAGTTTTTATTATTTGACTAAAATGGTAAATACCTAAACATTACGATTCGTCATAAATACGAGAATTCTAGAACAATGAATGGCTATAAACGTCTTTGACGATATTATTCATGTTTGTAGCAATAAAGAAATGAATTATTTCTTCTTTTTTCGTTCATAGGATCAAGTCCTCTTATTTTGATGAGTCATCTGATTTTGCTAAATTTAAAATTACTCGCGTCACAGACTCTTATAGGCCTTAGGTCAAAACAAAATCTAGGCAGCTTAGTCTAAGCATTAACTGATCAAAATTGGTAAAGGAAAATATTGTGAGTAAAAACAACATGTTCTAGATATAAATATTTGAAGACTTGGACTACTAACAAGACTTTCATTTGATTTTGACATTTGGAGGTTCATTTGACAATATGTATCAATATACTTTAAATCATAGATAAATGACACCCAGAGACAGAATAAATGATCGCGCTAATCACACAAAATTTTATCCTGGGTGGGGATCGAATTCACAACCTCCAGCTTAGCAGTCAGGGTTACTAACCACTAGACCAACAGCCCAGTGCAGCATAAAATAATTATATAAATAAACTAATCATAAAAATCCAAAATCTTTATTTACTTACGATACAGAACATCACTTGTGAGACGTCGGGATTCTACATGTACATGTAATGCCAAGTTCACAAACAATAAGTAAAACCAAAGAAAAGAATCTGGCAATAAAAATTCGCGCCCACTCTTTTCAAATTTAGTAGTGCAATAAGTGCTACCCATTAAAACACAAGAACAAAGTGATCCCCTTCAATAAAGATGAAAAGTGCCAATGGACACATTCTTAAGTTTTACTATACAACATAGCAGATTAAGTTAAAATCAAATTATTTATTAGTCTTTAAGACTAGATTGTAATGGAATGAGGAACCCATTCGGGTTCAACATTTAGAATAAAAAAAAACTCTTTTGAAATTGACAATTTTACAATGTTTGAATGTAAGTATATAAACTTGATATGGGGGTAAGGTGCTGCCACTAATATACTATACACCATTACAGGAAGGAGGTAAAAATAGAAATACTATTAAATATATTCATATTTACACGTGAAGCTAATAAAAGCATGTTAATTAAAACTTCTAACAGCACTACCATATACCCTAAATACATTCTCTTTAATTTGCACGCGAATAACTTATTTCGTAATGACTAGTTAACAAAGTCAGCTTCAGCTATATAAGTGATAAACGTTTATTCCTACTTATATTTAAGTACACTGTAGGTCGTAAATCAAATCTTGTAATGAGAAATGTGTTCAATTCTAGTATCAAACATTAGTTTATATTGCATAACAGCGTCCGGCTCGTGCCTGGAGTTTTGTTTTAGTGATTCTATTCATTAGTAATGGTTAGTGTTGGTCTAAATTATAGGTGTTATGTAGAACTGTAGCAGTTTTGCAAATCAAGTTTCGCAAGTCTTTGTATAAAGTGCAAAATGACGCAGTTTTGTGTAAGTACATAATTAAAATAGGGTTTGAGATTTAAACTTCAATTTTCTTGTATAACATATTTACTAATCTCATAACTTACATTTCTCTTCTATTTTCACATACTACTTTATATCCTATAAAAATATCAGTGTAAATACTGCTAAATCCATAATACTTTTCAATCATTTTACAAACCAATACATCAAGTCTAATATGTAATCCAAAAATCCTTACGACAATCCACTGAAAAATTACATGTCCACATCCATTTGTCAAATATTTGAACATTTCAAATCTAACCTTTTTCTTTGACATAACCATAGACTAAAACCAACCAGTCATATGTATTTCCAATATATCCTCAACAAGTTTATGCCTAAGTACATCTGGATATGGCTAGATCACCTTACCATTATAATATTATAAAACCTTAATTTGTGTAGGTATAATTATGTTACTTGTACAATTTATTATATTCAAAGTTAGCCTGCAAAAGTTCAAACAAAAGATTTTATTGTAAAAATACAATTTCGCTGAATTAACTAAACCACAAATTTTGACTTTCCTTTTGCAGCTGTGACTTTACCCCTTGCTTATCTACAAGAAACATAACATATAAATCAAATCTTAGAAAGGTCCACACAGCTCTAAATTAAACTGCAAACTACGTCATCTTCCTAACGCTTATACCATTGTCCATTTAACGCCGCGCCATTCTCTGATGAATAATGATTTAATATCTATGGTCCCTGTAACACCTGCGGTCTATAATTTGTGCTTACAGACTCGTGATCCAGCTATTTGTATGTTGATAGGCTCTAAGTATATCTGCCAATTCAGATTCGATGTGGAACGTAATGTTTTGTACATTTTAGTAGACTATATACGAGTAAGCGTGAAATCATTTATATGGTTAAGAGGTGCTTAGAGGCTGTCTTTCCCTTTTAGTAATGGTTTAGGTTCAGGTAACCTATCGTTAAATAATCGCATTGCATTCGAAAAATCAACGTCGATCATTATTTACTATATATAGACATTAGACATTTATTTCTGAAAAAAACTACATTTGTGTTGAAAATAAACCCTTAAAACTATCACACAAAAAAACAAGATACATACTAACACACAACTAAATACAAAAGGAAAAAAAACATAATAAAACTTGGGAAATAAAAAATAAAAAATTGTAAACAAAAATATTTTTTGCACTAAGATTTCATATTTTGTCCTTAAGATATTCATCGACGCTATAATAACATTTCCTAAGGAGATGTGCTTTGAATCTAATTTTAAAGATTCTGTAGTTTGAGATCATTTTAAAATCTGAATCTAATTTGTTGTACTTATAATATGACTAATACAAGATATCGTCCACGACTTTGTTGCGTGAAAATCTTGAAAGAAAAACCCACTGGAACTCCGACCAATCGCGGAATGAATCTTATAAGAATTAATATTTACACTTTTTCTAACAAATTTTATTTTTATTGTTTCAGGTATACATTGACAAGGAAGCTATTTAAAGAACCTTTAGGCGCTATTGCATTAGGCAAGTTACTTGTATACAAGTTACAAATTGCATACAACTTGTATACAAATTTCAATTTGTATGAGGTATTCGAACTTGTACAAACTATTCAAAAAATCAATAGAAAATCAATTCGAAATCAATAGTGTTTTGCTCTTGATGAACATGTTTCCAATGCAAGCAATTTGTACAAACATGTGACATCATACTTGTATGCAAGACTTGCCTAATGGAATAGCGCATTGAGAGCACCAGAGTGAAGATACAAGTAAGAATTTCATGTTCACCTTGCACATCAAACCTGTAGGTGATCGCGCGTAGCGTGACGATTATGTCAATTATTCCCAGAACCTATAATAAGTAAGTTCTACTATAGGAAGACACATGCCCATTAGTGGGGTATTATATGTCTTGACACGCATATATCGTGCGTATAAAATTTAAAATTGAAAAAAAAAAACGCGTTGCTGAGAATTTATAATAATATCAAGCAACCAAAAAATTTACTGAAAAAAGCTGTAAATACTTATTGGATAGTAGTACAGGCTTTTAAGAATATATTCATTCAACTTTAAAGTAAATTCAAGTTGTAATTGGGCCATATCTAACAAGTGACGAGGTAACACTTGCCCGTAGCGGACAGCTCCTGCGCCCGCGACCTCAAGGCTTCGGCAACCATTAATTATCTGCAACGATTTGTAAGGTCGAATGTGATTACGACATTATTAATCGTTGGCTAACATTGTTTTTGCGATACGATAACTGAACTAGATTTAGTTTAGATCAAGTGACAAGTGATTTGAATAATATTTGACGGAAGAATGATCAAGGAATACGAAAGGCTAGATGGCGCAAGCAAGGGTCTGACTCGCGTGAAGGAAGGATAGAAGAATTTGAGGTTTGGTAACATAATCCCGGTAAGATGGTTCGATTCCGGCCCCGGTTTGGCATAAGGAAGTCTCCGGTTCGATTAAAATTCGGTCGTTCGGTCTGGACTTCAAGTTTTTCTCTCTTTCAAATATGAAATTATTGTATTTTTAAAGTAATTAGCGAGAAATGCCTATAAATAATACTATAAGTATTTTATTCATGTACTCAGTTACAAAGACCCGTCGCTAGAGGGGTCCTGTTGGTACAAGACAGGTGACAAGGGGTAAAAAACTCTAAATTTATTTTTTCAAATATTAATATTTTTTAATCCTCTTGTACAGGATGAACCACTGTGCATTGTCGCATCGAATTGTACATACTGTGTAACAAACGGATTGCGTGTCATTTCACATACAGTCTAGATTGACATTTAATTCGCCAAGCCCTTACAGGTTTACTGTTAAATCTGTTAATATCATCGTAAATGCTCCTTTAGTTTTACGATTATGGGAAGTCGGCTTAATGTTATTATGTTGTTTGCCCTTAAATTACCACCAATACAATTACCTGTTTTTAAAGAATACGTTGATGAAAAATGCGTGTTTTATTTGAGAATTGGATGTGTGCAAAAATAGTCATACTCTCTAAATAGCTAATACCAAGCTGTCTCACAATTACACAAGACAAGCTTTAAATGTAGAGTCCTAACAAAGGACGACGAACTGTGTGAAAGAGGACATGGTGGAAAAAAGTGTATGGAAAGAAGTGTATGGAGGCAACTTACATTTTGCGTCGACCATAAATAATTAGAATAAAAGAACAGAAATGTAGGATAATAGGAGAAACGAAGAGCAAGTTAAGCTATCGGTCCTGCGCCCAATCTCTCTCCGGTCTTGTTAAATATCCGTCCCATCGGTCTATGAGAATGAGGAAAAAGAGAATACACTTATGCCTGGTAACATACTTTGCTCCCCAAGACATGATGCCTTAAGCAAATGTTTCATTTGTTTATGGGTTACCGGCTTGATGATGAAGCAATCCGGAACTGATGATGAAGCAAGTATCCCAACCGTTGAGGGTAACAAAGACGTTATGCTAAGTAATTGCAGGAATGTCAACATTTATTGTTTAAAGAAGAAGTTGATTTATTGATCTTTTTATCAGTATCGGCGTTCTGACATTCATTGGAATGTTATAATGACTGTAAATTATGGAAGATGCATTTATTAAATTATACGGAAAATGTTTTAAAGACTAGGTAATAAAAAGACTGGATATCTCATTTGCGGTAATGTTGTGAATTATTCATAAATCTGTAAATATTTCTGATGTCTTGAATGAGTTAGGTTGCGGCTGCGCTAGAGTTTGTATGTTTCCATTTACATCAGCTTTTTCATTGTGAAGGCAAGACATTTTTTTTCTATTTATATAATAGGACTGATCATAAAAATAAATAGAATTTTCATAAAAGCAGGTACCTGTATCGCAGGCATATTTAAAGAAATTTCATTAAAAACTCGTAAGACTTAAGTATCAAATATGTTTTTGATGTTTTGGTGGTAAGTTCGTGATTAACTGTTCCAAAATAGTAAATATATATGCCCCAAAGATATAAATACTTTGCCAAGGATTTAAGCGTGTATGTTTTAATATATGTTAACATCTTAAACTATAAATTGTAACTAAAGATGTAAATAGTTACTACTATCTTGATGTAGGCAAAACTAAGCAGGTAATGGAAATATCGTGTTTCTGCAAATTTTTAAACTACATTTTTTTATCTCATACCGTGCACCAATGGACACGGTATTCAAGTAAATAACGAGCGTGCCGGATACGCACCAGGTGCTTGTCTTGCACAATTTATGTTCAGACCAGTGTGCACTTGCACATTTCATTCTAATGTTACCGGCAGCTCTTGAGACAGAGAGTAATGTTACACCATATTTCAATATTCATCACAGTATATAGTTACAGGTAGATAAATGAAACTCCGTCGCAAGAAAAGTGGTTCAAAGTTTAAAATAATTTTCTGCCTATCTGTGCTTAAGTAGATCCTCAATTATTTTCAACTAGCTTTCGCCCGCGGCCCCGCCCGCGTTGATGTCGGTTATCGCGATAAAAATATATCCTATGTTCTTCCCCGGGACTCAAACTATCCCCGTACCAAATTTCATTTAAATCTGTTTAGCTGTTTGAGCGTGAAAGCGTAACAGATAGACAGACAGAGTTACTTTCACATTTATAATTAGCATGGAAGTATGGATTAAAAGTGCTATTCCTGTGATTATGGGTGGTTGGTCTAAGCCATAGGGCACCTTGCTGGGTACCATCACAGTGTCAGTGAAGGGCAATCTGGCTAATGAATTACTGCCCAAATGACACTTACGAACTAATGTTGCAAATTAGAAGTGCGGTGTGACGGATTCAGATTTATTCAAACAGATATTTGGGTGGTACTAATACTGGTATGGGTTAGAGTGACGTTTACCACCAGGCTCACTGATCTCACAGTGACACTATACAACTGCGTAACTATACCATTGTAATAGTTATTGATTCGATAAAGAACTTTAATGACTTGAAGTAGACTTCGAATGGATGCACAGGTTATTTAATAAACTAGCTGACCTGCATGCGGGGAAAATTGATGCATACTTCGTAAGCATCAATTTTCCCCGTTTTTGAAACATTTATCATTGCTGTGCTGCTCCTATTGGTCGTAGCGTGGTGTTATATAGTCTATAGCCTTCCTCGATAAATGGGCTATTCAACAGTGAAATATTTTTTTAATTCGGATCTGCGGAGATTACCACGTCAAATAAACAAACAAACATACTCTTCAGCTTTATAATATTAGTATAGATTAAAAAGTCGTTTAACAAAATTAGTCATAAGTACCCATTTCTCTAACCACTATCGTATAAAGACGAAATGTATTGCGAAAACTTTCTTAAATACAATCAAAAGGAAATAAAACACGCCGAAACAACAATTTATCGATCTTGCTTTCTTTAAAAACCTGTCTTTGACAGACAGTTTTTTCTGTCAGGGCATACTTTGTAATTGCTGATGACGAGTTGACCCATCCCTATATTACAAGGCTTTGGCTGTAGATCATCAATCATCAGTCTATCGCAGTCCACTGCTAGACATAGGCCTCTCCAATTGCACGCCACTTTGTTCTATCTTCGGCTTCTCGCATCCAGCTCCTGCCAGCCGTTTTGCGTAAATCATCACTCCACCTGGCCTGAGGGCGTCCTACACTACGTTTGCCGTACCGTGGTCTCCATTCAAGAACTCGTTTACCCCAACGGTTGTCGGTTCTTCGGCAAATATGGCCAGCCCACTGCCACTTCAGCTTGCTAATCCGGTGGGCTATGTCGATAACTTTGGTTCTCTGCCGGATCACCTCATTTCTGATTTTGTCCCTAAGAGAAACTCCGAGTATAGCCCTTTCCATAGCCCGCTGAGCAACTTTGAACTTGTGGACTACCCGTACCGCCAGTATCCACGTTTCGGCTCCGTATGTCATGACGGGTAGGACGCACTGATTAAAGACTTTAGTCTTTAGACATTGTGGGATCGACGATGAGAAGACTTGACGTAGCTTACCAAACGCTGCCCAACCCAAACGAATTCTCCTGTTCACCTCGTCCTCGAAGTTGTTTCTAAAAACTAACTGCGATGGCTGTAGATACACAATTATTATTTTATACTTCTAACCTAATATCCACTATAACTTCTTAGGTAGTATATGCCTAGAGACTATTAGGTTTTAAAAGCCACAGAACGTCAACGTCTACAGTTATTATATAACATGTTCGCGCTGTGGTCATGCATTCACAGTTGATCGACACTGACATTTAAGTGAAACTTTACTTTGTGCCAAGGGTCACAGGAGTTTATTACCGAGTTACATCGTGACTCAAGTAAGTAGGTCTACGGGTCGATAACACTGCATTATGTATTGTAATGATAAATTGGAATTTTGGGAAAGAATTATGCAGATAACGTACCAAATGTAGGTTATTAAAAATCAATGTTTCGCGTTTTCTGGTTGTGCGTTTGACCCCTTATCTACCTTAACTAGTAAAGTAATGACTTTTTTTTAATCCTGGTGCAAAAGAAAGCGCCTGTATGAATGTGATATCTTATAGCTGAATTGATGGACGGATTAGTTTCATTAGATGACTAGCTTATCGAGAGGATTCTTAGCTATACCTGATAAAAATCTGTTTATCGTTTTAAGAATATTTTTTTTTAATAATATATTATTATTAAAAAAAAATAGTTGGCACAACTTACACAACGCTATCTGATCCCAAACTAAGCAGAGCTTGTACTATAGAAACCAGACAACTGATAAACATACTTATATATTTCGAAATACATACTATATTATAGGTAAATAACACCCAGACATCGTGCTCGTCACACAAAGTTTTGTCCTGGATGGGAATCGAACCCACGACCTCTTGCGTAGCAGTCTGATACACTCCCACCGCGCCACAGAGGCAGTCATATAGAATATGAAATAAATAATCAATTGTCAATAAAATATATTATCTATACTTTCCTAATAACACGTCAAGCCTATTAAAACCTTTACAAAAAGTGATTGCGAATGATGAATTCACCAATAGCGTTCCTCGCCTTGGTTGATTCGTCAGAACCAAAACTGCCTTTTAGCACTATAATAATCAAAATTGTCAAACCACTACCGTCCTAACCAAAGATAAAAACATAACATTATTTAGCACTTGCAGCAATTTTTAGCAATATAACATTCATTCACTTCGATTGCTTACTTGCTAATCTAAAGATAGAACAAAAGCAAGATAAGAGGTCAAATTTCAGTCTTTATTACATAAACTGAACACTGAAAGCGTATAAATTGTATGCGATTTCACAGACATTATGTCAGCACTGAAAACGTACCTCATAAAAAAATAAAACACAAAAATACATAAAAATCTACGATTTCGTATTTTATTGATTAATGCTTAAATTGGTTTTATACTAGTTTAGGAACGCTACCGAAATAATGTCATTAAGCACTGGTTTTGATGAAACAGCATCTAAGGAAATCGATTTTAATGAAACACAATCTTTGTGATTTGGTTTTGTTCCGGCTTTAAGTACATTGCTTAAATTCAGAACGTTTTCCATATCACAACAGAGAAACTGTGTTATTATTTGATTATCGGTCGTATTATCGGCATATATTGTCTAGGTGTCGTTCAATCGGTAAGCTTATCCAAAAAAAAAAGTATAAGGTAACTAAACAGCAAGAAATAAAATAGAACTAGCAATAAATAAATAAACATTATTTTCACAGCTCCGCAATTAACGTGTAAAGTAGACTAGAAATACGAGATAACAGCACAAGAGCAAGACTTTGTGATTCAAAGAAGAAAACTAGAAATAAAATAAACTTGAAACTGGTCTTAATAAATCCCTGGCTTAAAAAATCCTATAGCTTATACAATCAGAGGAAAGAGGAAAAAAAATACTTGAAACATTAATATAGTCAAATGTGTTATTATGTTATAACGTCTTATAAATCGATGACCGGGTGCACGTACGAAAAAGTGTCTAAAAAAAGTCACGTTATTGATTGGTTGCTAAGTAACAGCGAATGGTAATTGCAGCGACATGACATGCGATACAATTGGAATTAACATTATTGATAGGTTGCTAAGCAACACGAATGGCGATATGTCATCAATGTTTTCTTATGACATTATCGCGTAAAATTATCGTCCGTAAACCGACTTTCCATACAATAATTTTTTTGAAGTCTAACTTTTTCATAAAATAAGATCTAATCGATGCACCGAAAAGAATCAATTCAAACATATGGTTGCAGTAACTTGTGGTTTTGATACCACATAATAATATCTAATGGACACAGAAATGCAATTTTAACAAAGAAAACGTGCAAAGCACTTTTTCTCTATATCCTATTTCCTGGATAAAGCCTGATTACTTTTGTACGTGTTAGCCGGAAACCACATTGGTAATCAAAGTTTTATAAAAAAAACAAAATCAAAACTAATGTAATCCCTCTATGCGCTAGCGCATTCGCAAAACCGCAACATCAACAAAGTTATAAAATATTTTTATATTTTCTTTTTATGTTTGTTTAGATGAAATATAATTTGTTTTGTAACTATGTGACGTTGACCTATATATATTGAATAAAATATAAAAATGTTGGACATTTATGGGTTGTTAGTAGTAAAACTCTTGACTTATTTGTTGCTTATTTCATAAGATTATACATTTTTTGTTTTATTTTTATTTTTTTTTCTTAACACTATAAACATTATTGGTGAAGTGTAGGTATCTACTAAACTAGATGTAGTAGGTATAACTTAGAATATTATCAACATAACTTATTCAAATTATTTAATTTTAAGCGCCAATCGCGTCAAATTTACTGTTATTATATATTTTTGAAAAAAGTTCGAAATATCAGCAACATACCAAAGTTGTCACGAGCTTGCTCTTTTATTTGCAAATAATGACTCATTTTTGTTTCAATTTTGTTTGAATCTTTCATTTTACGATCTGAATGATCGTAATAAATAATCACGCCAACAACCATTTTAATCTGCACTAAATCAAAGCGAAAAATAGAATTTATTTAATTTTCACAGTATCTACTTTGGTGTTACGAAATAAGGTTCAAATTACTGCGAATCGTATGTGACATATTCTAAAGGTGATGATACAATGCAATGACATTGTGAGTCACGTCTTCGGTCAATAAGTCGTAGGTCAAGACTCTCGTAATAAAATGACATAACCGCCACAAAACTTTAAACATGTTTAATACACCTGGAGTCTAATATTAAACTATATTGCATTACTTTATTGTACAACCTGATAAAGTGACTGTTGCCTCTGTGGCGCGGTGGGAGTGTATCCGATCGCTACGCAAAAGGTCGTGGGTTCGATCCCCACCCAGGATAAAACTTTGTGTGATGAGCACGATGGTTTATTCTGTGTCTGGGTGTTATTTATCTATAACATGTTTGTATTTAGAAATATATAAGTATGTTTATCAGTTGTCTGGTTTCCATAGTACAAGCTCTGCTTAGTTTGGGATCAGATAGCGTTGTGTGAGTTGTCCCAAGATATTATTATTATTATTATTATTTAGAAATGTATTAGTATGTTTATCAGTTGTCTGGTTTCCATAGTACAAGCTCTGCTTAGTTTGGGATCAGATAGCGTTGTGTGAGTTGTCCCAAGATATTATATTATTATTATTTATGTTTTATAAGATCTAAAACCTTCTATTTTTTTCCGAAATACCAGCAGGTATTATTTGATTTTAATGGCGGTTAGCAAAAATACGTGCCTCTGTGAGCGTATGAAATAATTCCGGTATATTCATTTTGGTTTTCTTTTCACACTAACATATTTATGAAATACTAGCTTTCGCCCGCGGCTCCGCCCACGTGGATGTTGGTTTTATATATATATATATATTTTTAATAAAAAGTATCCTATGTTACTTCTAATACCTCCAAGAATATGTGTACAAAGTTTCATGGTGATCGGTTGAGTAGTTTTTGCGTGAAAGCGTAACAAACAAACTTACATTCACATTTATATATTAGTAGGGATATTGTGAAAAAGAATAGTTAAAACCTAAGAAAAGAAACTATTCAAGAAGTGCCGACTGTAAGCTTAGTAGGTATATTTTGAGTTGCAGTTTTATTCCAAGGTTGAATGAGCTCGTATAATAAGTTAAAAAGGCAAGTTCTCATTCACGTTCTATCAGATAAACAAATGCTACCGTTTTTGGATATTACGTATATTACTGCTATATGTTCCAATCGTGAACATGATAGAATCGTGCTAGGTCATTCTGGAAGTTTTTAGTTTACTTACCAACAATTTTACGGGAAAATGTATGAAATTGCGTTGACAAAATTACGAAAGTAATTATTAGTATTTAAAATACTATTTATATGCTTAGGTACTAGGTTTCGCCCACGTCGATGTCAGTATCGCGATAAAAACTATGCTCGTATGTCTTTTCCTGGGATTTAAACTATTTCTATATCATTTTTTTTCAAAATCGGTTCAGAGGTTCAAGTGTGAAAAGGTAACAAACTATTTTGTATTTGCTTTCTTATTTATAATATTAGATAGATTAGTTTAAACTGAGATCAAAAGTCCTTAACATTTTTAGATAATAACTATTATATGGGAATTAACGCACATTATTTACCTTAAAATTGCTTGACGTTTCGACCAGCGGATCAATTCACCTATTTAAAGCAGTGCAGTTGCAGTTCAGTTGCAGTTAAGTTTCGACTAAAACAGTCATATTCGTATTCTTGTAACTTTGGGATCGATCTCAAAAACGCTTGCGCACCGTACTAGAATGTCGTTATTGCTCTCTCGCAGCGTTGTTATTTTTAGATAATTTAGTATTAAACTTCAGTTCCCTGGTGTCCAGATCTTATGAGAAGATTCTGCCACCAACTCGTGAGGACAGTATTATGATAATGTTTATTCTTATGTCTAGAATCCTCAATTTATGCTTATATAGCTCCGATATGGCAAGATGTTTTGCCAATTATGATGATGAGGCAACATTATTTTAATTAGTTAAACCTTTGCGGCTGCACCAAAATTATAAACCTATTGTTTGCGAACTTGGCATAACATGTACATGTAGAATCCCAACGTATCTCAAGTGTAGTTTTGTATGTATGTATAAATAAAGTTTTTAAAAAAAAAATACTATGTTACTACTATGCTAGTGCATTTATATATAAAGAACTAGCATATCTCGAGTCTGATTGAATACAAAAAACCTAATTGCAACAGCTTACCTAATACAAGCTTTGCAAAATACCATTGTTAACTCATAATAAACAAACATTAACTTATTGAATAAACTTTAGCCAACCAAATTACCATAATCAAATGCTCTCATATATGGGCAAGAAACCCATCTCTTATCATTTATTATTTCATCACTATGTTCCAACATAGTATTTGACTTTCAAAACTCGATAACGACTATACTTACCCTCTGATTACATCACGATATGTTATTAGGTTATTAGTTTTCAATCATTGAATGCCATCGCTCAAATTATCGCGGTGCTGTCAATAATATACTCGTAAATATGGCGGACGTACACTATATAATCAAAAGTTTAGATAATACATGGTCAGTATTGTCTTACGTAAGGTCAAAATTTGAATACGATTGCAAGATATCATTCATTTGGGTCTCCATGTACACCGTGTTCTAATTTTCTTGTTCCAATAATGTTTTTTAGATCCTGTAATTGATACAAGTTGATGGATATGTCGTAATTATGCATTGTTTTACGGTAGCCTCGAAAATGATTGCGTTTATCATAAATTTGAAGGCTTTTTTATGTAGGGTTTTTAACGTGCTTTGGTAAATATATCAACTAATAATAAAATAGTAATTTTATAATTTCAACTAATAAGACTACAGCTAGATAGTAACTCTTACAGATTGATATGTAAATAAACTATATTGAAGCATCTCCTTCGCGATATCTTTGCGTACCTCTCCGATGCAGTGAAGTAAAATCTATTGATTCTTCACTTATTTTTCAACAATAAACATGGGTTACGTACTACGATTGCGCGAAGAACACAAGATAACTTGAATGTTGTTTTCAATATTTTCATTTTCTTTTGTTTTATATGATCTTGAAGTGAAAATCATATTGGGGTATCTGAGCTTTGCACAATACCGAAAATAACCTTGTATAGAGATTTAAATAAATACCTAAATATAGATTTCACATACATCACTCTAAATATAATTATTATTGTAATATTATTAAGACATTTAATGTACCTACCCACATAGTTATGAGATGCATGTGTTATCTACGATTTCTACATCAGAAATGGTAGTATATATGATTCGTTATTAATTAGTTTAAGACCACAATGTACCATATACTGAGAAATAAATCATATTCAAACCTATTCTATTCTTCTAAAGCTAGAAATACTAGCCGTAAGATAAATTACGGATCGCCAATGTGCATATAATATAGTGTAGTAAATAAACTATTTTTTTATTAGCAATATTATAAGCTTACATTTTATTTAAATAAAAATACGGTGAGAGGATGTTTAGCAACAAATCTCTATCCATTACACAATTAAACTAGAAATTCTGTGGGCGAATATAATTTATATAATCTGAAAGCGATACCGTTTAGATCATGTCCTGTCACGACTTAATTCGTGAAGCGGTCCGATTCAACACGGAACACCTTTTGACGTATAATTGTTATTAGATTATCTACTAATACCGGTATTACAGGGCTGCCGATCGTATAATTGTTTACAAAAACAATTTGATAATATACTTAGCAATCTTGGGTATCCTATTTTTGTTTTGTTTATTAAGATAACTAGCAATGTGGGTTTGAGTCCCACATTACTAGCAATCTCGTTAACCCCTCCAGCTAAGCACAAAGGCTTGTGTTAGGAGTGGATTCACGTCGGTAGTATAATGGGTAGGATTCGAACCCGCGACCTCACGATTGCGAGACCAATGCCATTAGGCTACCGCCGCTTTTGAAATGCTATATCTACTTATAGTGCAAGCAAATGTAGGAAAGCGGCCTTTCCGAGTTTTTTTCCACATTCATAATTTATCAGCTTTTTATTGACACGAAACTGATAGCAAAAGCACAGTCAAGTCATATTTAACAAAAAAAAATAACAATGAACATGAGAAAAGTGGTTATTCTTTTCAATTCAAGCACGTCAAAACTTAAAATATTTTTTTTGTTTCTTTAATGCGAGTCGATTTTGAATAATTTCACAAATCTGGCGGTTTTAAAGTAAGTTATTCCTTACTGACAACCCTGCGGTTTTAGCAGTTGGATGTAGTTGCGTGTGAAAGTTCGAAATAATTAATACGTTTTTTATTTGTTTCAGGTATGAATCGGAAACTGCAGATGGATTCAGGACGTCCTGTAACGTCAAAACTAATTTGATTGGTCAAATTACTGTTCTAGAGGTAGATTGGTTTATTTGCTCAAGTTGGGCTTTTTAGGTCTTACAGAGGATCGTAGTTAATTACCTACTTGATATTGTGCATCTAGAAGTGAGTAATATTTCCAGAGTTATAGAAAAATCGGTGACAGAAAACATCATGAAGTAATCGCCATGTTCCAGAATGTAATTTTCTAAAACATGTATCAAATTATGGCCCGTAGTTGGCACTACTTTGTGCAAAGGTGACTAGAATCTTGGTGCACGTAAGATATGTAACATCCACCATTCTGCATTTAACTCCCGTGGTAGATTATGTCGCGTACCCTTTCTGAGCGAGACCTAAGTGCCATCAGTGGAAATGTATACTGCTCATTACCGACGAATAAGGAGTGATTACTTCTTAGCGTCTATAAACTACTGTTCCGAATTGTATGTGTATATTTCTTTACCACCTTACTAGTAAAGTAATGGTCATGTAACGGATATATGTAACAAAACAAATTACACAATGTTATTAGAAGTGCTAAGCTTAAGTTTTTATCAAAATCAAGACAAGATGATTCAATCAGTTTAAGCCGATTGTATTCGTAATAGAAGTGTAATAACACTTTCTATTTTTAAGCACCAACTAATAAAACAATACTATTGTTTGGACAGGTATCATGAATTATTTTAGACTCAAGTTTAAAAAAAATCCTAAAGCGATATACCAAGGCAGTTAATACATCCAAGCTTTATAGAATAAACTGGCCAAATACAACTACGAGTAGCTGTCTCTGCAAACTTCGTACCTCCTCTTTTATTTGTAAATCGGGTTAAATTGTAAATCTAAACCGACTGCCTCTGTAGCGCAGTGGGAGTGTATCGGACTGCTACGTAAGAGGTCGTGGGTTCGATCCCCACCCAGTATAAAACTTGTGTGATGAGCACGATGGTTTATTCTGTGTCTGGGTGTAATTTATCTATACTTATAATAAATCTGTAGAGAGGTCAATTCTGTACATGAAATATATTTCCAAAATAACTATCAGGGGGTGATTAGGGATCGATACTGATGCCAAAAATGCAATCAGTAAAATTTTTGTCTGTCTGTCTGTCTGTCTGTATAACCGTTATAGAAACAAAAACTACTCGACGGATTTTAGCGAAACTTGGTACAATTATTTTTCATACTCCTGAGTAGGTTATAGTATACTTTTCATCACGCTACAATCAATAGTAGCAGAGCAGTGAAGGAAAACGGGAGAAGTTACTCCATTTTTTAAGCTTTCGTCGCGTGTGCAACCGTAATGGTTAAAGCTACACAGAAACCATGTATGACGGAAATGTTCTCCTTAAAATTATATAAAAAATATCCCACGACAGCATATGTCTATCTTTTATGGTTGACTCACAATATCACGTGTAACTCCCGATAGCTTAGTAGTTCGAAGCTTTCTGATTATATTTGTCTACTCTTACGTTTATAACACTCTCAGTCATCCCTAATTAAAAAAGTTAACATAATTAACTATTCCATAAAAAATACTAATAGAAATCGGTATAGAAACACCAAAGTTATACATGAAATACGCTAATAATAAGCCATCGCGCGTGAATACTGAATCATGCTATCTATCTATATCTATGAATATAATAAAATTGTAAATTTCACGTGTCTGTACATGGCCGAACATAGTGAAAAAAAATATTGGGAAATGTTCGAAAAGAGTATTTAAACACATTCCTACATTTTTAGAAATGTCTGTCTGTCTGTCTGTTTGAACACGCATCACGCAATAACTATTGGACAGATTCGGTTGAAATTTTGTATGTGTAGTCTGGATTAACATATAGGCTATAATTTATCACGCTATTTCCCATAGGAGCTAAGCAATGACGGATAATGTCTGTAGCTTTTTATCGTTATAAAACAATAACTACTTGACGGATCTTCATGAAAATTTGCAGTTTTATTGTAAATACTATAGGTCATTACTTGCACTATAAATCATTATGCTATCGTCTATGGGGAGTGAGCAGCAACGTATGTTTTGTCGAACCATTATGGTTTTTCACATTTTTTTCCACAATAAGACTTATTTACAATTTGTAACCCATGGAAACAATAACTTCACGCTAAAACTATTAGGAGCTAAACACAACATTTTCAATTTTCTTAAGATCAGCTATTTTAACCGTGTTTGCATCAGCTGAGGTGGTCTATTGGCACAAGTAGCGGTATTAAACGAGCGAGGTCGGAGGATCGACTCCCTAATTGCGAGTCTCTTTTTGTGTTGTGTTAAAATTATTTTTATTATTTTTTTTAAGTATTTTTCTAAATATATACTTATTTATACAAGCTTTTATTTTCGACTTTAACATGTTTACTTTGTTTAACAAATTTTCATATTAATAATCACTTCCAATAGGCACCTTTTTCCAATAGGGTTTTGCATGAATAGTGATTATGTTATAAATGTAGAAATGAAAAACAATATTATATTACAAATAAACAGTAATTACTTGATATTTTCTAGAATTTATAAATGTTAATTGCTTAAAAAAAATGAAAGATTAAGTCCGCGTTACATCAAAATAAAACACGTGGCGCCATCTGTGATTCGATTTCTTCTGAGTGCCAAAATTGCTTACCTACAAATGTTAATAAACTTTCGCGATTTGTACACATTATGAAAATATATGTATTACGGGTCTTGATCGCGTGAATAATTTAAGGTTAAATACCTTGCTTACCTACGTTTAATATGCATGATAGTTTAATATAAAATCATCAAGTATGAAAATAAAATTATCCAGTTTTGAAAATAGATGGCGTTTAAATACAAATTAAAAAGAATCAGGAAAATTGATAATAAAAAAAAAACTGAAATTCTTACGTAGAGGGATATGAATATATGATGATCTTAATTTGCGACAGGTTGACACACCTATTTTTAAATTCACCAATGTAGACATTATAAAATAATATTTTAATCTTCTAAAGTGAGTGAAAAAAAATATTGAAATAAGTTTAGAAATAGTATTTAAACACAAAAAAAGATATCTGAATATATCTTTTAGAAACGTTTGAATGTTGTTTGTTTGTTTAAACACGCATCACAGTACCGCGGGAATGCAATGTTTTAAAACTATTTTGCGGGGGCAAAATAGTTTTAAAACATTGCATTCCCGCGGTACAAACACGGACACAAAGTAGGTGTACTTTAGACTCGGAAAAGATCGCTCGGGCAGGACATAACCTGCGATCATAGGGAATCTGTGAGAGTTTTTTCCATCATACCTTTATTACCTATGTATAAATTATCTTGAAGGAGCGGCTAGGTACCTCCGATTAAAAGGTCCGATTTAAAAGTGTCGGAGCCGAAGTTGGAGTCGGAGGTTTAAAATCAATCGGAATTTTCGACCTATCGGAGTCAGAATCGAAGCTCCTTAACTCAAAATTTCGCACGAGTAATTGGGCGGTTTCGAGCTTCATTTAACTCGAAACCGCCCCAGTACTCGCGTGGTGGGGGAATTTTTCAATATTAATAGTATTTGATGCGATGCAAATCACTTTATTGTCGAGGTGTGGTCGTGGGAATTTTAATAATTTGTCTTCTAACCGTCTGGCGCCATAAACTTTGTCGCCCTTCATTTTGCTGCACTGGGCATTTGCTTGGCTTGCCCTGCCATATGTTGGGCCCTGATTAAAGCTAGGCCCAAATATCCATAGATGCCACAGAGCATTGTGGAGCATGTTTACAATATGTTTTACACAGAAGTTGAATTGTAATATAAACTACCTTAATATAAACCCAACTTCCACGCGAACGAAGTCGCGGGCACAGCTAGTCTATAATATTTATGTATTTAGAAATGTATAAGTATGTTTATCAGTTGTCTGGTTTCCATAGTACAAGCTCTGCTTAGTTTGGGATCAGATAGCGTTGTGTGAGTTGTCCCAAGATATTATTAAAAAAAAAAAAAACATTCTCGAATCCACTGGAACGCACACAAAATCGGTCCAGCCGCTTAGAAGGATTTTAAAGCCAGGAGCACTCGCCGGCCTTCCCAGAACATTCTGCTAAAGTTTCATCACAATCTGATCAATGGATTCGGAACGCATACAGGACATACATACAAACATTGATGTTTATATATATAGATAAAGATTACTGAGAATGGAAAATTCACAATAATTTGTATGTAAAGTCTAGCATCCGGTGATGTATACAAATGCCCTTGTGAGACTGTAAAATAAAAGAGCGGAGTCTCCTACTACAAATAGTTTCTTGCTTAAACGGCGGTTTCCAAACACTGTGTAATTGAAGTAAATGGATTTGTTATGTTAACATATCATATTGTCTGTGAATAATTAAATAATTAAAATACTAGGCAACGACGGACGTGCCCAGTTATTTCAGAATAATTGCGTAAACAAAACTAATTTATTAATGCTAATTACCGGATGTAACCACTGATAGTCTCTTTTGTAAATATTTGTTTTTTTGTGCAACCACAACATTATGTGCAAACTCAAACACCCTATCCTTGTTCAGACTAATTTTGCTAAGAGTTAATCGATTTTAACACACTATACCTACATGAAAATTTGTAAGTACATTAGAATCAATAAAACAATCAACAGACAATTCAGCATGACCCACATGGCGTTAGTTGATAGCTGTTAACCGAACGTTATAAGTTAATTCTATAGGATTAGCTAACCCTACTAATATTAAAAACTCGAACGTTTGTAAGGATTGCTGGATATTTTTTAATCCTTCGTGCAAACATTACTGGACGGATTTTGACGAATCATTACAGTGCTACAGCTTATACAAAATAGCACATAGGGTTACATCTATACTAATATTATAAAGCTGAAGAGTTTGTTTGTTTGAAAGCGGTAATCTCAAGAAGTACTGGTCCGAATTGAAAAATTCTTTCATTGTGGGATAGCCCATTTATCGAGGAAGGCTATAGGCTATATACCATCAGGCTACGACCAATAGGTGCGGAGCAGCAATGAGAAATATTGCAAAAACGGGGAAAATTTACGCAGACGAAGTTGCGCGGGACAGCAAGTAGGCTATAAAAATAAAACTGAATAATAATAATAATAATATCTTGGGACAACTCACACAACGCTATCTGATCCCAAACTAAGCATAGCTTGTACTATGGAAACCAGACAACTGATAAACATACTTATATATTTCTAAATACATACATATTATAGATAAATAACACCCAGACACAGAATAAACCGTCGTGCTCATCACACAAAGTTTTATCCTGGGTGGGGATCGAACCCACGACCTCTTGCGTAGCAGTCGGATACACTCCCACCGCGCCACAGAGGCAGTCAGGCAAAGTCCTAGAGCTTTGAGGATTGATGCCAGCCCGGAGGATAGATCGATATTTTTTAATCCTTCATGTAAAAAATACTAGACGGATTTTCATTACAGTACTACAGCTTAAACAAAATAGCACTTAGGGTGACATAGGCTATAAAAATAAAAGTGAATGTATGTGTAGTATCAAATGAATGTCAATTAACACCTCAACCTAAAAATCAGTGCATACCTTCTCAAACGCTGTTGACATTTCCGCTTGTCTGTTATCTCTTGCGTCCAACAATAGTCATTGCGATAGTCACGAACACAGTCACTTGGGTTGTCAGGAAGGGGCAGGTTGCTGCGCCCACTTGTCAGGGGAATGTGACTAGTGCACTGTAGTCTTACGAAATTGAATTTATCGTGACCAATTTTAGAAAGACTGGACAATGGCGAGTTGTCTCAGCTTATATTATAATTTTGTCTTAACTACTAAACCGATTTTATAAATTCTTTCTCCTATTGTGGCGATTAAATAGTTTCATAATCTATGTTTATTGTGTAGTACATGTAAAAATATGAATCCCTGTTTCCCTTGGTCACGAAATAACTAGACAATTACTTTTTTTCTAATATTACGTAGCAAAAAAAAAGAAAACGACAAATAAAATGCGGGGTGGTACGAAGTTCGCCGGGACAGCTAGTTCTTTTGTAAATTACTTGAATCAAAGCTTATATTACAAGTTAAGGCAGTTATAAAAATGCTAAAAGAAAGAATAATGCCGCAAATAAATGTGTTTCGCTTAGTCTGTTAGTTTACTACACATATTTATATTGTAAAACAATCTTAATTTTGTTCTAAAAAATGTACTTTTCCCGAGGGATCAATATAATCAACTCAACGCAGTCGAAGTCACGGGGAAGGATGTGTGTAGATTTTAATTGATGGTAAAGTCCTTTTAGTAACCAGTTTGATTTGATCTTAAGAGGTTTCCATTTGGTATATTACACTGTTGGCTGTAAACATAAATGGTATGGTAGTCATACATGCATAATTGTACTGTCAGAGGGTGAGATGGATGTGATGTGATGTGATACGAATTATAATCCAGCCGTTACTGGCATTAATTGACATATTTTTTGTTGACGGAGATTTGACGGAGGTTATCATATAGAAAAAAATAACGAAATATTAATGTAAAAATAAATTAATTTCAAAGCAGTCTCAGAAATGAATGCTGTTGTAGTAAGACTACAGTTACAAATTATATTTTTTACTGCAATAGATAACAATGCATTAGAAGCTCAACAGTTATAAAATCCTCATTACAACAAACAAAATATAAATTACTACAAAGTCTTGTAACAAGCAACATCATTTATGAAGCAATGAAAATAATACTTAATCTATTAAATTACGATTGCTTGTAACATCTAGTGCTGAGGGTGTTACACAATTTCCACCTGAAACCTCACATCTTAATGCCAGAGCTAATATAATAATACACCATGATCCGAAAGCAATCAATAGAAGATGAGTTTGTAAATGTAAATTTAAGGTTACAACAGCTTCCCGTGGTGAATTACTAAATGTTGATAGGCCACAGTGTACAAAGCATACAGCCAACAAATATAAATGCCGACAACGAGAGACTTCTAAAAATATGTCAGTCCTGGATACTGGGACCATGCCACGGCGGTATATAGCGTCATCTTCTCTCGCCTCTGCATCAACCCCCCCCCCCCCACCCCCGGTATGCCGTCTAGACGGCTTCGTCGATCGACTGTATGAGTTATTAGACTGTGGTACAGCAGCTATCTAGTAATGATCATGCTAATACGTTTGATGAACTATTAGATAATAATTTATAAGAAAGTGTAGGGGCGTGACTCACTGATTATAATTAATGCGTCGTTAATACGTGGACCAAAGATAAAGGGCAAATTAAATTAGTGACGGTTGCTGCTAAGGCTGAGGTAATTCCAAGACAAATGGTCATCGTGTACTATAAGACTTTAAAGACGTAGTCTTAAAAGTAATCATTTCCTTATGTAGTCTCCACTTTGATAAATTTTAAGGTTATTTAATCTTAACCAGAGATATATCTCTCCGTAGTAATTGCTGAAGTAGTCGTCAGGAAATGTTAGTAAAATAATAATAATTTTAAAATATATAAAAGTTCAGTAAAATTCTATTCATTAGTGTATATGTAATAAATCAATTAGCATATTACTACTAGACCCAAACCTAGCCTAAGTAATGATACAATATTAGATACATAATAAACTGTTTGTAATAAACGGCCCTTCTGATAATGATAAATCTTAAATATGCTAAAATATATCTATTCAAATTCACTGCAAGTTTAGTAGGACAGGTAATAATAATTTTCACGGCTGCAGTCGTGACTGGCTGGCAACAGATTTGTGAACGCAAATTGTGAGTGGTGCCCTTTGAAAACAATAGGAATTTAGCGATAGATTAACATGAACATGACGTTGAATGAAAATTAAATCAGAGTTGTTGACGGTAATATGAACTAAATTAATATTAAAACAAAAATAAACGCTGACAATGGCAACGAATTAAACATAAACAGAGATTTGTTTGAATAGGTAGGTACACTTGAGAACTTGAAACTCGAGAAAACTTGAATTTCTAATACTTAAAAAGTATACCAATAGTCTGTATTTTGAACGTATTGTGTGTACAATCAGTACAAAAAGTTAAAAAATTAAACAAAACATGATTAAAATATTAATTTATTTTTAAAACTTGGTTGTTACCCGGAGTCATTTACGATTCTAACAAACTTCATTTATTTAGATCTGTTCAGATGTTTAGAAGTAAGAAAAATAGGGGTACTTTTATAAAATACCTCAACAACCAACCGAAGCTCTAGTCTAAATTATTAAACGTAACTTAGCAATAATTTAATTAAAACTTATCGATACACATGTCTAACGAGACTTATATAAAGACAAAATTTATGCACGTATCTTGACCATTATGTAGGTGGAAGACATGAAAAACAAACTCCTTTTTAGTTGTCTTACCATTGCCGGCTGTAAAACACTCTATAAATATGCCAGCACTCGCACTTAAAGCAAAAAATAGATAAGTAAAATAAACTTTATCATAATCTAGACCTCGAGGCCTCCAATAAAAGCAAATCCTTTTTGTAACACACAGCGGTTATTATCATTCTCTAAAGAACGCTGACCCTAAGAAAATCAAAGAAAAAAAAATCAGACTGCCCTTTAACAAGGTAAGTTTTAATTTAGGTGTTATTCAACCGGATACATTTAACTCGCCTTGACATTCAAGATGAAAGACCAACTTTACTGTCACTGTACCCTGTCAGTTTATGATACAAAAAGAAAAAAAAAACACAATGTGTCTAAAGTGACAAATTTACCAGACAAAAATTATGCGCGACGATAAATAAATAAGAGGATGATAAACCAATAAAACTGTTTGTTTTTTTCAATCATATATACAAGATTATAGATATTGATGCTTCAATCGTAAAGTTCTAAACGATAACAGATATTGCAGTTTGTTTTGCAGCAAAATTGTTGATAGGTACCTATTTAATTGTTGAAATTCATTTTAAGTTAGGTTTATGATTTTCGGTTTTAGCAGCTTATAACGGATAACAAACATCACTTAGTTTTAAAATTCCGCACAGTTTAAGATCTTACTAATCAAAGAGAACAATAATCAGACTCCTCAAAGTCGTACATGATGCTGAAAATAATTTCTAGTCATTGTCAACAAGCTACTTCACAATAATTTAGAGGATTTTTGGCTTCATCGTTACCCTATGAGTAAATCAAGAAAGTTAGCAGTAGTTTTTAACAAGCGTTATTCATTTTGCCAATATATAATTTCCACCTACTTTCTGCCCTCTGTATAATTTAACATTTTGCACACACATTAAAGGACTGATGACTTTAACATCAACCATATAGAAATCAGTATCATAATTCTAAATAATTTATTGACCATTAAGTGTCAAGAGTGCTACAATCATAGTTGCGTCTAACTATCACGATCTTCCATTTACATTGTGACATTGCAACAAAATCGTTCATTACATATTATAAACATTCCACAACATGCCATTGAGAATAATCTTCTACATCACGATCTAACCACCCACAATACGATCGAGAATCTTGACATTTTATCCAGTTCAAAGGAAACACTGTAAAACAATTTGCATATTATGTAGGCAATACAACCTTAGTGAAATGACGTGGACTCTTGAATCGGAGTCTAAACGATTGTTACTATGCCTACCTATCAAGTAATGCTCAAATATTACACGTAATAAAAATGTTGAATACTTATTTTTATTGATTGCCTCCAGCTAAATGTGTCTCTGATGTATACGACAATTTACAAATGTAATAATTTTCGGATTTTATGGTACTGCCTACCGGATACATAGTAGTTTTATTATTAATCTGATTTATTGGCGATGTTGTACATGCGAATTTGATCATGACATTAACACGGCAATTGTTCAAGGTAAACTTTTAAATAGAGCAGGAAGTTATTACGAGCAATAGTTGTTGTATAGACGCCAATCAACACACTTTTTTGCCTTATTATTATCTAATTAGATCAGTTAATAACTCTTATATGGTATTATGATAGATTCTGACCTCAATTTGTACATTTTATTAGTATTTTTTTCAATTAAACTTCGTGTTAAAATTATTTTTGTTGTCGCCTAATATATATATTTCGAAATGCCAAGGCAGCTTACTTGTCACTTTATAAGTGCTCTACTTTGAGGAGAATAATCGATCTGTTTTATATTTAGGTAGTTGAATAGTTTCCTCTATAATAATTCATGTAAACAAAAAATGAATCTGCATTATGATATTTGGATAATACATTCATCAACGACATTCACAATTGCTGCCAACATTTTGCCAGTACTTAAACGTAGCGTGGGAGGCGTTTAGTCAAATCGTTTTAATAAGAACAGCCTTCCCATGAGCCAGGCAAAATTAACATAAATTATTAACAGTTCTGTCTAGAACTGTATACTATTGTGGAACAAAGGAATTAAGTTCACTTAAAATAACCTTTCTTGCAGAAAAACAACAGTGTAAACCTTGAGACAGTTTAAACTATCGAATGTTGCAATACTCTCGTACAGGCATATTTTAGTATGGCTGTGCATAAAAAAAGTGAAAAGGCGTCTATTATTACGATACCGAGGCCGTGTACCGTGACAACAAAAATAACGTTTGGATTCAAGTGACGAGTGGGAAGCGATAAAATTGCGACGCCTAGTGATAGTACAGTTTTATTTTTAAAACATTTGTTGTTGATATGGAGTAATGCTTTACTTTAGATAGGTACCTATATGATATTCAACGTACAAGATAGTTTGAAAGTGCATGTAAAACAGCACAAGATAAATTTTGTTGGATTGTTTTCAGTTTCAAATTTTAGACTAACTTCATTTAACTTACTAATGTCAATTCTAAATAAAAACATAGGTGTCTTCTGATAGTTATAATAATAATAATATAATAATATCTTGGGACAATCCACACAACGCCATCATCAGATAGCGTAGCAAACTAAGCAGAGCTTGTATTATGGAAACCAGACAACTGGTAAACATACTTATATATTTCTAAATACATACATAGGTAAATAACACTTAGACACAAAATATACCATCGTGCTCATCACACAAAGTTTTATCCTGGGTGGGGATCGAACCCATTGCGTAGCAGTCGGATACACTGCCAAAGCGCCACAGAGGCAGTCATCTATTTATTTAATTATTCTATTTAGTCATTTATTTATATAATTAGCGGAGTGTAATTTTATTACTCAGAACGCACAGTCAGATTTCAATTATTGTCCTACGTCAAAAATCTGAAGTACCATATACAAAGAGATAGGTAGAAAAGGCTTCATAGCAGTAAAGAATATCCAAGTAAATTGTAGTCATTTAGTCACAAAGTTTATGACTTGCAGTCTTTAAAACGACGGATGCGGAAAATGATGCCGCGACGCAGTGCAATGATCGACCAAATCTTTGTATCTTTGTGTAGCACATATGGTATTTTATACTTCATTATTATCCATGGAAAAAATATCACAATTGAATTTACGTGAAAATGAAAACGATCCTTATTTATTTGACGTAATGATGTCTTATAAGTAAATGACGGGGTGCACGCACAAAAAAGAGTCACATAGCAACGGTGACGTTGTTAAATGGTTGCTAAGCAGTCACGTTATTGTTGGGTTGCTAAGCAAATGGCGATTGCAGCGACATGACATGCGATACAATTGGAACAAACGTTATTGATTGGTTGATAAAAAACGCAAATGTTTTATGACGTTATCACGTAAAATTATCGTCCGTAAACCGACTTCACAGAAGACTTTGGTTTTTAAAAGATTCCTTGCATATTACTAAATATGGCACTCACAATCCCATATAAAGGCAAGGAATCTTTTGGAAAAGGTGGAGAGGTTAATGGAATCACTGTAGCGATTCAGCTAAGTTATATTGCTTGTGTTAGGAGTGGGTTCACGTCGGTAGTATAATGGGTAGGATTTGAACTTGCTACCACCGCTTATATGTCACTGCTAGTAGTGGTAGTGTCTATTATTGGATTTTTTTTCAATGCAGTTCAATTGGTATGAATGTGGAATTTTATCATCTTCATTATGGTAATTCAAAGTTTAGATATGCTTTTACCCTCTTATTCGTAATAAACAAATAAATTGGCAGATTGTTATAAGAGCATTATATCAAATAAAATGCTCTTAGAACATTTGCTAATTTATTTGTTTATTATGAACTGGCTGTGCCCGCGACTTTGTCCGCCTGAAGTTGCAGTGCTGCTTTCTCCCTATAAACGTTAGTGTGATGATAAACAGTAGCCTGTCAGCTGTCTAACAGTGAAAGTCCCGCCAAAATCCTTCTAGCTGTTTCGGAGACAAAAACAAAGAGACAGACAGACCGACAGAAAAAAAGTGTTTTTGTTTTAAGCACAATATATACGTTTTATATGCATTTAGTAAAAAAGTATTATTTTGACATAACAAACAGACGGAGTGTCTGTTTGTTATGTCAAAATCACATTTCTCACAGATCTTTGCCGTTTTTTCTTCCCTTAGTACCTAAATTATTAGCCGTAGGGTATAAAATATAAAAGAAATAATTTATTATTACTAAATTTGTGGGTATTATTTGCGGTGATCTTGCAATTTAGGTTCAGTTTTGCAGTTTCGGCTAAACATGTCAATCATTAAGATTATATTTAATTTCCTATTGATGTGCGTCCATTAGCAAACCTTTTTCTTCATCTGACTAACAATTAGTTGAGTAACATTTTCCGTACGTAAGTACTTAAGAACGAATTAATTTATTCGAAACTATTAATCATTTGGCTATTTAACAACATTTATTATGTTTTGGGGCATGTATAGGCAGTAATAGAGTTAGCCTGCGGTCATCTTGCTACATTCTGTATTCTGTACATGAGGCAATGTTAAAAAAATGAATCATTCCTAACGAGAGTAGGTAGGTAAGTATTTATATTTAAATTTTTGTAATTATATAACTATTTAGGTGTTTATTATTTTGTTATAATAACAATATTGTTACACGCAAGCCAATACAACATTTTGTAAAACGGGTATTTTTCTTTTCTTTTATTGGCTCCATAGCAAATTTAAATCTTTTCATCTTCAAACCGAAATATCAAAATGATTGTAATTTATTTTGCTGTCGTATCAGAAGTATATCATAATTTTCTGGTATTTATAGTCACATAACAATGTTATTTAGTAAAATCGTATCTGTCTCATTAAAATTTACACATCTTTAATTGAATATCTGATTGATGTTTTATTGATATCTAAAATGAATCATTGTTATTATTTCTTGAATTGATATCTGCATTTCAATTCAAAATCATATCCACAAAATGAACTAATCTAACAAAATGTTCGTTAAAAAATTAATTGGATTGCATGATGACTGGACATTTGAATTACCTACACCCACGATTGTTATTGTTAATAATAAATTTATAGTGAGTGAGAGGTCCAAGGCTGTTTTTGACGTATCATTATCTATATTGTGCAGGCAAACCACGAATGGGCAGTTTGGCGAGGTGATATAGGTTGTAGATAGGAATTAAAGCTAAAAGGTCAACGCTCTACAAAGGGCACGCCATCACGATTTTAATGCATTGTTCATGTGTAAAGAACATAAAATTTCGCCCATTGCTCAATATTAGAGCGGACTAGATCATAATTGTTGTAATGTTTAAACGTTGTAATACATCAGTGCTCTTTGACTTACAACTCATGTTTGATCCGCTTTATATCGATATATGAAACAGCTGCTCTGTTTTTGCAATCTTTTTTTGCCTAATACAATACATATTTTCAAAGACTTATTATGCTATTGTTCCTGTAGGTAATTCAGAAAAGTCTGTGCATTACACCATTGTCATTGCTAGAATTACACCAACATCTAAGAATGTTTTCTTCAATGTGATCCTATTTGCATACACAGCATTAGCATTACGAGATTATGGATATCATAAATCATTCAATACAATCACTTGTGGCCGAGCTCGCCTACTCGCTAACTCCCAGGATAGGAGTTGGTTCACCCACTTCTCCTAGTCCATTTACCACCGACGTAGGCGTATACATATCCCGCCGTCATGTTCTATCTAAGTTTGCCATTCAAACGATGTTGCCTGCTGCGAAAATCTGATACATCCAGTTAACACGAAGGCTCGAATGGTCATACATTCATTTTACTTGATCTATGGCTTTGGCGTACGCAACATAGTTCAACCATTGTTTGCGAAAACATATTTCATTTATACTTGAGAATTTCCTGAGTAGATAATTCTTTCTATTGTTTGACAGTTCTTTAGCAATTTATTTCCAAGAATCAGACATTGAAATATCTTGGTGAGTATGAGGCAGTCCTGGTAGGTGTCCTAGGATTTATTACCTTCGCATGCTAGCCAATTAAGGCTTTCGTTTTTTACTTTTAATCTCAAGGGATCAGATATAGAGAATTTGTAATGATAGTGGGTGTGCAAATGCATTCAAAGTGCCCGTAGAATGCAAATATGCTCGCAATACTTGGATATTCGACGTTTTACCGCCCACGCCTATCCTGTAGTTATCGCCTAATAGTCATCGAGTTTCTTTTTGATTTCACATACATGGAAACGCAATCAACGAGGATAGGATGAAAACACTCGAGAATGTCGGTGTCAATGATCTTAGAACGACTGATTCGAGTTTATTTAGATCATCGTAGGTACACAATGCTTGGAGAATGTTTCAACACGTCATATTGCAATCTGCAGATAAATCGCCTGTTGTTTGAGCATTTCCCACACAACTAGGCATTATTATGGATCTCATGCTTCTATGGTTCGTCCACGGCGAATAATTGCGGATTTATTACTTTTCGCAACACCCGAAGCCACGACCGACGAATTTGTTGATTGATTAATAAGTTAATCTATAGTTTCTGTGCAGGCGATCGTTTCTAATCTGGGTCGATTTCATTGTTCTGTAATTTCAGAGATTGCGTTTTGCCTACATTTATCTATGGTTTAGCTACCCATTAGGATGGGCGTGTGTCTAGTTCGTATCCGTCGTTTATACGATGCAACTGGTTAACTACGACAAGGCAATTACTGTTCGCTTTCCTAATCCATTACAATGTAAAATATGTTTTAGTGTTCTTAGTTCATTTTTGCTTGTAAGAAACATAACTTTTTAAAATGCAATGGTTTGAGAAAAATATTTGTCGTAATAGTACTTTTTATAATATCAACTGATAAATAATTAAAATGTATAAATTTGCAGACAACATTACTTGGATGAAACTGGATTATGGTAGGCTTGAGGCATATTGGAACACATTTGTTTATTAAACCGACATTTTTAGGCATGCAGTTTAAGGCGATCAACACAAGGCTTATTTTATAATTGATAATTATAAGATACTTACTCACGCGCTTACAAGATAAGCCCGAGGCATGTATTGGTTGAACGCGCGTTGATCACGGCCCAAATCTTGACGGTCGTATGTCGACACTGATGTAAAAATGTTCAATTATAATAAATCTTACTGTCATCAATATAAAGATCATTTTTGCTTGTGGTATAAGTGCCAACTGCAATTGCCTTTAACGTGGATTAGCTACTTGTGGGAAATTTAAGCTTTTGTTTAGGTATTACCATTACAATAGTGATGCTGTAGTCGCGTACACAAGGTTGTCTTGCAAAATTGTGTGGTATGATGCCGCTGTATCTAGATAAGGTTTGCTTATTACCTTTACTGAATTACCTGTATTGTTTTGAATTGTATGCAAATTTGCTTTTATTATGGTTAAGTATATTAATGTGGATTTTCAATAACTCAAATCATTCAATATGATTAGGTAAGTTTAACTTTGACGTTTGTTTTTTCTTAGGTTTCAATAATCAGATGATGGAGGCGTGTTGTCTGTTCTATTTAACTCCTTTATATTTCAAAATACTGTATCTATTTTGTATTAATTGGCCCTAGTTCCTAATGTATGTCTATTATGAACTAGGCCCAAATAATGATGACAGCCAAGAGAGGTATGTTCCAATTTATGTAAATTATTCTTTCTCTAAAATTAAAAATAACTAATAACCAAACTTTTTACCAAATGCCTCTATGAAAATAACCTGCTATACTTTTATTCATAGTAATTAGATAGTATTTATCGTACGTAAAGATGCGTTTAATATTATCTGATGTTACATTATAATTGCGATTAATAGCCACAGAAAGCATAAAAATTACATAAGATCATAACGTGGAAGGTAATTAAATCAAGAGAAGCACTTTATTGTTTGATGTTATTGCTCTAAAGATCCATGTGACTTCACACGGCTGTTGTGTAATGATATAATGTGGCTTATGATAGCACTAAGGAGTACTTTTGATTGGTATCTTTCTCGGAACTTTAATCGTTTTGCCGTTATTTCTTCATCTACCCATCCCTCCCGTCCTTCGTATGAAACTAACTTAAGAGTCTCACTATAATAATATATAGTGCGACAACTCACACAGCGCCATCTGATGCGAAACTAGGCAGAACCTGTACAGACACAGAATAAATCAGCATGCTCCACACAAAGTTTTATCCTGGGTGGGAATCGAACCCTCTAGTTTAGCAGTCAAGGTCACTGACCACTGGACCAACAGACCAGTACCTACAAAATTGATAGTCATCAATCATGTAGAGCAGATAAGTCTTGATTCATTCAATCACTCAACAACACCCAATCTATATATTCTTGAACCTAGAGAGGAGAAAATTGTTGCTGTAGGCAAGGAATAAACTCGGATTTTAAGAAACTCGAGCTCTAAGAGGGTGACCAAATCACAGCCAAAGTTATGGACTAAAGCTAATGTTCTATGAGACAATTATATTTCGCAAAAGGTCACAATTTAACAATACTACATCTGGACGTCGAGTTGTTATGAATTAAAACCAAAGGGAGAAGTGTTTCCAATTTTTTTAGGAAAGTATTGCGACATGAATCAGAGATTTGTATTTTCCAAAATTCTTTTATTTTAAAAGAATATTGGGGAATACATTAATGATTCATCGAAATGATGACTTAACTCTTAAGCTAAACTAGGCAGGAACATAATAAGGCAACCTAATAAAACCTCGGTTTAAACAAACTACTTAATATCATAATCCTCGAGATTCGTCTTGTGGCCTAAATCCCACGTAACTCGTGATACAATAAGAGCGTGACAAAATTGTTCGCGATTAAGATAAAAGCTTTACTCTCAGTTTCTTTTCACAGAGATAATAAGTTCGTAACTCTACATGTAAATATTCATGGACAAAATATTAAAATTTTACTTTAACTAACTTAAAAAGTAGCACTTCTAAAATTGTATTTGTTTGCGTAAACTGTAATAAAACACGACTGTAATGTTTCAGAAATTGCCAGTCCAATTTTGTATTGTTCGATGAATGAAATCAACCAATGATGTTCTTTCACTTCGTTTCAGTTTAAGGAAGACTGTACCAAGCTGGAACGTCTGTTTGTTAATTTTAAATTTCTTCGTAGGTCGGTACCTACTCTTAAGTGTTGTAATACTTTCTGAGATAACAATCCAGCTGTTAAATTGTGAATGGTTTCAGTTTGTCATTGGTCAGTTTACATTTTAATGGGGAAAATTAACCGTGCGAATTATATTGGGCGAAAAAATACTGAGCGGGCGAATATAATACGGTCGAAAGATTGTGAACCGTACCATACTGCTTACAATTTAGTGCACTAAGTCAATTCGGTTAGGTTAAGTTAGAACTGTGATTCATCATCTTCCCGGGACGGTGGGGTGTTCGTCAGGATTTTTTCCCGCCAAACCAAAAAATAACGGCCGACCGAGTGCTTTCGCCCACTAAGTATTTCAGTATGCCATAATCAGTAATTTTGGACACTCGTAGTTTGAATTTATATTCGCTTGTATAAATACTACCCCATTTAAATGGGATCGGAGTGGGAAACTTCTAAGGTCGAGAAAATCTATACCTACAAACGAACCATTGATGAATTAAACTTACCAAAACAAAAGTTTCAATTCTACTAGGCTTCAGTAAAGAACACATAGTTGTATTGACGAGTCAACATGATTCACATCAACTTAAGCACTTTTTTATCCTGCAAAACCTACCTGTAAGTTACCACATACTTTTCGTACGAATTACTCGCTCATTTTTATTACAATACCAGCGACAAATAGCAGTTTTTTGATGACTATTATGATATCAGAATGTAAAAAAGTCACAATTCCTATTGTTATACAATAATTCGATTACACAATACAATCAACAAACGCTATCAGATTCTCGGTGTGTGTGTTCTGTTTCGAATCCGTTTTATTTAACGAGAGATCTGATATAAGACTAAGCAATAACCGATCTATTAGACATAATTCCAGGTCATGAAATGTCCAAGTTCCTATAGGTGATCTACAAACCTTCTCGGCGGGTTTAAAACAAGTTTTAAATATTGACGCCAATTCAACAGTAAAGCTGGCAGCAAATAATAGGTGTAGCCAGTGCCGAAGTAGTGGTCAGATGATACGATAAATTTGAAAAAAAAAACAGAAAGATTTGATTGTTTGTTTGATTGTTTGTTTGTAATGAATAGGCTCCAAAACTACTAGACGGATTTGAAAAAATCTTTCAACGTTGTGAAGCTACACTAACCCCGGGTGACATAGGCTATTTTTATCCCTGTATTCCCACGGGAACGGGAACTACGCGGGTGAAACCGTGAGGCGTCCGTTAGTATGTAATAAGTACAACATTACAAATTAATTCTAATAACAAGAGTAGCGCTTAAATATATGGGTGCCTGCACGGAACATTTATGTTCTGTGGGTGCCTATACTAGGTAAAACCGTGTATCAATGATTATCATTATATTATTTTTATTTCAAAATGCTGTAAGTTGTCCGACATCTTCCATTGCGAAATGAATTATTTTATAGCTGAGATTACCTCGACTACAGAGATCTGATAAAGTTAAGCGTGCAAAGATAGTGTAAGGTATTTGGTTGCAGCAGTGCATGCGGTCTTGCAAGGACAATGTTGCAACTGCGTGCTATAGGGCTGGTACACAATAGTAATTGCAACGGACTTTTTAGGAGAGCATGGCTACCAGTATGTCCTTAGCAAACCTTTACAGAAACCTTTATATAACTGATTGTATTATTAATAAATAGTTATAGCATATTATTATTCTATTCTTTATGGCGAATTTCAGTAGCGAAATTCGATTTGATTATTATGGCATACAAGTATTAAAGTCGTACTTTTTCAAATTGATAACAGTTTGATTTTAAATAAACGAATAAAAAAATAATAAATACAATTTTAGGGTAGGTACTCTAATTTTGATAAAATTTGGTATGTACAATCAGTATAATGGGCACATACCAACCCTTGAATGTGACCACACCTTTCTGTTACATGTTGTATAAATGTAATATTTAAGTAGATGACAAATTCACACAGAGTATATGATATATATATGAATGCATTGCATTTCTTGTTGTATTATTTTTGGTTCCGTAAAATTTTATTTTGTTACTAACCATATCTTGCTAACCTCTCCAGTTAAGCTGTACCTATTGGCCATATTTCCCCTGTCATTATTTTTAAGCATTCGTCGTGAAAAACAATTATAACTAAAACGCATAACTAGTGACATTTTGTGAAGTGTGCACTTTGCTTTTGCGTTAAGTACAGCCATTAAAACAGCGGTTTCTAGTTATTATTCTGATTAGTGTGCGGTTATGTCTGAAAGTGTATCGGCAACAATTTAGTCGTGCTGTGTTATCGCAACCGGTTGCGACAATTGTAATGTCCGTATTGTTCGGTTGTGTGTCTCTGTTGAATAACTATAGCTTCATTACAAAACTTCATCATCATCATCGTCATATTACTAGCATCCTTATTACATAATTTGGTTAACGTTCATAAAAATAATTTTGAAACACTTACTAATAGTATTCGATATTTTCCATCATACCCATGTCTAACGTGACGTCTAAATACGCAACAGTATTTGCACCACCAAGCTTAACGCCTTCTACTTTTTTAATCACAGAATTTTGTGCAAAAATGTGAAATAACAAAGCTCTAATATTCGTTTTGTTTCTTTCTTTACAGAATGCTTCGGTGCTCACTCAGATCGATCGCGGTCCAGGTCCGGCCCGGTGCGTAGCGTTCCGGTGGCGGCTAACGTGAAGAGGGACGTGGACTTCGACTGTCCGGAGGAGTTTGGTTACTACCCTCATCCCACCGACTGCACATTGTATTATGTCTGCGTGTTTGGCGGCGCACTTCTTGAGTCATGCACTGGTGGCCTTATGTACAGGTAGATTATCTAATCATTTATAATATTCTTATTCATTGCGGAAAAAATTAAATTGGCAAATTCATAAAATCAGGAATTTGGCACTACCTATGTAATGCTTTTTCTCGTATAAGTTATTAATATTTAATTATATTTTAACATAATATAATTTTAATAGTGAATCTCATCTGAAAGTGAGGGAAAATTAAGTTGAATCATCACACGATTAGAAGCGTGTTATTAGACTAACGTAGTATGGTATGCGTGATTTATGGCAATATATAACAAGATTACTAGGTAAAGGTGATAAGTTACCCTATTATGTGACAAACTCTCTTCTCGTGAGAAATTCGAAACAAAAAAGTTATTACATGTGTGTAAATCATCTTTGTAATTTTAGTTTCACTGAATTCTAAAGCTACATAGTTTTTATTTTAAAACTACGATGATATTGTAAAACGTTAGAGACCGTAAGTGATATCGCCAATGGTTACGATCAGTGGGCAGGACGAGACATTAAATGCGGTCACCAAAAAGCATATGAAGAATTTCGCTCACGTATTGTATTGCCTAGCCTGGCCTAGGGTAAATGCTTTGAAGTTTGTTATTGTCTGTCTCCGCGTTTGGCCTCATGTGATGTTGCCGCTCATTCAAACAATATGTACCTAGGTGATGTTCGCATTTAATTGGATTAATAATGTATTTTGCAGCCACGAGCTCCAAACGTGTGATTGGCCGCGCAATGTAGGCTGTGATGGCACCAGCGCGGCTGTTGAAGAGGTCGAGCGTGTTAGTGAACCACGACAACGCGAACCGTCGAGGCCTCCTCCGCGCCGCACACCGCCACCTCCGCCGCCGCGAGTGCAGCCTAACCCTATCGTCACATCAAGAGGGCAGCCCAGATACAACCAACAAGAATATGAAAAGGTATCTGGAATTCTTTATTATCAAACATTTACCCCACTGCCAAGAAGCTCGAACTGAAGTCATTAAACCTTACTTTTCATATGATTATAGCAACAACAACTTTACGCCGAGGTCGATGACTTGCCACCTATTGAAGAAATTGAAAGTGATAGACAACAGCGCGTTTACAGAGGACAACCCCCTACCATTGGACAGGTTCAAAAAGACAGAGACGGTTACGGTGTTCAGCAAGTCAACTCCGGCAGAAATTTTAATTCCAATATTATTCCTGCATCTATACCTCAAAACAATGGTAAAATCGGCTCTTTCTCATTTGGCTCCCAAGTTGATGACAGACGAACTGCAACCGTGACACCTGCACCTCAATCTTACAGGTAAGTTCTTCCAAAGACAAAACACAAGACATGATATTGACAAAGATTTCGAAACTAATAGGCATTGTCGTTGTTTACAGTGAAGACAAAAGTGACACCGTGACTGACTCTCATGATGACCGACATTTAGACGTTGAGACGAATGAAATCATTACTATTGACTTAACTGAAAAACCAGTATTAAGAAAGAAACGAGAAGTAATAGGCAAAGAATTAAATGTTAATGAAACTAATACTGCTAAAGTAGAAGAAATTACTAAAAGAATTGATAGTGGTGAAGAAATGGAATACGTTGAAATGGATACGGACTTTGAAGAGGGTTTACCGCAAGATGAGACTGAAAGAGGAAAACGGCAAATTCGGTATTATTTAAAAAATGGATACAAGTCTCCCGGAAAAAACTGGGGATATGCAAAACCAGTCAAAATAGTCGAATATCCACAGTCACATTATAATTCCAATCCGCAGGATAATAGATATCATCACCAACAAGCATATAATAACTTGAATAATAATAATAATTATTATGATGCAACAAGGCGTCCACATTTATCGAGTAATAGTAATACGTATTCAGCGGTAAACCCATTTTTATCGTACCAACCTGATAATTACCAATCTCGAGTGCCTTTTAAAGCTAGTTTACCAGATCCTTCTAGTCAACAGTTAGCTCATAGCCCTATGAATTCTGCAACCCAAATAATAACCAAAAGCCCTCCTATATCCTCTTTAAATAGCGATCCCTTCGCCACCCTAGCTGGAGGCTTTTACAATAATGCGCCCAGACAAAATGTCCATTACTTCAATCAGATACCTTCGTCTACTCCCCATGACAATCCGTTATCGTATCCAGATTCCTCACATGTTCCTAGTACTGTGGTCACTGGAAAACCTGTACTTTTAACTACTTCGCCTCGAACTCAAGAGAATTATAAAAATTCTGAGAGAAATAACTATAAGACACAAAATCACTCACATCAAAACAATCAGCAACCTATTAGAAATGCAAAACCAACACAGAAATATGTAGAGAAAAAACCATCTCAAGATAAAGAGTATGACGATGAAGAAGATTCTAGGGAAGAAGATGAAGAATCTTATGAAGATGATGAAGAAGAAGAGGATGAGGAGGATGAACATTACAAACATGATTTCAAACCACCCCATGAGTTTACACACCCTCACAACAGATATAAAGAAATAGAAAATCCTTTCGCGAGTCCAAATTTCGATTTTGATGCGTATTTGTCAAAGTTAAGCAATGGCCTGTACTCCACGGGAAAGCCTAATAATTTAGTTAACCCTACGGCACAGGGTCCAACAGTATCACCGATGAAGTATATAGGAATGAGTACGCCTAAAGGTTTTACAGTGCCATCAGGATCTGGTAGCTCAATGGCATCTATTGTCAATAATATAAGACCATCCTTGTCGCCTTTCAAACAAGAACAAACACATGAAAAGTTAGTTGAAAACCCACAACCGACTCGACAAACACAACCGCAACAGCATTCATTCAATGAAAACGTTCGTGTACAGCAAACTGCAGGAACACCACTTGAAGCTATAAGACCTAAACTAAAACCACCAAATTTCAAAGATGACCGTCAGTTACCAATTAGTTATAGTTTTAGTAGGCCAGTTATAAGTAGTACGCCTAAGCCATATGAAGAAAATAAATCAAATGTGGATCCTCAAAAAACTTACTCTGTTACTCAAAAACCATATGCGTTAATAACAGCAACGGGTGCGCCATCAATAATAATTTCAACACCTAAAAATCGCTATATAGTGAAACCAGAAAATATTATACCACTAAAATTAGAACCTAGTCCTAAACCGTATCTGGTCTCATCAATGAAACCCCATACTTATATAGCCTTTAAGCAGTCGACGCCAAAACCATTAACGACAATAGCAAATGAGCACCTTTCAGCATTGCAACAGTTTTGGAATAGCAATCCTACTACTGAGATTGTACCAATACGTTCAATTTCTTTCAAACAGAGCACGCCGGCAAGTATTCAGTTTCTACAAGCTATAAAATCTACATTAGCTCCTGTGAGAAATCAAAGTGGCTTTCTAAATAATGGTAATACGCCAATAACTACTACAACAAGACCGCCACCAAGTCGGCGGCCAATACCAAAACCATCACCCGAAATGAATGACTATTACTACGATGATGAGGAACAGTATTATTACGAACCTGTCGTAAAACCTAAATACATGCCAAGTACTGAAGTAAAACCACAGCGCCCCCCTATGGCACAAAATTATAAAGAATATGATGATAGTTACGAAGATGATAGTCAAGAAGCAAATGACAAGCCTCAGCCTGCAAGAGTGCCAGTAAAATATCACACAAATAGACCAGAAAGTGCTACTAAAAACTATAATGACGTGTCCATAATAACAAAAGGTCCGTTAAAAAATTTCAATAAGAATATAAACGGCAAAATACCTGTGCCAGTATTATTCGATTTTGCTACTCCAACACCAAATACTTTAATTCGTCCTGAAGTTTCTAACTATCAAATCTTACATCATATGCATAGAAACAAAACTATGCATATACGAAGACCGATTTTAGAGAATGGCCCCAATACAGTCAAGCCTCCCAAATACTTGAATCAGACGACTTTGCGTCCCTATACAGTTAGGCATAGGTTAGCTAAGCCGACTACCGTAAAAGAACCATCTCAAAATGATGATAGGCAGACGAGAGGAAGAATTAGACATCCTAATATTGTAGCAATGAAACTGACAACTCCACGTGACAGTCACAACGAAGAGACTAGATTCACAAAGATTAAACATGACGATAAATCCAACAGGTAAATGGAAGAGTAAAACCTATGTACTAACTTGCCTGTAATTTGTTCGTGAACGTTAGCATTTCACTAATTTCCACCTTCTGTACAAAATTTCTTCAATGTTTTGGTATCTATCGCACTAAAGCGGGACAGAACTAACACTGACTGCTGACTCTGACTGTATAAAAGACTGACTAAAATGCTTTGTAAATTGCAAAAAAAGACGTATATAGATAATAATAAAATGCAATTTATTCGGATATTTTAAATATGAATGGTATTTTTAGCTTGGAACCAACAGAGAGTGTTGTCCCCGTGTCTTATTCTGCAAGTCCTCGGCCTAAGATGTTGTACAATGGATCTCAGAACTATAGTCCAGATCAATACGACCCCTTCTATGCTGTGTATGACGAAGACGGTGAATTGTACAAAGATACAGGTATATTAATGTGTTTTTTCATTAAAAAGAAAAAGTTACATATCCTTGTAGTACGATTTGTAGCAAAATAAACATCCTATGTTTTGCTTAAAGCAAAGTATGATCGTAAGTAACTAATCTCTTTAATAAATATTGTATCTAAAATTTAAGCAAAGCCGTGAAATGTTACAAGCAAAAGCACTAATTATTGAAAATATATATATGAACTTTTGTATTGTGGCAAATTTAATATCGTCAACTTCAATGCGCACCGCATTGAAGTTGAGAGAGCAAAATTATACTTACTATTGAAAAACTAGGCCAAGTTGTATTTACTTTGACTATCTATATCTTTAGGTATTTTCTCCAGATTTTGGATGCAATGTATATATGAGAGATTTGTTCCGTATCATTGACCCTTTTAATCGCCAATAAAATAACACAGAATGTTCGTTTTCTACATTTGACGGGTTCGATTCCGGGTTCTGCTAATTGACTTTAAAAAATTGTTGAATGCATTTTTTTTCTATAAATAAAATAATGTTTCCTTTGCGTAAAATTTGGTAACTTAAACATTTAAGGTACATTTCCTTCAGGGGGCATTGGTTTGGTCCAGCCTGTATATATGTACTTGGTTTAAGTGATGTATTTCCTTAATAACGGTGATAATTATTCTATTAATATTGCAGTACATGTATCCTATAATAAAAATGACGTGTAACGGTTATTAATTTTCTGAAACCTATTGAAATATTAAATATTTACAGTTTGATAACTGCACTAATAAATCTACTAATAGGTGATCTTTTACAGCTCCCAATTTAAAGTACTTAACAAATGAAAGTGCACCACCAATTACCTAATTCACTTTATCTTTAATATCTAACTTTCGTTATAAGTTTGTAAAATAATTTTACCCTGTTTTTTTTGTTGGTCTGAATAATATTGTATAATCATCTCTGTAAAAAGTAATAACTGAAATCCTACTACCCTGATAACTTGATAAGCACGTAACCCACTAACCGGTGTTGGCAGACTACGTTCAGCAATATAACACGGCCTCGCTTCGCCCAGCTGTGCAGCAAACGTACCGAGGCACCCCTCCCCCCGCGAGGAGACCCATCGAGACCTACACCCCGAGGCCATCACCTGACGATTACGATGACGAACTTATACAACCTCAGGTAAACAGTTATTTAAATTGTGAAACATTTGAAAATTACACATCGTTGATTTTGAACTTATCCAGTTTAAAGTAGACAAAGAAATTGAAATTATCAGAAACGAATCAACAAAGTCTGTTACTAATCTCAACATTGCATCGTTTCAGATAAACACGCAGAACCAATATCAAACACCAATTCGCCATTCGACAAGGTAAGTTTTTTTAATGTGATAACCACGTATGTTAAAATTACGTTTTAGCCCTTTAGTTTAGTGAAGTAAAAATTAGCCGAAACATTAACAAATCCATATTGCCTACGATTCAGGGGCGAAGGTAATGAATTGGGATATGATCATAACCCGAGCAGCGTGAAGACGACTTTGTACGAAGCCACCACTTTAAGCACCACTCCTCCCACTACTAGCACGAGCACGACCACACAACGCCCTACTACAGCACCCTACACTGAAGCAATGACCCCGTCTCGATATACCCCAAGGTACTACAAAAGAACGAAAATCGAATCTAAGCTCACCCCGGCTTCATTCACCTTCGAAATCATTAACATTAAAAAAAAACCATCATCTAATTTTATTATATTTTAAATTCCACCCTCCATCAGCAACCTTTCTACTGATTCAAACATCTAACTATTATGATAATAACTACTAAATGTTCGTTCGTTTTTGTTTCGGTCTGAAGGTTGTTTTAATATTTCATTTAAATATTATTTATCTTTTATCAAACCTTTCTTCTCTCTGTTAAAAATATTATCTGATTCAGCTTTTGTTGTACCTTTTTCTGTCTAAGCAGTGAATAATAAACATTTTGTAACATGTTTCCTTTTTCACTAACTGACTAATTTAAAGAGACGTAGCCTGTTTATATAGATATTTATTTATGTAGTACTTTTATAGAGCTTCATTTAGAAAAGATTTTTTGCTTTATATTCAACAGATCATCCACAGATGAAAGTCCAATACCTGAATCCTCTTCAATACCTTCTGACGAGACTACTCCGTCGGTTCCTACTACACCACCTACTGTCATTAATTTCTCTTCCCTTGCTAAACCGTTTGAAAAGACTGACAATTCCCATAGATTAAGAGAGACTGTATCAACGACTGAAACGTTGCCGACTACCCCCCGACATTCTCAAGTGACTAACCATAATAATAATGTGGAAGTGGTAAGATCGAAGTCAAATAGAAATAATAAAAAAGGTGTATCAGTAACATCAGGTTTTTCAATCCGGCGTAATCCGAATAATACTAATAATCCTTATACATTGACTGTTTTAACGCGTCCATTTGATGATTTTGATAAAGCACGTAGGCAAAATAGTAGAGAAGGTAATAAAAGTCAGGTGCAATCAGATAGGTATAACCATGATAGCAGTAGTAATAGCCGTGAGGTTTCTGTTGAATCTGTAGCCGAATCTGATAGTCTGTATGAAAAGTCCCCCGAAAGCTCGATGCGCAGAAAAGATTCTCTTGTTGAAATCAGTGAAGACATTGATGATATTCCTGTTTATGTAAGACCCACAAGTCGATCAAGGACGGTGAAATCTAGAAGTAGAACCACGACGGTACCTTCTACTACATCGACAAAATATTACATCAATACGGAGCAATCTGTTACCAAACGACCGGCACCATTTACGGTGAATAATCAAGACATTGTTGACTCCACAGAAAATGCGATTAACACTGAGCTATTAATAGAAACTGGGTTACAAAATGCTGGTTATAATGAGCTGACAAGTTTACCTCCAAACAACACACTTAGTGAGCCATCAACCACAAGAGGGTTTGATAGGCCCGATTACATTTGGAATGAACCAGCCGTTTCACCATATAAAACACTGGATAATTTACGAAACACATTTAAAACCATTGTCAATAATGAGTACACAACAACCACTACATCTACAACAACTACAACTACATCTACTACTCCTCATACAATTCCGATAAGAAAACGAACAAGACAGCAAAATTCCAACAAACAAAATCAATTACGTGCCAAGCCATCATACTATAGTTACCGAGTAGAAGACGAGGACACAGATCAAACCACAGAAATATTTAACACTAAGGTCAAAAATGTTATTAAAACATTTTTGAAAGGTTTTGTTAGTTCTCCTGAACCAGAATATATTGAAGAATTTTCTACAACTACTACTCCTAAACCCACTACACCCCTACAGAAAACAGAAGAAAAAGTTGTCAATATAGGTTTTCAGAAGAAGATATTGAAGTATGTTGATGACAAACCTTTGTGGACCAATGTCAAACGACTACAAATAATAACTGAGTCACCTAAAAATAGGTATGTTACTCCTATCGCTGATCCAATTAGTTTTACAGAAGATCGCAGGGAGATAAATGATTTTGCATCAACCTCCACTACAATGACTACAATGAGCAGCACTCCTTTTGCATACGCAGATTTTCCTACAACTCCTATGTCAGTAGAAAGCTCCACAAATGAATTTAGAAGTGTACCAAGTAGGGAAACATACCAGTCTAAATTCAGTAGTCTTATTACGGACAGACCAGTAATTGAAGACTCGCGGAAATTCCAAAAAATACTTTATAACCAACCTTCTACTGAAAGTAATAATCAAGTGGTTGACTATGATGATGATCGGGCAAATCCAACTGAATCCTTACCGGAGGATATTAATATAACGACTGAGGCAAATAGGTTTAGATATAGCAACGTTGAAAGTGATATCGCTTCTACGACTAGTACTACAAAAGCCACGACGACTATAAAGTTCGAACCGACGACATCGACGACTAAAAGTATATCCTTCCCGACGCGAGCCTCACGAGTAAATCCCGCCATAAAGTTAGCTGCGACAAACCCTGGAGGTGGGCGCAGGAGTTACCAATCGTCGTCCAAATGCTCTTCAGATAACAGTCTGCAAGCGAATCCAAAATGCAACGAAATCAAATATCAGAGGTACAAATACTCGCCGGCCAGTAGTCTAAGCAACCTGAAGTTATCTCACATATACTTATTGAGGGTGGAGGCTTCGTTATTAAAATGTCCTTATTTTCTGCATCGCGAGTAACTAGCATGGAGATAAACATTTTATTCGACAATCGTTTAATAGCACCTACATCTAAACTCTTTCGCTTAACAAACTGTTTTCATTGGGGGACTTCATGTCGGTTGAGTTGAATTTCTGAATTGTTAACTCCTGACGCGACCTTTCCATTTCCTGCACACTATCAGAGTTTTTGTGTAGTTTGTGGAATATTCGTAGTTGAAAAAAGTATTTAGTTACTTGGGTAGCAAGTTCCTCAATGTATGAAGCTTCACGTAATCGTATTGCACCACATTGCAACTCATCACTAGAACTTAAGTGCACCTGATCATTAGTGTATCGAAATGTGTTCGTGTTTGGTACGCTACTGCATGTTGTGTAACATTGTTAATAACACTGTGTGGTATTTTTGTACATACAATCATACAGCGACGTGTGGTTGAACAATGTTTGAATTAATCAAATACCTATCAATGAACTATTTTGAATTACTATGACCAAAATATTTACATCATTTTTTTCGTTTTGATTGAATTTGCTTCATCTTTAAAATCACGCATACTAACTGTGAATGTTATGAGTGAGCATTTTGTTTATTGAATATTATGCACGTTGCAGGCCGACGAGCACACGAGGCCGGGGCTCTGCACACTACTCCACGGCGAGCGGTTCTGATTCTCAGTCCCAACCAGCTCCGAACAGAGGAACACCACCAACGTTAGAATTATATACAAATTCATTCACCTCATTTCATTCTACTTAAAAAAATCTTTCATTTATCTTTTTTCATTTTTTTTTTAAGTTTTACAAGAGTAGTTAAAGTTCGACTTAAATTAAATTTGGCTTTGATGTAAACCTTTAAAAGAAAATTTTCTAATATTTTTGAATGAAAACGATGTTTTATCTATATTAATTCATATCCGAGAATACAATTTAGGACCAACATACTTATAATAAGTGTTGCAGTTGCTGAACGATAGCGTAATACTCTGTCGATAGTTTAAGGTTAAACTTAAGCATTAAAAAAATGTGGCGGCACATTGCGAAACGCAAATTTCTGCGTTGCGGTCGATAGTAACGCTGCACTTTACGTAGGTATGTTGTTCCTAAAAACAAAACATCGATTTAAATAAGAGAATCACAATTTTGCATATATCGTTCACTAGTCTATTGTACACGCATTTATACATACCATTTTATTACTTCACACAACCTTTTCTCATGGTGTCGGCTTTTAAAATCATGTTATCTTTGAGCAGTCGCAGCCGTCCTACTCTGAAGCCATCCACAGCCATTGTGTCAAAAACGGTTGAGTACTCGGATATTTACACGCATCCCGCAAGCAGACCAGCCCCGGTGTATCCTCAACCGACTCCAGACAAGACCGCCGCGAAGTGCAGAAAGGACGTTTGTCTATTGCCTGATTGTTCTTGTGGTGGAAAGGATATTCCTGGTAAGTTAATTACATTTGAGGTGTCTTGTTTTATGGTTGTTGAGCTCATTCACTTATTTTCTTGAATCTACCACTTACTTCTAGTGTGCTGATATCAAATGCAAAAATAAAAAATGTAGTTTTACTGCAACTATTTAAGACCCGTTATTGATCAAAGATATAAGTTAGCTTTTTCTTTTGAAGACTTTTTTTGAAACGTTGTTTGTGACTTAGGAAATTTGCCCGTCAGTGAAGTACCCCAGATGGTACTTATAACATTCGACGATGCAGTAAATGATTTGAATAAAATGTACTATGAAGAACTTTTCGAGAGAGGCCGAAAAAATCCGAACGGTTGTCCCATAACCGGCACCTTTTACGTCTCTCATGAGTGGACGGATTATAGCCAAATACAGAATCTTTATGCAGATGGCCACGAATTTGGCTCCCATACAGTATCGTAAGTTAATGAGCATCAGATTCTCCCTCTGGAACTATTGGTACCTATTGGTGGACCTTGGTTTGCCACTAACATGGTTTTCTTGGTCGTCTATGTATTTATACTTTTGAAGACTACGTATTGATATCGTATATTATTTTAACACTAATGGTTTTAATTTTTTTCTCTTCCTCAAATCTTCCATCCTTCTTCGAACCTGTTCTTTTTCTTCCTCTGTCCTGGCACAACTGACACACCCACACGCACACCACAACATCCCACCATAACAGGCGACATGCCGGTGGATCAGGTACCACAGATCGTTCTACTGACATTCGACGACTCTGTAAACGACTTGAACAAGGGTCTATATGCGGACTTGTTTGAGAAAGGCCGTGTTAACCCCAACGGTTGTCCGATTAGCGCAACATTTTACGTGTCCCACGAATGGACCGATTACAGCCAAGTACAGAACCTTTACTCCGCTGGACATGAGATGGCTTCACACACGATTTCGTAAGTTCATCGACATAATGTATACATCACATTCGACTAAAACATATTGATCATTTACTTTTAAACTTAATGTTTCTATTTGAAAAATAATATTTAATATAGGTATCGTACGTATCTTTTTATATATTTGTATTATTCTCAAATATTTGGACTCTTACTATGATTTATTTTTTAGATTAGTTTTTCAAAGCTTTATTTTAAGTTGATTTTACTTAAATTATCATAATTTTATTATTTCTTAAGTATTTTATTCCAATGTAAAAGTTATGATATCAAGCTAACATAAGTCTTTAATAATTTCAGCCATAGTTTTGGAGAACAGTTCTCCCAAAAGAAATGGTATAGAGAAGTGGGAGGTCAAAGAGAAATCTTAGCAGCTTACGGTGGAGTTAAACTTGAGGATGTTAGAGGCATGAGAGCGCCTTTCTTGTCCGTCGGAGGCAACAAGATGTTCAAAATGTTGTACGACGCTAACTTTACTTATGATTCTTCTCTCCCCGTTTACGAGAACAGACCACCTAGCTGGCCATATACTCTCGATTATAAACTCTTCCACGATTGCATGATCCCGCCTTGCCCAACGAAATCTTATCCAGGTAAATATATTATGATCTACATAACACAAAAACCAATTGAATATTCTAGTAAGTATTTTCAGAATTACTAATATTTATTTCATCACAGGTGTATGGGAAGTTCCTATGGTAATGTGGCAAGACTTGAATGGAGGCCGATGCTCCATGGGCGATGCGTGCGCCAACCCTCCTGAAGCCGAGAATGTTTACAAGATGATTTTAAAGAACTTCGATAGGCATTACACGACTAACAGGTAAATACAGGCAATATAGTACAACATAAGACCTATAAAACGATAACAATAGAATAATCAAGTAATAAACAGTGCCGTTCAACCACTATTTATGGGTGTCGTAGAAAACGAATAAGAAATTCGTCTTCTTATTGCAATCATCCATACGTCTGTTAAAAGCATTGATTATGGCAAAACCATACACAATGGTGAGAAAAATCATAGACAGTAGTGAGATTTTAAATATAAAACCGGCGATAGGAGACGTAAATCCCTTTAGGACACACATTGTTCCTAATCTTATAGGAAACTAGCCTTCGCCCGCGACTCCGCCCGCGTGGGTGTCGGTTATCGCGATAAAAACTATCCTATGTCCTTCCCCGGGACTCAAACTATCTTCATACTAAACTTAATTTTAATCGGTTTAGCTATTTGAGCGTGAAGCGTAACAGACAGACAGACAGAGTTACTTTCACATTTATAATATTAATATGGAGTATGAATATCTCTACCTCCTTTATAATTTCCAGAGCTCCTTTCGGTCTCTTTTACCACGCGGCGTGGTTCACACAACCTCACCACAAGGAAGGCTTCATCATGTTCCTGGACTTCATCAACCAGATGCCCGACGTCTGGATCGTCACCAACTGGCAGGCACTACAGTGGGTCAGAGATCCCACGCCCATCAACAGACTCAACAACTTCCAGCCGTTCCAATGCAATTATCAGGTACTTATTTTTTATAAAGATTCTCTTTTTACTTTAAACCATTTTTGACAAATTATATAAAGTAGTTACCTACGTTATTTTTTAGTTATGTACAAGAAAAAATCTAAATAATGACGACTACTGATTAGTCTTGTCGTAATATCCGTGCTCAGTCATAAATTGAATATTTAAGCAATTTTTTGTTAAGCGTTTCTAGTGTTGAGAATTTGGAATAATTGCATAACAAGAATAAAATGCTATTTTAACACTAAAATCTTGACTTCCTAGTTTACTGAAACAAAAACTGTTTTTTAATTGTTGTAAGTCGCTGATGCTGAAAATTACATTGACGGCTGATATAATAGACAACTATTAAAAATTAAATTATTATCTTGTTGTACAAGAAGCATTCACTTTTAACGCTGATCGCTTAAATTAAGTAACAATTTATTTATTTTTCTTTTCTTTTGCAGGATCGGCCGAAGAAGTGCAACAATCCTAAAGTTTGCAACTTATGGCACAAATCAGGCGTCAGATATATGAGAACGTGTCAACCCTGTCCTGAAATATACCCATGGACCGGCAAATCCGGCATCAGATCTTCACGCATAGACAACGACATCGGAGAATAAGCAAAATAGTTACTATAGCATAATAATACAACCATCCTCAATATTACAACAGATAATGATACATCAGATGTATCAAAAGCCAACGAGGCATTAAAAGTTTCGTTTGTATGATAGCTCACAGTAGAAATTGTTTTGTCACCAACTGAAGAGTGCCATTTAGATATTGATGGTCACAAAGCAAATATTGACAATTTCATAGTAACTTGAGGACGCTCAAAATGATTATCTTGGATACGTCCTGAATGTATTGGAAACTGTGATATTAAGTGTTTTCAATCGTCTAGTGTGAAGATTATGTCGATTTGATTAGTTTTAATTGCATGATCTAATTGTAACAATACTCGTGCAATGTATTTGCAATATTAAGATTTCCTATTTTGTGTTCGATGTAGTTAATAATGAATACTCTTTTACATTAATTGAGATAAAGTTAAATAATTGTCTCATAACGTGATAATCAAGTTACATTCTTCAGTATTTATCTCATTATGGTCACAGATATCCTAAAAATGATTACCATTTCCCGAATAATTTTAAACGAAAGCCATATTAAAATTTAGAAAATTATGTTTTCTAATCTTGCCAGCTTTGTGGTTGACACTGCCTTTTTATAATTTGTAAATATAGGTTTAGTATTAGTCGATAATTTATAATTTTAAGATAGTATTATGTGCGTTCTTAAATAATACTATTAAATTTGCTCTGAAATTTTTAATCATAATTTTGTATTTTTTTTCTTTTTTTGTCTGTTAAAAAACATTGTGTAGACGTCTACCACATCGCATTTGTGTCCATCTGTGATGTTGCACATGTCTATACAACTGTTCAATAATTCAAGAACGTACGACGATACTCCATAGAAGTGAATTCCCGTTTGAGTCATGGGATCCATTTCCCAACACTGCTTAATTCTTTATTTTTTTTTATTAGTATTCCGACTATGATTTTTACGGCAAATTCACTTTATACTCTACTAGTTTAGAAGCTTTGGTCTGCTATTGCAACTAAAGTTATTGGAAGCGCTTGCTACGTATCTTATTTAAAAGTTATTCATTATTTAATAGGTCCTACTGTAAATATAGGTATAGTATTTAAAATTGGTAGTTTCACTTTTTTATTACTTTTGGCTAAGACAATATCTCGGACATGACTTAGCACTGAGATCCTCAAGGAAAAAAGGTTTAGTAAAAATAAATTTTGTATCGGCGTCATTATTTATATTGTACAAGAACTGTAACTATTTTGCGACCAGTGCTGATTAATAAAATGCTATAAATATTTACTTGTATCATTTCTATGAACCTGTATTGTTTAAGGATTATTTCATTATGGAGACCCCAAAATGAACCTCATTGCGGCTTACACATTTAAGATTTTATAATACATGTGGTTTTAGAAGAGATGCATGATTCTCCTGTAGTTAACGTTTTACTTGTTTTAAGGCTGTTCCCTGATTGATAAGTATAAATTTGAAATAAAAGCATTAATAAATAATAAAAGTCATACAGAATTATAACAAAAAGTCAGGGTTGTGACCGTGACCACAAGTAATCCTCAGTGAACATCAAAAATTAAATTTCATCATAGCACCTGTGTTGTGATATTTCCATTGTTCAAGGTTAACAAAAACCTATAAAAAAGCCTACCTGGTGTTCTTGGCATCAATCGACACTAAATAACATGAAAGGCTTGTACTTTTATTATTTTCTTCTTACTTTTCATGTCACGTTTTGCCAAGAGATTGAGTATTATCCATCTCAATCTATATTAGATACGTATTCGAAGGTTGAAATAAAAAGAGAAATAAAAAGTGATGATTTATCTGAAACATTTAGAAATGATAGTAGAAGTTTAAAAAAAAATAGTTGGAGAAAATTTAACGAGCAGGAAGATGAAGGTGATACATCCACAGAAGTACAGAAGAGGGCGGTAGATCCTATATTTCACGGGTATCCAAAAACCAGAGAGGAACTATGGAACGAACGATTTTTAAATGAAACTACAACATTTGATCAAACACCCTCGCTGATAAAATTATTGCACAACGTTACTATGACATACTTGAAAGATTGCACTCCAGTTATTCTTTATGACAATCAAGTGAAATCTAAGGAAAGTTACTTGGTTCAAAATTTGCTGAAAGGTTTTCCTATGACATTTGTTCACGGTTATATTACTGATGATGGTAAACTTGTGGAGCCTAGATTATTGCATGCTGCTTCTGAATGTCTACATTATATAATATTTCTGACAGAAGTTTCCACGAGTGCAAAGGTTTTGGGTAAACAATCGGAAAGTAAGGTAATAATAGTTGCCAGATCATCACAATGGGCTGTTCAAGAGTTTTTATCAGGACCTCTTTCTAGAATGTTTGTTAATCTACTTGTAGTTGGACAGAGCTTTAAAGAAGGCGATGATGCTGCTTTAGTAAGTATATTCTAAATCTATCCAGATTTCTCAAACAAAATAATTTATTGACAATATTTTTTGTTGAAAGTTACTTCAATTATTTTTTACTGTAATATAGGAAGCTCCGTACATTTTATATACTCATAAATTGTATACGGATGGACTTGGTGCAAGTAAACCAGTAGTGCTAAATTCCTGGACACACGGGAAGTTTTCACGACACGTCAATTTATTCCCATCTAAGATGACTGAAGGTTATGCGGGACATAGATTTGTAGTTGCTGCTGCTAATCAACCACCTTTTGTTTTCCGAAGGTACATTATTTATAGTTATTTTGTAATTTGAATGTGTATTGTCAGTTAGGTACTCTGAGTCTTATTTTTTTTACATACTAGAATAAAAGCAGACCTGGATGGTGGTAATCCACGTGTAGTTTGGGATGGCATTGAAATTCGAATGATACAGCTGTTAGCTGAAAAAAACAACTTCTCCGTTGAGATTATTGAACCACAGGAACCAAATCTGGGGTTAGTATTTACTTAAATAAGTATCTTGTAAAAATACTAGAAATTAGTAGAAGACAATATTACACAAATAACTTGATATTATTGCTAACAGGCCTGGAGATGCTGTAGCTAAGGAAATAGCAACGGGACGAGCAGATATTGGTATAGCTGGAATGTATATGACAAGTGAAAGGGCTAAAGATATGGATATGTCATTTTCACACTCCCAAGACTGTGCAGTTTTTATAACACTGATGTCTACAGCATTACCTCGGTAATTTTAAATAGTGACATAGGAAATAAAGTAAATAAATCCATTGATTTGATTTTTCAAGATCTTTACTTACTCAATATAATGTTACAAAGTATTTACAAACGATCTTGTTCTGAGTGTAAATAAAAGTACTGTTCTGAGATTGGAACACCTTTCAAATACACGAAATGTGTGTAGAAAAATAAAATAATGTGTTGGTCTTAACAGGGCCCACATTAAAAAATAAATGGAATTACCTAAGTATTTTAAATAAATAAAAATAAAATTAATCCATTATGAGTATTCTGAATGAAATATTATTTGAATCTTTAAATATTTTACTTCGTTTTCAGGTACCGAGCTATCTTAGGACCATTTCATTGGCATGTATGGGTAGCTTTGACGTTTACTTACCTTTTCGGCATGTTTCCTCTTGCCTTCTCTGACAAACATACTTTGAGACATCTCCTTCATAACAGCGGGGAAGTAGAAAATATGTTCTGGTACGTCTTTGGTACTTTTACCAACTGTTTTACTTTTCTTGGGAAAAATTCCTGGAGCAAAACTAACAAAGTCACAACAAGATTGTTGATTGGTGAGTCTGCTAATTGTTCTGAATTATTTTGACATATGACAGTTTATTTTATTGGGCCATTTTTTCTACAGGTTGGTATTGGATTTTTACAATAATCATTACAAGCTGTTACACTGGTTCTATTATAGCGTTTGTAACATTGCCAGTGTTTCCTGAAACAGTGGATTCTATTAAACAACTGTTAGCTGGGTTTTACAGAGTGGGCACCTTAGGTAAAAAAAAAAAAAAAGATTTTATATGTATCCTTTATAATTATTTTTCAAAATGATTGACTTCTTTTCACACAGATCGTGGTGGTTGGGAAAGATGGTTCTTTAATTCATCAGATCCATATACCAATAAGTTATTGAAAAAAGTTGAATTGGTACCAAACGTTGAGGCCGGTATTAGGAATACAACAAAAGCCTTCTTTTGGCCACATGCTTTTCTCGGATCCAAAGCTGAGCTCGAATTTATTGTCCAAGCTAACTTTTCGGAAACCAAGTGAGTAGAACGAATCGCAGCACCTATTTTATTATTTTAAAGTCTTGACTCAATCATTCATTTCACATTTGTGGTTCTGTTTGTCATGAAGACCAGTGATAAGAAAGAATTTCAGAAAACTTGATATTTGAGAGGGTGTACTGACAAACTTAACGCGAAGCAAACCACGAGTTTAAGCTAGTGAAACATAATTATGAACATGCACTATTAAGTTTCAAAATCATGAAATCCTATCCTCATTGGTAGAATTTCCCAATATGAAATATTACTGTCTGCTTTCAGATCTAAACGAGCGGCGTTGCATATTTCCAATGAATGCTTCGTACCGTTTGGGGTAACAATAGGCTTTCCTAACTACTCTGTGTACTCGGCCAAGTTAAGCGGTGATATTAGAAGAATGTTTCAAAGTGGTCTTATTGATAAAATTTTTGACGAAGTGCGTTTTGAAATACAAAGAAGTGCCTCCGGAAAGTTTTTAGCAGTCAGTATTTAATCTTTGTCTATTACTAATCTATGTAGCTTAAATAATATACCTAATGAGCAATTCTTGTATAAATGTATAATAATTTATATATTCATGAAATTTAGCATGCAGGGGGTAATTAAAACGAATGTATCATGAGGTGATATGACCGACTAAATATCAAATGAGATAGATATGTTTTATATCATAACAGAAAATGAAAGAAGTTAGCTGATGGGTCTAAGCCATCTTGGTGGGTACAACAGTATCAGTAATTATTCCGTAATATACTACTTAGTGTAGTTAACACATAATTGTGTTTCGGTTGAAGGATAACTGTGGGAAGTGTAGGTCAAATGCGGTGCAGGGACAATCAGATTTTAGCCAAACTAGGATTTGAGCGGCATTGATACTGTTTAAGGGTTAGCGTGACGCTTACCATCAGGCGCACAACTTGACCGTATCGTTATATTTTTCCTACACATGTACTTATTTAATAATTGGGAAGTTATTTATGTATTTTAAATATTTTTTATCATTCAAAAGGCTGGTGCTCAAACGTTAAAGATGATTTCTGCAGAAGAAAAAGGACTCACACTAGCAGACACTCAAGGCATGTTCTTACTATTAGCAGCAGGTTTTCTTATAGCTGCTACAGCTTTATTATCAGAATGGATGGGAGGTTTCTCGAGAAGATGTCGATTCAGACGGAAAGTTGATACACCTACCAGTGCTTATTCAGAAGAACAACTGATACCAACCCCCAAAACTGACGTGGGCAATGGAATAAAAATTATAGATGACACTGATAGTAGACTTCGTTTTGATTCAAGACCATCTACAGCGACTTCGAGGGATACTTTAGAAGGTCAAGTTATTAATGTTACTCACGAAAATATTGTAGTTCATAATGGTTTTGATATTAATAGGTTTGACTCTAGAAGATCGAGTTCCGTGGACATGGATAGAGAGGTGAAAGAAATATTCGAACGGGATCAGAACAGACGTAGAATTGTAACAATGGAGACATTAGATGATGGTATAAAGAAAAGGACAGCTTCACACGATGCCTTTGGTGATCCAGTTGAAAACAACTGAGTGTATTTCAAGTTTAGTATATTTCAACCTTCTTTTGTGTATTTATCATTTAGGAATGATTTAGTACGGAAATAAAAAACAAAAGTGACATCCAACTCTTTATTATCCTTCGAACAGTCATCAAAATAATTTATAACAATTTTCTAACACTGTCGATAAACATTAATAATTCATTCAGCCACTGAGATGTTCATGTTCATTCAACATACAATCATAATACACAGGGCAGATATGGCTGCCTCGACACAGATACAGCGCCACAAGGCCTAGATTAATGCAATATTTGGCCCGGCCTTATCTTAAAAAATAATTATATAATTATGACTTATATTCCCGAGCCACGCCACCGGAATACCGTTGGCGGCCACTCATCATTATCAGTAAAAATATCGATAAAATACAACAGATTTTGCATTCTTTGTAAAATTCAAACGAAAATATACCTAATACCTACCTAAGCATTTGTTATATATGTATTGCACAACTGTTGTTACAAGAGAAATTAATGTGAAATCGATTTGAGTATTCAATAAGGATATGTATTTATATTCCTATATTCTATTTGGATTGTTCACAAAATACTGTGATGCAATAGCAAAAAAGACAACAGGGAAACAGAACACATCGACATCTACTGTGAGGAAATCCAGAGAGAACTTCTGTTATCATACTTAACACTACGTATCTCTTTAAATGCAATGAACTAGATTAAACATTAACTGAACAAGCCCTTTGCTATTGTCACACAGCGAGATAAAATACAGGTAAACACATATATTACCAAAGTACATAATAAAGAACAAACAAACTTCTTTTTACAATAACACACAACACGGTTGTGCGTCCAAATGAATAATTATATTTATATATTTATTTAATTAAACTTGAACTCATTCCCGATAGCGAAGCTCACAACCTCGGAAATTATGCTCCCAATACCAGCTTAACTGTTGTTACATTTATACAATATAGTCGATACATAATGTGTGCAAGAGATAAAACACAAACGCCTGATATTTTATCACTACACGCAAATACAAAGGAAACTTCACTTAATGTAAACATTTTCATCTGATAACAATGTGTTTGTGCATAATTACTTTTATTATTTCGCTATGGCTTCTGACCAGTGCGCCTTCGTGATAGGTATATAGGTAACAGCGAATGTGTTTGATACTGTACAATGCAACACTTAACTATATCATACCATCATTCTACAACGGACAAGTAGAAATGAATCTAACAAGAAACAAGGATTTCGCATCATCGCCGAACATATTGAGCAAATTTTAATACAAAACACATCGACGCTTTCTGAGAAAGGAACTATTAGGAACGAACGACCGAGAACAGATTAACGCAATGTAGAATCTCAAACTAGGGACCCGCAAGAAGTTTGGACACGAGCGCCTTGCACTATCAAACAATAAAAGCTTTTTAATTAAGTGGAAACGTCCAATACAAAAGTGCGCGGCGCGCCTAACGTATTAACAATGAAAGCGGGCCCAGGGTTGTAACAGTGTAGGTAATTATATCACATCAACAATTTATTTCTAACATTCAAGGTGTACTTACATGATCTTTATAATAGTTCCCTAAAAACGGGTTAACATTCATTATGCTCCGGTAATAAAATATTAATTCGTTAAAAACTAACCGTGTACTTATTTTACAATGCGAAAATACATTTTATATTCTTATGCGTTCAGACTTTTGAACTCCAAAACTGGTTAATTCCCTGTACAAATTTAACAAATGTACATTTAACATTTTGTTATTGTGATTTGAAGGTTTATTCTAATGATAATCTATGTTGCAAAGTTGTTCGTTACTCTTAATATTATCTATAGTTTAAATCACATTTAACAGTTTGACTGGCAAATGTGTACAGAGAGATTATATCGATGCAACCGTAGTATGAAAAGGCTCGAACAGACCATCTATAGCAACATAAAATAAAAGGGTTGGTTCGTTACCTCAATGTAGCACACTATCTAAATCATTGAGATTTGTCAACAGTCAGCTCGAGCCCTTATTGTCAAGGGTATGAAAAATTACATAAAGTACATCATTCAGAATACCTTTCACAAAAGAATGCAGGAACTAAGTTACATTATTATTATGACATCGAAAGTTTTACATTACATTTACTTACGATTAAAATCCCGCATTCTTTTGACTTTTTCAATTGTATTCTCTAAAAATCTACTACGGTCGCAACAATTCGACATCTTTAAGTGACTTAAAGTTACCAGGATGTGAACATTAAAGCAAAATGCCATTACATACAAATTTTGGTACAAAATGGTACATTTAGGCACTGTGAGTAAGGCATCTACAGTGAGAAGATATGAGGGACTAAGGAGAGGACTTCGAACTATAACTCGCCGAGGGCCTTATTTACAGGAATAGTGCTTCGGTACTAGAGGAAAGAGCCACATCTATACGAAGCGGGATGATGATTAAAACATTATGACCTATGGACGACACGAATGTACAGTAATCAGACAATATCCTCTAAAAATAGGGCGGATAGTGATATAGTGCATATTTTAGTGTAAATATTTTTGTGTAAAATATATTTTGTATGTGCGCTTAAAGCTGACTTGTAGGTATATTGTACTGTTACAATATCTACTAAGTTATCTTTAGTTAAGTAGAAACTAAAACATACTTCAGATCACATTAACAAAATAAAAAGTAAATGTACTATCAACAAAGTTGTTCGTACAATTTTGTAACCCATTGTAGCCACTAAAATAATACCTACACATACTTAACAATAATTACATATGATATTCAAAATTGACTTGATAATATTTTGGTCTCTAACGAGATACGACCATTCATGAACATACATATGAAATGAAGTTTACAGTTAAAGATAATGATCGAAGCAGAGACAAAGTTAGAGGGTATCCAGAGATGTTGTTTCCGAATATTGAACCAATTCATATGTTAACTTTAGCACAAAGCAAAATTCAGAATGAAATAATCTATAGTTCTATAAACTGACAAATAAAAATAAAATCTAAGTGACGAATTGTCAGGAATTCTAAAATGTATGATATAAACGGTGTTTACTTACAATTCTGCTTAGAGTGCAAGTGTTATCATAAGAAATTTTAAAGCTTTGTGTGGTACCATTATATACTCATCTCTAGCTAAACATTACCTACTTACGTACATAACATTCGTTCCTAACGGGACGTGTATACATATTATGTAAATATCATTATGATTCTCATGTATAAATATGTCAATAGATAAAGTAGATTTTACAATACATAATTTATTATCTTCTGTGATGACACTACGACTACTATTATACAGATTCAAGTTCGGATGTCACACTATTATAATAATTTTTAAAATGGCACAAAAAACTTTTTAAAACACTAACACAAAAAGTCAACAGTCGTTTTGTTTATAAGTCTTACTCGCACTTGTACACAATATCGTATTGTGTTGCGTCCAACGCGCACTACGCACTTCACCGACAGCTCCTTCCGGCCGCTTCTTAGCAACGCACTCAACTTCAACTATTTAGTGCAGATTCAATTTTACACATACTAATCTTTAAATTGACTAACTTTAAGCTAAACAGACAATGGCACGGATTGCACATATAATGTCGTCTATTTACAGGGGAATTAGATATCTATCTAAATGTACTTATAGTTCAAAATTGATCTGAAAGGTTGCCGCTATTCTGTATTGTACTTAATTTAAACATTTAATCTTAATCTTTAGTGTACTCACGTGTGCATACAATAATTAATTACGTATTAATAGAAGGGTAGTGTAAAGTTGAACATTCAATATAGACCTCGTTGGAGGATTACCAAATTGTATCGTACAAAGCCCAGAGGGCAGAAATATTCTCATAGTTGGAGAACGTTGAATGACTGTGCCATGAAAAAAAGCACCGTTTACTTTAGATGCACCTTTCCTTATCAGACTTTTGGTGATAAGATTAGCACTGTGGCGCTATCGAGTGTTGAAGATGTCATCGGGGACGGTGACGAAGCTCGATAGGTCTCAAATGGCCTGACCTGTCGTCTAGCAGTGCGGGTGCAAAGGCCTCGGGTACGGACCGAAGGCCTCGTAGCCTAGCTATGTGGCCCAACCCTCGATCCGCGGTCGCTTGGTATGCGGCTGCTCGTAGTCCAGCGGCATGTTGGAGTGCCTCATGTCCTGGCCGGCCGGCGAGCCCATGTTACTCGATGATACCGAACCTGCAAAATTGGAGTATACTATGATTTTAATGTTAATGGATTGTTAAATTTCGGATGCTTTCTATATACTACTCTTAAAACTAAATTATGATTGGTTATACTAATATGGGCAAACATATCTACAATTTGTATAAACACGACCATTATCATTTTATAAATTGAAATGCGGTGTTCTGTCACATGAATTTTAGTAAATTTTGATCATGGTCATCTATATACTTAAATTGATGTTATCTTACACAAAATCTCAATATTAATTCTAATAGTGCTAATATAGAACTACATTAGTATCAAGAAATCGGTTAGATATTAAATGAGAAAAAGTCGCATATAAATATTCAAATCTAAGATAAACGCATCTATTAGTGCAATGGGTTATTTATTTAAATTCATGATTTTTTTGAACACCTGGCAAATATCAGTCGGTCACCGAGATCATCGAGTTCAGTGTTCTATATTACTATCTTTATACTTTTTTATAGATGCCGTGGCTGTAGAATACGGTTGACAAATATAATATTGACAAAACGGTTCTTTTACACCTCTTTGGTAAGAAGTGGTTGTTGTATAAAGTCACTAACTTTATGTCTATTAAGCTACCAAGATATGATGAAAGTTTCACCAAAATCCGTTCAGTAGTATTTTGCCTGAACGAGCAACAAACAAACATACATCCATTCTCACAAACTATGGATTTATAATATAAGTAGGATGTGACAAAAGTCTATGTTTTATTTAGTCTTTTGTGAGTTAAGGATGTCTTACATTGTTAGAAATCTCTTGATCTCTACCGTGTTTCACCAACACACCATCAAGTATGCGGCCCAACTTTGATTATTATCTTCATCTAGCATAGTTTGATAAAGTTGAATTGAAACTAACCATCAATGGCCCCTGAGAGATGTGCGGGCTGCGGTTGCGGCGGCGGCGGGCGATGCGGCAGGTGATCAGGACGTGGCGGTGACACTGGCTCCGCTTTTATCTTCACGTTGCTGGGCGACGCCGCCGGGGGAGGCGTCCCGCCCCCTCCCAACACAGGGAGGCTGCTACTGTAGACGGAAACGGCTGGTTAGTTTTAGAGAAATTCTTGAACAAAAGGGGAGCTAAAATCAGTATTACATTACACTGAATCAGGGCTATGAAATAAGGGTGGCCTTGAGCACTAGTTAGAGAATTATGGACCTGACTCTTATTACACCTCTCTTATCAAGTATTTAGGGAACCTGATTCAGTTTGGGGTAATAAATACAGCCATAAGACAGTTTTAAAACGCGATCGTATCAAAGACTGCGAACCAGTTTTGCAAAGACCGTTGGTAATGCTAGGGTCCGAATTTGTTGTTGAAGTCTGAGAGTCTGACACTTTGTTTGTAACGTTTTTCATTAAAGCAATCAATTATTGATGGTCTTAGTCATTTTGTAACGACAGATTCAGGTACTTATTAAATAGGATTCGGGAAGAGAATGGTTGCATTATTAAAAAAATGTTTATTTATGGTCTTTAAATCTACCAATCGCCATGGATGTGCAATTTTTCAACATGTTTCATAAAACGATGTTTCTAAGAGCAAGCTTGGCAAGCTATTTCTGGTTTCTGTTCTGTTATATTTAAATTTCACTGGTGAGTATAAAGTAGGCAATGAATAATTACTCAATTACAGAAACGAATATCCTTCTACCCATCATAACAGTATTAACTACTGAATCATGTTTAATTCATGAAGCCAATTATGTACATGCAAAACGGATTGGTTAGCAACCGATAAGCTTTTGGCGATGCAATTATCTGCGAACGATTGGACTCACTCATGCGAAACTGACAAGTGAAAGTAACAATGTGTACTACAGGTAACAGCCCCCGTCTGTCGCCTTATTTTCCTACAATTGCGAGGGGCAGGGTAGGCTATTGAAATTGGACGGATTCGGACAATTACTTGGAAGCGATTGTAGTTTTTGATGTATAAGCAACCAGCTCCGGTAGCCGTGATCGTCTAGTGGTTAGGACCCTACGTTGTGGCCGTAGTAACCCAGGTTCGAATCCTGGTCACGGCAGTGATTACACTGTCGCGGCGGAGCTATCTTTTTGTATTTAAGAATATTAAAGGAAACATAATGATCTCTTTTTCATTGTCCAAGGACACAATATCATCATACCTATATGTACAGAATCAGAAGAATATAATCGTGATAATCTATATAAATTCAAATAATTTAATATATAAATTCAATCAAAAATAGTAAAAAAGGAAAGGACTGATTTTCAACTCTATTTTCATTCGCAGAGAGGCAGGCAACACGTAGGTATAATACCTAATTTCTAAGTTGATTTGTATTTCATGTGTTTTTTCATTTATATTGCATTTTACATCGAATCTTTTTCTTGATTCTTACAAAAGAATGATTTTTTCTGTACATTTTTTTTGTTGATATAAATGTCTTTATTACGATGAATTAACATTTTTATAACATCGCCACCTGTTATGATCGACACGAACTTCTGAGCAACTTAAAATATTCAAAGCAAGAGCACCAAAGTGGAACAATAACAAAATATCAACTTTCACAACTGGTCACATTGAAGTGAACAGTTGTTTTACTGGTACAGTCAGTGGCTCCGACAGCCGTGATCGTCTAGTGGTTAGGACCCTACGTTGTGGCCGTAGTAACCCAGGTTCGAATCCTGGTCACGGCAGTGATTACACTGTCACGGTGGAGCCAATTTTTTGGAAATAATGAACAAAATGTTGGTTATTCTTTCAAAAAGCTATTAGATTAATTAAAGTCTAACATGTGTGTATTCATATGCATCATCAATACCTACCAATATTTCTATTTTTTTTTTCAAACGCGATGATTTAGAATTCAAGAGTGTATTCACTATCAATATCTATTTAAATATGTGTACCTAAATACTTGCTTCTAGAAAATAATTGTTAAGACATTAACTAAAGTTTCCAATACAAATATTGTAGTTAATTAATAGACCACCTCTTGGCTTCATTCAATCGTAGTACTACGTAGGTACAATATGAATACAATGTTTATTTTTCTAAATACTTTTTTCTCGTATCTCATAGCCTATCCAATTCAACAATCAGTACTAACTGTCCACAAAAAATGCTACTTTATGAGATTTTTTTCATGCAGTTTTTGTTACACTAACACAAATCCAATTTGACTGTTATCAAGCGGAACGAATTTCATTTGACTTATTATACCTCCCGGAAGACACTTTGTGGTCTTATTATTAACATCCCAATCCTAGTAAATAATATTAAAATCTCCTAAATTACCTAGTAGATGTTCTTAATCGCCACACAACTAGAAGAAAAGAAAGCTAAAACTGTTGTAGAACTTCAATGAAACTTTACAAGCCTTTTTATTTATACTTAGATAATTATAGTATGAGGCAAAAACATAATTATAACTATGTGTTAATTATGTATTTTTGAATAGACTAAATAAGTTTGGTAGCTATGCTGAATAATAGTAACTAAGAAGCTTGATAACTGATATTTTAGTAAGGTTTTATAGAAGCCTTAGATTGAAGCAAATAATATTATTTATCTACCGATATGATTTGTTCCCGATTTTTGGTTTGCATTATATACCTACCTAGGTTTGTCTTAATTTTTCATGAACGTTTGACAAATTGCGACCTTGAACTGCGGATCAAAAAAATGGTTCTTCTAACAAACAACGACGGTAACCGCCATTGTTATCTTGAAAACCATGAATATATTAAGCGAAATGAGACAAGAACAAAAATACTTCGTAAGCGATTAAGAAAACGAATTTAATTTTGATAATATATAAAATTATACCAGAAAACTTAACCAATTAGGTGATTTTAGTATGTTTTCAATTGCTTCATAATAATTAAACGAGGGAATTGTATAATAATTATTAGTTGAGCCATTATGTTTTTTTTTACTGGCTACGCTCACCGAATATGTACAAAGTGATTATACACGTGTTTTTTTTTATTGTTAACACGTGGCATGTGTGTTGACTTTTTGCTGTGTTCAAAGGCGTTAAGACAAAAAAATATTTGAAACTGAATTGTTGGCATTATTCTGGTGTTTTGTTACGTTATATTTTATTCCATGCATAATAGTGTTGCCATAATCCCTATATCTAGTCAGTAAGCCGTTCTTTGACAGCTTTTGCACAGGCGTATGCTGGTGTGTATAAATTTATATTAATATCTTAGTAGATTTTAAAAATACTTGTAGAATGAATAAATGAAATGCAATCAATGAAATATTTCACAAAGGCAGTGAATTATAATATAAATGGCAAAAGAGAAACTTCTAGAGAGAAGTTATCTATAAATTTTCACAGATGAATTTATTAACCCCAGAATACTCAAACCATATTTAATATTGAGGTGCTCCTCAAAACTCATAAGTATTTCTGACACTATTCAGATATATGCGGATTGACTTAATGTCGGTGGCGCCTCAACACTGTTGTTTGAATATTCGGCCGTAAATCTAGCAAACAATGTTACCTAAAAATTGAGTACTACTACAAAATGCAGATTAAAAAATATTTAGATTGGTATCTTGTTTTGTCCAGAGACCGTCCAAAAACAGATTAATTGTCCACTTTTCATTCCGCGTTTTTAACACTATTGACCACGCAACCATGAAACTCCTAAAAGTTACATTTACGTAACACTTTTTAAAGAGAACGTTGTTTTCGATGACACAGTCACCGGTTCCGACAGCCGTGATCGTCTAGTGGTTAGGACCCTACGTTGTGGCCGTAGTAACCCAGGTTCGAATCCTGGTCACGGCAGTGATAACACTGTCGCGGCGGAACTATCTTTTTTTAAATTTTTAGGTTTTTTTTTTGTAAATTGTGTAAAATTTCAGAGATGTGTTCCAAGAATTCAATGCCTTGATCAACATGTTCATAAATGTTGAGACAGAGCTCGGTTAAGTAAGTAATCTGCATAGTTAGTTAACAACAAAATAGTGGAAAACTAATTCTATATTAGGACTAATGACTACTACCTACTTAATAAACAATCAATTAACCAATAAATTGGTTTGTTAGTCCACATCTAATTTTTAATCTACTATTAGCACTACTTATTATGTAGAAGATATAATCAACCAGATCATTTGCTGAGACTACAAGCAAAGTATTCTAAAGTCCAAAACGGTATTGGACTTAATTTATGGAATTACTTAATTCAGAGAAGTAAACTAATGATACAGATAAAAAAATTTAAAGATTACATTTACAATTTAAATCACATTTTGCATTTTCGAAATCAAAAATGCAATAAGTGTTTAAATAATTAATTCGATATACAATTTTAATGTCGCGCTATTTAAAAGAAATTAGCATAAAAGATATGAAATGGTTGACCATAAACTCTAGTGGCTGAATTCTCAAAGACAACATTGACAAAACGTTGAAAAAGCCTCATGCTTTCCCTGTCATTTTTACATGAATCGAGGAGATAGAAATACATTTGACAAAGTCTTGTATTTAAGTTGTTTTGGAGAATTCAGGAGTAAGCGACATATAAAAAGGTAAATGAGATTGATCACAGACATGTACCTGTTGTGCTGTAGCGTTTGCAATTGATGTGCGCCCCACGTCAGTCCGATGCCCATGTCCGAGTTGATGCTGAAGTCTTGCGGTCCGAAGTTGCCTAGTCCAGAATAGCTTAGCGGTGTCTGGAAATTAAAATAAGCGGGAATTGAGGTAACCATTTCCAGATTCTGGTTTTGGCCCATGAAGACTTCCAGAAACCTGTAATTTAAAGTGAATGTTTTTGCTATATCAACTCTATAAAATAAAAATTCAACTAGATTGATTCCAACCAAATTGGAACGTCTCATTTGCTAGCGATGTCAATTTACATTTTGTTTAACAAATTTTAACACTATTATGATATTTTTAAACGACATTTAAAAAGGAGGAGGTTCTCAATTCGGATGTTTGCATTTTTTTCATGCATGTTCGGGCATAATTCCGTCATATATAGACAGATTTTCAAAATTATTTTTTATTCAGATTAGGTTTATTCCGAAATGCAATAGCAATTTCGTGAAGATCTGCTGATGAGTTTCAAAGACAGTTAACAAAGCTCCTCAATAAATGCCAGCAAATTAACCACGATTGAAGTCAGTTGCTGCTTTATTGAAAAAAAGTTTTTAATCATCTATTTACCTCTCCAGTATAAGAAATATCATCCTGTGGCGGCGGCATAGAGCTGGGTATGACGACGCGCAAGTTGTTGTGCCGCGGCGAGTGGTGCGGCGGCACTGCGTGCGCGTGCGCCTTGTGCGCGTGGCGGTGCGGCGACGGAGCCGGCCCCGGCGACGGCGACGGCGTGCAGCCCGCATCTAGGGGCGAGCCCGAACCGGGGTAACCGTTTGACATCTCGAGCATTCCGCCGCTTGGGTATACTGGAACGGTAGATGGAAAAATATATATTTCATAATTGAAGAACATGGTAGTCATCCAGTGGCGGATCCAGATAGGGCCGTTAGGTGCAATTCATCCATTTCATTTGTATGGGTGGTGACTCACACGAATGAAATGGTGAATGATTTTGGGGAGGGAGGGAGGCTTGAGCTCCCTAGCTTCCACGCTAAATCCACCACTGTAGTCATCGGAGTATAGCCATTGGGATTTGTAGTCGTTATGCCGTTAGGGCTTCAATATTTGAAGGTAAATTCTGACATGCAAATTGTTCTAAAATAATGCTCTTGTATTATGCAGGAAATTTTGCATTTGAAATTTTTCATTGAAATAAAGCAATAAACAGTACAGTTGTCTTTTACTAACATAGTTTTTAAGAACACTGTAAACTAACACAATTATGGATCATTGGTCTGAATTAAATTATTATTATTATTAAAGCAAAGGATAAATATTGAATTGAAACTATTGATAGAAAAAGAAGAACAGTACCTGAATCGGTTTCCGAAGAAGAGGGCCGTGGACTGATAGAAGTATGCATCTGTGGACTAGCTTGCAACAGTGACTGATCATAGTTTCCGACTGGGACGCTCACAGGCAGATTGTAGTTGCTTCCAGTAACACCCACACTCACGCGGCTTCCGTTCAATTGGTTCCTTTGCATCATCATTTGAAATTCTTCATCAATTTTGGAGTACTTGGCTTCGGTCCTTGGTGTCAGATTGTATTCTGGTTCCGCTTCAGGGCTGTCTGGTGACATCACTCCGTTCTTGTGCTCTTTCTTCGTTAGTGCCTGTAAGTGTCAGCGAAAACAGCTCAGGTGGCTTGACGAGCCAAAAATTTAAATACTCTACTGTATTAATCTTGCATGCATTAAACTCCAGTTAAATTATTAGATTACACCCTCTGTACACACCATTAGCGTTATCAACGACGATCGCGTTTAACTTAATAGCCACCGTTCGGTTTGTTTAGATTTTATCACGTCAGTATGTAGTGGAGGGTTCCAAATAAAACTGTGCTCTCAATAAAACTAAGGTGTAACTAAGTAATTGTACGTGTAAAACTTTTTAGCGTACATATGTGTGGTGTCGAACGCAATGATGCAACACTGACTTTACCCTTGTATCAAAACATCGGAGTCAGGTAGGCGCGGTTAATTCAAATAAACACAAATATATTTACAAAAACCCATGCTGGTTCAGGAAAAAATAACATAAATATTTGGGGTGTCTAGTCATAAACTGTTAGTATAAAATTGGGTGTCTGGTGTTTTGTACTTCATTCTTTTTTCTAACAGGAAATAAACATGCTTCTTTATTGCTCGTGTTTGTCTATCTTATGTGTATTATCGTTGTGATATCGTTTACACAAGGTCTTTTTGAACGAGATCTACATCTAGTGGTGTCGAACAACGTCGGCTCGTTCTCTAGTACTGTTTTAGTAACAAATGTATGCATTAGGTATTGTGTGTAAGTACAAAGCACGCGGTTAATGGTATAAGTCAATTTTGCATGGACATTGCATTGCGATCACGGGCACACAGATGACGCCGTACTTAATGTACCTCGATGATGTTGCGGTTGGTCAGCGACTCGTGTGGCTCGTTGTATTCCGTGTATTTCAATAGAACCTGCAATAAAAAATATCAAATATTTGGTAAAAACATTCGTTTTAGTTTTAACGTTATCTTCGTCAAGTTCTAAATGTGTATTATCTTTATTGATCAACTAGCTGACCCGCGCTACTTTTTTGCGACATTTTCCCCCGTTTTTGCAATATTCTTTATCGATGCTTCGCTCCCATTGGTCGTAATATACGATATACCTACGACACTCGCAAATAACGTGGCTTTCCATTGATATAAGAATTTTCAAAATCAGTTCAGTAGATCCAGAGATTACCCCCTTCAACCTCACAAATTTACTTTTTTTATAATAAGCCGAGACTCCCGTAGCCAAACCGGGGCTAGAAGCGATTCTGGATTTCAATTTTTTCTATCTTTCAAAATGCAATTATTGTATTTGTAAAGTCTTTGGCAAGAAATGCCTATAAAAATTACTTCAATTAGCATTTAGTATGTATTTCTCTTTGGAAATCTGTGATCTGTTCTGTATTTTAAATAACTAATTACGAGTATGTAAGTACAAATTATATCTATAGCAGTTTTCCAACTAGATTTTCTACTTACATAGTTTTAGTTTTAATTCTACCAAGTCATTTTACGTAGAAATGAACGACTTAATATGTAATTCATCGTTATTACTGGTTTTTCATATTATAGATGATTTATAGATGAGAAAAATAACAAAAATTGTAATGATAAAGATAATTTAGAAGTCGCAATGAAATTGTAGTGTTTATTAATTCATGAATAATTTATAACAACGGACGATGAGTAAGTTAATGTGTCAAAGATAAACGTAAAAGCAGATACATATAAATTAAAGGAAATAAGGACACAAATGCAAACTGCATTTTTGCATTCGCAGTATTTCAGACACATACATTTTTATGGATAGAAGGTAGTATCAATTTACATAAAACAACGCTTTTACACATTCACGTCGATGTTAAATTACTTTAAAAATAAAATTAGCAGCATCATTTAACAGAACCGAGTGATCTTTATGGGTGGCTTATACAGCCAGTGTTGGCTTTAAATAAACGATAAAAAATATGCTAATGGCATAACCGAGCTATTACTGCTGTGGGTTTCATTAAAATATAAAGCTTAGTATTATGAGTGAGACGTGCTAGGCGTCTAACGATAAATAATCAAGAACCAGTACTCTAGATAAAAGAAATAGAATTGTGTATGAAATATTTTTCCTGAACTACGTAAATCGTGTTATAAACTCATAATTTTGAAATTAACTCTAACAATTAACTTTGATAAAACAAAAAAAAAAAAAAAGAGGAAGGATTTGCATACATAATTAATAACGCAAACCATGTAAGGAAAATGATAAATTACAAAGATGAATATCAATTAACACAAATGTAAGAATATAATTGGTATTATGGGAAGGTTGACCCTAATAACATTTAAAAAATTATTAATGTTATACTTTAAAAACACATTTTTTGTAACTGTAAATTATATTAATTATGAATTAATGAATACGGTTTCGCAGATGAGGTCAAAATTGCTTTTGCACAGATTTTTATAGTCCTAACATAGATAGAAGACACTGATAGAATGACAGAATAATATTTTATAACGCAACATATGTAATTTTTAATGTAGATAATATCTACAGATTGCTTAAGCAAGTATAAGATAGAAAAGTTTAAGATTGTGATCTGATAGCTATAGTAAATGAAACAAACCTTGTCCATGTCCGTGCTAGCATATTGGTAGAGTTTGTTGTTAGAACTGAAGATGATAAGAGCGATCTCACAGTCGCAGAGTACGCTAAGTTCATATGCTTTTTTCATCACACCAAATTTGCGCTTGTTGAAGGTCACCTGAAAAAATACAAAAACAAATTGAAATAAAAACAAATAAGTAGAGAGAAGAAAACTGTTTTAAATAATTAAAGATAATATTTGATACCACCTACGTATTAAAATGATAGAAAACATTTCCTTACAGTAATTACAAGAGAGAATAAATTGTAAAGTAGTAGGTTTAAAATATTTACAGAATTTTTAACTACTTTAATTTTCTAACTATCTCTCTAGGCCGCCTTTAATTTCCCAACTCTACTCACAGTGTATTATTAAATACTTAGATATATGTGTACCTACACTGTTGTATATATAGGTAAAATGAAAATAAAAGCACTTTATTGGGTCATGGACGGCGTCAAACAATGATTACTAAAACTCATCAATGTTTTTGTATCATTCAACGTACGTTTAAAACTTTATTTCAGAGCGTAAAATAATGCCCTATTGTATTGCATGGGTCTACCCAGTAGAATCTACTTATTGTAGATCCTGGGGGTAATTGCCATAATGACCACGCTTTAAAGTACGCAGAGGACGCTGTTGCCCGTCCTCCGATGTGACATCCCTTAGTCGCCTTGGTAGAATTCTTAAGCCGTTACCATACGGCGGAATTAGAATTATGCAGCTAATATAAAATAGCTAAAAAAAAAAATATTTTGGTCCTTTTTTTCTTAGTTAACTAATTAGTCATATCAAGTATCTAAATATGTAAATACAGTTTTACAATTAAAGAACAAAGGAAGTTGAAAACGCCGAAAGCAAATTGACCTTCGCAATTTTAATTTTATATGTCTGCCTCTGCTAATGCTAGACCAGCTCGGAAGAGCTCTCGGGTAATTAGAAATGAACTTTGAAAGGGGCGGGATAAAGAGTACTTTGTAGGGTCATAATAAAATGGACAAGGTTGATACACAGTGTAATCGTATAATTAATAAATTACAAGCGGGAGCGGTCGTTGTCCCGTCGCGATAATGTTTTGCAGTGGGAGTGTTGATAGGCCGCATCTGTTAGGTCATGCCGCATGGTAAGGTCATTTCACTCTTAACAGCCTCCAATATTATGTATGAATGGCGTATCGTTGAATGATTTTGATTTTCAACCGACTTTGACTAGAGAAATCAAGGGAGCTCTTTAAATATTATAGGAACACATAGGTACGAATCACTATGAAATATATCTAAATCACTATAGAGTGATTTAGATATATTTCATAGTGATTCGTATATTTACTCTCAAAAAGTACCAATTGGTGAAGTGGAACTGATGATGAGACCACAGATGACCAGTGGAACTGATAAATATTTCACGGTTTGCGATTCCATTATTCTAATATGGTATTGCGTAGCATTTTATACTCGTCATACTACTACATCATGTAATAGAGCTGATGGTGAATCATGTGAACTCCTGAACAACTAACGGTCATGGATCGGAATATGCACATTATACTGACGATTGTAACTTAGAGGAATTACAAAACAACCCACGAAAAAGTGGGAAATAAACAAAATATTATTAGGATAATATTTTTGTTGTATTTACTATTCTGTTTGTTTTCATGACTATGAGCATTCTGATTCACGGCTGAGACCAGGAAATTCTTTGTAATTAATAAGTTCCCAATAACAATGACTAACTGCGTCCCGATAATGGTTTACACTAACGTATTTTAAAGTGTCTTTATTTTGATGTTTTATTTTAGTTATGTTAATACTAACCTGCCGATTCCGTTCGTCCGTAATCCGGGATATTTGTATTTTCTTCCGACCCATGGTGGCAGCAATCTTGGAAGGGGATGCGGGGAGCGGGGGCGTGAAAAAGATTTGCCTGTGGGCTGGCTGCTACTGCGGACGTCAACAGCTGCTTCCTGTTAACAACAATAACAAACTTTAAATATGATGCCATAAAGTCCAAATTTGAAACTAATTTTCTAATTGATAAAACGCGTTTCTAAAGTAAACGACATTCCAATAAACGGATAAATCATAGAAATATTTTGAATTATGATATTTATTGTCAAAAGCATAAGAGCTATCAATGTAAGCATTGCATAGCAAGACAGATTAAGGCCAAAAGCTCTCGTCATCGAGCACCATAGTCTCATGGTCGTGATTGTGACCATAGCCGAAGCAAGGCCAGATAGTGACGTAAGTTATGCACGCATTTATTACATAAAACTGTTAAATTTTTGAACAGTTAAATGTTAAAGTAGCTTTGATTAGGTTAACTAGATAAAAAAGGTAATTAAATATTATATACTTAGTTATTTATTACACTAACATATAATTTAATAAAGCTCAACTGTTCAGAGTCATAGCAGAGACATGATTAAATCTGAGCAAATTTGTTTCCCTCGGAGTACTTTAAAATTTAGAAAGTGTTATTGAATTATAATAATGTAATAAAATATTATAATAAGATCCAAGCCGAGCTAAGAGCTACGTAAAATGGGTTTAGAAATAGGACAGAAAAATATGTAATACCTTAATAAAAAAAGATTTTAATAAAACTTTTGACAATGTCAAAGACGGACCGGACATAGTATATAATGAATATGCTACACGTGCCTAACAGTTAGGTGATAATGTTGACAACGATTACATCACCGTGGAAGCAGACGCTACAATAGAGTACGATTACTGATTACATCTAGTAAATCTATGCATTGGTTGTATAGAACATAGAATTAAACCTGTTGATAAAAATGTTCACGTAAAGTTTGATGTCTGAATTTAAAGTTAGGACTAGGGACCGCTTAAATAAATGAAAAGATCTAACAGAAATGTTAGATTGTATGGATTTCTACAAAACAGAGTGATGTTAGAAATATAACATAATCAGTTACGAATATCAATGTCATACTTTTATCTAATAATTTAAGAATTTTAATGATAATATTTATAACGAAGAATGATAGGATAGTAAATAAGAAGCTTTAAGGAATTCGACAGGTAGTGGTTAGACTAAACAAAAAAAAAAGGGTAATTCTAATATTATATAGCTGTTTGAAACTGTCATTAAAAATATATATAATCGTACGAGTAGACGTACAATATTATATAGCTGTTTGACACTGAATTAAAAAAATGAATTCGTACGCGTAGACATACATTATTCATATGTCGTGTTTGTTGTACAATACCTCACAACAAAGTAGGCGTTTTATATTTAAATGTTCAACAAAAAATGGCGCTATACCAACTTTTAGCTTTATTTCCTATGTGATCAAAAAGTAAATATAATTTTGTATTTCACAAAGGAATTTAATCTTGATTCAAATTTAAAATTTTTAAGTGTTAGATAATTTAATTTAAGTCTTTACACCAAAAGGATGCTAACTATAGCATCCTTTTCGAATTTTGTGTGAGACGCACTAGCGTCTCACACAAAATTCGTCTTCTACAATTTGTATTGACACACGAGAAAGTATCTGTAACTCGGGATTATAACAGACACTGTGTTTGTAACAGGAAAACGTTGATTACCAATGTTAACAGCACAGCGTTAGGCAAAAAACGGGGTCATGTGGGCTGATAGGGGTCATTATGCAAATCTCTGTGACCTGGCGTCTTGTGCGCGCTTATGGTAAATTTAATGTTTGTGTTTCACTTTGTAAAGCAGTTACATTTTTTATTACAGTTTTTAAGCATAATATCGTGTTTATTTCGTGTTAGAATTTAAAATTCATAAGAATGTGTTGGTATCTTAAAAATATATACAACATTTTGAATTTCGATTTTTATTCATGTATGACATGACCAATACTATACAATGCAGCCTATTTATTAAATGTAAGTTAATTGAATTAAGTAGGAAGATGAAATAAGGACAACAAGATTTCAATTGTTTAATTAAAATTTTGCAGTGATGCGTTATTTGAATGAGAAAATGAACAGTCGAATGCATTTGATAACATTCATCAAAGCAAAAAATAATCATGAAGAGAAATATACATCGGCTACAATAGGTATAGGTATAAGTAACATTGGAAATAATGACATCAGTGCCTACAACACTAATGATTACCTGAAAAAAAAAACAAAAAAGCCAAACAAATCAACTTAAGTGTTGATATGAAGACTAATGATAGACGTATCTATCACATGCCGTTTGTAGGGACATCCATCATATCGATTTCGATATTCATAGAAACACATAAACATTTGTCCTCTATTGTTATTAATAATAATCCTCGTCTAGCTAATGGCCACGCATACGTGGGAGTTAATTACGGGACTCTAATGAGCTCAAAGAAAACAAGCAGGAGCAATATTACTGCCTTGTAATTTAAAATATTTGTCTCATCAATCGATTATGGCCTTAATTAATGTTGTATTTGCTCCAATCAATTTAGGTTTTATAACACATAACAATTTTAAGTGCGGTTCATTTTAGTTAGGTCACAATTTAGCAACGATTGCCCGTGACTTTGACAAATTAGTTCCTAATTACTTAACTACTTTTAATAGTATCTACCGAAAGAGACTCAGTATTATTAAAGGTCATAATTGCTTAGATTTCAGATTCTGTAACAATATAATGACGGACAATTTCCATAATATGCGGTTGAAGGTCGAAAGCATTGGAATAGCGGTTGACAAATCTGACCTGACAAGGAATATTATCTACAATGTTTATATTAAATCCAGCAATTTTATTACACTGTTCTAAGACGTCGACACAGATTATAATGACCATTTTGTTTTGCTTGCATTAATGAATTGTAGAATTTCGGAAAAATATAGAACTTAATATCACAGAATATGAAAGTATACTGAAATATTAACTTGTATATTTTTTCATTCGTCTCGTTTAAGTAGGAAGTTGGTTGGTTATGAAATACGAATACTTAAAAGAAAGACAAATCAGCATACACATTAATTTGGAAAAAAATTGCAGGTATTGCTTTTAATACTTACCTAATGCAACATACGTCGTTACAGTACTTTAAATGAATTTCAACTTAGTTATAAGAAGAAACATACCGATATAAACATAATTTATTGGGGGTCCATAGTTAACACGCAAGGGCAAGAGTTATACGTCATCCAGTCAAAGGGTGTGTGTTTCTTGCAAGGTTCATATACACCTTAAAACAATAATTTGTGCTGCAGTGTTAATAACATAGAGTGTAACTTCTAAACGGATTCAAACTTAAACTTACGAGGACTACGTATGATAGGATTTGGGTACCTACGTATTTAATTGTTTGTCATGCTAAAGTTTATTGTTCAAAGCATTGTATGTACAGTGAGTATTTAATTATAAGTAATTGTTTAAATATTCACTGCAGTTAGTTAAGTAGGTATCAACCAAACTTGTATTTTTATATTCTAAGTTATTTGTGTAAACATTTGATTCGATATGTTTCCGCTTATGTGTTAAAACTGTGGATGGCTATAATATAATTAATCATTTGGAAGTTATAGTTTGTTGCAAAATTGTTTATATTGGCTGTTGTTATCCCAAATAAACATAAGACAAAAATAAATATAGAAAATGGCAGACCATTGATAAACGCACTCCTAAAGTTTATAAGTAAATTCATATTGTAAAGAATAACATAGGTAATTATCATCTTAATCATACATCAGCCTTATAGAGTTTGCTGAAACTCAGACCTCCTGAGTGGGTCGTGCGTGATACAAAAGTGAGGAAAACTGAGAAGTAACCTGTCTTCATATTTTAGGTTCCAGAACATTTCATTATTAAACTGTGGTTATGAAACAAATCATTGAACGTTTGTTTAGAGTTGTGCACATTATATCATTTTGTAGCAAAATGTATTTTTTATTATCATAGTGCATAGACCCTAAGATTACTCTAGTCCCTTTAGTTTCCAGCAGTGCGTGATATGAGCCACTGTTGACGTAAGTAAGTTCTAGGTTGCTTTTTTATGTGACCTATTTTCATAATTCATTACGTTCAAGTAAATTGCACCACATTAAAATAATTTATTAATAAGTTACTTTTCCGCTGCCTCATTTCAAGCTTTATTATACAATATCTTATTGATGTTCTAATTATCTGAACTTAAACACACAAGTAGACACGCATTAACCGCAGTATAATATTCAAAACTAAGTATCAAACATCTCATAACAACCCATATGATGTCTCACTGCTGGGCACGGGTCTCCCCAGTAGAACCTACTTGATGTAGATCATGGGGGCAATTGCCATAATCGCAACGCTTCGGGAGCGGGTTGGTCATCGCAGTAAGGCTTTAAAGTACGCAGAGGACGCTGCTGCCCGTCCTCAGGTCTGACATCCCTTACTCGCCTTGACGATACCTACAGTAAGAGATGGGGTGGTACTACTCTACAATCAAACATAAATTGATCATAATTTATCATAACAAATTTTCGATATCTGTAAAATAATAAGTAATTTTTTTTTTCATAAATATAAGTGCTTCTGAAAATAAATAACGTCTATTTAAGCTCGTAAACTTAAAATTTATAACCCGAAAGATTTTCTTTCGAAGCAATTAAAAGTGAAAGCGAAAAATGTTTTCATTTGACACTTCGCGATTAGGACTTGAGACGTCGAAATTAAAATGTCAACGTTTAATTCCGCTATTTTTCAGTTGCCCAGTGAAAGATTTTATTGCTCGTGATGCCGCAAATTCCATTTCAACATACGTGAGTTGGTGCATGTATTCATTTGTGTGTGTAAAATATAGTTCACGGTGTCATGTTTGCCCAGTTTCCCCTATTTCAACAGTAGTGTGTGTCGGTACACGCATTAAGAGGCCTCAGTGTGTGTCCAGCGGGTTGTGTAACGGTGTGAGTTTGTGTGCATTTTACTGGCATTGCTTGTGTGTAGGTCAAAGGGTGCAAAGAGGAGGCGAGTGGGGTGAAGCGGCAAAGCGGGTCACTGTGTTTATAGGTGGCTTGTTACGCGGCACATGCGTCTAATCATGCATTATCACGTTCCCGCTGCGGGTGATTATCGCATGGTCTAATTATCAGTTTCGCTTTCACAGGTGATGCGGAGAAATGAAACACGACATCAGCTGTGCCGTTAGATACTGTAGCGAAACCGGTTTTGATGCCTCTCAGATGAAACCAAATGCCATGCAGATGTATTTATAGAATTGTATGTTATTTTTAACTTTTTAATAAACAGATGACTATAATTTCCTAAAATATTAACATATTTTAACGGAATATGTTATCTAAGACAGTCGCCTCGCCTTAAGTTGTATCTATTTCTGACTCCATCAAGTTCTTTGTATTTTAATTATGTATATTTCTGTCAAAATAGCTTTTACAAGAAGGGAAACCAGTTGCGAAAAATTCTTTTAAGTGAAACAATATTCTTTTGTGTAAAAAGTGACCTCATCATTATTTACTTTAATTAAATGAGCTGGAAGTGAGTATATGCAAATTCAAGTGAAGCCCTAAGCTTTAACGACGACACAGTCTTTCCCTTTTTTCTCACGGCTCATTAAGTTTTTTTCTTAAAAGGTTAACATAAGCGTAAAGCCGTGAACTGCCTCGTTTAGAGGTAAATAACTGAGAATATCTTTAACGCAGCACTCAAAAAAAGAAAGCTTGGAACGGGGATTAATGGTCGAATTATCTCAGGGAGTAAAATAAAGCAGGAAATATTTTTCAACGCAAATTCTGAACGTTTATTTATTCTTTGGAAACATTTCTACAAGGCCTGAAAGGGTTGTGGATAATTTCTTTGCTGTCAAGTTTACCTTTTACTTCTAATAATAATTGATTATCATGCTAGGTATTTATGCTAATACTAACGTTAATTAGTGCTAAAAAAAAACTAGAATTTGTAAACTAGTTTTGCTTCAACATGTTAATAAATTGTGAGAATCTCGTAGTTCATATTAATTTTCATATGTTTTCACGCATTATGTGGCTAAAAGAGACTAGTATACACCAGTTCTGTTAAATTGATGTATACCAAGACACGCCATTTAAACGTAGCAGTTCCGAATACTCAGACGATACTATTAGTTCGCGACAGGCCAAGACAGCACGGAATTATACGTCTTTTATTTAAGTTGCGTTGTAATTTGGCTGTTAGCATAGCAGTAGATTTTCTTCATTTGCTTTCTCAATTGAATCCCTTTATGGTACACCCTCCTACTAATTGAAACCGAAGCTATTTCGAACAAAAATTATGCTTACAGATCTTATGAGTGACAACTCTTACGATCTGTAAGCATTTGTTTTTCTTAGATCATACTCGCAACAACAAAATTCGGACAACATTTGGAATAGTATGAGTGTAAACTTAATTCAAGTTCGAAAATATCACTTATACTTGCTGGCATAAACAAAGGAATATTGAAAAAAATAGGCATTTAAAAAAGTGGATTCCAATTTTTATTGCCAAATTCTTTTCTCACTAGATTTACTTTTTGCGAACTTGGCATTAACTATAGACTTATACTAATCCAAATTTTATCACACGTCTCAATAAGAATCAATAAGAGTTGCACTTTGTAACCTAAGTGAAACAAGTATTTTTGACTTGATTTACTTTGTTTTAAATTTCGCTGCTATTTAACTTATATTGACGTCAGTAGATGAAATGTTTATTAACGTAAAGCTTGCAAGAACTGTAGAGAGGTGGGTAATGAAAAAGTGGTTGTCAAGGAAAATGGCGTGGGCGCGCGGTTTCCAGGCATTACTCCCACGCGCTCCGTACCTACCTGCGTATTAAAGTGGAGCTTTGAATATTCCAGGGGCTTCTGATTGTAGGTGCTTGTCTCTTTGACAGAGGAATTTCTGTTTTGGGAATATAACTAGCTACCTTCGTAGAGATTAGTGTGTAGTAGGGAGTTTTGAGTTGGATTTTGCATGCAGGTATGTGTCTGTTATTGACTATTTGTACTTGTTGCTTAGTAGACCTGTAAAGCGGTGATGTTTTTTTTTTCAAAGTCTATATTTTAAGCTATCAATATCAAAGTAATCTCAATGTTCTTCAATGAGTTGTTCTAGCAATTCCTCGTTAAACAGTTAGTTTAAAACAACATGTTTTTTATATGTATGATTTCTTCGTTATAGTAATTGTAATATTTTTTTTATATATCATAATATGATACCGATTTATTCTTCAATGTTAATGTTGCTATATTTCTAACCCTCTTGTTCTTAAAAAAAGCTAGACTTTATTACATTCTTTGTTTACAATCGAGAACAAATAATCGAATCAGTATATAATACAATAATAAAAACATTGAGTTACAGGTAAGTAAAGAGTCCATTAAATTGAGTTCTCTTCGTGGAAGGCCCGGATGCAATAACGCCGACACAATATTGTAACCATGGCAACCTCGTGGAGCTTAATAGGGATGTACGGTAGCTAGAATCAATACAAATAGCTACACTTCGTCGGTCAAGAGGAATAGAACCGTATCTATATAATTTGATGAAGGAAGTGCCTATGTGTAAATAAATGAAGATGAAATTGCAGCGCAGGATCTCATTAATTGGATTTATGTAGGATGGTTCATTATCAACGGTTATTGGAAATGTGTATAAACGTCTATGTGGCAGAGGTGGATTCTGGGGATACGAGAGGCAAATGGCAGTGCCAGATCTAACATGTTTAGGGGGGGGGGGGGGGTTGCGTTTCGTTTTGGACAAGTGTAGGTACTTGCACACGCGATGGGAGCAGCACAAGATACAAAAGGGCAAAGAAATTTGGTACACAAAACAACCTTCAAAGGGGGGGGGGGCACGTGACCCTTGGATCCGCCTATGTGTACAGGTATAGGGTATATTAATAGGTTTACAATTGGTAGGTATGGTAGGTGGGAGTAGACATTACAATTTTTGTAGTTGTGTAGTACTCTTGCTGTAGAATAACAAGAAATATTAGACCAGATAATCGGGTTTTTCGTAAACAGTGCTTAATCCCGTCGATAAAATTAAAGATTTTTTTGTAGTTGAATCTTGTTGTTGTATATTATAATTATCATATTGTTACAGTCTTACATACAAATTAAAATATTGAAATTTATTTAATTATGATTTCACTTGTCAATACATAAAATAATTGATTGATTGAATAATAATTACAATTTGAAATCGTGTTCGACAGATATTTAAATAACTCAATTAAGATTAATTGCCACTTTTATTTTTGTGAAGTGTTACAAATACATAATAAGCAATAGTTGTGCTAATATCCCATCTTAGTTACAAAAACAGACATAAAATGTACATCAAACTTTTCTAATCCATCAAAATTATCTAAAATTTCCATTAAACTTATCATAGTTAATAAATACACTTATATAAATCACGTTCTACATTATAACAATTCCAATTTGCAATTTCGACATGAAAGTCGCCACACAAACACCTGTTTTACCCCACCCTAATACCGCACGACCTTGCGGGCGGTGGGAGGTGGGTATGCCCACATGGAATGGGGCACACCCACGCGATATTATGTCCAGAATCCTAATGTACATAATCTCTATCGCAATGGAAACTCAATCACTATCCGATTGTTTATTTTGACAATCAACGTTTAAAGGAAAATAACAGTGGAAGGTTTAATAATACCGGATCAGACAAGCAGGTTATTCGGCATTCTAGACGGTGTGCAAATTTGATTAAGATTTCAAGATTTTGAAGTTCTATTCTTGTTTGCACTATCTAGAAATGTCGTCTTGTTAGCTTAACAACTAAATTAATTACTTAGACAGAATTAACTTTCTTATAAGAGGCTTATCCCTCTGGAATGAGTGTAGCTAGTTCATTTTCGCATTCTTGCCAACCAAACCAGTTCGTATGAAATTCATAATATCAAAGAAAAAACAAAACATTTTACTCTCAATTCGTCATCTTTAACCCAATCCATAATGTTAATAGGCATATTTTTATTAACTTTGTATCAATGTTCCGTTTCTATAACATCATTCATCATTTTCTCGCATTTTTATCATCCATCTACAAGTATTTAGAGCTATTTTCCCCAATCCATCTATATATTTAGGCAGATGTGTCTAGTTGAACTAGAAATTTTAAATTACATTGTTTTTTTTTTACTTTCATATTGGAATAGAAATAATAAACAGCGTCTAGTATAAACAGATAATAATCCTAATATCGAGATTATACTAAAAGCTGATTAAATATGTACTAAAATAGTTATCCATCCATTTGATTGAATTTCAAGTTTACGTAGGTACATACGAAGGATGCAATGAAGGGGTGGCGTGTGGTTTCCCCCCCACGCACGTGATATGCAGGGAGATGGAAGTACAGCCACGTGTATGTTCTGTATACCTAATTGGTACCAACGGATCTCGAGTAATGTCATTATGCGAAAATGCGATTTAACATCGAGCTGAAAACTTTCCGCGTAGTCGATTTTCCAGTCATCGATTTATGCATCGATTCGTCCCGTGTTTAAACAACTCGACGCGTGTTTGATATGCAGTGTTTGTTTACTAAACAGCCGAGCTTTGTACAAAAATGTTAATAAAATTGTCGCACGTTTATGTGTTATTTTGTTCATAGACGCTTGTGATATATTGTAGTCAACCGCAAGTTTTATTGACTCATAAATTTGATCTAATTTCGACGGGTTTCAAGAAACGACAGGAACTGGCATTTTCCGCAACACAATTCTTCTAAGTAATAACAAATATCCGATTAAATTTTACCTATTCTTTGGAGAAAATTCCAATCCTATATGAAAAAATGCTTCGTGAAACTTTTGCCGAAGGTGTAAAAGTAAATGATTTGACATTTATCGAGCGATAGGGCAGTTTGCAAATGTATACACTGGCACTTTGAGGTTGTTATAAATTGAACGATTTATTAGTTAATGATGCCTTAACGATATAATTAAATAGTCAGAGAAATAACAATTAGCGGTTTTGTTCATTTAGATAAAATAATATTTGGTATGTGGAAATGCGTGTAACTGAATCTTATCATATACTAGCTGACACGCGCAACTTCGTCCGCTGCAGTTTTCCCCCTTTTTGCAACATTTTTCATTGTTGCCCTGCTGCTATTGGTCATAGCGTGATGTTATATGGCCTATAGCCTTTCTCAATAAATGAGCTATCCAACTCTAAATATTTTTTCTATTCGAACCAGTAGTTACTGAGATTATTGGGTTCAATCAAACAAGCACTTCCTTCTCTAAGTTTATATTATTTTCGGAAATTAGATGTCAGATACAATAAATACTCTTTACTGATTTTCTAGGCAATGTCATATGCCCACTTGAATCTTTAAATTATTCTTCAATTTACCCTAACGAGACGTAGATTGTATGTAGATAAATCTATTAAAATGAATATTGAAACATAACAATGTTAAAAACGCTCGACGACTTAATAATATTGTAAATTAAATTTAGGTATTATTACCCAAAACTTAATTAAACATAATACCAATATAACGAATTTCCTAAAACAATAAATGTAGGGATTAACGCTTCAGTATGAACTCAATGATCCGTTAAATAAATTATAATAGGATCAGCTAAGAGCTGTTATAATTCATTTACTTACAAGGAAAATAGTTGACGTTATTGTTTACAACTGGGTCTAACCACGACTAGAGAACTGATGTAGGCTGTAGTAACAAGAAAATAACTTAGATTTGTTTCCATGTATTTGTGATTCTCTCTTCGAGCCCATTTGATCCAAACTGACTGGAATTTAATTCCCATAGTCACAAAATACTGAGAGCAAATAAAGAAAGGTTCATACACGCGCTCGAGCAATGCACATATTATAGAGAGCGGAATCTAGAACGAATTAGTATATAGAAGCGGCGGTAGCTTAATGGCTAAGGCAATAAGTCTCGCAATCGTGAGGTTGCGGGTTCGAATCCTAGTACTACCGGCGTAAACCCACTCCTAACACAAGCCATTGAGCTTAGCTGGAGGGGTTTGCTAGTAATGTGGAACGAAAAAACCCACATTGCTAGTTATCTTTTTTTTTTTAAATAATCTCGAACCAGCTCAGACCACTTGGTCTCGAAAGTGTTACAAAATTTCTTATCCGAAATGTGTATGTCAACCTATTCGAAGAGCAAAGTTATACCTCCAAGATCTCTACATTATAGGAGAGTAATTTGAAGTTTGTCTTACGCAACATTTGCTATTATATCTTTCATGAGCTTAAACACATACCTATAAACAAGCAATACTACTATAGTTTGAACAAAAATGTTAAACAGATACTCGTATAACTTTGTTCGTCGGATAGGTAGATGTGTTTCTTCCTTGAGCAAAATACTCGTAAAGTTTTTATGTAGGTATAACTCTCGATGTTCTATGCCATAATAGTCCAGCCCATATAATCTAATATTAAGGCCATTTTTAACTTCGAAAATGTTTACTCTTAAAATCTATACTAATATTATAAAGCGGAAGAGTTTGTCTGTTTGTTTGTTTGTTAAAACGCGCTAATCTCAGGAACTACTGGTCCGATTTGAAAAATTGTTTTTTTGTTGGATAGCCCATTTATCGAGGAAGGCTTTAGGCTATATAACATCGCGCTACGACTAATAGGAGCGGAGCAGCGACGAGAAATGTTACAAAAACAGGGAAAATTTACGCATACGAAGTTGCGCGGGATAGCTAGTGTTTTTATTATACGAAATGAAGTGACGTGGTCGTGCAGGTCTGGTGGTAAGCATCACGTTAGCCCATAACAGTATCAGTGCCACCTAAATTCTTGTTTGGCAAAGATCTGAATGCCACCGCACCGCGCTTCTCATTTGAGACAATAGTTGCATGAGCCTCATTTGCCCAGTAAATACACTTTTTCCCAGCTTAGCATCACATCAATAACTATTTCTACAAAATATAGTAATCATTATCGTTTTTAGAAATTAAATTATTCCACTAGCAACTGTTTAATTTACCTCCCATTATAAGTCTTCCATGTTATCCTTTCTATAACATTATTACCCATCTTTATACCGGATTTCCCACAATCGGTTTATCATACACTACAAAAGGTTGTCATAGGAAAATTTTGTACCTTAAATAACATCTTTTTTACCTGTTAAACGAGTATCAATAATATTAAGAGCTCAGGTAGACTGATTCCGACGATTTTTCTTAAATTTTGTTCTTTATTACTAGTGACTAAGTTACGACAGTTTCTATGCCTTGGTATTAAGGTTTTGGACGGAGTTAGGTTTGTCGCGCTAGTTTCTGACTTCTGACAGGCAAACGTTTATGTAACGCCTACATAATGGTCCTCTGTACCTATGGGCATTATATCTAAGCACTATTATAAATACGAAAGTTAGAATGCTATGAATTGATAGGTGTTTGCTTCATAATCTGGATGAATTCGGTGTATATTTTATCCCAGAAAAGTTCCTGTGAGATAGAATTGATTTTCAAAACTATAATAACATGTACACGGGAGACTCTACCCGTACTGAGTCTATCCATGACCACGGCCGTTGCAACAAGGTCGAAACGTCGGGCATTAAACAAGGTATTTCACCTTAAATTATTCATGCGATTTTGTACAAATCGCAAAAGTTTATCAACATTTATAATAACTATTTATTATAAACTAATTTCTTTCTGTCAACTAAATTGAAAAAGTTGAGTAACAATAAAAGTCCCGCTAATTACGTAACCCCGTATTTTACGCTAAATCTCTCACCATTTTATTAAAATTTAATTATATGATTATTTTTCCTGACAGCTTGCCAACAATGACTAATAAATATAATGGGGATTTTCTAGGTATTTTATTATTGCAGATTTATCCTATTTAGTACAGGATAATTTCATATATAACAAAGGCTTTGGATATGAAAATAAGTGCTTTTATATTTATAGGTTGGGCTTATATTTATAGAATTTATACTTTTTGTTAGGCTCACGTTTAGATCAATAAGCATGCTAAAAGTAGTGTAAAAGATACTGTCTTTTAAGAACTGGCGTCGTATAATCTATCATCATCTACATGATATGATAAATGAAAGTTACTGACTGGTCGTTCATTTAGTTATAGCCGAAACAGATGAATTGTAACTTGGCATAGAAGTTCAAGTTTGTAATGAATTGGCTAATCAGATTGCTTAAAAAGATTATAATATGTATTCGACGTGTATGATAACATCCGTTTTAGGTCCTACACCCTTTATGTAAGTACCTACCTACGTGGAATCGACAACCGCCTCTTAGAAGGGAGATTTCGCCTTTCTACCAATAATTGAGTTTCAAACATCGTGTCTGATACAGGCCAAAATGGACAGGTTTAATACCATATACAAGGATTTCATGTGATATTTTAAATGAAGAAAATATAAAACTTTTCTCATTACAAACGAATAATGTTTACAAATGATACATTATTATTATTGGCTATAGTTATTAGGCGGGTTGCCAGATACAGAAGCCATTGGTGCCAAATTTTGGACTTCCACAGACAAAGATTGTTGACTCGGCCGAATGGCCTTCGCAGCTGAAGTAGATAAATAAGAAAAAAATAACAACAAGTCTGATCTGATAAATTCCTTACCTGCTAAAATCAATAATGGAATTTTTAAAGACTTAGAATCTGAATGTAAATAGTGAGTCTAGATAACTGATGGCAAACAGTTGCATAAGCATATGGAACTAGCAACGGCAATGGTATCACTTTGTACGTAGCTGATCGTAGAGAAACCTAATAATTTCAAAATACTTTTTTTTAAATTGTATAGCTGAACACTTGAATATGACTCTACAATTACATTTGTGCGAAGTAAGGTAGATACTGATGCATCAAAACCTCATGACCACTCATTTCAAATCTTACATTTTTTTGCAATATTTCTGACAGAACTGTTTCTGTACTTTGCCCACAGTGTTTGAAAATAGTTCTATAGGGAGCTTATCTCGCTTTAGATCATGAGAAGAAGTATCGCATAAACTGGTTTAAGAGGTAAGAATGACCAGATTACGAGTACAGAAATCCTAAAGCCCAAACTCTTCTTCAAAACACAAGCGATGACGTTTACAAATAAATATTTACAAAGAGGCGTAATTTCTCGCTACTCTTTACGTCTTATAGTTTAGATGGAATCATACCAAACTATTCCAGAATGACACATACTTTGTATGTATCTTATATTGTGATGTATAAAGTACCTACTTATCTCCAATAAACGGCACTTAATGCCTCTTGATCATGATCTTATTATCTGTCAATAGGCCGTTGTTTCGTGTATAAATGCCTTTATGTTAATTGCGAATATTTGTGCCACAAGCTTCTACACTTCCATACTATTGGATAATAAGATCAAGGCTTAGTTTGTTTCCTTTTACTAATCGATTTTTGCTTATGAGTACATTTGTACCGGTTCTACTTACGAGTATATAACTTCAAAAATCTTGTTTTTATAATCAAGGTTTTAAATGAATGCATGTTTAATCGTATTTTGATTTAAATTTTATGACCTATTTTGTATTGGTGGTAGACCAGTACAACCTTGTACGAAAATTTTCATCTACACTTTCATCTAACTTTCCTATGATTGAATAAGACTAACGAGTTTGATTCCCCATCAGGATAAGTTTTTGTGTGATAAACACGATTGTTGATGTTGTATCTGAGTTTACTTTATGTATTTATATATTAAAAACTTCAATATTCTTTATTTCCTTAAATGATTATTTGTAAACGTCAAATTCATCGATTTAAACTATCTATACTAATATTATAAAGCGGAAGAGTTTGTTTGTTTGTTTGCTTTGTTTGTTTGTTTAAACGCGCTAATCTCAGGAACCAATGGTTCGATTTGAAAAAATATTTTTTTATTGGATAGCACTTTTATCGAGGAAGGCTATAGGCTATATAACATCGCGCTACGACTAATAGGAGCAGAGTAGCGACGTGAAATGTTGCAAAAACGGGGAAAATTTACACATACGAAGTTGCGCGGGACAGCTAGTAATATATAAAAGGAGAAGCTGACTGACTGACTGACATATCAATGCAGGGCCTAAACTGTAAGGGTAAGAAACTTAGAATTTTGCACAGGGGTTCCTTTAAGAAAGGAGGGGAGCTCTAGGAAAGGATTTTTGAAAATTCACCCCCTAAAGAGGTAAAACGGGGGTGAAAACTTAGTATGAAACTTTGCCGTTATTTAGGCCACAATGTGACATCCACTCAGGCGAAGCCGCGGGCATAAGCTAGAACATAATAAAATAATAATAAAATTATGAGAGAGAGAGAGAGAATTAAGTTAATAAGTTAAGCAGCTGCTAAAAAACTCTTGGGCCACTATTTTAAAATATATTTATTTAATATAATTAAGTTTGACAGTTTTTTTCTGGTAGCCATATTACAGGCTCTCTTAATTTTGGCATCAGATGATAGTGTGTGATTTGTCTCCAGATAATTATTTGTATGGTAAAAATAAATACGATTTCGGATGTTACTTTTCATGGTTAGCCTACTGAAATTGTTGTTTTGATAATAATTATAAGGATAATAATTTATTAACTAGCAACAATGCCAATATGTTTATCATGTGTCATATAGGTAAATAACATTCTGAACAATGCTAATTAAACGTTAGTAACCTGGAAAATAGATATTCTGTGCTTCAGGATTCTCTTATCAAAGTTAAGTAGGTACCTATTTCTATTTTATAATATAAAAATGAATCATTATTAACGACTTTAGCGATCTCATTTATTCTTTTTTCTTTATTTTTTTATTATTTTATAGAAGGTTATTACATAAAAAATAACGAAAAAAAATACCGCGGCGGTACGAAGGTCGCTGGGACAGCTAGTATATCACACTATAATATTATAAAGGCGAAAGTTTGTGAGTATGTGATTGTGTATGTTTGTGACCCGTCTAAACGGCTGGAGCGATTTTAATAAATTTGGTATGGAGTTAGCTGACACCCTGGATTAACACATAGGCTAATAAACCGCGGGTAACACCGCGGGGAACAGCTAGTAATATATAAAAAAGAATCCCTATTTCCCTTGGTCACGAGATAACTAGAGAACGACTCTACCGATTTCATTCATTCTTGTTTTTTTTTATGATTAATACTCTGTAGAAGGCTCTTGCGTAAAAAAATATAGAAAATAACGAAAAAATAATAATGGGGCGATACGAAGTTCGCCGGGATAGCTAGTAATTATAAATTATACATTTAATATTATTAAATTAATAATTAAAAGGGTCAGGTAAATGCCTAAGGTTGGATCAGAGATTTGTAAGATAGGTTCAAAGATTCATAATGTAAATAAACCTTCTGAGATAAAATCTGTAGTAGGTAGCAATGTTCTGTTGATACAATAATAAATAAACAAACAAACATATGTAGTTAACAGCTAATAATCTGACCCTTTGAACTTTTCAATACCTAAAAAATGTATTTGAAAGTTTCAATTTACTCCATTTTTTTTTTAGTTTTAGTTTAATATTGAAGCGAGTAAAGCAAAAATATATTCAAATGGTCTCGTACACTTCATTCACTCAGCTAATTACCCTGGTTGAATTAATTGCACCATTTGGTAGACTTAATTCACCCAGGTGAATGAAGTGCATTTTCGAGCGGTTTGACTTTTGGAGAGACTAACAAACCTATTTTTGGTTTTATATTTTTTATTTTATTAATTAGAATTTATTACACATATTCTAAGATATACCATCTTAGAATATGTGTAATAAATTCTAATTAATAAAATAAAATGTGTGCCTTTTATATTGTTTACTGTAACAGTAATAAATGTTTTTCTTTCACTCTTAAGTTCAAAATATTTGTAAGACAATGTATCTACAATAAATATTTAATTTCACTTAACTGAGTTGAATTACTGTTAAACTAATATGAACCATATTTCATAGAAACGTGAATTCCAACGGTATAAGAAAGATACTCGTGATGACTACTAAGACAATACCGCGTAGATAATGTTTATTTATTTTATGTCGTATCTGCGTATAAATAGGTACTAAGTAGTATATATGTAGTTGTATTTAACTGAATTTTTTTAAGTTGATTGTGAAAAAGTAGAGATATTAGATTATGGCAAAGTGGTGATTAAAAGAGGTTTACATTTATGAAATAAGTTTTTAATCATACATAGACCGTGGAGTTTTTTTATATCTATTGAGAGCCACCCATTATGTGCAAATAATTTACTCGCATAAAATGAACTCCCTCACTTTTAACGATCAAGCATTAAATTTCGTAACTAACTGATTTTAAAGTTAGTTACGAAATTTAATGCTTTAAAGTAGGTACTTCATAGTTTTACGATATTCTGTAAATAATAGATTTTATATATTCCAATACGTAGATAATCCTGACAATATTATACTCGACCTCATTTTAGAACTTGGGACATAAAGAAAGACTGAACATTATAAGCGAGCACAAATTCCTAGCAAGTCCATAAAAAATAATATACCTACAATCTAATATGGAAAATGTTAACCAATCTCTACCAGCTAAAATAAAAAAGTCAATTTGCATGATAAAATTCGCGATACAAGTGATACAACCTGTCTAAGTGCGTCGCGTGTGGTTGCCAAGCAACGCGTCACTGTCCCAAGATGGCGCGGCTGACGTCATCGGACGGCGGCGCGGAGAGAGGGGGATGGGGGGGGGGCAAGGTCTCGCAGCCGACCGACGACCGTGTCACTTCCCAGTGAAAAAGTGACTCGAGAGCCCGAATCAAGGGTTGTCCTTGAATTCCGCGGAAGGTAAAAATTACAAGGTGAAGTATAGAGTTACAAGAATCATTAAAATCGAAGAGATTTTCAAAAAGGGAACCTACCTAACTTTTAAACCTCAGATAGGTACATCAATGTTTATACAGGGAAATACTGCACATAAGTCGGGATTGTTAGTAAAATGTAGTCATCCAATTTAAGGAAAAACAATTCTGTTTGGTATCATTTAACGCTTTTGTAAACCACAATACCTACCTACCAATATGTTTGTATTACATATCGTTTTTTTTATGAAATCCTCAAACAGTAAAACGTGTAAAATTCTATGATCCTATGAGCGTGTATACGAGCCAAACTCGTGTGCTTATGACATCAGCAAAACGTTTTGTTTAGCCGTGTCACAGCGTTCGACCCGTGTCAAGTTCAGTGAAAAAGAAAGTGGATTTTTTTTCTAAAGTTCACCTGTGCGACCACGTGCATCGTCACGAGTGTGTACTATGTACCTCATACACACACCGTTTGGCACCTGTCAAAACCAATAACAATTGTATCAACACGTTCAATGTCGCATGATAATTTAGCTTCCCGTTTCATAAGTACATGGAAGTATACCTGTTAAAGCTAAAATTGTTGATACTGTTAGAATATTTCCAATAGAATTCGATAAAAATGCTTTGAGAGGAGCTGCAAATTAAGTAGGTTAGGAATATAAACATCTCGTACATTGGTCGTAAACTATTGTATTAATAAACAGAGCATACATTGTGAGTTTACAAAGGACATTCAAATTAAAAACACGTGATGGACCCGCGATGGAGTTTTAACATAATGATGCCCCCAATACGACGTCACTTAACATTGTAGCAAAACAACGACAGAACATTGAGCTGGTATCCGTAATTTAATTAATTTATTGTCCTTGTTTGTCAAGAGAATGGTACAAAATTTGGATCAAACAGGTTCTAACTAGGTTGTGCTAATAATTGAATCAAAACATTAGGATGAAAGGATTGATGATATTTAAAAAGCATCAGGCACTATACAAGTCTTTAATACCAACTGAATACTTGCAAAACACGTATTTATTGTAGCTCTGAAGCAATAAATCCAGCAATAATACTATTATTTATTATTACGATAAACAAATAAAAGTTTTCACGCAGAACAGAACCAAGAACGGTGACCGAGTGCCGCTCGTTAGCCGTGACAACGATGACAATTGCATGACGTCACCTAACAAACACAGCTACACTCAACTCGTACGTATTGATAAAGAAAACCACAAATGTATGTGTGTTCGTCCACAAATGTGTGTGGGTGCTGCAGATTACATTCTGTTGCGTTTACCGTGTGATGGTACAATTGTAATTACTACAGGTTCATAGCAATATGTCAAAAGTTGAGTGCAAGGTCAGGCACGATAATTTGTGAGGTGATCGCTATTTACTGAACCAAAGAGCTTGCTAACTTTATACAACGGAATTCTTGTTCTTCACCAAGTATAATGGCGAGTTCATCATACTCTGACACATTGCTCATTCGAGTGGAACAACATTAATAATAACACTAATAAACAATTACTTTTCTCTACACAACGATATTTTCTTTAGCAGAAAGAAAACTAAGGAATAACATAATACTGAAAGGAACAAACAAAACTATCGAAAAACAAAAAGAAAGTGTTTTATGTCGGGGAAATCTATTTACCTCAGCTTATTTCCAGAAAACCTGGGACAAACAAGCAATAATACTTTGTTTCATCCTATTACCAGTGACGTCATAGATTACTTTCAAAATAACACGTGAAAGTTCGTAATAAAATTCCATCGATCAAAAGCCATGAAACGATCAACTAACGTGAATTGGGCATTCAACATTATCGATTCGGCACACACGTATTTAGTTGAACAAGTAAACGTCGATAAATATTTAAAAGGCAACCGTCACCACTGGTTACATTGTTCGGAGCTGATACATTAAAATTGGTTAGGAACTTTCTTTATGATATAGGATATTTAGTGACGGTAATCCATATTGAATTTCCAAAGATAAAAGAGGAAAGTTTTGCGATATTCAGGAACTCGCTATTAAATTCGGCTAGGAATTATCGTGACTTGCGAAAACTGGTAGTGTAACTCAATCCCGTAGCTGACAAATTGGTATGAACGTGTCTCCTGTTAAGTTAAACCTAAATTCTATAATGAGCGTGTCTTACGCGGATTTTATATGCTTATCTTCTCAAAATAGATCCATAGGCTGTTGACTTATGGTGTCTACATTAAGCAGGATACAATTTCCAAGATTAGTTTACGATAAATTTGACGTAAAAAGAAAAGCTTCGATTTTGAGAATACAACTAAATTAACAATAGATTAATTTTAAATTTAATGACAAAATACTTAGGTACTATCATTATTGCTAACGTCAATAATTGTGATTCGCATTCAATTTGTACAGAGCGTGAAGGTGACATCGTCGCTACACTTAATCTTATGCCAGTAGTAAGCCATTGTACGGAAGACGTGAGACTGCACATCGAATATGCAACTGATTCTCGCGACACGTTGTGAATGATGCATTACTTCAAATGCTGTGGACGATCGTGCGCTTCCAACTATAAGGACATTAGTAGCTATTAAAATAGCAATAAAGTAGACAGAACATCTATTTGTTCCCGCTATTATAAAGTTAAAGAATATGTTCTGACGGTAAAATATAATTTTGAACTGATGAACTGAAAATGTAATGAACGTACGAAAATAGACTTTAGCACTTGACAATTACAATAAAGATGCCTTCTTGATCACATCGTTAACAATGGAAAATGTCTAAACATCATGTCTAGCAAAATGTCTACTAAGCACTTTGTCTAAAATTACGTAAATATGCCTAAACATTAATTTGCCGAAGAATTTTAAAGCCTTAGCTTACGTGTGGCGTTTAGCGACAACTGATTAGAAAACGAACTGCATATAAATTATGAAATCTATTTCCTATGTATAATTTCTGATTCATCGGATCCTTTTAGCGTATTTTTTTCTTAAAAATAGGTCTTTGGAAGCAAAAATTACTCTCTTCAATACTCACACAAAATAAGACTGCAGACAGGCATATCAAATTAGAAATTAGTAATATTTGCTAAGTCCATTGACTCGTTACAGAAACATCTGTTTATAGATAGTTATGTACATTGAACGGTGGCCGATTTAGTTACATTGATATTGGTGCAAAAACCATTACAACCAGAACTAGATCTAAAAAAGAATCAATATTAAAACATCAAAATTAATAGATTTGTGCTACGACTAAATAAAATGCATACAATAGATTATACCGCGGTACGACAACCTGTTGATCAACTATTGGAGAATTCAAAGCAACAGACATTTATAAGGTGCGGAGTTGATTTGCTTCAACAGTCTACAATTTACTAGTAGCTTCTTCATAGAGACTAACGAAATTATATAATCAGTAATCCCTTGAGGAAGTTGCATTCAAATTCATTTAGTCCCCACCTCTTAAAAAGATGAAGTTTGATATTTATCACAAAATGCAATTTGCTGTTGATAACATGACTAGTCTTGTTGAACATAAAGAGTTTGTTGTGAAGGAGTAGAATAAGATAAGTTGGTTGAGCGAGTACTGATAAGGCGATGTCAGGTCATTCCTTTGTTGTGTAAAGATTACAATGTCAAATTGTATTAAGTAGTGTTTCTTCTGATGCTAATGTGGTTAGCAGAACGGCGCCAGCTGAGATGGTATCTCCACCGACACTGGATATGAGCACAGGGTGACCAAAATTCCTTCACGCGTCTACGATACATTTGTTTAAGCTTTTTTCTATTGCCAACTGCCTCAGACTACGTTAACTTGTATTTTTCACTGAACATCTACTTCTTGACTTCGTTTACAATATCTATGCATTTCCCTTTTTCTCCTTTAATTTGCATCATGTGAAATTCACACAAATGTTTATATATTTTTATAAATTAGATTCACATGGTGACCCTACCGAGACGAATAAATTGCTTCTTGTTTCTTGATAGTTGTTTGTAAGACTTACCTTAATATGCCATTTATTTTATTGAGCGTGAAAGCGGGAATATTTACTTCGCTAACCAACCAAAACCTCTAACAAAATTATTTACAGATTGTTAAAATATTCTGTTTTTATTTCATAACAACAATGTTATGCTATGTTCATGCAATGTATAACAAAGTACGACATTTCAGTCGTCAAACCTAGATGTGCGATATGGATGTGTTTTTTATTTTTTTAATACCTAAAGGCCTTTACAAACATTATCATCATCAGTCTGAGGACGTTTTAAATAAAATAGGTATATAAATCGATAACCATAAAGAGTTCATAGAGTATATTTTAAGTAAAAATCTCCTTATTGGAATTGTTATACCTATTGAACCTTTTTTCACTCATTGCTAAACTACACTCATACAAGTAAACGTATTTGAATATACTCTAGTATTATCAGGATTATTCTGGTATGTTATCTTATCTATGTTGTCAAAACAGTTGCAATGTGATGTAATGTCATCAACAGCTGATTATTCATGAGTGTGTGTGTGTGTGTGTCTGTGAAAGTTGTGATGTCTAATGTCAAATTATGCGTCTAATTTAAATGTGTTCGAAATTGTATACCTATTTAAAGGCCTTGAATTATTTAAAGTTGTTTATTAAATACGGGCTTAGTTTAGTCGGTTTGCATATTCAAACAATGGATCGTTTTTCCTAATAAGAATTTTGGAGTTATGTGAGGAGACCTATATATTCCAATTTATCAGATAACCGTGGGTGAAAATACTAGTTGAACAAATAAAGAATTTTGTAAACATTCAAAATCCTTTATTTGTAATACGATTATGAAATCAGATTATCCTTAAAGAACTCTCAAACAAGAATCGCTTGAGATAAAAAATACTAGAGAAAAAACAAAATCCGGATTATTACCCAAAGAAAATACTTTAAAATATAGGCCGATATTCGTTAAGATACATTTAGCATGGACCTATTTTTTTGAGGTATGAGGTGAAGCTAAATGTCACGTCATGCAAATAAACCAATCACATTACTCTTTACCATAGCGGCATTACTCAATTGGAAATGGTTCAATGGGAAACTGAGGACAAACACAAATAGTTTATGAACTTTTTAGTGAAATATTAATTTTGTTTTGGTTACTCATACTCCGACGCTGTATACCTATATTTCCATACATGAATTGTTAAACAAAGTAACCCAAGAGAGGCCGCCACTATTGTAATGTTCCTGCATATCGTATAAATTCTTTCTTTCGAAGAGCGAGATGTCGTAACAGGCATAGCATTTTGTTTACTGGGCTCTCGCACCCGTCTGACCCAAAACGCGAATCTGTGTCAAGCAGTTTATTCAATCTGCGGCCGAGTGTCTTAACAACATCGCAATCTAAACTAGATTTTATGCGCATACTATCAGAGTTGAGATTTGTACTGCAGCTTGTCATGGGGAACTCGACTACGCCCTTGTAGGTGTGTATCGTTTCTGTCCTTGAATATGGTGCTAACGATGTGTCGGAAGAAAGTGGAAATTCTGAACAAGTTCTTACTATTTCTTGATTTGAGGTTTATGAACGCATCTTGTCTTTATAATTTTTGCTCTCTGGCTCAGGTCAATGTTAGTTTATTTGAAATTAAATTCTAATTTTTTTGCTGCGTTTGAAGTTTGATTGTTAATGTGCCTTGAAAAACGAGTTTGACTTAATGACGGCGTTCATGTTTCGGAAGTTTTTGCTGTTTTTCCTCAATCAACTTTTGATAGTGTTAACATATCAAAAAATATCATCTTATTGCTGCAGGCTGATCAGTAGGTAACGAGCTCGCATATTGCTGTCACTGTCTTTCATATTGATATGAAATAGCTGCAGCGATATTTGAAACAGAAAATTTACTAAGTCATTATAATACTACTAATATGATACATAGAGTCATAGCTGACTCTATGTATCATATTCATCTATCTTATTAGCGTTGATTGACAAAATAAAATCTAATTTTGTGTTTCAGGGGTTGCTATTTCTCCAGGTTGATTTTTTCATTATTTTTATTTTAATTTTTAAATTACCTGTATATTTTTAAGTAACTTACTGTATTATTTGCAAAAAGTACTTAGCAGAGGTTTTTATTAGTTATTTTTTTAAACGTTGAAACAATGCTTGATTGAAGCGTATTTTGCTGTTTCTGAGCACATTTGCGTGCATTTCAGACTTCAAATCTGATAACCAATGCCACTACTTAAGTAAACTAATAAACTAACATTTCCAATAGACTAATCTTAACGCTCGAATAGCAAAACTCGTCGGCAAATCTGTCGAACGTGGTATCTTCACTAGGAAGCGGATTACCCAGCTCCATCAAGCGTAACAGATAACAACATCACATGCTCCTTGCCAAACGCCTATCGCAATCGATATTTATTTACCTCCATACGATATTTGGCAAAATAACCCGATAAGATAATTGCATTGTGTCACTGTAATTTAGTTTTATCTGACTATGATAGTGGTACTTGTACACAGGTGTTTGTATGTGGTTCATACTTGTTTTAATACACGTGTAATTTCGATGCGATACCTTTGCATAATAAAAAAAATGTTTATCATTTGATAAAAAAGTATTGACACGAAAGAGGTCACATGTGTTTAAGTAATACTTTTTAAATATTTAAAATTAGAATCTGGTATGAATCATTGGAACGTTCTGTTACGTGTTATTGCATTCTATGTAACGGAAAATTTAAAAATAGAACCATGCGACGTGTTACTATAAAAATAAATCTATATTGGTCTAAGATAAACTGGTCTGTGTAATGAGGTTACAAGACCAATAGACTATTAATCAGTATCATCATTGTTATTGTAATATAATTATATACTGTTACATGTTTATGAAAGGGCCATTCTAAATCTAAATCAAAAAATTTCCTTATCGTAAACACATTTTGTCAAGTAATACTATCTAGAGTGACTCTTGTATAAACGTTTATCGTAAACTCGTGGACGTGAACGGAGAAAGATTAAGTACACTAGATTGCAATGCTATCTATTTAAGCCTTATGTAATTATATTATATCTGATTCAAAATAATGTTATATAATTAAAGAAATTTATTCCATTAATTGCTGTAATTACTTTTTCAAATAAAAAAGAAGTTGCATAACAAGTTTCCTTATAAGAAAAATAAAAACGAAATAGCCAACGCACCGCACGGCGTCGTGTTGGCAACATTGAACGCGCGAAAAAAAAATAATGGCCGCCGTCAAGGTCACAAGAAGCTGTCCTAGGCACGGAGGGCATTTACATTTTTTTTAATCGTTCTGAGGCGATGCATTTAAAAATTATGTTCTCTTTTCAAAAATATTCTAATCCATTGTAGGGGGCATAGTGTTGTGCCTTTGCGGTTATAAAGCTACGCAATCGACTAAAATCGTAAAAAAAAATAATAGCCCTATACTTAAAAAGAATAAGCGATAGTAATGCATGTTGTAATGTGGTCTTCCACAACGAATTAAGCTGAGATGATGCTAAATTACTAGTTGCGAGTATATGCGTGATATAATAAACACTCATATTTATAAGATGTATGGCTGGCTATATCCCGTACCTACAAGAGTGATAGGTGTATAAAAACCTTTTTTGTTGTAAAAACATTTTTTTTTCTGATTCAACTATTAATGACCTTGGTTTAATAAAAATGTAGAATAGTCAATTAAATAAAATTTAAATGGCTAGACAAATTACAAGAATTAAAATATAACAGAATTATGACATTCGTTATTTGTTTATTACCTTTAACTTATTAAGTCTAGTTATTAGTAGTTATCGGCATAGGTAGTGCCATTCAGCGGATTTGTCAACCGTGGCATAACGTGGACACAACCTAATCTCAAAATTTCATGATTTAAATATTCATCTACGTCTATAGTCATTAAAGTATTGGTGACATTAATTATATTATGAATAACAAACTCATACCCTAAAGGTGTTCATATTTTAGCTAGAGATTCAGAGCTATTCGTATAAAAGAAAAGACAACTGGTACATACTTAGCAACCCATATGATGTCCCACTGTTCGTCAAGGGTCTCCCCAATAGAACCTACGTATTATAGGTACTGGGGTTAATTGCCATAATCGCCACGATTGGCAAGTGGGTTGGCGATCGCTATAAGCCTTTAAAGTACGCAGAGGACGCTGCTGCCTTCGCCCTCCGGTGGGAAATCCCTTTAGTCGCCTTGACAACATCCACGAATAGAGATCAATTTCAATTTGAATCTATTTATTCCAAATTAATAAGTTACATTTAACAATTATTACAAATGTTTACTTAAATGTCTTGCTTAATACTTATGCCTGAACTAGAAATAACATGTTTCAGATGATTTTCGAGATGGGGTGGTACTATTCTTAAGCCGGTACATAAAACCTTTCAAATTGCTGCGGCGTTAGGATTTAATCAATAGTAAACAATGTTACAGAAACATTGTTTTTGAACTTTCATGAATTTGTCTTTACTTGTACTATTTATTAAAGATGATTCGATAATTAAAAATCCCGGGGTAAGTCCATGTTAACATAGCGTTTGAGGTCATTGATTCTATGGCACTACCAACGTCGATCACTAGTTATTAGTAATCTCACTAAAAAAGGAGGTGAAGATAAATGTCAACTAAAACTTTTTATTTATTTTCGGCCAAAGTTTAAATCATATTCCTAGTATGGATCTATGGGCCACAAAAAGGTATAGGAACTTTTCGACACACGTCAAGTAATTTATACGCGGTTGTAGTCTCGAACCAAAAAAGAGGTTATATAATATAACCAATTAACCTCCAAAATGATGTATATATCTGATTACATAATAATATCATTAAGATTATATAATAAACAAGACTAGCATGTACGCAAATGATAAAATAATGTCAATAAGCCTAAAGCAATGTTAAGAGAACTCTATCAATACAAAAATATTAAATCTTGTTGGTGGAATCAATATTAATATTACAAAGGTGTTATTTTCTTTCAATTTCTTTCACACAGATGCAGCAAGCAATCGAGACTAAAAACGTAAGTTCTTTATCGATAAATCCACAAGTTGGTAAAAAAATCTTGTACTGTAGTTTATACTTTAATCTATACTAATATTATAAAGCTGAAGAGTTTGTTTGTTTGAACGCAATAATCTCAAGAACTACTGATCCGAATTGAAAAATTCTTTCAGTGTTGAATAGCCCATTTATCGAGGAAGGCTATAGACTATATAACATTACGCTACGACCAATAGAAGCGGAGCAGCAATGAGAAATGTTGCAAAAACGGGGAAATTTATGCTGACGAAGTTGCGCGGGAGAGCTAGTAGAATATAAAAAGCTTAACCGATCGTCCGATCAGTTGGTATACAAATCCATCATGAGTCCATCATCAAAATAAATTAGGAACAGTTGCTTTAAAACAAAACTGAAATACCAATCCAGTTGATAATATCGAATATCGACATTGCAAGTTGCCTTGCAAAACCAGAATCTTCTCATTGTAGACCCGTTTCAGATGAGAAAAAAAAAGTGTACAGTACGCTAAGATCGCATGGGAACGTCGTAAGCGCATCGACTGTTCATTTTTTTTAGTGAATCCCAATGAACCTTATTCCAAGGCAATAAGACACAATTTTCACATAAATCGCTGAAAAAGTTGGCAAGCCCATAAAAGGCTTTGCACCTGTCACTGGGCTTCTAGCATAGACGGGCCACTAGGATTAGGTTTTAAATCACAATGATTAAATAGTTAACCTAGAAATAAAAAAAGTACAGAAGCTAGTTATGTAAATGTGCTATGAATAATAATAATATAATACAATCCAGTTTCTTATTATGAATATAAAGTTTGGGAAACTTGCGTTCTTATAACTTATAAGTTATAACAAACTGTCGTATAGTTCATTTTACGACAAAGATATAAAATAGATATAGTATTAAATTAAGAACATATTGTTATATTTATATATGTTGTTCAGTAATATAAAAGCCGTATGATAGGAAAGTTTATTACCATCTTAAGCATAAGCACGTTCTTTTTTATAAAAATGCTACGTGTAAAATTATGTTTCGTCGGATTGTATAGAGATATTATCAAAAGTACTAAAAACCCTAATCAATTCTGAATTATGTGGAAAGAAAAAACATTAATTGGTTTGTTTACTGAATAAGTTGACCTTCGTGAAACAAAATGATATAAGATTTTACCTACTTAGTGAACATGAGCTTACAAGCTGGGTATTGTAATTTATAATATCACTACTTCTGGAAATTAATCGAAAGAATGATTACGTCATTTGACTTGGTTTATAAACATTTTGGCACATATATTGTTATGACTTCAGCTAGTATCTATTATTATTAAATTTCGTTATCAATATAATTCAACAAATTAGGTAGTTTGCATTTATGTATCACTGTTATTAGGTATCTAATATAAAATCAGCGTTTTTGTCTGACCGATAGTGAAAAGCTTACAGAAAAACTAAAAGGACATAAATAATATTTATTTTTTAAGAAATCATGGCAGGCGTAGGTATTATGCCTATATAATAAGTATCTATTCTATGTTCTCACAGTAGACTTTGGAATTCAGCTCATAACCTCTAAGACAAAAAACAACGATCATTTATGCTGTTGATAACTAATATCCTTTTAACGACGCAATTTCAAGCGTGTAGGTTAAAAGTTATTATTTTTAATACTTTTACTGTGTCACTTAATTGCTGGCAGACCGGTCTGGGCTAGCTCTCTGGGTAGCAAGTAGCAACGACACTAAATTACTATCTACGAAGCGATGCGTCGCCGCACTTCGCGCTTGCGGCTGCGCCTGATTGGTGCCCTAGTCTACGGCCAGCTAGGGCTGACTAACAATTTTTATCATAAAATAATTTAAAAAAACTCTTACTCTGCTTTTTTCATAATTTACCTAGGTTTTTTTTACTTACTTCACGTGAGTAAAAAAAACCTATAAGTTATTTTTCTTCATTCACTAATGGAACGAAGAAAAAAACAAAATAAATTAGTCGATTATGTATATCTGCTACTTTTCTTTATTCATGAAGATATACATAAAAAAAAATGAAAAAATGGTTGTTTTCTAGGTCTTCAGAATTTTGCAAATTTATTGAGAGGGCAACGATGTATTTATGAAAAAAAACTAGGTAGTAGTAGATATTTTCCATGTTCCTATATAACAATAAAAATAAATATTTCATTAATACTAGTAATGACGAGGTTCAGACACTATGAGTAAACATAGAAAATTACCAAATATGTATAAATAAATGCCAAACCGTTTTAGAATATTAATGCAAGTATTTGTGTTTCCCTCCATTTGAGTTATAATTAGAATTATCAATGAATAGTTATAGTTATTTTTGACTTATTAGTCATTACACAGTCAGAAAATTTCTTCCCCAAGGTTAGCATGTTTAATGCATTATTCTGTAGGTGATTATTTTTCATAGAAAGTGTAAAGGTCAAGTATAAGACATGAGCAGAGGTAATTATTTATAATTTCATGATTTGTAGTCCACCTTATTATAGACAGCGTTCGTCTTTATATAGACACTCTTATTATGTCTAATAGGTTAACTCATTCAAATTTAATAGTGCCAGCCCTAGTAATACAGGTGTCCACAGAAAAATCCGGCCGTGCCACTAAGATACCTGTCCTAGCCAGCTCCTTACCTTATCCACATTAGCTTCAATAATCGACGAGAGTTCCTAAAGAATTAAAGCCATATACCAACTAATGAATATTTAATAAAAGACCATCATGGCATAGTATACTTAATGACAAAAGATTGTGGCTTAAAAGCCATTTAAATCTATCTTTTTAATTTTATTGCAGGTGGTTTTAAATCATAACATGGAACATAAGTGCCTATATTATAGTACTTTTATTTATTACATGGTTTAATTAAATTGACTTTAAGATGCAATTATACTTATAATAATATGTATAAAGACGACCAGTCGATGCGCTAGAACATTTAAACTAGCTTTTGCTGGCGACCATATCAGCGTGGATTTCAGTTTGAAGAAGAAGAACTTATCAACAAAAATTAAGATATAGTAGGCATTGACGTAGAGACCAGGACTGCGCAACAACCTCACACAATTGACCACTCTAGAAAGAGACAACGCTACTTTTTGTACAATACCTGTCAAAGGCCGCATGAGTTTTTTCTCTAGTAGTAATATTTACTTTTTAATTGATAGGGATGGCGTGGTCCATAAGCGAAGATATCACAAAAAAAAAGAATATAGAATAATAAAGCCTCTTTGATTTATTTCAATTCGAAATTTAAAAATACGTTTGTAAACAGATATTGCGCGTTGACTTCCAGTTCGTAGTCAAGGATATTCAAAATACGATTTAGTTCCATAGTCGTAAATATAAATGGTATGTCGTAATCATAGGTAAAACTCGTCATTAAAGTCAAAAGGCGTCGTCAATGATGTCATATATCGGTCCTTGGCAGCCATTTTGACATCACTCATATTAATTTATGGTCACAAAAATATGATTTAACTAATAAATTACATATTATCTGTTGATAATTCGTGCATGTCGGGTGATAAAGGCTAGATTTTATGTTATTTTATTTAAATAAAAATCAATTGTAGCAGTGTGAAATATTTTTACTTGAGAACCGCTTAACCGATTTGTCTGTTTTTGACAGTGTCTAAAAAAAAGTCAGGTTATTGATTGGTTGCTAAGCAACTGCGAATGGCTTTTGCAGCTACATATACACTCTGAACTAACGTTATTGATTGGTTGCTAAGCAACGCGAATGGCGATACGTCATCAATGTTTTCTTATGACGTCATCACGTAAAGTTATCATCCGTAAATCGACTTTACAGGCAATCATTTTAACAACAACAAGATTCATAATAATATGAAAAAAAGAACCTCTGTCTCAGTAAAACCAATGAGAAGTCTAATTGGACAGTTTGTCATTAGTACCCTAATTATTGCCCCCATCCAGTGGGGGTAGGGGGGGCGGAGGGCGCTAGTAACACAGACTATACTATTATTTAACGGATTTTACACACTTAAACGTTAAAATTGCAAGATCATATTTGAAAGATTAGTTTGTAGTTAGGTAGGTATATGATTGATAAGCTTTAGATAGTGACTACCGTATCTGTTTAAATTTCAGCTAACTCATCAATCTTATTTGTTTCCGTATAGTTAAGAATCTGATATGTTTACTACATAGATAAACACGCGAAAAATAAACAGAAAGAAACCAGCCAAACAATTTGGAGAATGTGGCCGAACGAAATAATTCGCACTATAGGAACCCCTTTATGAAGTTTTGCATTTGTTTTTATTCTGTTTTCAAATTTGGTAAAAGACAACACCTTGTTTTGAACATTGACGTATAAACCAGGAGGCCAATTCACGTATGTAAAGCATACAGTTACAGTGCAGTTGCAGTTAAGTTTCGATTAAAACGGCCATTTTTGTATTCTTGTAACTTTGGGATCATTCCAAAAACGCTTGCCGTACTAGAATGCCGCTATCGCGCTCTCGAGATGCATACTTGACGCAAGCGTATTTGAGATCGATCCCAAAGTTACAAGAATACAAAAATGGCCGTTTTAATCGAAACTTAACTGCACTGCTTTAAATACGTCAATTGACCCCCAGGACTGCGCCATCCCTTTCAATTACAAAGTTAAAATTGACTGCTAAGCCTGAAAGAGGGAAAAAACTTGTGCGACCTTTGACAGGTATTGTCCACAAAGTAGCGTTGTCTCTTTCTAGAGGTGATCTATTTTGTGAGGTTCCGTCCTGCCAGGCCAGGCCAGGCCAGTTGAGGCGCAGTCCTGTTCTCTACGTCAATGGCTTTGAAGGTGTTCAGAAATGCCAAGAACGACGTTCGTTCGATACCCGAGCAAAGTACGTAAATTTGAAACTTTTCTTTTATAGTTACGGTTTTTTGCGGTGACACATATCATGAGTCCCATGTATCAGTAGTGGAGTCGTTTTATGGCTTATTATGGTTATAATGTTTGGTTTTACTAACCTCTAACCTCAGTTTAGTTTTTACGATAGCGTTTTAAACGAGGGCATTGTTCTAAAAACGTACCTCGAAGATATCGTGACGTAAGCGGCGCCGAAATCGCCTCAAAACTTGCCAGAGGTCAGTCTACACCTCGTTCGAACGATCAACGAGACGACCATGTCTTGAGCACACTCAGTTTGCTGCCAAAAACTGGATCAGAACGTACCTGCAACAAGATAACAAAAATATTAACAATTTATTTAAAATGTAACATAATTATGACACATTGTGTACGGATGTGTTAAATATACAATAAGTACTTCGTTCCTACCACATTTGGTAATGCAAATATATTACTTAATGAATATTTTGTCAAATATTTTAAAGTTAGTAGGTATATGAATCAGAAATTTAGTGTTGAATTAACATACGTACAGTAGTACTGCTATCCAATTCCTTCAACTGATAAAGTCACCCAATGGTATTTTGGTTACTTCGTGGATTCAATCGGATGAATAATTTCAACTAGAATTGTCTATTAAAATTTATAACTAAAAGATTCACACTTGTGATAGCAGAGTATTTATAACTTTCAAGTCATTCGAAATCAAATCAGTCTTTTTTAGAAACGTCAAAATGAATAGTTCCTTAAAAAATCCTATGGAATATAACACGTGATAACACTATGACATCAGGAGTTAATTTACTTATAGTACCTACTTATTCGTTTTGATAATTAAACCTACATTTCAAGACCTATTCAATAATATCTATAGGTATAAAGCTTATGAAGCCCGAATTAGGCAATCGTAATTCGGGTATAACAATGATTATCATTGTACCCAAGTGTTTAATTTAAATAACATTAAAATCAGTATTAATTAATTAAAATTTCTTTCATTATTTACATAATTTAGTTTATTGTTAGGTAGTTGTTCCTTCCTCGTATGTAATACCTATCTATAATAGGTATTATTTTAATTTTGTTGGAAGCCACTTTGACCAGAAAATACATATACAGGCTGATTTTTTATATTCTATAACCTCCCACTTTCGACTTCTTTATATTACACAGAATAACTTCGATATAAAATTTAAAAAAATATTTAGTATTTAGTCAAGAAGCCACGAGCTGAAAGTTATTAGTATATTAAAAATCATCCTGTATATATAGGTTCTAATCTATGACTATGACCTAGACTTTCGAAGTGACATGTAGACCTCATGCGTGTTCAGAAGCAGTTTCCTCTATTTACAGGCAACACGACAGTATATGTAAGCTAGGTGGCGTACTGCCAAAGGTACTGTGAAAACAAGGAACAGATTGCAAAAGTTTTACATTGTTATAGAAGTAATATAACGTGGTCTGTCTATAGGTCGATTTAGAGCAAACTAACAAGGTACTAGAATGGAAACAATGATTTCTTTTTCTAAGATTTAATGTAAAATTTTGGTGTTTCTCAATAAAGAATTAAGCGGTAGCTGTGCTAGAGGCTGTTGTTTTTTCCTACATCAAACAAAACTGTGTGACCATAAAAATATTTGCTTCTAGCCCGTTAATTGAAACTTAAATTAAATGGAAAATCCACTAGAAAAGTCGAAACTCTTTTGAATTTGTATTTTCGTATCAAAATCTCAATTAAATATATGACGTAGATACCGTTTGATAATTTGCATGAGTTGAATAAAATTATATAAGCGGAGGGTCCCTAGTGCCTATTATATACATATCAACCAATATGATGCCCCACTGCTGGGCACGGGTCTCCGCAGGAGTACCTACTTATTATAGGACCTGGGGGTAATTGCCATAATCACCACGGTTGACGAGCAGGTTGGGGATCGCAGTAAGACTTTGAAATAGACAGAGGATGCTGCTGGGGAAATTCTCCTGTGGGAAAATCCCTTAGTCGCCTTGACCCCATGGGAAGAGATAGAGTGGTACTATTGTTAAGCCGGTACCACGCGGCCTATTATATAAATGGATGTTTATTAAAGGTATATACCAAATCGAAAACCTAAGTAACAATTCTATTTAATCCGTCATTCGTCTTCAGCTTTCACCTCATGGTCAACTCAACGAAATACTAGCGTGATAAAAGGTAATTTAGGATAAACAGTCATAGCAGCATTCACACTAAGCGGTTAATATTTTAGCTTTTACTCGTATTACATTGGATTTTGTACTTTGACTCATTTGTGAATGACAGATGGGGAATATTTACGTTAAAATGACGTATTCGAGGAAATATGTTCTTATATATTGTAGGAAGAAAAGTAAGCCTGTTATGCAAAATTTGTCTGTTTAATTTTATTTTTGAAGCGAATTGCAAACTAAGTTTGTAAAATATATGTTCGAATGACTGCCTCTGTGGCGCGGTGGGAGTCCGTCCGGCTGCTACGCAAGAGGTCGTGGGTTCGATTCCCACACGGGACATCACTTTGTGTGATCCACAAATTGTTGTTCAGAGTCTGAGTGTACTTTATGTCCGTGACTTGTATGTTTGTAAAGTTCCTCGTGACACAGGGATTGTACCATACTGCGGGAGTCATCTTTAAAAAAAAAGGTTATAGGTATATTATTTATTATTTTTTCCTAAAGTTTTTCTTGTGTGGTAAATTCTATAATAATTATTCACAAAACATTTACGACTTATTAACTTTTCAGACATGGTCGTAATCTCAGTAATAAAAAAAGTTTTGAATTAAAAACTGGTGAAAGTTAGTTTTTACTAAATGATAAAAATATAAGAGTAAAAGTACTTAAAGATTCTATAAACACCCCTCATAGTTACAGGCAACTTCTAACTCAACATCCCAACTAAACTGTACCTATACAGCTCTCGTGGACGGGCAAACCCTAATGAGCAATAAATGAAATCATTATATTATCATTTATATTCGAATAATACAATACTATCTTATCTAGATGTAACTTGTTGACCCCTGGCAAGAACCGGGTCCTGTTTACACATTCGCTGAAGATAGGTACGACAAAATATCATATAACCTATTCAAGTTTTTTTTTGTGTATTTGTGTCAAAGTTAAGTAATCGGTTGACTCTTATTTTTTATTTTTACCTCTCTGACAATTTTGATGGGGTTTAAAAGCCAATAGAGCAACACAAGATATTTACTTGACACATGTCTCGGTGTCGGAGTTGATACCGGCTTATTTTTTCCTTCATAGATTTGAATATGTATAAAGTTAGCGTAAAAATTCTTTAAAAAATACAAAAAGTAATGTTTGCCCTGGATTTAAATATTGTAGCCGACGTACCTATCTATTTTTAGCGCTGCTAAATTTAGCAAAAGTTGTAACTATCCATCCATGAATGGTCAATATCTATTGTTTTCAAAAGAATATTTATATTGTATATGTACACATATACAGGGTGTATTTTTGAAACGGGTCAGTAAGGGCAAGTACCTTAACCGTTGCAGTTACAGCAAAACGTTCTTAGAAGACCTTCCCTAACTTTTTGACATACTTTGAACTGCATTCACAGATTTTGTAAAAAACTTACAGTTGGCAAAAAAAATGCAAAAAGTCCAAAAAATTTTTTTTTATGCCAATCGATTCTATTTTATGTGGGGATCAAAAAACTCTATGAAACCATTTTAGCTTTCAGTACTAGAAAAGACAGAAATCTCCAAAAACGTTTCCCATACATTTCCTACGGAAATATGATAAATCAACTCGAAACTCATAGGACAGGTAAAATTTTAAACTTTTTTAAATAAAAAAAATCATTTAAACATTTTAGAAATTGGTTTATGAAATAAATTGCTCAAAATGATTTCCATTTTCACGAATACATAAGTCTATCCTTTTTTGCACTGAACGAATGGCGGCTAATAATGTTCTGGGATGAATATTACGTAAAATGGTCATTAATGCATCCTTGAGCTCTTGAACACTGGCGTACGTCGTCTTATACACCTCGTTTTTCACGAAGCCCCATAAAAAAAAATCAAGTGGTGTTAGATCGGGGCTACGAGGTGGCCACTGTGTTGGACCATGTGTACCTATCCACTGTGTACCGAATAGGCGGCTCAAATTGGAACGTGAAAGGTGACTGTTATGTGGCGGAGCACCATCTTGTTGAAAATGAACTTTTCGCAATTCCGACAGGGGCCATTCGTCCATCTCGTTTTCAAGATGGTGTAAAATGACTTCATTATACATGGCAGAATTCAGTTTCCCTTCATAAAATTCCACCATTATAACTCGATTGGACATTATACCACACCAACAGTTGAATGAGAAGCGAACCTGATTATGACTTGCCGTAACTCTTAGTGGATTTTCTTTGGACCAATAGTGGTGATTTTTTCTGTTGTACATACCGTTATTGGAAAAATTCGTTTCGTCTGACCACAGTATGTAATTTAAAAATTCATGATCTCTGCTTATTTTTCCTCTTAGCCACCTGCAAAAAGTAAGCCTTCGAACATCATCACCCGGATGTAACACTTGAACTATGCGCCCATATCGATAGCACTTGTAGCCGTATTTCTTCCATATCTTTATCACAAGGGAGTGGGATACACCTACTTCAAAGGCGACATGCCTGGACGATACCTCTGGATATGCTTCGACATAAGTCAGAACCGCAATCTCCGTGTCCATGTCCACACGAGGCTGCCGCTTTCTTTTGAAAGAACCCTGCAATTCCAGGTTTTTCAAAAGATTTCTAATAACCTTTCTTGTTGGCACATGTCGCAACGGATACTTATTGCGGTACCACACTAATGCAGCTCCCGCATTTCGATTATTGACAAAATACGCTTCTAATAAGTCAATTTTTTCACGATTAGAAGACATTTTAGCGAAAATCCTTAATTAATAATAACTCATACGAAGTTTCTCAGCTGACACACAGATTTTCGAATGAAATTCGAAATTTGAAGGTAAAAATTATTTTTATTTACTTTACAGTCAATTCTACCCACTTCCTGGCCATAACAAAAAGTTCGACCATCGTAGAAATTTGTTTCTGTTGCCGAAATGTATGGGAAACGTTTTTGGCGATTTCTGTCTTTTCTAGTACTGAAAGCTAAAATGGTTTCATAGAGTTTTTTGATCCCCACATGAAATAGAATCGATTGGCATAAAAAAAATTTTTTTGGACTTTTTGCATTTTTTTTGCCAACTGTAAGTTTTTTACAAAATCTGTGAATGCAGTTCAAAGTATGTCAAAAAGTTAGGGAAGGTCTTCTAAGAACGTTTTGCTGTAACTGCAACGGTTAAGGTACTTGCCCTTACTGACCCGTTTCAAAAATACACCCTGTACCTATATTAGTTATATTTCGGGACTTAATCGCGTGAATTATTTAAAGGTACGAACCTTTTATTTACATTGACCTTTAAATAATTCACGCGATTAAGTCCCGAAATATAACTAATATGTATAAAAATCGCGAAAGTTTAAAAACTATAAGTACACATATATGTCACTAATTTTTTTATTGATGTTTTATTTAGTACTAGCTTTCGCCCGCGGCTCCGCCCGCGTGGTTGTCGGTTATCGCGATAAAAACTATCCTATGTCCTTCCCCGGGACTCAAACTATCTCCATACCAAATTTCATCTAAATCGGTTCAGTAGTTTGAGCGTGAAAGCGTAACAGACAGACAGACAGACAGAGTTACTTTCACATTTATAATATTAGTATGGATTTGTTGCATTTATTTTTTGTAATTATTGCGCATTATAAATAAAATTGAAATCTACGGCGTAAAGCACATATAATTTTAGTGTATCTGTTAATTTTAATAGGCATCGTAAAGACCGGCAAGAGATCATTTAACCCTTACATCATTCGGTTAGCTACTACTACAAATTCGCATGTTAAATTTTAACAAACCATAAAGTTTTAGGTAGCTGAAGATATTAGACACCTTTCACTGCAATTAATTAAGAGAAAGGCTGTTCTAATCTGGGGAGTACGCGTTTTTAATTGTTGTTATGGTAGACATTGTGGTACGCAGAAAATTTCCTACAGCAACATTATTACGCAGAGAAATTTTAAAACTAAAATCGTTTGTTGCTAAGCTTCAACCTAAAAATGGTATTAAAATTGTTTAAGTTTTTAATAGGCATTTTTCATATTGAAGAGATTTGGATTAAATTTAGATAAGTACTTACAAAAACATAATTTGTGTCGGGCAAAGTAAGTTCTATAAAACGACAATATGAAAACAACATAATATATCGTTTGTAAAGATAGAAAAATAGAATAAATAGCTGTGCTATCAGTTCAAACACAGATTATGTATTTCATAAACACATACGTAATGAAAACTATTCAGTTGTAATAAAAGACAGATACAAATACATAAAACATTTTTTTCACCGTAACTGATTTGCTAACATTTGTGTAAATAATACATGTGGATAGATAAAATGGTCATACGTATATTTGTAAACGTTTTTGAATATATTAGCTCTATCAATGTTAATACGGATTGAAAATTAATTTTAAATATTTTATGTGTAACCGAATTTATAACGTACAAGTTATACAACCGTCAAGATACACCAAATTTTGCGCGGATATATTGAAAAACATAACTTTAATTAGTAATAATATTGATACTTAATTCTATCACAAATCACTATTCACCTTCAAAATAGTTGTAAGTTGTTTAGCAAAAAAACTTAATCATTATAAAAAAGAAGCAACAAGAAACGAAAACAAACAATTCAACATGGCGTCAGAAACGTCACTCGTACTATCGGTCTCGGCCACGTTATCACCGGCGCGTAGACGATCCGTTTTTAGAAATATTAATTCAGTAATAACTGTTGTACTATTTTTAGTACGGCCTAGTCTAAAAATACTGCGGCCGTAGTGGCCGAGCAGTGACGCTTACACTTGATAATACTAATGTTACTCATGTAATATAACAGTGTCAATGACTTCTTGCAATTTATTGGTTATATTGTTCACGATTGACATAGAACATCGTAACTGAGGTTATCGCCAATCAACTGACTATTAGACAGGTCATTGCAATGGAGAAAGTGTATTCGCATACATACGACCTTATTTATTTTTCGTTTGATAAACTTATTTACAATTTAAAAACTTAGTATCGTTGTTAAAAAGAACGCAATTAGGTTCTTTCTTTTTGTAGGTATGCATAGAAAATTTAACAACGTAAAGTCGTTTTTCTATAAATTTAGATAGGTTTACCAAGCCTAATAAACGAAATAAATAAAGTTTTTGTCAACACGAAATCCAAGCATAACAAAGACGTATCTTTAAATTACACATGCGTACAAAAATCATCGATATAAACATACATTAGTATACATCGAACGATTTAAATTTTGCTAATCGAAATTGCGACCAATGAGCGTTGCCAGCCCCACGACTCTATTCGATTAGCACTCGATTTGAATTCACTTCGCGAAGATACATTAGCAAATTAATAGTTGAGTTACGTAACTAGAAGTCCACTATTCGGACGGTATCGAGCGTGAGACGTGGTCGAGTGAGTCGCAAGGCCGACTTGTCGACATTGACCGTGAAGTTACGACATCGAGTTACAAAAAAACTTATTATGTTTCCGCAAATCGAGATTGAACTACGTTGAAAAGTAAAGTCTTGTAGAAAAACGCGGAGGCCGAAATACGTCACGTTTGTGTATCATATGCCGTACCAATTCCATTCTGATGTGCTTTACGACACCATACTATTGCTTTAAAATCCAGCTAGTGATGGGTTTTGTAAAATTAGTATATTCGATAGATTTTATTTTTTATTTTTTTTTAGTTTCGACATGACAACATAGTTAATTTGTTTAGCTAAGGTTTCAGCTTGTAAAAATATAATATAATACTATGCGTATATTAATTTTATGATTCCTTATGCTGGGTGATTATTTATTTTAATTACTAGAATAGGTAATGTAGAGAAACTAAGACTTTAAAACCGGTATATAGACATGAGGCCACAAAATTATTTTAGTACCTACCTAATGAACAGAACTGTTCATAATTTTAATGTCATTTTTTGAAATAATCGCCAGGATAAGTACATTTGTACTCGTAATATCAGTATCTAAATTAAACTTAGATACTGATATTACGACTACAAAACTACAAATAACAGGTATAATCAACTACTATAGGACGACGTTGACATTTTAAACAGCTCACTTACACGTGATACAAAAAATGTACATAATAACACAATAAGCAGTAAATAAGCAGTAGTTTTTTCTATGTCAAATGTACTAAGAATTGTATCTGTCAGTATCATATGACTAGTACCCACATAAATTAAAAAAGAATTTAAAGGACAACATGGTAATGATGTTCGTTAACAGTTTACCGTGACTGGGTAATTAAGTAAAGTTGCTTCAATGAAAACTCTCGCATTGTTCTGTTCATAGGCATATATTACAATTTTCTTACTCCTTTACGTCAATTATAATAGGATAAAAGTATCATAAACTCGCAGTTCAAACTCGATTCTACGAAAAATAAATGTTATTGACTTAAGACGAGTCAGTTGACTTGCCCTTTAATATAAAAGGTTACATACAATTCATATAACATTATGTTAACATGAATACTTCCTAGAAACCGAGCGTCGAACCTCGAGCCTATATTCAGTGACCTATATAACTAGTTACAATCAAATTTTTCAGTCTTGTGACATGTGAAAATGTTATATTTAGACGTTCCAGAATCCAAAATTGGTTCGTCCTAATTGACGGAGACAAGTTCCAAGTCCGTATCAATTAACAAAACTTATATTAATCTCTAGCCGGCGCCAATGCATCATACTTGCGAACTTGTGAGCTTGGGTCAGTTACTCATCATACAAAGAGTAGAGTTACGACCCTGTACCAAGTACGCGTAGATATAAGTGGCCGTTATCACTCTATGCCAGCACTCGTATTGCTGACGCCCACGAAAAATCTTTGTAGTCTATATTAGATTGAAGAAAATTGGTAGGCAAATATGACATAAATTAAGGATGCATGTGCAATGTCGTAACGGCCATTTATTGAAATATAATAAATTTTATAGACTTTTCTATTTGTTTTCTGGTGCCAAAGGAACTACTGGTCCGCATTGAAAACTTCTTTCACTGTTGAATAGACAATTTATCGAGAAAGACTTTAAAGCTATATAACATTACGCTACGACTAATAGGAGCGGAGCAGCAATGAGGAATTTTGCAAAAAACTGGGAAAATTTACGCAGACGAAGTTATATAATAATATATATATATTTCAAAATTTGGGCACTTTGAGCTCCATGTTAAATAACATGAAGCTATGAGAGGTTCTATTTTTAGACAAAATATTAATTTATTATTGTTTTTATTAAGTTATTATACAAATTAATTACCTACATTTTCAGGCGTAATTTAAAAAAAAGACATCAGATTTTTAATAATATGCCGTTTCTTATATTATTATAACATTTAAAATACAGTTGTACAATAGCATAGATGTTTTTGTATAAAACAAACTATGTTAAAGTTTGGTTTTCTTAGTACGTGGTCAGTCGACCTTGTATGGAACGAGTAGCGGCCAAAATATTTAATTATTCATTATATAGAATTAATTTGTATGAGACCGTGCGTATTTTTGTTCTTTTAGCTTGGGTCTTGTTGTGAATATAAACTGCATATTTTAAATCCTTATAATATTTAGTACCCTGATATTCTCAGTAATTTATTATTTTATATAAAAAATATATTAAACAACTTCAATAAATATGTATGTAAAACTAGCTGTCCCCGCGGTGTTACCCGCGGTTTTTTTACTATTTTTGTTAATCCAGGGTGTCAGCTAACTCCATACCAAATTTTATTACAATCGCTCCAGCCGTTTAGACGTGAAGAAGTAACAAACATACACACTCACACACTCTCACACTCACAAACTTTCGCTTTTATAATATTAGTGTGATTATAAGAAATACTGATATTTTACCCAAAGTTCCAGCTGACATTTTTTATATATATGCATTTAGAGTCACCTACACTTGGTTAGGGTAACTGTTAGGGGTGGCTAGTTAGTCTCTTAAAAAATATTTTATCAATACGATGATAATAAGATCGAATTGTTGGTGATGATAAATATGAACCACATTTTTTATAGTGATATAAACGGAGCAGTAGTTGAGAGAAATAACTTGTTGTAATGTTGTTAGAAAATATCACTGTCACAGGAAAATTAAAAAATGATAAATACAATCTATTGTTTTTTATTTGTCTTTTTGAGGGATTCTGCAAGATGAATTTAAGTGCAATCAAACCTCAATTTAAGGGAAGCGAACAAATTAATTAGAATTGTCCTGTCAATCAGATTCATAAAATTGAAAAAAAAAAAACACTTATTTTATGATATCAATGACGAGGAAAAGTTTATGTGCAGCGCTTAAAACTGCATTATTTCTATAATTAATTACAAATTTTCCTCTAAATATTTTACTGTTAACGCCAAGATATTGTTCTGTCGATATTTGATACGGTGCGTCACTCAAGGTCATACAGCGAGGAAGTAGCGAGACAATGCGAGCGATTTCGCAACTCAGGCGCAAACTACCGAAGTAGGAAGTCTTTGGTTATCACGACAATCGGCTAACACCGGTATGAGATGAAGGCGATATCAGTTTTATTGATACAATTATTTTTTACGAAATCCAATTGTGACATCCATTGTGAAGAAAATGCTGTTTTCTTTTCTGGTCACACGTTCACGTTTTGATGTAACGGTCACACTTGTCGCTAATTTAAATTGATAATACTGAAAGCAATTACAGACTCAACTTTTTGTATACGCTCTGACAAACGAATTTGACCAAGTGTCATTTACTCCCTAGTTGTAAAGGAAGTTAGGTTATTTTCAGTTAAATTTTATTAAATGCAGACAACTGTTGCATTATCAGTCACTATCAAATTAAAGTGACAGAGTATTACTAATTTATGACAGTTTTAGTACACGTGAATTACGTAACTAATAATCAATTTGTTTAGTTTCAAATTTGCACAATAACAAATAATATCAGCATTATCGTAATATCGTAACATATATTTTGCTCGGTGATGATTACTGATGATAATTACTCGGGGATAATAAAATAATATCAGTATTTAATAAAATGATGGTACCTACGTGTGGAATATGAAATAGGACTTTGTCAAGTATTTCTACGATACCAAGTATTAAACCAAGCATTTTATTATACAGTCATATAATAATTTACTTTCTATCTTCGTAATAATATTCTTGGGCTCAGGTTTTTCAAGGTAGGTACGCAGATAAAGTTTCATAGAAGTAAAATTGCGAGTATTTGCTGCTTTGTACCAGGCTTAGTTATCTACTGAGTATCATTAAAGTTTGAATTCCAAGATATTTATTACCTATTGCATGATTTGGATGTTTATATTTTTTATATGATTTTTTTTTTATTTTTTTTAAGTTTGCAACTTCGTTTAATTTTTTTTACGTGTAACACTACTCCAAAATATTTATGCACTAAATTATAATTAATTTTAGGCATCAAATTATACAGTATGCATAATCAACTTAAATAGATAAAATATCTATAAAAATCCACCGCCCCCTTGTCTAATCTAAAAGTTAATTTAGGTACTAATTTATAATAATATTTTTAAAGCGGCTTGCCTTATTGGGTGTCTCGCGATTTACGTAGAAACATCAATTAAGTATTCTTACATATGATAAGAAGTAATCTTCAGATAATAATGATAATAAATGTAAGTTGATAAGATTATTACATGAAGTTTATATATCTTAATTCACATTCATCTATTTATATTATGTCAATGTAACCTACATGTTTTTATAGTCTAAAACACATGAAGTTATATACTGCAATACTTTTCTTTTTTACTACACATCGTTAAATATATATTTTTTTTTATAAAGATAACTAGCAATGTGAGGTTGTGGTCCCACATTACTAGCAATCCTGTTATCCCCTCTAGCTAAGCTCAATGGCTTGTGTTAGGAGTGGGTTCACGTCGGTAGTATAATGGGTAGGATTTAAAGCCATGACCTCACGATTGCGAGACCGATGCCTTAGCCACGTTACATTTAAAACAGCAGTGCAGCATTTAAACAAAATTTAGGAATATGTAAGTATGTATAAGTACATTAAGATAATCATAATGCGACATCGAAGCTACAAATGCCCTACATATACCTATAAATATCGAACCCCAAAAAACAAAGCCATTACGATATCGGGTCCTTGGACAATTATTTGATCAATTCAAAGCAAAGACGATTAGAGAATGTAAGTTGTTATTATGTAATTTGCGTTAAACACACCCCCGTGGGAAAAGGTGCCATCGCATGTTGTTTGCAAAACTTTTTTTCTTCACCTTATAAAGAATATAACGAGTATTATAGGTACTTACTTATTATCTGAATACTACGAGTATATTTTTATCCATAATATTTATTCTAATACTTCTCTAGTAGTTATGCCAGTTGAGTTTGTTTACTTCTTGACATTCCTATTTTTTATATCTGGCCTACAACACAAAATAAATCTCCATGCAAACTTTCAGCTTTCTAGGTTCTTGAGTTGGAGATGTGCTGTGTATGCGTCGGGACTTTAAATTTTTTTTTTTGTTTTATTGTAACTAGCAATGTGGGAATGTCGTCCCTACTAGCAATCCTGTTTACCTCTCCAGGGTGGTTCCACATAACTAGTAATCCTGTTTACCTCTCCAGGTAAGCTCAATGGCTTGTGTTAGGAGTGGGCTCACGTCGGTAGTATAATGGGTAGGATTCGAACCCGCGACCACGACTCACGATTGCGAGACCGATGCCTTAGATCATTTTGATTTTTATAAATAATAATTTACATTTGCATTTTTTTATTTAAAAAAAACATGACTAAGCAAAACTTGACTGTATTAAATTTTAAATAATTATGCACATTATTTAAAATTGTTTCTAGTTTTCAACTTTTTATTTCAACTTTATTACCAGTTTCTACTATTTTATTTTTTGATGTAAGTGATATTAATTGACATTACGAATCTAAATTACATAAATCTAATTATTACCATTTAATTCAGAGTATTAACTTCGAAGCTATAATATGTATTCTATTCAATTACAGATACATAACTATATAAGTTTAATAGCTAGCAACATTACTGCCGTACTAACAGTCGTTTAATGCTTACTTAAATTAAGTATTCCTATTTTGAAAATTTGTCATATAAAATCTTTACTAAAGAATGATTTAAGTAGCATTAAATGACTCTAAGTGCGGCAGTTAAACTATAATGTGATTCTGATTATAAATTTTAATTTGAAATATATCTAATACATCTTCGACGGCTAGCAGATAGAACATAAAATAACATCCAACGCAATAAGAAATCAGCTTTGTTTAACTTCCCAAGATAACAGTTAAAATGCCCTCAAGGGATCCAGTTAGATAGGTACCTAATAAAAGGACAAAGAAAAACAAAGTTGATTTCCTCCGAGACGAATTTCCAAACATTACGCATCGGGTTGTCGGAAAGAAATAAAAAGCTGTAGGCGCAAATCAAAACTGCGAGCCATCAGAACCTAACCGTTCATAGTCACGTCACACTGTAATATACACGTGAATTTCAGAACCGTGGCTGACATGAATCACTTGACATTGAAAACGCCAAAAGCCCTGAGCACCCAAATTTTGGGGTGGTGATTCTCGCTCCCATCGATCCCCGTGAAAATGGGTCGGCCTCCCTCAGCTCGTGACCTTGGGTGGCGGAGATTGTCGAGTGTTTCCGAAAACGTCCGAAGCTTTCATTCATTCGAGCTTACCGCCCACGTTGCTACCGGCTGGGTGGATTTCGAGTTTCCACGTTTGAAACCCTCTGCCTACACTTTTAATGATGTGTACTTAATGTCGGGCGGGTTTCTAATGTTCATTATAGGTATGGAGAGAAAAATATTATTTTTCCATATATCATATATTTTTAGTTCACACATTGCTGATGATCTAGTTTTAATTAAGTTTTAATGACATGCTGTTGTTAACTTCAGCTCCTAACAAAATGCAACGGAAAATAAAAAAAACATGAAAATAACGCAACAAATAAAAACAAAGCGGGTGAAGTAAACAAGATATGACAAGTCTTACATATAAGGCGTTTATGATTGGCACACCTATTACAGAAAGATATGTTACAGAGGCGGCTATGATTGACATCATTTACTTTGATGTCACAAATAAGCCCTTTGAAAAAACATCTATTTTCTCGCTTTTTAATTTGTAGCATAACCCAGGGTTGAATACTTATCTGAATTATTTAGGTATTTGCGCGCCTTTCTCTTAAATATTCAAAATCGAAATGAGGTCTATTATCACGGCCAATTACTGCTTTAAATGGGCAAGGAAAAGGCACAGTGGATTGCCTTGCAACGGGTTTACAATTCCCAAAAACATCTTGACATAATTATTATTAAGGGCGACGAAGAAAAATGACCTTATAATATCAAATAAATGAAGTCAAAGAATGTTGAATTGTGTCACCCTTTTAAAGAGATGAATAAAGACAATATTGCTAAGTTATTTGGTAATATACTTATTGAACGTGGGTGTAATAATGGAGAAGATGATTGTAAAGCGTTTAATAAAAGTGGGCACTTTGACAATGTTATTGGAAATATGATATTAAGAGAACAATAAACTGATAACGTCCTAACAGGATGGATGGCAGTTTGTATCAGATCTTTGGTAATCTAAAGTTGGAGAACTGTCATAATTAGAAAGAAAGCAATTGATGAAAACGACGGCGAAGAAGATTTATTAATGAATGAAATAAATGAATAATATATGTAGATGACTTCTTAAGCACATCTGTTCTGCACATCTGTTCCTGAGACGAAAATGCTTCATTTAACAAGTGTAAAAGAGAGTGGAAGTGATTACAATACAGATGACACTTTAAATTAAGTCCAATACTAAAAATCCAGAAGGAAGAAAGAATAATCTAGGTATACAATGCGCAAGATTATGCGGGCAAAAAAGCGTACAAAATTCCAGCAGTAAATCAATGCATAAAAGCAGATGCATTTATGTTCATATTATAATAACAATAAAATTCTTTATTCTCTTAGGAAGCAAAATATTACACTTGTGAAAAGTTCTACATGTACATGTAATGCATGTATGCAAACAATTGGTAAAGCTGAAAAACAGAATGAGGCAATAAAAACACGCGGTAACTCTTTTCAATTTGCCAATGTTTAGATTGTTTCTTGGTTTATAAACTGTATATTAAGGTAAAGTCCTGCCACCATTATATTATACACCATACTAGAGGACTGATGCAAAAAGTAGAGATAAAAAATATTAAAAGAGGAATTCATGAGTTATCAACCTCGATGGCTACAACATAGTAGGAACATCCACTTACAATGTAAAAACTATATGTGCTTAAATTATATGTGTGTATAGAAAGGATATATATTACGTTTCATGAAGTTGAAAGTTAGTCACAACAAAGATAAAGAAGTAACTAACATTTTTGTAATTTATGGCGGGTTTCTACGAAGCATCAAGGGTGTTCCCTCTACAAGTTCAGTAAACAATATCATAGAAGCGGAAGATGATATAGTCTGCAAGACAATGCAGGGTCATATTATCATTCCTTATCAATATTTGCGAGACCTTAGGGAAATTTATCTCTAATACTTCATTAGCTAGACTCAATTTATGTCGATATTACATAAATGTATACATCTCAAGGTTTATACAGTGGAATTTTTGTGAGAAAACCGGTATTTGTGTCTTCCGTGCTTCATAGTTTTAATGAATATGTATTACGTTTGACGTCACTGCTTGTCAAACTAGAAGTCAACAAAAATGAAAGTTTTTTGCCTTTATCTTGCTTTAATGCAAGTGCGTCTTTTTTAATTAGATTTATTTGCTAGTGCCGCACTACACGTTAATATTTAGACATTTATTTATTAATTTACATTTAGACTTACAATAGCTGACCCGCGCAACTTCGTCTGCGTAATTTTACCCGTTTTTGGAACAGTTTTCATTGCTGCTCCGCTCCTATTGGTCGTAGCGATGCCTTGCTCGATAAATGGGCTATCCAACAGTAAAATAATTTTCAAATCAGACCAGTAGTTCCTGAGATTACCGCGTTCAAACAAACAAACTCTTCAGCTTTAGAATATTAGTATAGATTTGATGATGTTCAGTCGTCTCTATCAATCTATGCTGTTAGCGGGCCGAGGACATTACTGTTTAATAAAAATGTAAAAATGTTTTAGATGACGAAATTGTTCGGATCAGAATTGACCGCTAAATGTAAAGTATTGTTAATTGAAACCATCGTCGGTTATTGTTAAATGTAAACCAGACAGTTATAACGTAATGACAACGACACCAATGACAATGGCACTCTATATCTAGCCATTGGCAATTTTGCCAACCACAGCAAAGTATAATTTAATTATAATTTATAATAACACTTACTTAATTAAGTAAGTGTTGTTTAAATCTTATCACTACCGTCTCCTTTAATTTAAATATTAACATACAGAAGCAGCATCGCTTATAGGTAAATTATTTAGATGCGAACATATTCATTCACCCTGTATTAGTTTCTGTGTTAACTTTTAACTGACTTCAAAAAAGGAGGAGGTCCTTTATTCGGTAGGGACTGTACTAACCGACGTGCTTTTTATGCTCTTCATTTATCAAATAAATATTATTGTACAATTGCAATATTTGTTCGTAAACTTTTACGATTTGTACACATTATAGAATTTTAGAACCAGTCTACCCGTGACCACGGCCGTTGCAATACGGTCGAAACGTCAGGCAATAAACAAAGGTGGTATAGCTTATAAAATTCTATTATTATTGTACGTATTAAAAAAAGGCATAATATTGCTTTTATTTATAATTAAGTGAGAAATAATTTACTATTAATTATGCTTTTTCATAGAGTTAGACGCAACAGGTTCTTTCTTGGAAAGCAAATTCTTCGTAATCGTAGACATTGAAGTGAAATAATATTGATAATAGAACTCACATAGAAAAAAATATACGGCAAGTAATAATATATTGCGAAAATAGTGGATTATCTGGACGTTTAATAGTTTTATATAAGTAAAGCTTTTTCGCTTGATTTATAGTTGGTTATAGTGAAGACTGAAAATTTGACTTCATTTATATCAACTCTAAAGAAGAATAGGTCATGACTACAATCTGCCAATTAGACAAATATACGTATCAAGCTATAATACTGCTTGCTACAAAAACAAGTCGTTTTAAATGAATTAATTATCATAATTAAAGCAAAATATTCGACTCTGAAATATATCTTTATCTATACAAATCTATATATAATGTGTGTGTAATTATATTTAAAGTGATAAATATGTAGGTGAGTATATTTTTAAATATACCTAAAGCATAAAATTAAATTTATACTTTATTTATAAACTACCTGTCCCGCGCAACTTCGTCTGCGTAAATTTTCCCCGTTTTTGTAACATTTCTCATTGCTGCTCCTCTCCAATAGGTCGTAGCATGATGTTATATAGCCTATAGCCTTCCTCGATAAATGGGCTATTAAACAGTGAAAGAATTTTTCAATTCGAACTAATAGTTCCTGAGATTACCGCGTTCAAACAAACAAACTCTTTAGCTTTATAATATTAGTATAGATGATCTCTGTAACTGTTTTGAGGTGCAAGCCTCCTTTGCCTGGCGTTGGAATATTCAAATAAACAGTAGCTATTACATTTGAGTGTAGTTCAACTACTGAATGACGTAATACTATAGCGAAGCTGTCAATATTTGATATGGAGCCATTAGCCACGGTGTGCGATAACACGACGAGTTTACTAATGAAAACAGGACACAAAGATACTGTCACTTACGATCTTCAATGTGTGCACTTTGAATAAAATGTCTTTATTTTGTATTTTACTAGAAACAGAAGCGAATTTTTTAACACTATCAGAGAAATTACGAAAAATATCAATGGCCGCTATCGTAATAATATGATTATTTAACAAGGCAGTATTGTTATTTAAAACTATATGATTTACTAGCCTTAAAAGCTGACGACAATTTCGATTTGATCTCGATTTCGAGAAAACCAACCAATCTATCACCAAATAAAAATGCACCTGACCACATTTTGTAGAACGGATGGAAAGTATTGGATATAAATAAAAAAAAACTGTAGCATATTAGTATCTGAATAAAATATATTTAGATGTAGATTACTATCTTCAGATTCAAACTAGTCTATAAATTGGATTAGGTTAATCATTATTTTCTACTTTTCTAGTATAACGATAAATTAAAAACGTCACTAAACGGTGCATATGCCATGCACCGTTAAGTAGTGACGTTTTTTATGTTAGCATAAATTATATTGCTTATCGATATCGGTATCGATATGAGCCTCTTGATCGCTGACGTGGAGATAAGACAAGTGTTAAAGCTAAGATGATATGTGTGCATTTATGTGTATAAGTAAAGACGCAATTGGCGGAATTGAATCCGGCGTCGTCATTGTTTATGTTTTCCTTATACATAGTGGCATTAATGTATTATTTAGCAAATAATTGAAACTGCGTCAGACTGGATTCTAAAAACTGTTGTAAAGAGGTCGTGGCTGATATTGCAAGTGTTTGAAACTGGGGTTTTTGTGAGGAATCCCTTTGGCTCTACTCGTACTAGTTTATTTATTTGCGATATATTTTAATCGCATTCCAGAAAATGTTCACTTTGATGTGACGGTGTTGTCGAGAATTATTTTTGGTGTGTGCACACCTTATACGTACCATTTATTTGTTATCGATTTATTAAGGGTGATCATTAAATTGTAAAAAAATATCCTCTCACCTAAAGAACACCTTTTTTGTTGTTATTATGGGCTGTGATAAGGTCGGAGCGAGGTCATTCGAAAGTCACTCTTTCACGTATTGAACTGTTCATTGAATATTACAGTTAATTGGAGTAAACAAAAATAATAAATATTCTCCGGCTATGCACCAATATTACAAATATTAAGTATACATTACATACCTACTAATATTTGTATGACAGGGAATTAAAATTCTCAATTGAAGCAGCCCTAATAAAAAGTATTTACAAAAGATTTAATTCGAAAGGAATTTCTGTTTTTGTGAATGATTTTGATTTCACTTAGTTTATTTTTTTTATGTGAATAATACAATCATGGACCTATAACCATATTCGTACAATTAGTAAATTTATAGCAAAGCACGATTCCTTATCCATACACCTGGATAAAAGACGGAAACTTAACAGATTATATTCCAAAAAAGTCAATTACAGTAGAACATAATGAAGATGACTATAAAAAATTTGTTTACCAAACATATAAAACACGCATATAAATCGTTAAAAAGAGACGAAACACGAGAAGTCACGAGGTTATCTACGCCTGACCTTTGTTTGCAGTAGATCATGTTACTGATGCCGCGAATTTGCCTTCTTCGCTAGAACACTTCCGCAAATTCAGCCGGTGTATGAACTACAAATGAAGACGATTGCATAGCTTTTGAAATTATACGATCGTTTAAAAGTGACCGGAAAATAAAAAATACTGATTAAACTGAACTTGCTGCTTCTATAAAAGCAGTTAAACATAAACTTATTGCAATAGATATGGAATTATATAATATTAATGAGACATACATCTCATAACTAAATGAAAACGATTGTAAATTCTATTTTTAAACAGAATAGACCAGGATAGGGGTGAAATTTAAAAAAGCTAATCTCCTAGTATCGTTGGAAACAGATATGGGAGTGATCTAATGGCCTTTCTGATATAAAGTGATAAGGTAATCATTTCATAATAATAACAATCATGAGAATCGTCATTATGTTACTAGAGCCTTTGATATTGACCAACCACTGCCAACTAACATCAAGGAATAAACAAATTTACATAGCAACTGCATGTTCATACCAAGTAGTAGGTACTTTCTTTAATTGTGACTATCTATCAACTGTGATATCAGCTATTTGTAAGATAAAGTTACTTACAAACTTTTTTTATTTATTGTACCATTTGTCCGGGTATTCACAACTTTTTTCTTTTTCTTCTGTTTGAGCATCTTTAAAATGTTTTTATACCTATCAGGTATCATCTCGCATAAACAAAACCCTCGAATTCTAAATCCAGAATCATTTTCATTTTATTTATAGGCTTACTTTCGCTAAAACATGGCGCATCCGAGGTGGGGTGCCGGGGGAAGACGTCGGAAGGTTATCAAAAGTGATAAGAGCCCATCCATCACTCGCTCCGCGTCTGTCAACGAATGCTCTAGGGTATGTATACGTGGAAGATTTTAAGTTTTCAGCCACGACATCTATCAGCCGATGACAGAGCATTAGGTACATGGTAATAAAAAAGGTGACGTTGTTTGAAATCTGGTGTGAAGAGTTCTGCAAGGTAATGTTTTGAAAACTCATTACCTACATCTTTTATTTTATCATCATTATAATGTACCTATTATGCTACTTATAAATATTTCAGAAATATAGGTGAATAAAACACGTACAAATTAAGTAGGTAGATATATTATGTGGGAATGGAAAATTTACTGCAAAATAAATGACGTCAGAAACAATAGCAAAAACTGACGGAAATTACTTAGTAATTTAATACAAGCGTTTAATTATAGGCGATGCAAAAAATGATCAAATAAATTAAGAAATTTTATGCGTTCAACTTGTTCTCTTGAGATCTTTACATTCTATCATCTGTTTGGAATCCAAAACGATTATGTATAGCATCTCCAGGTCACAATAAAATTGAAGAAAGAAACTTTAGCAATGGAAATACATAGGTACATAATTCTATTTCATAAACAAAATAATGAAACATCAACAATAATAGTACCTTATTAAATAAAAAAAAATGCAATGTCAATAATAACAAAGATTATTTTTAGATTAACAATAAGGGCAAATAACCTAGTAACCTTTGAGTAACTAATAATATACAAAAACCCACAACTAAAACAAATATATGGAAAAGATCTTGCTTTAGTATTCTACATGAAGTGAGCGAGATTGTTCGCATTACGCAACAACTCGTGACTCTTATTACGAGTGTCACTATCAATAAACGTAATATGTCAATTTAAATTCACCGAACCAAACTGAACCTTCTGCTGTCATTATTACAGTCAAAAATAAAACAACGATGCTGGACAACTATTCATTGCGACCAAATACTAACATGCTTTTCTTACTCTACTCCCAAATTAACAGTTTATTAGAGCTTTAGTGTTTTATTGATCCTTTTCCTTAACCACAGGACATAGGAAGTTTTGGTTAAAGATAATACGTAGGTATTGTCTTTAACCATTGATTGAAAGTTTTTGTACTTTTAGTGCTTTAGTTGAAATTGTTTGTTTGTTAGAAATTTTCTTTTAAGTTTTTTCAGGCGAGGTAAAATCTACAATAACTGGCTTATCTTGTAGATCATGCAGGTATCGTTCGAACAAAATTACGTTTAATTATTTAAATTATACACGATTTATACCACATAGGCTAGATAATAAATAACATATTTATAATTTAAAGAAGTAAGTTACGAAAAAAAGAAAAATATGAACAAGATTGTCTTATTTACTCAGTAGTAGACGTTGCTAATAAAATGAACAATATTAATAAAGAAAAAACAAAAACGACAGTGAACACGCACGCCGAGAACCCACAAGCAAACCGCTGGCGTACACCCGCACATTCACAAAAAACGTGTTCGTACACACACATCCACAGGAAAAAACTTTGCAGATGTGCTCACACGCATCGTTGTTGAGCAAAAAGCGACCGGCATGTCTTGATCTTGCGTCGAAGCTTCAAATGTATTCTTAAAACTTCTGTTATTCTATAACTTCATAAAATCCTTTAAAAATTGTATCTTTAAAACACATTTACATAGATAATTAAAGTATTACAACTCTGAACAAGTTATATTTGAATTTAAAATAATGTTTGACTTATTTGCGGGAATCCTACGCGAGTTTTTCCATTTTCAAAGACAATGGCGTCAGATAAGTCGACTTCAGTTTTAATTAGCTAAAATGATTTGATAACCGCTTAAACTTTTGTAATTCGTTTTTAGATAAAGTCTTCAGTGTGAAATGTCTGCGTAGATTAACATCTTTTTTGCGATTTCCAGTCCTGCTGACGCCTCTTTTGCTTTTTTATTTGAAATATTTAAACGCGTTTTATTCTATTCAGAACCTGCGCAATTAGATCTTTAATATCCCTAAGCCGGGCTGTCGTAGTGGTAACTCGGTTTTAATTACTTTTTAAGTACACATCTACTTAGTTTATATAATTGTCGAGACATTGCTCGACATTGTCAGTCACCATTTTAGCGTCAACACTTATTATAATGCTATCGTCATTATAACAAATAGTGATACGGTTATTATTATGCATGTTGTAGACAAGAAATGGTTTCTTGATAACATTTATTTAAACAGATGAAATCAAATTCTATAAAAATATAGAAAAATAAATGAAGAAAAATGTCTAACGTTAAGTTTTTAACATTAGACATTTTTCTTTATTTATTTTTTGACATTTTTAAATGCCTTTAAAAATAACTAATATAAATAAATAATTTTCTGGGTATTAAATAACTACAGATTTGTTACGTTTCTAAACTTCAATTTACTAACGAGTTCAAAATAGTAGGTCAAAAAAACTGAGAGTGTTTGAATTCGCTTTGCACTCATCATTCTCATTAAATATATACCTACATAATATGTAAGTAAATCTTGTTTGTGGGTTTATATAAAATGTCAAGCATGAAGGTCGATAGTGCGAAGAACCGATGATACCGAAGACTTCCGATAAATTCAAGATTTTAGCAACACAAGTTCAGATCAAAGTTGGTATGGACAAAGTCTTTAACAACTTCTGTCATAACTAAATAATCTGAACTAATTAAAGTTGTCAAAATGTTTATTTTTCGTTAACGGAAGTGTAAATTAAGTAATAATTTATATTTTATTTTTAAATTAAGGAAGAAAGAATGAAGTTGATAAAGATTTTAAATGAGGTTGTCTTTTACCAAAACATTGCATAGTAAGTGAATTTCAAAACAAATAAATAAAACTGACATAACCGCTACGGTGCCGTTGGAACCAATTGGTTCCAGTACATCGCCGTTCCGTCAAGCCCCGCTGGAACCAATTGGTTCCAGCGCGACCGCCCCGTTATAAACTCTGTGTGTGCTCAATATACGGTTTATTTTCGTCCGGTAACTTTTGTAGCTCGGGTCTATGAAGTATTTTATCCATAGACATCAATAGAATTAAAAAATATAGCAGACAGCATTATGACAAACGAATATAAACAATCGTCCATGACACAGCTGTACCGCGCGTCAGCTTGACGGATTTTTGAGTTTTATTTGAGTTGGTGGTAATGTTTTGGCAGAAAGTGAGTGAATATTTATTTGTAAGTATATAAAAGACCATTACAAATAACATTTTTCATAAAATAATATCATAAAACTTGTTTTTAGACCTAATAAATACGTGGTACGTCTATGACGTCATTGTCACAGTAGGCATTTCGGCTATTTTTGAGACAACTAGTGGTCTTGTAACGTAAATAATAACGCAAAAACTATTGCTAATTCATATTTTATATACACAAGGCATGGCAAATGCTATATTATTCATAATTTTATGAAAATTCATGTGTAGGTCGCGATTTGTTTTGAAATGTCAAATTTTGACATGGCCGCCGTAGTTAACTACGCTGCAGGTCATGTCGATAGCGTTATCGATAAAAGTGAATGTTCGATTTCGATTTATCGACATACAGTATTTTATTGGTAAAAAAATTGAGTTCCTTTTTTTACATGATTTCATATGTTTTATGTTATTATTTTAAACGTGAATGTGGGTAAAAGTTTTATTGCTCGATATGTTAGATTTTTCGAAAAACAGTATATAACTTGTGATGAATTTGATTTCCTTTTTCACATAATTTTACAAGTTTTACGTTATTAGGTATTACACCGTGAATATGTAGTCGGTTTTGGAAAAAAAACGTAGTAATTTTGAATATATATATTTTTATTTATTTTATATAATAAATAATTAACGTACAAACTTACAGTTTTAATGTTGATTTACAGATGCGGCAAAGTTTCATGTCTGCGCAAATATACAATTAAAATAAAGTGTATTCTGTTTAGGTTATGGCGCAATATCTACCTGGAGTATTCTTCCCCCAGACGATTTGAATCGATCCTCCGATGATTCAGATACAGATGGTTTGTGAATATTTGGCAGCTAAGTCTTGAGGTAAAAATTTTAATGTATAGGATATTATAATCACTTTGATAACGTGACGTTGTCTAAAGAGGAACTTACAGGTACGCAGTTCCTGTGTGCACGTTGACTTAAAAATCGCGTAAAAGAAACGCCTCTCGAATCGGAATGGGCTACACTTGCGCCACCTGCCGCAAAAATGTCGTACTACTACCTGGTAATCTATTGCACACCCGCTTGACTTTTTGTTCTCTTCTAATTAGTTTTGTTTACTTTGCCTAGATGTCACTGTCTGAAATTTAGTGTTATGATCTTATAATAAGTACATAATCTACCTGGGCCCCGAATCGAAAAGTTTACGATGACTATCATACGGCTTATGAAAATTTCAATCGTTTTACCTTTTCTCAATTATTCAATACTTTTGTTAGTCAATTCTTACCTATTTGTTATTACTTTTAGCGATATCATCATTGTCGTGAAACCACGACAAGAATCACGAGACGGCGGCGTGGCGATGATATTGTATTGGACGTTGGATGAAGATGAAATGTTTCGGCATATATGTTAGATGGGCCACAACACAACATGATCAAAGTCAACAAATTTTGTCAAGCATATGTAGAGTTGCATTTTGTAATAAAAAAGTAAAATACTTCTATGTATACTTAACACAATTCCCTTATTAGAAATAAAATTATCTTATAAGCAACTTTTTACCTTGGGTCAATGAAGTAATTCATCCACAGATAAAAGTAGAATAAAAAATGACATTTGTTACAACATAAAATGAACTCAACCAAAACAATTATTATAACAATCAATCGAGTTTTTTTTATTCAACTTAGGTCAAAAGTGATATAAAAATAGAAATTTGATTTTGTAAACTTGGTGTTTCTCAATAGTTTTGTTGGTTTGTATTTCACAAATCTGACAGGATAAAATATGTGGGCCTCCTCAGCCCTCTATTGTAAACAAACGTGAGTCATTCATGATTTCTTAGAGACCAAACAGACTACAGTGGCATAATTCTGTGTCAACGCGCTGGTCGGTTATTGAGTTACTGAGCATAAAGTTATGTGATTTCCTAGATTTTTTAAACTTTTTGCGATGAATATTGAAACTTGACAAATCATAGTTTTACGTGAAATATTATCATAAAACATTGAAAAAAGACCTAATTATGTGAATGTGTAAGTTCGTCTATTTTGGAGGATTGTCTTAAAATGTAAGTAACAGTGCACAAACAAGCATATAATAATATATGTAAATAGAAATAATGTATGTATATTGTTATGCCCTTCTAGAGAAATAACTATGACTATGTGTATGTTTTGAATTGTCATTGAATAATTGTTTGTAAAAATGGGTGTATATGAAATAAATATTTTGTACGTTCGGAAGACAGATTTATTATGAATAACAAGAATTAACCATTACAATTATAATAGTAAATGAAAATATCATTGGATTACTGGTCCTTTATAACGAAAGTTTTGAAAAAGTGTCGTACTTTCGAGTGCAGCCGTTTACACTAAGATATACAATAATTGAAATTACATCACAAGCTATAAATATTTTTCCGGCCGATATAATGACGTATAAATGTCATAGGCGCGTCATAGGCTAACATTACATCACGTAAAATAGGCGCGCGGTGAAGGCAGCGATTGCGATATAGTTTTCTCTTTCACTGTCACGTAAAAGACAAGCGTATCGTTCGAACTAAGTACGTTTGAGCTAATTGCATTTTTCTAGCAAAAACAGATAGTACGGGTTCTATAGAACAAATTTTAAAATTATACATATCAAGCTGGAATTGACATGGTAGCTTCGTTTTGTCGAGACGCCCAACTTTATGTATACCACAACTTTATATAGTGGTAGGTACGTTAGTGTAAATATTACAAACTTAACTTTGCTGTTGGAAAACTATTGTCCCCATACATCAATATAGGCCGCAGTTAGTTTACCAACCGCAAATAAAATTGTTATTAAATAATGAATTTCAAATTGCAATGATTATGGCTTTTACTTGTGCTAAGTGCCATGTAGCTTGTAGTAAAAGCCATAATCGTTGCATCACAAAAAATATTTTTTTATTACTAATTTATTTGCGGTTGGTAAATTAATCGCGGCATATGTTGATGTATGGGGATAACAGTTTTCCAACGGCAAAGTTAAGTTTGTATAATTAACACCTGTTTTTTTTTTCAACAAATACCCATATACTTTACATCTCGTTTCTACAGCAACCGCAACTGTATTGGGTAACAAGCACTGTAGGCCTACTCTTTATCTTTAGACCGAAATTCATGAATTTTCGTTTACTTAAATGTTAAGTTTACGAGGACTATTCTAATCAATTTTCGAGTAAACACAAGAAGTTCGAACCCATGGAAGGTTTTTTGGAACGAGGGATTAAATAAATGTTCCTGGCTCTATATACTATGATCCCATTTTTGATTAAAACTTCGTTTTCATATAATTATAGTGTAGGCCTCCTGACATCCAAAAAGAATATAAAACTTCGTAATACTGACCTCTATACTACTCAAGTACTATAGAGGCCAGTAGTAAAAAACACTGACCTTATACTATGTAGGTACCAAAGAGAATTTAGCACTTACGTACTATAGAGGTCAGTGGTAAAAAGATATTATATATCACCAAAGAGAATTACAAATAAGAAATTAACCCTTTGTTACCCCCTTTTCACAAGTTCCGGTTTGAACCCGGTCCGGTGCCGGGTACCCGGCGCGAAGTATATAGCGATGTACGGTAGCTTTCACACGTTCCGGCGTCTGTCCGCTCCGGTCTCTATACATTCACACCGACAAAGGAAACAAACAAGCTAAATTTTATAAATATTTTTTACCACGTTTTCATCACCGTGTAATGTCGCTATATATTTATACATGTAAATAGGTACATTTTTACGACTAATTTAGAGAACGACACCTAAGGTAATAGATTTACTGTTTTATTATTATCTATTTTGTAACAAAAACAACCTTGAAAACATACATAAGTAATTGTAACCAGTTACTAGAAATATACAGTCCACTCATAAGAATACACCCATCTCATTAACAACACTAAACAATAAATATTAATAAATCCGCAAGCAGAACCGGGTGAAACCCGTAGTATCTACATTGGCGCGACATACCAGCTTCGATAATATGATTTGATCAGAGCGGTTGCCTCTACTAAGTAACATTATGTTAGGTTCTTTGTTTTCATTAACGTAAACATAACTCTCAGTTAACAATTTATAGGTGTACTGATACTGTTGCCTTTATAATAAATAGTTTATTCTAAGAGTCCAACACGTGTATACTACGTAATGATAATAGCGCAATAAACATAGAGATTTATGGCTTTGTTTCTTGGGCACCCACTTGAGCCGTTTCGTATGGCAGCGATAGCGGGACTGTGACCCTTGTAGCAAAAAATGACTGTACCTGAGAAGTTAAACGAATAAAATGAACAAAAGTTGTCGTTCCATATGATTTTTTAGTCCTAAGTAGGAAACCATGCGAGCTAAATTTATCGATATTTTGATATCAAGTGTCCGACACTACGTAATGTGCTATACATTTAGGTATATATATATAGGTACATTTTTACGACCACTTTAGAGTGCGATATCTTCGATATTTTCTATGAATGCTAGGTATATTTGTGTAGGATTTGATTTATTGATTTGTTGTTGTTTATTGTGAACTATTGTGCAACTTTGAACACCCATAGTTTTGAACAAAAATAGCTTTCAAAAAAAAAGATACCAGATTTGTTTCCTCGTGTCAAACATTTTGAAATTAGAAATATTATAATCGCATACTTTTACAATTTATTGATAGAATTTGATTTTCAAATAAACTAGCAATATCCTAGTAACATTCGATATTGAAATATAGTAATCATAACTGTGATGATCACTTACAAAGTCATACGTAGAATTACGTAAATTACTGCGAACTGCGTCGCGCGCTATGAAGTTCGAGTTTGAATATTATAGAAATCAAATTGAGCAGCTGTAAAATGACGATACCATTGGATAACTGGTCTTTATATAAGATAGTTCTAAAAAAATCATGTAAAAATATTCAGTAGTTTTGTCAGAAATCAACATAATATAACAACAAGTTACATTTTTCATGTTCTTTGATTTCAATGGCATGAATAAAACTCACAAATGATTATACAACTTCACTTAGTATTATAATGAACAGTCCGTTTATTCAACAGGCCAAAACTGTTTACAGAATGTTAATCGGGGCAATAGACGCTGAGTTAAGTACTTTTTTGTGAGCCGTGTCATATTACACAGCGATAAGCGCGGGGTATCGGCACGGCCAGGAAGTTAATTGTAAACAACGAACGGCGACTCAGCGGTTAAATTGTGCGTAATATTAATAATTGTAAGGACTCTTAGGACAAATTAACATAAAACTGCAGTGCATTCACCAGTTGGAGTCTGCGAGTTGTAGGGCAGGTCATGGCTGAATGCGTAAGCACAAACGGATGTGCAAACGATAACATTATCACTATTTTACAAGTATGTTTGCTGTAGAAAGAGCAAGTTGAGAGAAAACAAATATTTGATTTCTACAAACTTGTTAAACATTGTAATTTGATGCATAAACCCCTTCCAGTCCCACCGCGCGCTATGTTATCCCATTCTTTTCAAACTAATTGTTGCATTCTATGTGCAGCCTTGTCGCAAGTCCTACGTTCAATTACTGTCGTGTATGTCTGGAGTACCGCGTCTGGCCACTGCTTCAAGTACCAGGCTAACAGCGGATCGCGGCGGTGTCACGTTACGCGGTGGCTGTTGACACCAGCGCCTGATTAATATTTATGATACGGCTGAGCATCTCGCATGGCCGGTTCGCTCACTCGATGCGAATTATCTCCGTCCTGTTCGCGCGTAAGCAGCTCATATAAGTTAGACAGAACTCGCACATGTAGTAGATATGGCAACTGCTCTTTCAACATTTGAATGTGCGTAAGTGCGAATGAGAATCCCAAATCTTCTTAATTTTTGTTAAGTTTCGTTTTTGCCTCAGTTTTTTTGGATTTAATCATGTTTTGACCTTGGATGGTGTACTAAGATGATGTTTTTGGTTTATACAAGTTTCGCTCAAAACATTTATTATTCAATTAAATTAAATGAATACAAGTTCTTCTAAAGTCCTCAAAACCCGTTCGGTTGTTGAATTTAATCTTCTTATTAGAGACGTAAATCACTCGAATGGTGTCAGGCCCACTGACCATGCGATTGCAAATCGAAAGAAATGAGTATGTGGAACGAGGCGTGGGACCAACGCCTCGAACCTGACCGTATCGAGGTATCTCAACCGGACAGACTCGACTTGACTGTCATTATAAAAAATGAGCTATAAGGGAAAACCGTGTTGTAGAAATTACAGCCATTTAGAAAAGGGAACACTTGTAGTATGTTGTTTGCAAAAGAGATCATAAATTATTTACAACTTCTTGGGTCCGATCATTTAACATAAGTTCATTTGAATTACTCATTCGACCGTTTCATTAGTCACTTAAATGGTCTTGCATGTTGTTAATTGAAACGCATCCAAAATTACTAGCTTTATCTCTTTTGCTTAGAATCTCATTGACGCTGAAAAGAAAATCATCCTTCGCTAATTTGAGATTTGGGCAAGCATAGCTATTCGTAAAAATATAAAGTCAACTTATTTTATATTGTTGATAATGTTACAGCTCGTCGCGTAAATATTGATGATATTTTCTCATTGTGTTTCCTGCACGAATCTCTCACATTAACAGAATTATCATTGTATTTGCGACACCATTATCGTTGTTTGTCTGGACATTTTCCGTGAGCTCGCTCGCTTCCAGCGCCGGCCGGCGTTCGCGAGACTCCGCTTCAAGGTCACGTTATCGTGCTATCGCCAGCCCTGAACCAATCCAAGGTTAACACTGGCATATCCATTTCTTGGATTAGCGGCTTCGGGTCTATGCGGTGGAATTTTTATTAAATCATCGACATCAACACGTCACTAGCACGTCCGTCTTACAGGAACTCGGCAATCTCGACCGTCGCGCGCTGAGTCTTTATTGCTAATTTGCGAACGCTAGTAGAGCGCGCTCCGGACGCGTACTCTCGCTTTTAAGTAGCAATACCGCAATATAGTCTCAAATCAAATTAGCTGCGTGTTTACATTTTATAAATAGAGCGCGTTCACGTGGCGCCGCAACGAGATAAGCGTCCGTCGACATCACTCACCGTGCGCTGTTAACATCCTCCGCGGCGGGCTACAGGTTCCTCTGTCACACTGACACTCGTGCGGGATATAAAGCACTCACAAACGGCGCACTAAGTTCAGCGGCACACGCGAGGACTGCACAGCGCGACACCCACAACTAGAATGCGGGCGAGACGGCTCGTCGCGGGGGGCGGGGGGAGACCGGCAGCGACACACGGCTCATACGAAGGCGCGGCGATGAGGACTGCGGCCGAGCGCGAGCGCGCTCCCCCCCATTGGTTGGATGTGCCGTGACGTCACATGAACCGGCCAATCGCCGGCCGTCCGTTAGTTCCTGCCGCCCGTCGCGAGAGGCGCTACTGTCGAGGAAGTCGCCCGCCCTACAGAGCTTTCTTCAGCTAGGGCGTGTGCTTTACCGGGCGGCCAGCACGGAAAGAAATCACGGCAGCATGAATTATGTATACAATGTAATTCATTTGCTATCCTCGACTGATCTGAATAATAATTATAATTTATAGTCACAACCTTTTCGTTTATAAAAATGTTTGAGTTTTATTCAGATTAGATCCATTATTCCGCACAGTATTGGGTAAATGCCAAAGAAGGTTAATATACGTATGCGCTAAATAAATGCGAAAATGATTAGGAATTGGCAACCCGAGGCAAATGTATCGTTAAAAGAAAATCTGTCGTGTTCTCTTGACAAGGAAGCAGACTAATTTATATATCTTTGCATTAAATTTATAAAGATAACTTTATGATGTTTTTGTTTTCTTTCAAATAATAAGTTTAGTTAGAAAAGCAAAAGTTCTGGTTACACTTAACAAGCACTTATTTATATTCAGAAAACGTTGGCAACATAAACTAACAAATAATTTGTTTAACAAGAAACTAAACTTTGTAAATACAAGACCGTAAAATGATGAATGAACCTGGTTAGTTTATATTTTTGAATGGGAAAAGTTTAAGAAAATTAATATACTCGGAACCTTTCGGGGCATTTAATTGGTTTTACAAGAGTCACAAGGTTTTTCACAAGAAAATAAATACAGTAATTTTACGATACTCATGACGTCATACTTATAATTCAGAATATTTCAACTAAATGATCTATGGGCAAATATGTCTATACTAGATAAGTATACATATTAAAATTCATTTTTAGTATTTAAAAAATGTCAAAAGAACTCTGATTATATGCGACTACCAACCCGCACAACTTCGTTTGCGTAATTTGTCCCCGGTTTTGCAACATTTTTCAATGATGCTTCGTTCCTATTGGTCATAGCGTGATGTTATATAGCCTACACAAGTGCAAGTGCAATTTGTCCCATGCGTGACCTATTGTAATGTTTTTGTTCACCAACAGCATTTGTATGTCAATTACAAAATCGTCATTAATAATTTGATTTGTTCGCCGTTTTTTACGAAAATCAAAGATGTATATTAAGCAAAAGCTGTGTTCTCATTGCTGCTCCACTCCTATTGGTCGTAGCGTGATGTTATATATTCGTCGATAAATGGGCTATTTAACAGTGAAAGATTTTTTCAATTCGGATCAGTTCCTGAGATTACCGTGTTCAAACAAACAAACTCTTCAGCTTTACAATATTAGTATGGATACATTTAGTTAACGCATTAATATTACGGTAATCTTATTGTAATTTATTTATTTTTGTATGAAAATATTCTAAAATGTTTGTTGTTCGATGAAACCGCTAAATACAGGAGAATGTATTTTCAGCCAAAACGTGTCGATGAATCTTATAAGCTTTTTTTTCATTTTTTTCAAACATTGACATTTTGATTTAATATAACTTAATCCTAGTAACACCAGATCAGCAGGTAAAATTGGTAAGACAGCTGTTAGAGCTATTATTCTCCTTTTTCGTTTGTGTATTCAAGAACTTCGGGGATCTCGCTTTTTTCCAAATATTGCGTACCCAGTGGTAATAACAACCCTTTAAACACTACACTGCACAAATAACGTGGCTTTCTATTGGTATGAGAATCTTCAAAATCGGTTTAGTAGATCCCGAAATTAGCCCCAACAACTTCACAAACTTACAACTTCACCAACTCACAAACTATGCCTCCTTATAATATTAGTATAAATTACAATAGCTGCCAATCTTATTAATTTTTGAATACTTAAGGTTAAAACCACACTAAACAGCAATATCATATTTTTGAAAAAATAAATCAAAACAGTGAATCCAAATTATTCTATTCATCCAATCTAAAAAACTCTACAACAATTTGTTAACAAAAGCCTTTTCTTAAAACTTTTCCACTTTCCCTAATTCTAGAAAATGAGTACCATCTGCTACAGCTAATTTTTATCAATCTTCTATCTATATTTCAGTCCCGGTATTATTTTCCAATTTGCTACTCAATGCCACGGTCTAAGGAAAAAGTAGCGGTTTATTTTTTAGACAAGATAAAAAGGTAGACGGCCTCAAATTGAATTCAGAGAACTGTATAATCTGTGTAAAAGTACTACTTAAATAAACGGTCCCGGAAACCATCACAAGTTTGTATGTTGTCAACACAATTCAGTTTAAACTGATCAGCAGTTTACACTGAATTCATAATTGTGCAATACTATTATTATGAAATTATATATACTCCGGGTCTTAATCGCGTGAATAATTTAAAGTAAAATCCTTTGTTTTATTGCCCGACGTTTCGACCGTATTGCAACAGCCGTAGTCACGGGTTGACTAACTTAGCCATTGCAATACGGTTGAAACGTCGGGCAATAAACAAGGTATTTTACCTTAAATTATTCACGCGGTTAAGACCCGTAGTATATATAATTTTATAGTGTGTACAAATCGCGAAAGTTTATCAACATTTAAACTATTATCATGTACAGTAACTTCTACTTTTTACTAAGGTCTCTCTCTGGCACAGAGGTTACCGAGGAGATGATATTTTGACACGTGTGTGTTAGGATGAACCTGGGATGACCTTAACCTAGAGTATTTTTTTTTATGAAAGATAACTAGCAATGTGGGTTTGGGACCACATTACTAGCAATCTTGTTAACCCCTCCAGCGAAGCTCAAAGGCTCGTGTTAGGAGTGGGTTCACGTCGGTAGTATAATGGGTAGGATTCGAACCCGCGACCTCACGATTGCGAGTCCGATGCCTGTCTCTTAAAGTTCATAAACCATCTCTATCCATCTCGATTCCTGTTTTGCCGGACTACGAAAGTGGGGAGGAGGGAGTTCCAAGTGAACTAAAACAACCCTCAGAACTTTCGTGGTGAAACAGAGAGGACCCAAGAATTTAGTTTCAGAGGGGTGGAACCAAGAATTAGGTTTGAGGAACTTATCCTCAACTGGATGACCAGTTGAAGATAAGTTTTATCAAAGAAAAGCACATAATAGTAAAAGTATGTGAGTCCCCCTGTAACATAGATTCTAGTAGGAGTAGAAAGGGGGGGGCTGCAGCTGCTGAACTGTCCCTCTGCTTACGAGCAACATCTAAACATAAACAGCGTCTAATATTATTATTAAGGGTTTTGTGTTGAATGATTACAAATATAATATGGAGCAGTTTCCTGATGATCACGGCCGGTGTTACATGGTTGAAACGTTGGGCATTTTAAAGGTTTTTTTGTAAGTACATAATAGAATAAAAAATAAAGACTACTATTTCATGGCACCAACTTCAAAATGTTTAATTTGTTTTTGTTATTCTAGATATATTATTTATTGCTTTTTAGTTGCCTTGTATTTATTTTAGAAGTCGGTGATATTTTTTTGTTAAAAAGTTTTTATGTAAACTTATACTGCTAGAGTTATATATGACTGGCATAGTGACTTTTTTTTAATGTCTCTATATAGGTATACTAGCTGTCCCACGCAACTTCGTCTGCGTAAATTTTCCCCGTTTTTGCAACATTTCTCATTGCTGCTCCACTCCTGTTGGTCGTAGCGTGTTGTTATATAGCCTATAGCCTTCCTCGATAAATGGGCTATCCAACAGTAATAGAATTTTTCAATTCGGATCAGTAGCTCCTGAGATTACCGCGTCGAAACCAACAAAGCAATAACCTTTATGATATTAGTATAGATATTATAGGTAACAGAAATAAGAGCAGGTGACATTGAATTTTATAATATTTATTTCTTTACACATCGCACTGACAATCCTTCCTTTGGGATCGGAAAAAATGTGTTTATTGCTTCCTTCCGGACGTATTGAAAACAGAAACTGTATGAAGGGGAATCTATCCGGTTATGTGTGTAAAAACATAAATTCTTGTTGGATTTCATGAGCGCAAAGTTTATGCTTAAAGTATGTGTGGGACATTAAATTCATACTTACTGGCTTGTCTCTATCTATAAATTTGGAGAAGTTATCCAGTAAAGCCCTCTTTTTAGGACGATGTACTACACAGAAGTTCCTAGACTAGTCTACAACCCTACGAGATTCATATAGGCATCGGTCTTGCAATCGTGAGGTCGCGGATTCGAATCCGAAACCCATTATACTACCGACGTGAACCGACTCCGTTAGGAGTGGGTTCACGTCGGTAGGTCGGTTGGTCGGTTGTTGTGTTATCAAGCCTTTAAGTTGTTGCTAGTAATGTGGGACACAATACCACATTGATATATAACTTAAAATATATCTATAAAAATATACTGAGTGGTTTTATCACTGTCTCTACCTGTACATGATGGATTTTATAAAGTAATCTTAACTATAGTAACAACTAAAAATCGTAAATCACAATACTTATTGTTTAAATAATATCGAAGACCATTCAGATGTTTTAAAAAAAAAAAAGTCAGAAAAAAATAACGATTGTACCAAAAACTTTTTGTGTTTCCAATAATAATCAAAAGTCTCTATCGGACCAGAAGTTAAAGTACTAATAACGTCGGAACTCTCAATAAAACTGAACTTAAAATTAAAGTCTTCAGAAATGCTCAAAAAAGTAGAAGGTATAGAGCAAATCATTGATGTTCAGACGAGATATAGTATCTGATCTGAATATCGCTGTTCATTTGCACTATATCAGTAAGATTGTAATCAGATCATCTGATACATTAAAATGTCGAGACACAGTGCTAACTTCATAAATCCGAGCTATGTGTAAATATTCAAAACGAAGCAACTCTAAAGCAATCTGTAGGTACCACAGAGATCTTTGTCATTAGAGTGTGCTGTAAACAAAACCCTTAGTGGTGCCCGAGGGAACGACAGCTGTCTCCAAGCCTCAGTCCTCGACCATTAAACACCCACGTCGGAGTTCATAACAACTGAGAAACCTTCAAGCAAAAACCAATCCTTTGTCTTCCAGCATAAAGTATATCTTAGCTTGGTTATTGATCGAATTTTCTTGGAATACGTATATATCAAGATGGTGTTGAAATATGTGTTTTGTTATTCAAGTAATAAAGTGGAGATTAGAGTGATTGCATGTAATTATATTACAGGAAACTGTATCGGAGATTTAAGTTGAAAAAGTGTTAGTGAAAGCAATAAGGATTCCGGAGTGTTGATAACTATTTTTTGGAAATAAGTTGTGTGTACTTACATTATATTTAATTAATATCATTTATTTAAAAGTAGGGCTATTGGTTTATTGGTTAGAGGCATAAACTTCACTGCTCTCTTGTTGCTTTTTTGACTTGTTAAGTTTTTTTTAATAAAATGGCTTTTGGTCTAGTGATAAGTGACTCTGACTGCTAAGCCAGAGGTCATGAGTTCGATCCTCACCCAGGATAAAACTTTATATCATGAGCACGGTCTGTGTCTGGGTGTAATTTAATTTAACTATAACTGACTGTCACCTACGCCTTCGATTGCGTGAAAATTTTGAAAAACTTATTTATCCTACAGGAACATTTTTCCGGGTTAAAAAGTAGTCTATGTGCTATTCCATCAATCCATACATACAAACTTTAGCATTTATAATATTAGTATATGTATTTAGAAATGATAAGTTAAGTATGTGTATCAGTTGTCTGGTTGCCATAGTACAGACTCTGCCTATTTTGGGATCAGATGGCGTTGTGTGAGTTGAGTTTGATATGATTAGTATTATGTTATGAGATGAGATCTACAGCACTCCTTAACGATTAGGAGAACAGTTAGGGAATAATACAACGATTTGTTGACAATAAAAGTTTTAAGTTAAACATATTAAAACAAGACATACGGAATTTATACAAAAAGTGGAAGTATATTTTATAAAATATTAAAGTTAAATCAAAAGATCTTGGTACAAACGAAAACATTGGAATGATCATATTTATTATAATTTGAAGTACTTATACAATATATGAGATGTTTACTCAACGACTTATAACAAAATACAATCGTTATTATTTCTTGTAAAATCTTTTGCAAAATGTATTTCAGCATTGAACAATCTCTCAATAGATACTAATTGAAGTTGCTGTTTTCCTTTATGTTAAAATGTATTACAATCAAGGGCTTTCAATCACTTTAGACAAATTTCATAATGATAAGTAGATATACTTATTTGTAATAAATATTATTTTCATTTATGTTGAAAATCACCGGAATATTTTTTGTTTTATAAGACTTTATACTTAACTAAATAAATATTTCAAGAAGACAGAAGCGGTGGTAGCCACTCGTAATCGTAAGGTCGCGGGTTCGAATCCTACCCATTATACTACCAACGTAAACCCACTCCTAACATAAGTCATTGAGCTTAGCAGGAGGGGTTAACAGGCTGGCTAGTACCTAATGTGGGACTCACAATCCCATACTGTTAGTTATCTTTAAAAAACCGGGCATGAGCATGTCGGACCATGCTCAGTGTAAGGTTCCACAGCCTTTAATAATTGCATCAGCAGAAGAGCGTATGCTCATGGCACTTACGCCCTTTTGTTGAGAATGCAATTTTTTGGCAATAACTCAATGACGGAATACCCAATGTCTGAAATAATTTTAGTTCAAAGTATTTTTAAGCGCTACCTTTGTGATTTTTTTCTAATTTTTTGGTTACACGGTTCAAAGATCACAATTTATGCAACTTTCGGAGCGAAAGACCAGTCGAATGTTGTCGCACACGTTGAGATTTGCTAAAAAAAAAAAAACTTTTAGCTTCTGTTATATGTGTGGCCCCCTAAAAATATGTATTATTATTATTTAGCTATCAAACTAAGTAGCGGCTACTACAAGATAGATTTTTGTCAAATTTCATCAATATTCAATAAGTAGTCTTTGAGTAAAACGCTTGTGACATACGGACAAAGAGAGAGACAGACGGACATGACGAAACTATAAGGGTCCCGTTTTTGCCATTTTGGCTACGGAACCCTAAAAACAAGTCTGGTAAATAAAAGGTTAATTCTTTAAATATTCAACTCGATTAAGCCCTGATATACATAGGTATATCTAATTTTATTTTACAATAGAAACTTCTAACACTCTAGAGCCAATGTGTCATTAATTCCACAAAGGCTACAAGTATCACTACAGCAGCTACAAACATCCCTATTAGAAAACTAATTACACATCAAAGAAAACAATTCATAATAGCATAGGTGCAATACAACAGACCGTGTCTAAAAGAACTACAAACACGTTCAAGATAATATCGTATGAATTAAAATAATCGTTGGGAAAGAACATGTGGACATCGAAAGTGTGAAATTACAAAGACAACCGGACCATATATTATGACTATGTTTGCAAAGCACTACAATAAAATAGCGAGTAAACAGAAGGAGCAATCGGTAGAGCATACATACTAATTCTTCTTTCTTCTAGTGCCTCTCCGAACGACGAAGGTTGGCAGTCAGCTCTGCATATTTTACTTTTTCTTTGGCGTGTTGGAATAATTGTGTATGTGTGTGTGATTCGCGTCCACTCTCGTAGGTTCCTCAGCCAATACTTCTTCCTGCGATCAACGTCTCGTTTTCTAACAACTTTGCCCATTATTATAAATTGTAAGAGGGCTTATCGTTGGTGTCATATCATGTGGCCTTAGTATGCAACCTTTCTAACTCCGATGATATACCAAAGCTCGCGTTTCTTGAAAACACGCCGCAGGATTTCATCATTTCTAACCTTTTGAGTCCAACTAACATTTGTCATTCGTCTGTAAGGCCATATTTCAAATGCTTTTATTCATTTTCTGAGTTCAATTTTGATTCAAGACTCGCATCTGTATAGTATAAGGGTAGACATAACAATGTAGAAGTTAAGTACGGAGTGTTATATTATGACTACAGTTAGTGAGTACTTTTTTCATAGTGTTGAAAGCACTTCGGGCGACATCAATGCGGGTTTTTATTTCTGTGCCACAATCCCAGTCTGACTGAACAGCCACGTGCCCAATCATTCGTACTTGGTGACTCTTTCTATCCGGTGGTCTGATATTCTAACCGCAGTGTTCAAGTTGACATCACGTGACACAACCATTAGTTTGGTTCTGTTGATGGTCATCTTCAAAAGCTTTTCTTAGTTTTTCAAAGCATATTTATGTAATTTTACACATTAAGTATATTAAGGAAAACTTCGACTCAGGCGTAACTCGCACCTTCTTAGGGGTACCGGCTCTAAGCCGTTATTAACTTTGGCACTGGATAAAGTCGAATTTATCCTCCATATGATACGATTTTACGGCAATCGTCACATCTACTGTGTCCTTTGAGGAACTTGTACGGCTCTGTGAATTTCGTAGCAGAAACTATTTAAACACAGATTTTTGATGACGTTGAGGCCGAACACTACTCTTTGTAATTTTTATTTATGCAATGTACTCGTATGATTAGACATTATCACTCAAGGACATAGAATTTCGGAACATCTTGACGACAAAGTGGTGAACAGAATACGTGTGTATTTTAAGTATCTGTACTAATATTAATTTTATAAACCTGTAGAGTTTGTTTGTTTGGTTGAACGCGATAATCTCAGGAACTTCTGTTTACTTATTGTTATTGACTTTAAATTGAAAAATTAATTTAGTGTTGGATAGCCCATTTATCAAGGAAGGCTTTATAATATCACGCTACGATCAATAAAAACACAGCATCAATGCAAAAACGGGAATAATTGACGCAAACGAAGTTGCGCGGATCCCTAGTGTGACATAAATTTGCTTAAAATACTCATCACAATTGTGAAATTCACATTTTTTTTTTACTAAAACCAACTCCCGCACTAGGGAACAAGCTGGGGACTGCACCCAGATAACCCAGATTCGGCACAATGATTTGTGGAAAACTCAAAGTGATTTCCCATGATCTCTAGCTAAGCATTCAGGGTCAACCACTAGGCAGGCCCGTCAAAATGAAAAGTCAAATCTTACAAAAACTAGTCTACTTAAACAAATTCATGTCCCTGTGAACGCGTTGTTTCGAGTTTACCTTCTAAATTCTCGGTGTGTACTGGACAGTGTTATGTAAGGAAAGGTATAATGAAGTTTACTTAATGTAATAGTAATAAAATTGACAGATTACTTGAAGGAAATTGGGCATTCAATAGTCAAATTACACGTATCGACCACAGTAATTGCTGTAAGTTCCTACAATTGATTACTACCTTTACAGCTGTCTAGGTGTTCACCATAGCTTCGTCTGTCTGCGTTTAGTTGGTTATCGCAATAAAATGTCATTTCCGAAATATCCAGCTATTTTTCATCATATCCTCTTACGGCCGGACTTAACAATCTACCTATCGATAGATTTGGCTACTAGAGTTTCAATTTTGACATATTTTGAATAGAGCAGTCAAATATATAGCTCCTGTAGCCAAATCTATCGATAGTTAGATTATTGAGACCAGACGTTAGTAGTTTCAAAGATAATAAAAAGTAAATAAATAAAATCTAACCGCTTTTCAATACTAGTAATAGACTAGTTGTGCTTCTAGGTGTATTTGCTTGAAATTGGTTTACCTACATTGTGTTTCTGTTTCATAGTTAAGACCTTGTAGGTAATTATAAGAAAAAAATGTCAGAAGATACACTTATGTGATGTATTTTACAAAACCTTTATGAATAAACAACAGTACTATTACTTTTATGAAAATATATATATATTACGAGTCTTAATCGCGTGAATAATTATTTTCGCGATTAAGACCCGTAATATATATCTATTTTCATAATGTCTACAAATCGCGAAAGTTTATCAACATCTATAGTTATTACTTTGTTTTTTAAATGTCTTTCGAACAAGTATACTACAGTTCCTTTAGTGCGTCGAGGGTTAGAGTATATTATTATGTTTCAGGTAACACAGAATCAGGGCGATGCATAGTTGTAATTGTTTTGACATAATATCGTCCTATAGGAGTTCATTTTCGGTCATTTGTCTTCGTCTCGGCATCCGTCTATTCGGCGCACTCTGCTACGACACAGCGAAATCAATCACACTAATATTATAAAGGCGAAAGTTTGTGAGTATGTGAGTGTGTATGTTTGTTACTTCTTCACGTCTAAACGGCTGGAGCGATTTTAATAAAATTTGGTATGGAGTTAGCTGACACCCTGGATTAACACATAGGCTAGAATAAAAGGCGGGTAACACCGCAGGGCACGGCTAGTAAAATATAAATGACACAATGTAGCTCTCGCAATAAAATAAATAACTTATTCTTCTTTCCATTCGATTATAATGAAAGGCATAAATTTCAAAGCTGTATTTCATAACAATCGTAATTTTTTTTAAAGATAACTAGCAATGTGGGATTGAGTCCCACACTACTAGCAATCTTGTTAACCCCTCCAGCTAAGCTCAAAGGCATGTGTTAGAAGTAGGTTCACGTCGGTTGTATAATGGGTAGGATTCGAAACCGCGACCTCACGATTGCGAAACCGATGCCTTAGCCATTAGGCTACCGTCGCTTATCATAATAATAATAAAATAATCAGTACAAGATCAAACCCACTTCTCTCAAAGTCCCAATAACTTGAAACTAAGTCAATAAAACTAGAAAGTCAATACACCGCTCCACTGAAAACATCATAAATAGTCACGAAATTCCCCTCTATTTAATCAAGTGAAGTATTAAGGACATAATTAACTATCTTCAGGCAACTTCGGGGTACGTAATAAATCTGTCACGCGTTAAACACTCTATCCCTCTCTAATACTTCAATGGACATTTGAAAAACACCCCCAAAATAACTTCATTCGAACTTTTTTCAAACTTTGAGTCTTATTGGATCATGAAATTTGACTGGGATACAGTGTTACACTTTTCGTATCTAAGTTAAAAAATAAACAGATCTAAGACGAAAAGTAGATTATATTTTAATAATTCATTTAGAAGTTGGTAACACAGAAAGAAAACCGTTACTTTACTTTAATTTCACAGAATATTTTCGCTGAAATTGACCAACCAGGTTTCTAACTGTATGTGGGTAAATTGGGGTGCTCAATAAATATGCCGAATTGAAAAGAAAAAATCAGGCAAATGCTAGTTGGACTCGCCCACCGAAGGTTCCGTATTCCGAATTAAGGCTTGCCATTTTTAAAATAAACGGTTGTATTCTTTCACAGCTTCAAGGGACCGTACATGGCTTTAATACCTTAGTATGTAGTTTTAATTACAACTCGATAACTCTCCCTGAGATAAAGTGTCATGACAGACAGACGGACAGATGGACAAAAAAGTGATCCTTTCCTTTTGAGGTACGAAACCATAAAAATAGATAAATTTAGTAAAATTCGCTTTAGATATACGTAATTATGGTACATTATGGTTAGTTCAACAACGTTAAACTAACGACTTTAGGCGAAATACCCTATTTTTCCATATATTACCTAAAATACAGCTACCTACAGCTTAACAGGCGCGTGCTAACGGCCAAGCATCATAGCAATATGCATAGGAATCCATGAACAGTCTATTTTTGAACGATTCCCCTCGACACCGGCGCGGGCGCACTCCTCTGGGAGACTTTAAAGTTTACTGTACTAATAAGTGCAATGGAAGAGACATGCAATGATTTTTTTTTTATTTTGTTTAAAATGCTTTCGTTGCGAAATTTTAGAAAGAACTAATATTTTAATTTTCGTTTTTGGAAATCGATGACGTAGGTGAAAATCAAAGAAATCAAAATAGTCGTAATTAGGTGTTCTTCAATAAATTATAATATTAGATATATTTCTTGACCTAATTGCATGAATTATTTAAAGGTATATATTTAAAGGTACACCTTATATTTACCCGACGTTAGTCGACCCGTGATCACGATCGGCAACACTGCAATTCGATCGAAACGTCGGGTAAATAAAAGGTGACACCAAAAAAAACCTTTAAATAATTCACGCGATTAAGTCCCGAAATATATCTAATATGTACAAAAATCGCGAAAGTTTAAAAACAATAAAATATAATATGATTTACAAAATAAAACTTATAATTCGACTGCCACTTTCTCACACAGAATAGAGCTTTGTGAGATTCATGAATGTTGGTTCCTAATCTCTATGTAGATACTATAACGTTGGCCCTGCTCTTTGCAGTGCAGATACCGCGGCAAATAAAAAGATGTTTACCTATAACGCATATAGGTAATGTTTATTACTGAAATATATGATTCATAAACACATCACAACTTGTTAAGAACAAATAAGTACTAGTATTTATTTACAATTTTTTTTTTTTTGTCAGTTAGAATCGGTCCGCTATGAAACTATCAGTTCTCGACTGTCTTTTATTTTCTTATATTCTCAAGTAAATCACAAACGAATTTCATACACAAAGGTTTCATCATAATACGTTTATCATGTAGCTGACCCGCGCAACTTCGACAGCGTAATTTTTTCCTCTGTTTTTGCAACATTTTTCATTGCTGCTCTGCTCCTATTGATCATAGTGTAATTTTATATATAGCCTATATCCTTCCTCGATAAATGAGCTATCCAACAGTGAAGATTTTTTTCTATTAGGATCAGTAGTTCCTGAGATTATCACGTTCAAACAAACAAACAAACTCTACAGCTTTATAATATTAGTATAGATTTGCACGAAACCTCGGCAATATACATTACAGTACCTACTTTATACAGGGCTTGTGTCCTAGTGCAGAAGTTGTCGGATTCACAGGCCAAAGCAAGTATTAAAAAAATATACAAAAAATATAACTGCATATCATTGTACCTACTACACATGTGTTAAAACTTCGAGTCTTTTATTTTAAACTAGAGTTGTCTTTTAAAAAAGAAAGAATTATTAATTTGAGGTAATACATCCGCGTGTCCTTAGAAAATCGTTGTTTTCAGAAGTTGGACTTAAAAATTTTACAAAACAATGCAAAGGACACAATTAAACACAAGTTTAGGGCAAGATTCGAGATAATTGTTCGGAAACGGAAGGCCAAAGTGACCAATATTGCAAATATTTACGAAATATTGTAGGTAGGTACATAGATACATAAAGTGAATTAGCCATAGGCGTTAGAGTTAGATGATATACGAACAATATTGGTTAATTTCATCAGAGGACAATAATATCAACACAAGCTCTTAAAACACTAGTGGGATTCCAATTAGATATACCTATTTTTTTATCATTTAAACTCTGTGATCATTTTATCTTTAACCCCAGACACAAAACGTCTATAGCCTCTATACGTGTCTGTCCTTGCCAGCATAGCTCTTAAACAGGCAACCGATTTAAATGAATTTGTTAAAATCGAAAGCTGATTTACTTGTAGTTAGTTGTTCTATTAAAATCGGTGCATCTATTTAATGATAATTATTTATATTCATCTCATCCAATGTAGGCCTTTTCATGTTTATAGTTACGCTTTGTCCGTCCGTCCGTCTGTTCGCCTGTCTGTCCAGGTTCATTCAGAGAGTCCCTAAGTACTAGAAAGCTGTAATTTGGCATGAATATACACATGAGTTAGGCCGGCAAAGTGGTAAAAGAAAACCTGAAAATATATTTTTAGAGTACCTCCTCTACACGTAAAGTAAAGATGCATTTTGTCGTCGTGTGCGTTGGTCCTTGAATAGGTCTTTTAAATAATTATTATTCAAATTTTATATCTCAACATGCACTTGGCCTCATCATCATCATCAGCCTATCGCAGTCCACTGCTAGACATAGGCCTCTCCAATTGCACGCCACTTTGTTCTATCCTCGGCTTGCCCTGTTTTTTTATTAATGTCGTTGTTCATATCAAAATCATTATAGATCTCAAAACAGACACTAACAAAGTGAAAGTTAATTTGTTACGAAACCAAAGGTACTATATACCTATGTACTTACGCTCAAGGTATTTGAACTTCTAAAATCCAAAGCTTACAGAGTAATTGCAGCCTATATATGGCGGCTTATGACCAGTTTCCGCTATTACAGTTAGCACGTATGTGTACACAAAATGCTTAAACAATCCCCGTTGTACATTAACTAACGGAACGTGACCGAGGCGCCCTCTGCCGACCGACTAATAAAAACTGTAAACTAATTAGAACAACATCACGCAACGTAAAGGAAATGCAATACTATTTTATAAACACAGTGCGGATTTCATAGCGGGAAATGGTATAAAAATGATTTGGTTCTTTGTGAATGTAGGCGTTAATTAGAAAAAGAAAAAAGTACATAAACCTAGTTTAGATCGCTGCGCTAGGGCTGGGATTTATATCGCAAAAAAACTTGACGAAATATATCCTGAATGTTAACCTTAAAAACATTATCCATCTTAAAGTACCTACCTACGTTATGCTTGCGATAAGACCAATAATTTCAATCGTCAGCATACGTTTCTTATGGTTTAGCTTTAAATAAGCCTAAGTATGCTTTAAAAAAATTGACTAAAAGAGATCCATTTGAATATAACAATCAACATTCCAATTGGATTGTTTGTCTTTAATAAACGGGTTGTAAGACTACTATGAATCATACATAAATATCAATTTTGTACCCAAACAATGTTACAGAAACTTGGACGATGAAACCAAACATTTTTTCGTACAAATCTTATTTTTTCATCTTCACAACACGTTCAATGTGGTACGCATAACGTTTAACCTTTCGCCTGTCTCTTTGGAGTCTCCCACAAGGTAACAATCCTCCCCATAAAACATCACAAACACCAACACCATAGCATACTACTTTCGACCTTATTTTGAAATGTAAACGGTTGATGGTTGCTAGTGTTGCAAATGGATCTTAAGACCTTTTGTTGAGATGGTTTTTTACCCAAGACCCACGTGGTGTAACACATGTTTAAGACCATCGCATCCCGATCCAAGCCGGGAGATGCGACACGATAAAAATTTAGGAAAAATGTTTTATCCTATATTGGTAGACATTATAAGTTTCAACGTTTTACTAAGGATTATTATAAAATAAAGAAACTGCGTCAAACAGTTTAGGAGTCCAAAGGTCAGAGGTGATTGGTAATCAATTTAGAAATTTAAGTTTGAAGGTTGATACCAATTGTCGTGTATTTGTTTACAATGCCGGGCACTTACAATTTGTGTTAATAAAAAATAAACAATAAAAAATATTGAATAAAAACATCAAAACTCCTGATACACACAGCTTTTTTTGCGAACATAACGATTGTGTTTATGAAAACAAATTTTTGCTTCGGTTTATTTTTGATTTTAATAGACTATGTGCTATTGTGACAAATATCACATAACAATAAACTCTCGGAACACACAATAAACTATATTACGTATAAAGTGGGTTAAACTTTTGCACTATATACAGACCACAAAAAGGTCTAAGCAACATGCTTCATGTTACAAACTCTACAATGGTCAATTATTCTATATTTTCTTACAAAAGGTAACCTTTTAGGTTCCAGTTTTCCCACTGGCTGGTTAGAAAAAAAAATACGATTGTTTTGTTTTTTCATAAAATTAGAAGTGAATGCATTTATTCAAATTTAAATGTTTTCTTTGCTATTTAAAATTTGATATTTATAATCTGATTTTTTTAACAAAGTTATAATAAGAGTTTTGACAATATGGAATTGTGAGACATTTTTTAAACGTGATAGAGCGATGTCATTTGACCGCAGATGAAATGCATAGAGTGTGTTGCAAGCGAGAAAAAAACAATCTGAGGTATCTCGCTACATCGATGTGAACAGGAGCGTTATTTGCCGTCTGTGGTAGCGTTACACTACCACAGAAAACCCCGCTGAGCTGCACCCAGACCGTAGAAATAGTACAACACTCGGCAAGACCGATACACACAACTGACTACGAAACGTCAGTCGATGTTATCTGCCGGAGAGATAGGTTTAAGGCTACAAAACTCAGGTGGTGTTGTAGTTAGCTCCCAAACCATGCCAAATAGGCTGTATGGGTACGGCCTACGACGCTCAATCAGGTACCTATACGTCATGGGAATCGCGCTCATAGAAATGAATGATGTAGCGAACACATGTGACATTGGAATGAATATTTATTTTGCATGATACAGTACACATTTACAGTATATAGTTAATTTACGTTATTAAAAAACAAATTTAAATGAACAATTGTTATTTTTACATCAATACGATACTAACAATATTACTTTAATAATAAAAAAACCATTGTAAAATTGGAATGATTACATGTTGCTGAAACATTTTTTGTTGTGTGTATTTCTTAAGTAGTTGGCTAGTCTATGATTAGATTGACAGAGACCAAAGATGACCAAAAACGAATACCAATAATATCCATTGCGTCGGTTGGATACCAAGTTGAAATAACAAGTACATTAAGTACATACTATGCAATAAAATATTTAAATGTTTATCGACTGGCGCTTAGATCAGTAGGTCATTGAAAGATATTGTGTTGACACTTTAAGCCAATTTCAAGGTTACTTATAACACACGAAAGATAGGTCTTCAGCTTTATCTAAAGCAGTGGTTCCCAACCTTTTCTTGGACAGGGACCACTTTTAGTTCTTCGTTATTCGCAGGGACCACCATTCACCTTTATTATTTGAAAACTTCTCTTCACTAAAACAATCCGAAAATAAACTTTAACTAAAAATTCAAAGTAACCTATAATGTAGGTACATAATTTTAATAGAAAACTTACTATTTTCTTTTAAATCACTTTATAAATGTTGAATTAATGTGATTTTTGAGCTTGTGCACGCTAATTTTAAAATCCTGCGCGGACCATTTTTTGATTTCTGCGGACCACTTGTACGGAGCACTTGTTGGGAACCATTGATTAGATTCTAAACATAGGTATAGACTGCTTTCATATTGACTGATAGACTGCGTACAATTTATACCACTTAAGATGAAAACATGAAGTCTTGTGTTTAAAGTCTAATCTTAAATATTGCGTTTAAATGTAAATGCAAGCCTATCGTGGCTTAATATCAAATCTAAAGTATCTCTTTGATATATTATTCTATTAATATTATAAATCCGATTATCTGAGGATGAATGGCAGTTTGTTGCTCTTTAGTGCAAAAACTACTAAACGGATATTAATGAAACTTTACAATAATGTAATACATCAGAATAGACTATAAAAATCAAATAACGCTGGGAAAAGCTAGTGATAACAAATACTTAGTGCTTTTCCGTGGTTTTCACTACAAAGTATCATTCAGTATATCCACGCGGACATAAGTGCCATAATTAAATAATAAAAACTTTTTAGGGTTCTGTAGCCAAAATGGCAAAACGGAACCCTTATAGTTTCGCCATGTCCGTCCGTCCGTGCCTCCGTCTGTCCGTCCGTCCGCACCGTTACTCAAAGACTGTTAGTGCTAGGAGGCTGTAATTTTGCATGAATACACATATTACTTACGCCAACAATGTGAAAGAATAAAATATTTTTTTTTAGGGTACACCCCCCCCCCTATACGTAAAGTGGGGGTGTGTTTTTTTTTCTGATCTACCCCACCGTGTGGGGTATTATTAGATAGGTCTTTTAAAAAACGTTTAGGGGTTGGGAAGACGATTTTTAGTTCTATGCATCTGTTAGATATGGGGCTATATGGCTATGTAAATAGCCATATATATCAATCCATGTGTTGGATATTGATATTCAATGTGTTAGATATTGTTATTTTATCGTAGACAATGTATCACAGGTCAGGCCACCGCCTTAACATGTTGTGAACAGTTTGCAGTAAATATATGTCTTATAGTGAATTACACGATAAAATAACTCGTAATTTTGCACAGCAGATGATATAACTATAAGCGAAAGATGCGATTAGAGAAATCTTTTATTAACGGTAGTTTTTATTGTTATAGCTAGAAGTCCAATGCATGAACACTAATGATCAATTCAACAAAAACAAATTGAATCATCTGTTGTGACCAAAAAGTGTAAAGATACCACAGACAAAACAACAAAATACCTACTTTCATTCTTAATCATTTACAGATACGCAAATGTTCACAATCATACAATGAATCATCACTGTCGTCTGGATAGCGAAAAAAGTTAATTACTACAAAACAAAATTTACTCCAATATGACGAGAGTCAATGAATCAGAAATTCTCATGAATTCTGAGAGCGGCGCGGGCGCAGACACGTGTTGCACACATTTTGTGAAACCTCCCCCGCAACACCCGCTCCCCTCGCACACGTAGCACCCACCCCCTCTAAGGGAACCGCTGAAAAAATTCATCCAAATCAACCTCTAACAGATATTGACCCTTATTTAGAACCTGCTAAGATTCTTATTTCAAAAATTGAACCCATGTTCAGACTCCAACATAACGGTATTCCAAGGGACATTTTTTCTGAATTAGGTCAATGACCTCTTTATATTGGCATACGATTTGCAATACCTTCCTTTGTAGGATTTGTATTAATTTCAATTTTCCTGCGATCTTTATAAAACACAAAAAAGGCATTGTAAAGCGCTTACCAGATATAGTTTCGTTTGCGTTGTTTTTTTGGATAAATTTGTATTTTTGGGACATTAGGTACAGAAAATGTTAGACACAACGGTCGGTCCTGCGCCTTATCTTCAGTCGTGTCAAATTTCCATTTTATTAGGACATTCCAGTAATAATAATAAAAATAGTAGATATTTTTTCAGTATTCAGAAGATATACAGAATGATTTACAAATCAATGTAAAAAGGCTTTTTTACATAACACTAAAAAAACCTTTAATCACCTACCACTTGTTTATGGAGTTATGACCTTAGCCATCTACAGACAATTTTACTGGAGTGAAAGCGTTGTTTACTGCGAGGTTTAGGCCCTAAACCTGACAAAGAAACATCGATTTTACTCCTGGGTCTCCCAGATGTGTGGTAAATGGTTGTTTGACAAAAGGAGGTAATTGCATTTTTGAAAGATAGAAAAAAATGATATCCAGACTCAGGAATCGAACACGAGACTTCCGTAGCCAAACCGGGGCCAGAAGCGAACCACCTATCTGGACTATGTTACTAGATATAAAATCTTTCCATCTCTTAATGCTTGCGGGTTAGGCCCCCGCAGCGCCATCTAGTCGGTAGTTAAAGAACTATCACGGCTTTTGTTATTGCTTCGTTACAGAGAGTATTTTTAACAAATTATGATGACGCAGGTCGAATATTGAAGTAGTTTTTATAGGCATTTCTTGCCAATTACTTTACAAATACAATAATTGCATGTAGTCGGTGGTAAAGGGTTAATATGTATTTTTTTTTTCAAAAGTTATATTACGAAGGTAAAGGTAAAGAACCCTAATAACAATTAATAAGTGTCTAGAAAAATAATTAGACCAGATCTAGGAAAACCTGTGTTTAAAGCGATAAACGAATAGATTACACTTATAGTGGTGCTCACAGTTAAGCACTAATATTTAACTGGTACAACTATATTTCAATATTTCAGCATTTTTGGGTTATTTCACCATACCTACGTACTTTGGCCAGAGTCATATACATACCTACGTACTTGGAATATAAAACAAGGTAGTAGATAAACTAGTAGAAACCAGTAATCTGACCAATATCGTATAGACCCTGCATACTCGTTCGATAGGATCACTTTTATCTTCAATAATTTTATATCGTCTTGGAAAAACTTGAGTATTTTTTCTTATTTATCTAATCTTTACCGCCTGCTTACGCAGAATATTCGGTCTAGTCGTGATCTTGCTTTCGTAAAAGAATGAAGTCTTTAACGATTATTATTTGTTCTGGGCTAGTAGTCCTAGTTTCTGGTCAATTAGTACCTCCAATAATCGATATGCCAGAACGGATTAATCCATTAGTACATATTGCTCAAGGCTCCGTGCTTGGTACTCTTGCTACTGATGGTGAATACTATCAATTCCATGGCATCCCTTATGCCGATTCCACTTCTGGATCACACAGATTTAAGGTAAGTTTTAAATTGGAATAAAGTTCACAAAACAAAGATTGCAATGTTCGCATTAAACATGTTAACCACACAATATATCCATTACGTTTTATTATCATTATTATATCGGCCTGTTTTCGGAAGGTTTATAACAATGCATATTTCATTTATGTAGTTCAGACAATTGAAATTTTAAGGATACACATCACTGGCAACCTGTATATTTCTATGCTTCGTTGAGATCAACAGTGTTATTGTCTATGGCACTACATTGCTTATATCACAAATAACATAAGATTGTAGACCCTTTTAAAAATAATTGGAGCGATTTATATATACGTAGGATTTCATAATTTTAAATTGTTTTAGGCGCCAAGACCACCGCCATCTTTTCAAGATACATTTAACGCAAATCGAGAAGACATAAAATGTGTAAGAGCTTTAGGTGTCGGCTACGAAGGTACTGAGGATTGTTTGGTGGCAGACGTTTACACACCATCATTAGACAGTGAGAGCCGGTTGTCCGTCATGGTTTGGATCAAAGGAACTGAGTTTGACAAAGTGATCGAGCCCGAATTTTCATTCAGAAACTTCATGGAAGAGGATGTCGTTGTAGTTTCTCTAAACTACCGTGAATCTGTACTAGGATTTTTATGTTTAGGTACTGAAACAGCTCCTGGTAATGCCGGATTGAAAGACATTATAGCAGGATTACGATGGGTAAAGGAAAATATTGGAGAATTCGGAGGAAATCCTAATGACATCACTCTGTTTGGTCATGGTAGTGGGGCTGCTGCCGTAGATTTAATTACACTATCACCTATGGCTGAGGGTTTAGTTGATAAAGCTATCGCACAAAGTGGTAATGCGATGGCTCCATGGGCCATGTCAAGGGATAATTTGGAGTACGCTTTGCAAGTGGCCGAAGCTCTTGGACACGTAATAACAGATATTGAACAACTTTCAGAAGTGTTTGCAAGGACAAGCGTTGCTGCTTTGATGGGAGTTATAAATGAGCTGGATTTGACTGAAAATGCATTAGCTTTTTCTCCTTGTGTAGAGAGAGAAGAGTTGGAAGGCGTAGAACCATTTCTTATTAAAACTCCTTCTGAAATCTTTGCTGCTGGTAGCTTTTTACAAATTCCTTTTATAACAGGATTTGTCGACAATGAAGGTACGATCAGAGCTAAAGAAGCAGTACAAGATGACTGGTTGGATAGAATGGATGAATCGTTTGATGATTTCTTGCAATCGGATTTAAAATTTGAAACTCGAGAAGAGAGATATGAAGTGGCTGAGCGAATTAGACAATACTATTTTGAAGATGATCAAATTGATATGTCCACTGTTGGTGACTACATCGCATATCATGGTGAAACCATGGTATTGGTTTCAAGTTTAAGAGAAGTCAGGACTCGAGCACAGGCGTCATCTGCACCTATGTATTTATATCAATTTTCTTATAAAGGTCTTATCGGTGAACCTTTTGTGGGACCTATCGAAGTAGAAAGTGCTAGTCATAGTGAAGAATTAGCTTATATGTTTAACGGGTCCCCAGAAGGAGCTCCAGAGAGAGATCTTACTGTAGGACAGATACTGGTGGAAAGATGGACAAGCTTTGCAAAAACTGGGTAAGTCAGAAATATATATAAAACCATATATTTGTATCGTGTAGTGTTTATGTACTTTTAAATTTATCATGAGCTAAATCCTATAGAAGTCACTAAGTTATTTTTTTAAATTGTCTTTTTATAATGTAGGTTGCACGACATTAATTATAATTAATATTTTTAAGCGAAATGAATTTATGATCAGGAAGTAGTCGTGAAAGGACACCTTGTAGCTTAACAAAACTGTCGTTGTCACACTATGTACGCACTAGACTAAGTAACTTCCATTTGTTTCAGCTTTCCAGAAAGTGAAATATCAAATGTTAATTGGCAACCGTACACCACTGAAAATGCTTTCTACCTTCGCGTCCTTGCGTCAGACGAAATTATGGAAAGAGAAGACTCCTCCTTAGAAGTAGGTTTAGTGAACCCTCACCCGGAAACTCTAAGATTTTGGGACGAAATTTATGACAAATATTTCTTGGATGCTGAGAGCAGTTGGGACTTTACTGAAAGAGATGAAGATGAAGGAAGCGGTGATGAAGGAAGTGGTGATGAAGGAAGTGGTGATGGAGAGGGTGACGGTAACGGTGACGACGACGATGGCAATTCGGCTTCTACAGCTGTCGGGTATACGTTCCTAATCATTACATTGTTTTCATCATTGAGTAAACTACATTCCGTAATATTAATATCGTAAACCAACTACTCAGTAGATATTGACGCTACCATGTTAGTTGGTAAATGATTAATTACCGCTTTGTTTGGGTTTTATACTAAAATCCAGATCAAGGAACAATTCATAATTTGCTCGTTTTTCATGACGTTTAATAGTTGGTAAATTACAATTGACAAAATTACAAAAATGTAATTCGATAAAATTGTAGCATTACCAAAATTTTAATTGTAATTTATTGTAATTCTGTATCACTTTTAAATAGTATAATATAATGTAGTAGTAAGTTTCTAGATTTATTTAAGCTGTAATTCTATTGATTGACGGGTACGTATGCATGTTAAATATTATTTTATAATAAAAATATAGGTACCTAAGATTTAAAAAACTGCGTCATTATTTCGCCATATTTTTCAGATAAGGTTTAAAGGCTGTCAAATTTTATCAGTAACTGAAGTTACAGATATTATCAATAAATTTGTCGTATCAAAATGTTTCAAAATTTCCTTGTCGATTCGATAGATCTGTATTTCAAGTTCTCAAATATATCATAACTAGCTGATCAGCGCAACTTCGTGTGAGTAAATTTTCACCATTTTTGCAACATTTTACATTGCTGCTCCTATTGGTCGCAGCGTGATCTTAAGTGGCCTTACTCAATGAAATGGGCCATCAAACAGCAAAATATTTTTTTCAATTCGGACCAGTAGTTCCTGAGATTCAAACAAAAAACCTATTGAGCTATTAGTATAGATTAACCGTGACTTAACTTTGTATAAACAAGTATATAATTTAAGTAAATTATGTCCCAGTTATGATGCAGTAAGCGATAAAATATAAGGTAGATATTTTGGTGGGTTGATCTTGGGCATACCCAAGATCAACCCACCAAAATATCTACCTTATATTTTATCGCTTACTGCATCAACCATACAAAAATTCACAGTAGTAGTATATATTATAGTGAAATTAAAAGGAAAGCTATCACAGCTAAGTAGGTTTTATAAGTTTACGAGTAACAGCTGATCAATTGAGATTCCATTGAAAATTGTCATTATCATAACGTTGTAAGAGTAAAAAATGTTGCAAAAATGGTAAAAAATCATGTTCGTGGCACTTACCCTCTTTTGTTGAAAAACGCAGTTTTTCGGCAGTAACTCAATGACGGAATATCCGATCATTTCCGAAATGGTTTTAGTTTAAAGTATTTATTAAGCGCTACCATTGTGATTTTTTCATATTTTTTGATCAAAAGCGATTATTTCCAAAAATATTCACATTTGTATAATATTAATAATATTCATTTTTGAAATGTTTGTGATCTGTCGAATGATGTGCCACATCTTGATGTTTTCTGAAAAAAAAAATTAAGGTTCTGTTACATGTATGGAGTCACCTAAAAATATTTAGCTTTCAAACTAAGTAACGGCTACTACAAGACACCTTTTCACTAAATTTTATCAATATTCATTGAATAGTTTTTGAGTAAAATGCGTGAGACGTACGGACAGAGAGACAGACAGACAGATGGACATGACGAAAATATAAGGGTTCCGTTACAGAACCCTAACAAAAACAACATGCACTAGCCCGGTTTTTTATTTTATATGAAACTTACTTACTTTTTTTTTACTTGATTTACATAGAATCATAGAAAGTGCTAGATGATCACATTGATCACACCTACATCAGCACTCATAGCGTGTGGAACAAAGTTCATGGGTTGCGCCGTCCGTGACGGCCAGTGTCGGCTCTCCAAGGTCGCCTGCACCTTGCATTATAAGTTGATAATGTCAGATTTTTTTTTATGTCCGATTGTGTAAAGTTGCCTTTCTAGTGCAGTAAGTACTTAGTGAGATAGATAAAGGTTTTGAAAAGAACGTCAATCGGCAAGCATGGCCATCAACTAGATGGAAAAAAAACATGAATTGGATTTTTTTTGAGATTATCACTGCAATAATCTATACTAATATTATAAAGCTGAAGAGTTTGTTTGTTTATATGTTTGTTTGTTTGAGGGCGATAATCTCAGAAATTACGGGTTCGAATTGAAAAAATCTTTTAGTGTTGGATAGCCAATTTAACGAAGAAGGCAACAACTGGCTGTATAACACTCATATAACGGCTGTATAACATCACACTATGTCCAATAGAAGCGGAGCATCAATGAAAATGTTGCAAAAAAAAAGGGGAAAATTGACGCAGACGAAGTTGCGCGGATCAGCTAGTACAAAGAAAAAAGAAAAGAAAGAAAAAGAAAGAAGAAATATTAATGGAATTTAATCACTAAAATTAATATAGGTAAGTTTTTTCAATGTCGACATATAGCCAACCACGCAGGGCTCGTTCTAGTGCACAAGTGCATGCGCAGACTAAACCTAGCAGACCTATCTATCTGTTTAGTCACCACTGAGTCACGGACCAATCAAAATGTAGGTAGCACGTTGGTTAGCGTATTATGATGACCAGTGCACCGTAGTTATTAATCGATTCCGTGAGATGGACATACTCTACTACAGACTTTGTTAGCACTTATAGTTAAGTACACAAGAACAGCTTTTAATTAATGGTTTCAGGATACTGTCCATAAATAGCATCTGAAGTATTTTTCAATTAAAATGTACTATGTACACAAAATTAAGTGGCATTAGCGAATTATTTTAGTATTGAAGTGCTAGCATTTCTAAGATTATTAAAACGCCTTCCTACTCCTTTTTTTATTCTCCTGAAAAAAATACTTTCCAAAATACTATCTCTATGCCAAAACATATTAATTTATACTTAAACCGAGATCGATTTCTGTGACGGCTTGGTCAATCTTGGCATAGACTAGCCTATTACGCAGAACACATTTTAGTGCTAAATGGAGTGTGTGCATGTGCAAACACAAGTGCATACTGTATTCCTTCACTGTTATAAAATTGTAATAGTATTGGCATAAACCGACATTCAGCGTTTTTTTCAAAACATGGTGACATATTACATGAAACGGTCACCGTCACCCGTCTATGGAGCGACAATAGTAGCATTGCTTGACCTCACTAAAGTCTCGATCATCAATGAAAGTCAAAAAGTCAAAATACTTTATTCATTTAGGTTACAAATGCAACGCTTATGAACGTCAGACAAAACTTGGAATAGAATGATTCTACATTTAATGCCAAGTTCGCAAGAGTAGAGCCGTGAGAAAAGAACTTGGCAATAAAATCTCATGGTCACTTTTTTAAATGTAATTTTTTACAATATATTACACCATGAAACTCACGCAAGCAATAACCATAATACGTAAACTGGTATAATCAAGTTTTAAATAAATTAGCCTCCTACGGTGTGGATAGGAGCATTAGCTTACAAAAATGCAGAAGAGGATAAAGGCAACATGCGATTCGATTATTTTAAGATATACTACTACTATGAACCACTAATTAAGAATCAAAAAAACCTATAATATGATAATGACAAGGCCCACCAGTCATCCCAAGTAGCACCCGTTCACGAGTTTGACGCATGGATCACGAACGCCACAATAAATGAAGTAATAAAGAACGAACTTAAAATCAAGACTGTTATATTAAAACCTAACATAAGTATGTTTACTAATACTTGGTACACAAAGCTATAAATTGCAGATTTGCAGGCCTCAGTTTAATGTTACGAAGTGAGCCCAACATCTGCGCTTGCGATTATTGTAAACAAACATTGGATTTACTGTAAGGGTATGTGTTATTTTATGACGTACTAGCTTTTTCTGCCAGCTTTGCCTGAGTTTAGTTTGATTTTGAATGAAATATCAAACCTTCGTTTCTCTCCTCCAGCGGCTGAACTTCTAAAAGTCCGTTTTTAGTGAATTCCTACAACATTATAAATATCTCTGTGCCGAATTTGAATCCAATCCTTACAATTAGCTGTGCGTGAATAAATCAGTTATTCACGGATTTTCTTTAGGTTTAAATATAACGAATAAAGAAACTTTTTGTGCAAAGTTCCTCTAAATATTTTCCATTACCTCCTCTAATAGATTGTAGAGAATGTAGAGTATACTAAATTCGAATTTAAACTCATAGGCACCGGCAGCAGTATGCAATAGCCTGTTTATTATTGAAACATCATTAAAAAAAAATGTGTGACACTCGGGGACTGCGGCGGTAAAGCTATTGCATAGCATTTTTTATCTACTTATGCAATTATATTTTTTTTTTTCATTACATTTCGGAGCAGTTCGTCTCGATCCGTGCGAGCTTTGTACAGTCGTACCATATACATATACGTTAAGTGAACGCTCGGCCGAGCTACATGGTAGGCGGAGTGGGGGGTGTTAGGTTTTATTTTCGTTACGGAATTGCTTGATGCGGTCGCCGCGCTCAAAGCCCGCGATAAAAGCTATGCAATAGCTCAAACAACGATGAAGATTTATTAATTATGTTCTACGATTACGGTAGTTTTAACGGTAGGTGTATGTACCAACAAGATGAATGTGCATTATAACGACTTTACTAGACTTGAAAATCATAACAACGTGCAGCCGACAAAAGCCTTTACAACTGGTTTTCCTGAATATATAAAGATACCAAGTAAGTAAGCATAAGAAGAGAGATTATGGAAAATTCTGTTATTTAGACGGTCATTAAGAGAGAAGAAAATACATAACATTTACGACTTTAAAGGCAGCTAAATAGAGATATTTTGCCACCCAATAACATTTTATATTTGCATGAATTTCCTTTTATCGTCACGTATCTTACATTTATCACATCACCTCGATCGAACGCTATCTCCTATCGAAGATAAGTGTGATAAATTATCTTTTTGCAAGAGAGAGGGTATATCCACATCATCTGATAGTAGCCGGTTATTATAAGTACTGATGTACTAACAATATCAAAGATATCACTCATTATTAACAGCCATTCTTGCTGATAAAAAAACGAATACACTATTAGGCTATTTAGGCTCTTTTTCTGATCATTATATTGGGAAGCTGAAAGCAAAAATTTACCTAAAACTGAGCGTCAATTTTGATATAGAGTAAATAACGATTTAGTGTAATTATCGTCTCGGCTGTCGATATCAGACACGCCCACAGGATTCCTGAAATAGCCTGATTCCAAGAAAATGATTTTATAAAGACTTACAAAGGACAAAGTAGACTATGCGGCACGAGCATTGCGTGTGATTTTCCTCGACTGTGACAGAAAGGGCTTAATGTTTTATGGTAACACTAGCTCGCAACTTCGTCTGCGTCGAATTTGCCCTTTTTCGCAAATTAAAGTTTATGATTAACAAATAAATAGAGGTTAATCGTAGAAGGGTGAAAATGTAGGCTTGTATGTATTTTTGAATGCTGTGTCATAAAATAATAATAAAAAAAAAACAAAAAATTAAAAAAAAAAATATGGTTGGACTACCCTTACCATTTAGGGGGATTTAAAAATAAATGTTGTCCGATTCTCAGACCTACCCAATATGCACACAAAATTTCATGAGAATCGGTCGAGCTGTTTCGGAAGAGTTTATCTACAAACATCGCGACACGAGAATTTTATATATTAGATTTCATACTAACTTATGGGTCTGCTTAGGGCTTTCACGGGAAGAGTATTATATATATTCAAAAAACTCCAGCCAGTACTAGTAAGCAAAACGAATAAAACATTGAAGATTCCATTAAAATAGCAGCTTAACAATATTATTATGTGTCCCTTGACATGATAATCTTGGCACTACTGTGTGTAAGCAGGATAGATACATAATGTACATACACCAGGTTCAGAAATTTCATTTTTCCATTATACTGTCTGAATCTGAATAATTATGTAATTAAAACCAGCTGGGGGTATTGTGTATACTCAGTTTTAATCATACGCGTCTTTGTTAAATTAATATTAAACAGGTTATTATTCTGAGATTATATAAAAAACGTAAAATACTAGAAACAGGATTGCGTAATGCCAAATTATCAGCGAATTTTAAATATTTGTAAAGGCAAGGAAACTAAACAAGATTTATCAATATTGGAGAAAATGCGACCACTTTTGTGCAGAAGCGTTATCAGCATACTCATTCACTTTTTTTGATTTTTTTTATCTAATGAGATCTATTTGGCCATAAGCCTAGCCCAGGAAAGTCATGTTCCTGGGCTAGGCCTATGGCCAAATAGATCTGTACATAGAATTAACAATTAAAAGAACTTTAGTAGCATGTTTAATACCAATCCTTCCCTGTCTTAGACGAAGATTATCTCATTTGAAATCCATTGATAGTTGGGTTTTTGAAAATACGTTTAAAACAGTTCACATAGTGATTTACCAAAGTGTCGTTTATTACAATATTGGTATATTCGATCATAAAAAAAACTTGAGAGGTGTCAAGGGATACCCGGATGGAACGCAGTTCCTTTCGATTAATTCGTGAAGGAATTGTAATAATGTTTTTTTTTTTAACTTATAATAATATTTTTTTATTATTAACAAATAAAATATGATATAAACTTAATCAGTAGGCTCAATTTTAGTAAGTCTACATGCGCACGCCGCACGGCTTACAATAGCTTAGTATAGCAAAAAGTGTCGTTACAACTTTTCGTATGATTTTTTTCCGTCTAGCCCCCATTCACAACGCGCGATTCAATAATATTGGCCTGACTATATTAATTTACATGCACTTTATTCAAAACTCGTAATGCTCCTATAGATACGAACGTAGGAGAATTAGGTGTAGGGTAGTCTTGCATTCGCCTGAAACGCCGCACACGTGCTAACGAACATTTTTAATGTTAAACGCTGCTTCATTTGCGTTGAATAGTATGGATATGCCCTATATTTTCTATCTTAACTATAGTTAAGAAAGAAACATTCAAATGTTAAATAGAACACTATAGTGTTCTATTTAACATTTGAATGTTTACTATAGTCGGCGTAAATTTTGAATACGTTCTAATATAGACTGTTCCAAAATCTACAATAAAAAGAGGAGTGGAATATCATTTTCGACACAGTGTCACCGAAATGATCTTTATAATTTTATGGTCTGTTTAAAAATATTGGTTTACAGGGTAGCTAAATGAAACACGTTATGATATGTAAAATGCACTTGTCAGCAAAACTGTTAAACGTAATGAAAAGTACTTAGACCAAAATGTTCGCTAAACGGAGTGGAAAAATGGATCATCTTTATATAACTACTTCCTACTGTCAGTCCCTATGTCCGTTTAGGTCTTCTAAACTACGCAACAAATTTTGATATCGTTTTTACTATCATTCAGATAATTTCTTTTGGATATTTGATAGGTACGGATAGTGTAGGTATGGATAGTGATAAAAAATCAGTGCAAAGCCGAATTATAATAATAATAATAATATTTTGGGACAACTCACACAACGCTATATGATGCCAAGCTAAGCAGAGCTTGTACTATGGAAACCAGACAACTGATAAACATACTTATATATTTCTAGATACATATATATTATAGATAAATAACACCCAGACACAGAATAAACCATCGTGCTCACCATACAAAGTTTTATCCTGGGTCGCGGTGGGATCGAACCCACGACCTCTTGCATAGCAGTCGGATACACTCCCACCGCGCCACAGATATGATTGGACTGATATTTGCTTTTGTTTTCAAAAAATAACGTTGCTGAAATCACGAAAGTAAAACGTAGGTACTTATAGCTGAAATCATTTTATTCGAGTTTATTCATAATAAAGTAGCACATCCACGTTATCCCATCGCTGGGCCCCGGCAGGCGCCCGCGCCCGTGCCGCAGCCGGCTCTCGGCCATGTGGCACCACATCCGCCACGCACCTTGTTCAGGTCTCGAGTGACGAGTACCGACTCTGTTATTGTATGATTCACCCGCGAATTACATATTTTTATGGTCTCGCTTGCATATGCTTTGTTTGGAAGACGTTTCAAATGATCTTCAGTATCCTGTCGGCCATTTTTTTCGTTTTAATTCCGATTAATTGTAAGTGTGATTCCATCTGTTTCTTTGTCCATTTTCAGGTTCAATTTTCTTAAAATTTGTAAGTCTGGAAATGTAGGTATATGGGCTTTAATATTATTATTCAATTCTATCAAGTTTTTCACAACATTTTGAAAATCTATTATTTAACCGATCCATGACATTGGATTTTTAAAATGACTTCATTTTATAGCATCTGTGTAGACATGATTTTATTTCAATCATATATATATATATATATATATACTTTGTTCATGTTGTGTGTTAAATAAGTTAGACTACCGAATCAGCAATGTTTTGGTATTCAAAACAAACTGAGAGCAAAACGAAAGCCAATCAACCAACAACCTTCGCAAAAACCTAATTACTCAAAGACAACAGATAGTGAATAAGAAAAACTAACGCAAAAAAGATCAAGGATCCGATCAAAAGGTGATCGATACTTAAGTTTTTTGTTTATAACTAAGGTTAATGTGTTCCAATCTATCGATTATGTTAGTTTAGTGACGACCTGTTAATGACAGAAGTGAAAGTTTACGATTTGACAACACAACACTATTTTACGATAGTTATAAACAACACTTTAAAGTTCCTACCCTACAGATTTATATCAACAATGTTTAAGATGTGTTTAAAAGACATAAATATAGCCATAAAAAGGTCTATGAACTTTCTTTTGTGGCGCTTATTTTTTTGTAAGAATATTAAGAAAGAAATAAACACTTCCATAACAGTATTTATCACTTCGCGGCTAAGCCCAATGGACCAAAAAAATCACTCAATTCGTGTCTGTTTGATAAGAACGAGACATTGCTGAACACTCTATAATACCTATTATAATGCTTGGCGGATTCTTCTTATATGAAGAACTAGTATTAAATCATAAAGACTTCTGCCTAAATCTTTAAATTATTCTAATAATAAGACTACCTATTGGTATTACTGGTGTAACCGATGTGGGCCGCAACCCAGACAAGCTTAAGTGGGAGTAACCGGGACATATGATATTCAAGGTATACTTAAAAAAAAGCTTATACCTTTAAGATGATGTGGGAGGAAAAGACTCCAGACAGGCCGTAGGAGACGTTTTTCCAACAATGGAACAATACCTACAGGTACTTTCACTTTTATAATGACAAAAACTGAATATTATGTACTTTGAAATTGTTATTATTGTTTTTAAACTTTCGCGATTTTTATACAAATTAGTTATATTTCGACTTAATCGCGTGAATTATTTAAAGGTACAAACCTTTTATTTACCCGACGTTTCGATCGAATTGCACCGATCGTGGTCACGGGTCGACTCGTGTCGAATAAAAGGTTCGTACCTTTAAATAATTCATGCGATTAAGTCCCGAAATATAACTTATTTCAAATTGTTGTAAGGTAAGTACTCTCTTCTGCAAAAAATAGTCTATTTGTTTATAAATTAAAATATATGAGTTTCTATTACGTAGAGATAGGTACGTAAGTACTATATTAAGCCCGCAATCGAACACCAGTCACATCTATAACGACAAAAGTTATGAAGGATAGTGTCCCCATGAAATTGCAGAAAATAACTCATAGTGTGTCAGTGTCAATGTTAATTTACATTCAAATTAGATTCTTTCCTATGGGAGTTTTACGTAGGGCTAGAAAGGCTTTTTAACCTCCAACTTTATCAATGCCGCGCTATTAATTACAATAAAGAAATGAATACGCTCATATTGCTGGATTTGTTGTATTTCTCTAAAATACGGCCACCAGCACTAACATTCGAACTCACTTTCTAGGTATATAAAGTGACCACTAATATTCATAATATTTCAATAGCAGTACTTTACCTAGTGAATGTTTTGTAACTCTTTTAGTGTTTCCGCTATCCTCTTTAGTCTTTCACAAATGAGTTGTTGAAGTAAATACTTGGAAGATTTAATTTAGTGAATGTAACGTAGGTAAGTTTTATAAAATTGTATACACTACGAGTCTTAATCACGTAAATAATTTAAGGTAAAATACCTTGTTTATTGCCCGCCGTTTCGATAGTATTGCAACGGCCGTGGTTACGGGTAGACTGGTTCAGCTCAGCGTCGCCTTCATAAAGCACGGGTTTCGGAAACTACCCTCGCTTGATTTTTGTCACACACACTATTTTACGGAACCGTCGGTACACGACACTAAGAACATCTGCACACTGGCGTGTAATGTTTGTTCGACGATGATCACAAGATTCCACGATGTTGACAAACGGTTGTTAAATTAGTAATTAGTTATTAGCTTGGAGTAATCCTCTCCACTGACCGTCACTCCAGGATAGCGAGGTAAGCGGTTGAAATAAAAAAACACGTCAATTTTAAACGAGAAGATGGATACCGTTTATCAACATAGTGGAATCCCGTGATCAGCAAGTGTATACACGCCAAACATTTGTACCGTAAGTGTCAAAACTCTACAAGAGATTTAACATTAGGTACACAGATTGGTCTTTGTACATATTCTGTTCCAATAACTGACTTATAAATTGATCGCAAGACATACAAATAATGATATAGGAGTAGATACGTTCCCTACCCTGTAATATGCGTGACATCCATGTAAAATCGTTCAGCAGTTTCACATTATTAAGCTTTTCCCTCAACTACTAATAATAAAATTGCACTGTCATACTTTTCAACTTTAATAAACCGTGTCCTATCCTATGAACTGTCGAAGTTGTCAACTGTGTAATGACCGCGGTGTATTTCTTGTATTTATTTATAAATTGTTTCATCGATCGCTATGTTCTGTACATCCGTAAATACGGCATCGGATCCTTGACCGATTGTCTGAAATATCCGAACGAAAATAAATAAGACTAAAATACTAGCTTCAGTCACTAAAATTACTTTTGGACTGCCCGCCCACATGTTTTAACTTTTAGTCGTAACATATAATTTGTGTGTGATTGTATTACTTATTTAATGATAAATATTGAATGGATGAAGGTACGAATGATACTGAGGACTTGTAGCTATAATTCAAATTCAAATTGTTTATTTGCTAACTAAGTGTACAATAGTTAGTCTTAAATTATAAAAGTACAAGACTTAGAACCTTTTTCAGGTGCTGCAAGAAATGCTTATATTTTTTCTGTGAAAAATAAATGTTTCAAAGTTTTAATTTTTAAAAGCATTTATATTTCCTTTATTTTTTATATATATTTTTTATTCTATTAATGTATTAATTTAAACTTAATGTGTTTATAAATTACATTGTAACTTTATACAGTAATGTAAGTAACTAGGCACCTACTTATCTTATACATTTATATTTTTTCAATAAACAAAACGTTTACGGGTTAGGAGAGTAGGTTCCGCTGACTGATTATACAAGATTTAGAGTGAGAGTTTGGCAATTGTTTTTACGACCTATGAAAATGGAGAAAAGAATGAAGTTAATGACAAACAGAATGAAAGCCGTGATTGATTTTATAAGTAAGATTTGTATTAATATGCAACATTATATAACGATTGAACCATACTTGTGTGCGAAATATAGACTAAACTCTCTACAGATACCAATGTAAGTGGTAATTTTAAAAACAGTTGTGAATAGTAACTTAACAAGGTAGATGATATTTTATGAACGAACGGAGACTGCACGTGGAAGATTTTTACTACCCACTCATGTTTAGAAAGTGCAGATTGCAGTGAAGCTAATTAATTTGATTGAAAATAGACTTTATATTTCACATGAATATGGCCATTTCATTTCGATACGAATTATTAAAGCGTATTTTGTGTTCATATTAAGCTTTTTAAAAGTTGGCTGCAATTTTGTAGAAAGATTTTTTTATGATGCTTATGGGATAAGAAAGGATTTCAGAAAACTCGAGATTGAGGGGATTCTATCTTCTTAGAGCCTTTTCACTGGCCGTTTCTGCGGCAGTATGCGTGGGCTCAAGCTAAGCTACTGTTAAGTACCTGTGTAGCGCGATAGAAGTTTGTCGTGGGTTAGATTCCCGCATGGGATACCACTTTGTGTCATCCACAAATTGTTGTTCCGAGTCTGGGTATACTTTGTGTCCGTGACTTGTATGTTTGTAAAGTCCCTCGCGACATAGGGCTTGTAAACTATTGCGGGATCGTCATTTAAAAAAAAAAAAAAATATATATATAGTCTTCTGCGAATAGATTTTTTATAGATACTCAAAAATACAAAAACAATCTTTTAAAAATCCAACTTCACGTATAGTTTAGTATAAATTATCGTCACTTTTATGCCTACTTGTAGTCTAACTACTATAGTAAAATCGATATTAATTTTATAGTAGACACCAATATAAAGCCCAGTCAAGCCAATAGTAGGTAACAAAGCACTACATTGTAAAACAATATCTCGAAAATATCGAAGATCTGAATTATAGAGTTGAAGTCTGTTCGTCGGATATGCTTTCAAAGTAATGAACAGGCTACCGGTAGTTCGACAACGCTTATGATGGGTTGCCGCAGACTCTGAGAGTAATTGCATCTATTTCTGGAGCTTTTGTACCGATCACTGTGGTACCAGACAGTAGGAAGCATATCGAATGATTTTTAGCTTGAGCAATAAAATTTCTGTGATTTGTTGCCTGTGGGTTTGATTGATGGTATGAAAATAGTTTTAAACCTTTCAACCCTTATGTAACCCCTTTGGGGATAACATTTCAACACCTAAGGTGAAATATCAAAATATGTAAGGTGAATTTTTTAGAAGATCACGGGTTCAATTTCTGATGTACTTACTGCGTCTGAGTCTGCAATCATTAAATCTATATTAATATTTTAAAGCAGAAGAATTTGTTTATTAGGTGAAAGCGGTAATCTCAGGAACTTCAGATCCGAATTGAAAAATTATTTTACTGTTGGATAGCCCATTTATCGAGGAAGGCTATAGGCTATATAACACTACGAGCAATAGGAGCGGAGCAACAATGAGAAATGTTGCAAAAACATAGTCAGATACAAATGGAATTGCCATAAAATTATTATGGTAGCGATTTTAATATAATAAACACACCCTGTAGTTCCATGCAATAACAGCAGACGGCGAAAAATGTGATATATCTCCAAAAATGAAATGCATACAATAATATTGTAATATTCCTTACAAAGTTCTGTTTCATCCAATTTGTCACAAGTGATACAAAGATAGTTGCCATTAAACGTCGCAACAGTAAACAAACAGCACTTATGTATAATTATTTAGCAATTATGCTAAACGGTACGATTTAGCTATGCGACTGGTACAAAAGCTTTCGAATAAACTATTCAGCTAATAAGAGCCGTGGAGCATTCATTATGAGCCTTCATTATCGCCGCGAAACGACTTAAAGGAAAGGATTGTTTACCATTTTCTTTTTACAAGCTTTTATTTAACTTGCCCTGTTAGTTAGTTAGTTTGTCAGTACGTGTGTGTCAAATCTTGGAAGTTAAATTAGTAGCACGTCCTGAGATCTACCACCATAGAGCTGATCTGAGGATGGAGTCGGAAGGTGGCCATGGGAACTCCTTAATTAAAAAAAAGAAACCTAGCAAGTGAGATGTGTAGGCTCATTTGATTCATCTTGACAGGCACTCCGATCTACCGACTCCGAAGTACTCAACAGTCATGACGTAACAAAAAGTAAAAATAAATAAATAGTAAAGTCGTTTCTTAAAACAACTTTTTATTTAAATGCTATAAAAAGAAGAAAATGATTAAGATGTGATAACTTCTTATAAATCGATGACGGGGTGCACGTACGAAAAAGTGTCACGTTGCAACGGTCACGTTATTGACTGCTTGCTAAGCAACGCGAATGGCGATTCCGGCTGCTGATAATTCTTGTTTTCTTTTGACGTTGTCACGTAAAATTATTCTCCGTAAACCGAGTTTACAGACCACCATTTTTTTTTTATTTAAACCAACTCATCAATTCGTTACTTTGTACTATTTATATGACATAAAAGCTTGTCGTGTGATTTTCCTAATGCTGTGCTGCACATTACCCAAAAGGTACTGTCATGCATTGGCCTTAAGTAGAGTTAAATCGCTAGAAGGTCTGTCTTGGTATCGATCAATCGAAGCTTTTATGTCGTATAAATAGTATAATGTAACAAATTAATGGGTTTGTTTTAATTTAAAAAATATTTTCTGAGAGCATTCAAACAAAAAGCTGTTTTCAAAATTGCTTTTTTAACTATTTCTTTTTGCTCATTATTTTCTTTCACTTTTTTAATCTTTTCATGCTTCTTTCGAGGATTGATCAAAAGAAAAGGATTCCTACAGCATTGGTTGCGCGATTTAATCGAATGGTTCGATTCATCGGACTACAAGGATTTCTAAATCTTCTAAATCCTTAATTTTATTAAATAGTTCGATTGATCTTACAACAGGTTTTCCTAAATTACTGTCAGCTGATTTAATCGGATTGGTTAAAGAGTTAAATTGCTAAATTTCTTCGAAGAGTTAGTTACTAATGGTCTTTTAGTTTGTTTATTCTATGTTCTATCTGATAGGTAGCGATTAAAGAGATATTATGCAGGTTGGCTTTTCTGTAGGAGACCTAGGTCGTGTTTTCGAAGTAGAGAGAAATAAATAAATTGTTAAAATAACATTTTCTAAGCTCTAAAAGGAAGAAAATACATTTTATTTTTAAATAAAAGGTTGTTTTTAAAACCGTTTTTTAACAATTTATTTATTTTTTACTTTTTAGTTACCTACTGGACATCTTTCCGAGTCTATTCATTTGCATTTAATATTATTTTCAACCAAATTGATTCAGACTGACAGAAATGACTTCTGAGTACCGATGACCATATTCCGGCCCCAACATCAGATCCTGTATACACTGCACAGTAATTGTAAGTGCACTTGTCAAGACGAATCTAACGAGTCCAAATACGGAGGACGGAGGTACATTACATAACTGAATGGAGTACTTGTACCTTACATCTAGGATGGGAGTACTTGTCAAGACGAATCAATCGAGCCCAAACTCGATGCGTTTATGTAGTTCAGTTCAGAAGTTCCTATGGCCACCTTCCAACTCCATTATAAGACTCTAGAAGTCATGTAGCACCAAAGTCCTCACCGAGACAAAATAAATGAGCCCAAACTCGAAGAGTTTATCTTGTTTAGTTAAGAAATTCCTATGGGCACCTTCCGGCCCCACCATCAGAACAGCACCATGGTACCATATTATTATATTATCACCCAATTTTGTGTACACCAAATTTAAAGCTTTTATGTACTGGTACACCAAATTTAAGCCTTATCGGACGCCTACCAAGATTCGTGCCGATTATACTTACATACAAACATTGCAAGTTAAATAAAAGCTTGTAAAAATGTTTTTACTTGCATCACGATTTGATTTTGTGACGTCTTGCCCATAGTTATTAAAATCACAATTATTTAACAAGATCTGATCATTTGATCAGATAAATAATTATTTACCTAATATTATATTATTGACGTCAGAGTTCGGTTCTATTGTCATCCGATCTTTGTCATGTTGTCGCTAATTAGTAGAAGCAGTAGGTGTAACATTACTGATCTAATTAATATTAATATTGTTATCAATTAACGACAAGTTCGTATTACAGATTGATATTTATGATATAAAGAAAAATGTTATGTTTTCTTCATTTATGAGTCTAATTACTGTCACTTAGAAACAAAGAAAAAGTAGCTGAATAAGAGACTAGTAGGTAAAACCGGGCAAGTGCATGTAGGACCACGCACAATGTAGGGTTCCATAGTCCTCCATCCGAGTAATGCTGCTTAAAAAGTGGGTTTTTGTTTCATACTACTAACAACGTTATTTAAGTATTTTTCAATGGAATCGGTACGAAAATGTTGTTACTTCTCACTTGTTCTGCTATTACTCGTTAAGTTGTAAAGCCTACTTAGCTGTTATAGTTTTCCTTTTAATTTCACTATATATACTATTACCGTGATTTTTTTTACCCAGTATCAACCATTTAGCTGGCAGGAGGGGGGGGACGGACACTTGACTCTAACAAAATTTTGAACTTTAAAGCTTAATATTTCACAAACAGATCTCTAAAACTAAAAATGGTTTTCACAGGCCCTAAACGTTTTTAAAAGAACTATCGAATGATATCCCACACTATGGGAAAGGTGAGAAAAAAAACTTAACCTATAGGGGAGGTACCCTCAAAACCCTCATCGAACTAAGCTGCAGACGGACAGACGGACGGACGGACATGTCGAAACTATAAGGATTCCGTTTTGCCATTTTGGCTACGAAACCATAAAAATTAAAAAGACCTGCATAAGCTTCTGGCAGTATATGAGGCATTTATTTACCGAAAACATGATAATCCGTCGAGTACCTTTTTGTTCCGGACATTATTTCTGCAATATTTAAAGGCACACTGAAGCATTGTCGCACGTGTTAATGTTGGCGTCTTGGTATGCGTACTAAATCAAATTAGAGTCTCCGTTTTCATAGAGCCTCTAATCGCTCGGCTGTTTTTGTTCATCAGGTATATCTATTTTTTTTCCATAAGCTCTGTCTCCCAACCAAAAACACCACTAACATTAACTG